>CM046040.1:3561428-4761428 GCA_025215565.1 Flaveria ramosissima | reverse complement strand
TAAACATAAGAGTAAATTACCATTTGCATCCCTGACGTTTGTTCATTTTAACCACTTGCATCCCTGCAGTTTCAAAATTGTCATCCGGGCCTGACGTTTCATGTTATCTTCATTTGAGTCTATATTGTTTTATTTTTATTTCCATTTGAGTACTGAATACAAACACCGTTCATTTTCCTGTTAAAATTATTATTAAAAAGACTAAACTACCCCTTTCATCACCACCATGACAACTAACCATCATCATCTTCACACCATCATCACCACCTCCACAGCCCCCATCACCACCACCGCAGCCCCATCACCACCACCGCAGCCCCATCACCACCACCGCAGCCCCATCACCACCACCGCAGCCCCATCACCACCAATCGCAGCCCCATCACCACCACCGCAGCCCCATCAGCGGGCCAACACGAGGATCCGAACCGAAGTCGTTGGAGCATCCTTTTCTGATGCCTGTTTTTTGACTTCATTAAGCATGCTATGAACAGAACTCATTTCACTCTTAGAAGCTTCTGCTGCCTTCAAGATTTCATCTTCTCCAACACTGTCTCTGCAAATCCTCCACTTTCGCCCTTAATTCCACCAGTTCTTCCTTTTCTTTTGTCAAAAGCGCACTTGACGAAAACATAGAGAGCCCATCACCACCTCCATCTTGCTCATTGCCACCGTTTTCCCTCAGCTTTTTCCCAGGAATCGATTGAGCATTCCTACCTTTTCCTTCAGTCATCTGTAAATGCTTCAAGATTACACAATTTCAGTTACTACATCACAAAACAATAAGTTTTCAACATACTCTTGAGTCTTGAAGATCAAAGTGAAATGATATGCAAATACTTACCTTATTAGAGATTGATTCTCTTGAAGTGTTTTCATGTAGATCATCGACCCCCTTCGCGTATACGAACTACTCGCCTTTCGATCCTACAAAGAGAAACATTCCCCTTATACAATTCAGGATCCAAATAACTACAGGAAAAACAACACCAAAAGAACTTAACTGAATCAAATTAAATCAAAATTAAATTACGAAACCCTAATCCCAATTAAATCACACAGAGAACACAATAAAAATCGAAATAAAAAAGCACCATCTGCTTTACTCCGAGCAAATTTCAGTAAAACCCCCAAATTCAAAGTATGCATAAACACATGAACAAGAGTACTATCTGCATTACAATTTACAGCATCGCAACACCAGTGGTGGTGCGGCGACAACGACGGTGCGGCGACAGTGGCGGTGCGACAACCGCGGTGGTGCGGCGACCACGATGGTTGTGGTGGCAGTGGTGGACACAAAGAGGGAGAAGAGAGAGAGACATAGAGAGAAGATGAAAGGGGTGAGGTGTGAGTAGATGAGGGGTATTAAATAAGGGTATTTTTGTCATTTTATTAAATTTAACTGAAAAATCTAACGTCGTTAGTGTGTTGGACTCAAATGGAAATAAAAATGAAACGTCAGGGGCCGGATGACAATTTTGAAACCGCAGGGGTGCAAGTGGTTAAAATGAACAAACGTCAGGGATGCAAATGGTAATTTACTATAAACATAAATATTACATATTTACTCATTTTATTATTTTTTATTAAAAATAACTTATATAATTAGTATTTTACTCTTATTTCATTAAAATATAAAATATGTTTTTCCTTTCCTTACTTGCTTTTAGAGTTTTGATTATATATTAATATTTCTATACTAACATTTTTTATGTTCTTTTTGTTTTTTCACCTTTTATGCTATCTTTTTCCGGTACGTGTACGAGACACTTACAGTCTCATTATGCAACATAAAAATACATATTCGGATCATGTTGCATAACGAGACCTGAAGTGTGTCGAGAAACAAAAAAAAAATTAGCATCAAAAGGTAAAAAAACAAAAAGAACATAAAAAACATTAGTATAGTTTTATTAGTAAATAGTCAAAACTCGAAAGCTAGTAAATAAAAAATACATAATTTTATAGTTTAATAAAAATAAGAGTAAAATACTAATTATATAAGTTATTTTTAATAAAAGTAATAAAATAGGTAAATATGTAATATTTATGTTTAATAAAGGGGATATATGTAATTAAACTTTTAGTTTGAGTATATATGTAATTAGCTATGTTTTAAAAGGGGATATATTAAGTAAACTTTTAATTTGTGTATATATGTAATTAACTAAGTTTTACAAGTGGATATATGTAATTAAAATTTTAAGTTGGGTATATAAGTAATTGATGAAATTTATAGGGGGATATATGTAATTAAAATTTTAAGTTGGGTATATATGTAATTGATGAAGTTTGTAGGGGAAAATATGTAATTGATCCAAATAAAATGGATAGTGAATGTAGGTAGTTTAATGAGCACTTCAAACGATTTTGATCCAAGAATCTTTTTGAGCTATTGTTTTAATGAGTACTTTGATTGCTATCGTCCAGTCAGACAAGGTTGATCGTAAAGGTATGCGCTACACAATTTTAGTTTTATTTGATTTTTTTTAGTTTGTGATCTTAATATTTTTTGTCATATAAACTTTTACTTTCATTGATTACGGATTTTTTGAAAGGTAGCAGTTCATACGACCATAAGTTTCATGATATGATTTGTACGTTTCTTTGTTAAGCTCATCCCTATGAAGAATAATATTGTTAGATCTCATTAGAGGCAAATCATTTAAATTTCAATTACTTCTTATACGCATCAGATGTCATTGTCATTTAAACATGATTTAATATCCAAGCATTGTTCTACCATTAGTTTAGTAACGTGTTTAAGTTATTTTAAGAGGGAAAATTTATAACGTCTATAAAAAAAGCCAACCACTAGTCACTCAAGCTATGAGATTTTGATTTAGCACTGATGCACTTGTTAGATCATCCTTGTTCTGAAGGATAGTTTCTTTTAGACATGGGGTTTGTGGTTTATAATATACAAGAACACAAATTCAATGATATAGGAATCATAAGTTCGAAAGCAAAGATAAATTCTTTTTTTATGAAAAGGCCCCCGATTTGTAATCCGCTTTAGACCCAAAAAGCTTAAGCCGACCCTAGATCAACCTACCAACAATGCCCCTATCCAATCGCACCATTCGTCAAACGCCACTCAAACCAGATCATCTACTTATCCGAATAATCATAATTCATCTACTTTTGAGGGTTGTATAAAGTATGCAGATTACAGTACATGACATAATAGAAGTGAAATATGTTGGTAAAAGAACAAGACAAAACATAAATGAATGTGGTTCATCAAAATTTAGATGATATATATTCAGATCATACAGATTACATTCAAGGTTCAAGATCACAAACATGTAATTTGCATTTTGTGTTCGTCGGGTATTTTAAGTAAAATATATAAAAGTTAAAAATCTTGACCAGATAATAAAATCATGATCCTAATCAATTAGAGCATCTCTACCTCCAAATCTGCAAAATTTGAATCAGATTCAGGATGATAACCTTCATCTTTCATCAGCCTACTCAATCTATATAGTTCTGAACGTATTTCATGAATTTGTGGATGCAACTGGTCTCCAACAACAAACACATGAAAGTGACTCTTAAGCTCGATCCAGCTGCACCCTGGCTCCTTACTCACCCCACGAGTGTTCATCATTAGCCTGACCCGTTCAACATCTTTTGATCTTCCAAGAGCCTTATAAATACTGGATAATAACACATATGCAGAAGATTCTTGTGACCCCAATTCCATTAATTTCTCTCCTGCATAAGCTCCTAATTCGTAGTTATGATAATTCCTACAAGCACTTAATAGTATACGCCATAAACATAAACCATGATCAATGGGTGCTGATTCAATAAAATCTTTTGCTTCACTGAGCTTTCCACCACGGCTCAAAAGATCAACCATGCATGCATAATGGTCTAGTCTTGGAACAATACCGTATACATTTGACATCATATTGAAATAATCCCAGCCGCTATCTACCATTCCCATGTGGCTACAAGCAGTGAGAATATTAACAAAAGTAACATAATCTGGTTTTGGACCTTCGATTTGCATTCTTGCGAACAATTCAAGAGCTTCAATGCCTTGCCCATTCTGTGACAGACCGGAAATCATTGAGTTCCAAGAAACAACATCCCTTGATGGCATTCTAGTAAATACAAGATCTCCATCTTTAAGGCTCCCACATTTAGCATACATGGTTGAGAGTGCACTTCCAATTGGAACCTCGAGCCCAAACCCATGTTTGATAGTAGTGGCATGAATTTGTTTTCCTTGCTCGAGTGCCGCAAGACTTGAGCATGCTTTTAATACACTTGCCATTGTTAGCTCATTTGGCGAAATACCTCTTGTTTGCATTTTGCAAAACAAGTCAATAGCACGCTCGTTTTCTCCATTTTGAACGTACCCTCCAATCATTGAAGTCCACAGCACGACATCAGGTTCTTGTAAATGATCAAACCCCTTTCGAGCATCATCTAACAAACCACATTTAGCATACATATCAACTACAGCAGTCATTATGTAAATTTGATATTGGAATCCTAACTTAATCGAGTATGCATGTGTCTCCTTTCCCTCTCCAATAGCCGAACCATCACTACAAGCATTAAGGACCCCAACTAGTGTAAATTCACTAGCAACTAACCCATTAAAATGCATTTTCGAAAACAAATTTAACGCCTTTTCATGATCCCCACCCTGTGCATAGCCAGTGATCATCGCAGACCATGTGATCGCGTTCTTATTGCTAGACAAATCAAACGCCTTGACAGCCTCATCCAAGCTTCCACATTTCGAATACATTGTGACGATTGCATTACCAACAGATACATGAGATAACAACCCATGTTTGAGTCCAAGACAATGAATTTGTGACCCAATGTGAATAAACTCAGGCAAAGTAAACGCGCTTAAAATGCTAGTAACCACAAACTCGTTCACGTGCTCCTCTTCGTGAGCCACTACCTCCTTGAAAAGCCCCAAAGCCTCACCACAAATCCTCTGCATCGCATACCCAGATATCATAGTAGCCCAAGATATCGAATTTCTCTCAGGCATTTCATCAAACACCTTACGAGCATCTTCAACAAACCCCGCTTTACAGTACATATTCAACAAAGAACTACCAACAAAAATGTCCTCACACCTCCCCAACTTAAAGGCAACCGTATGAGCTTGTTTCCCGCCAAAAGAATCCCCTAAAGCTGAAGCAGCAGTGAAAGCACCGGCGAAAGTACGTGCATCAGGTAGCACCAATGGCTCTTGACCCATCATTTTCTTGAAAAGATGCATCACAATTATAGAATTCTGGTGACCACCCAGTTGAGAGTAGCCATTGATCAACGAGTTCCATGAGACAACGTCTTTGTGTTCGATGGTTTCGAAAGCACGATGAGCTTCGGGTAAAAGATGGCATTTGGCGTAGAAGTTAACGAGGCTATTGGCGATGTAAGAGCAATGTGTGGAGCCCGTTTTGATGATGTGAGCGTGAAGGGTTCTGCCGTTTGGGATGTTCTTGTGTTGGGTGTACTCGAGGAATTGGGTGAAGATTGATCGATATTGAGGAGCTGCTGTCATGAATTTGTTTAATCTGATGAGAGGGTTTTGTGTGATTGTTTCTCCGGCGAAACACCATAACTCACGGGGGGAAAGATCAGTTTGAGAGTTTGCAGGGGTCGAGACACCAGTGGATTGATGGAGGCACAGAAGAGCCACCGTCAGTTTGATTTCATCGTCATTGTTTTTTCGGTAGGTTATTATGTTAGGGTATTGACTTGTGGTTTAAGAGTCAAAGTATCTACAATGCTGTTATTACCGCATTCACAACCGGTTCTTTTAATTGACCTAACTACATTTTTTATATTATATGATATGGTTATAACTAGTTACGAGTAAAAATAAAAAAATATTATTTAATCTGTATTTTTAAAAATATTGTTTAAACCCCTATAATTTTTTAATATATTTTAAGTGGTTGTGAGTGAAGGAGAGAGAAAAGTGTCGTGCGATAATAACCGGTAAGGCAACGAAATTATTTAAAAGAGACCCAAGTTCGATTCTCACCCTAAATAAATATATTGGGTGGCAAGCTCACGGTCATAATTGAAGGCCCGGACCAATGTTGAGCATTTACATGATACTTTTCTCGTCTTGACTCTGTAACTCGAGAGCCGTGTTGCCTCTTATGGATTTTTAAGATGGAGGTGCCACGAGCTAGTTAATAAGTCTAGTAATACGTGTTTTTGTTACTAATACATCATGTTGTCAATTATCCTAAAACCAACTTTATTTTATCTATAACATTACATTTCTTTTGCAACTCTTTAAACTTTCACATCATCATTTTTTTTACATTTAAAATTTGCCTAATATAATTAAAAAAGTTCATACTTTTAGTATGTAAATCAAGAAATGAATGGTTATTAACTTAAAAACACTCCGACCTCAATACTCATGGGATAACTTAAATGAAGCTTTAAAAAACTAAAGTTTAGCCCCCAGCTGTCCTTTTATATATAGAAACAAATGTTGCCATATCACTCAACCACTTATCTTGCCACTTCTTAAACAACCCACTAGCCCGAGTATATATAAAGCAAAGTAGGCGGCTACACACGATTTATAAAACATCAAAACATGACAACAAAACCAGAAATATCATTTCATGTCTACCTAAATAAATTACTTTTGGATAAATCCTATAAACATTTTATAGCATCACGCATGTATAATATATAAAGAATCAATCGATTTGACTTCACCTTTCATATATTTCTTTAACGGAAAAACAAACAAAACATGATACAAACAAATGCTTTCGACCCATTTACCTAAAATGGGTCTGACCTTTTATATGCTGCTATAATTTTAACGAAAACTCATGGAGTTTTCAATAAATATTAAGAATGAAAAAAAATGTGTTGATGGGGCCGGCCAACCGTACCCAACCAACTTGAACTCGGTAAAAAATAACCCGTTTTGACCTGAACCATTTGACTCATACCGAACATTTACCACTACAAAAACAGTATACTGACTCTTCAAGCAGAAACTAACTCCCCTGCAAGCTCATCAAACAAAAACATTTCAATCTCTCTAACGACAGAATCCAACTCACCCACAGGATCATACCACAATCCTCTTCCGACGGCCTTCTCCGACACCCCGTCGTTGACTCCTTTTTCTTGACTGAGTAACAATGCAGACAGTTCTTCCTCAACAACATCTTTCCTCAACATACTTCTCATCTTTCTTCTCAAAGGCTTTGAGCAAATCTTAATGTCTACCCGTGGCCTGCAAATTTCCATCATCCCTGAATTTATACGATCAAACAGAAGCTTTCTTTCTGATTTAGGCCATAACTCCTGCTTCCCATATTTCTTCTCTAATGTTTCAAATACAGAGGGACCTGCCATACATTCTGAAGAATGCCATCGTTCAAATTGTATCTCAACGTTGGAATCTTGGAACCCTGATTCGTTTAGTACATCCACCAGGTATGAAAAATCGCGACTTTCTTTGGTTACAGTCAATGGTGTTGAGATTGTGTTTTGATTGGAACAAGTAGATCTTTCATCATCACTTTTTGTAACTGTTTCAGGCTTGCTGTCGTCTTGTTCTATGTCTGAACGGAGAAGATGAAGTTGCATCCATAGACCTACAAATGTCATATGATCATACATAAAAACACATGAAACAATGCAACTTTTGTAAACAAAATTGACATGCTAATTATTCATGAAAAAGACTGATATTTGGGGACACCATGTTTGGGGTCAATCCAATTGTAAAACAATTACCAGTCTTGATTTATGGTTAAAAAAGATTATCTTGTATAAACTAACCTTGGAGATCAGTTTTTGCGCTTCCACAACAGTCGGAGCTTGATGAATTGTCTTCCCTGAATGGGGTTTCTAGAACTGATATTGGACTATGCTGGTATGCTTCAATCTTACCATCAGAATGTTCTTCATCCATACTTGCACAATTTGATGATATTGAGCCATCTTCGTGGGATCTAATTGGCGAATCCTGCAATTATACAAATTAACTATGAATCTCTACATACGAAATCTACACGTGTAACCAAAAACATAGTGAAGTAACAGTTAATGAGAAAAAATTTAGGCTATTAGATATACTGAATGATACCTGTTCAGATGAAAGATCTGATAAATGGGAAGAACATCCTTCTTTCATAGAACAGTTGCTTCTATCTTCAGTGTCACCATGAAAAGATTGAACATTTTTGGTTTCTGGTTCTACATCAGAGCTTACAGCAAAGGGGGTTGATGAATTTGAAACCAAAATATTCTTCTTGGTGTTTATAGCCACATCACTTCTAGTTGTTTTCACAGATTTTGTGTTTAAATTAGAAGAGAAGTTTAAGCCTTTGAAGACTGGTAATTTGACAACAGGTTCACTTTTCCAGCTTTCTTTGCTTTTAATACCAATAGAATTTACAAAATCTGGTTGAATTTTTTGAGAATCTTTGGTCATTTTATGCCTCTCCAATAGTTGTTTCTTGGCTTCCCAGGCGAAAACAGTCTGAGAATCAAGTAGAAATGAAGGTCCAGAACCATGTTGTATGTTCCCTAAATTTGGTCTCAATACAACAATCTTTTTAGGCAATTTTCCATTTTCTTTGTTGTTTTCTGAATTGAGAACAATGGGTGACTTCATTCCCTGCATTCCATCATAACGCGAACTTTTTTGTTCAATACCTCTCGATAAAGTATCTTTACTTGTTCTCACATTCGCCCTTTTCTTGGATCCCTGAATACCATTTAGTGAATCTTTTCTTGACCTCTTTCCTATAGAACCCGATTTCTGAAGATAATTATCTGAAAACACTCTTTGTTGTCTAGAAACAGTTTGCTGGCGGAGTGGCGTCTCATCAAGACCCATCAATTGTGCAATAACACTCGGCGTCTTTTGACTGTTTTCCATCACCTCAGGCAAGTTCAAATCTGTGTAAAAAAACATAAAAACAGAATACCTTTAAGTCTCTAACCTTATTATCTTCCTAGAATCAAAGGATGACATCAAAAGCAGTTTATGTTAGAAAATCAATGAATCAAGTAACACTTCATCTCCCCATATTACAAGTACTATGATACATTCACTATATAGGAAAATTGAATTGCATAGTAAACATCTTGTAAAGAATCAGTAAGAACCTTAATAAACCTAAAAATCAATAAGAAAAGAGGGATAATTACCAAATTGCTTGATAGAAATTGAACTGTTTCTCAAAAGCAAAAGCAAAAGCAAAAACAAAAAAACAACCTCGGTCTGATCAAAATTGAAGAAGAAGAAGAAGTATGATACATTGGAAACTTAAAGGTAAGTAAACATCTAGTGAAGAATCAGCAAGAACCCTAATCAGCCTAAAGACCAGAAAGAAAAGAGGGAAAATTCCCAAATGCTTAATACAAAATGAACAACCTCAACTCAAGATCATCAAAACTGGAGAAGAACATCAATACAAGTGTAAACATTCAACAAATCAAACATTCATACACACTTCATCAACAAAAACATACCTTATGACAAAGATTCTGCTTCTAAAACAACCAATAAGCATCTGGATCTGTAATCAGCACATCGCAGTCATACTACGATCACCACATCTAGAAACAGCCATCGAATCACCAATACAAATACAATTATTAAACGCGTATACAGTAAAGAACGAATTCACTGATCGTTAATATGGATGCAATCGATTAATCTGCGGATTAATGAAGCCAAAAATGGGAATATGCGAAGAAGCTGGGATGTACAAGAAACAAAAATAATAATAATAAAAGAAATAATTGAGACATAATTAAGGCATTTTTATATTGGAATCGTTACAGAAGAGAAGAATTAGGGTTTTGTGACTTTGAATTGCATCACTGTATGCGCCCACCAAGATTGATACGGTGTTTGGTCAACGCTTTGAAGAATTTCGCGCCATAATTCTAGAGGGTAATAAAACCCTATATGCTGTTTACAGAACTTTTCAGTTTTGTCCCTTGGGATTGTATTAAATACACAAAGACCCTTTGTTAATCAAGAAAAATGAAGGCTAGTATATGTAACAACTATCTTTACTATTTCTTACAAATAAGCAACGTGGCCTTGCGTTGTGACGTCACCTCGTGTTATGTGTTTGCGAGCTTCGTTACACGTGTTGCATCATGGGCAGCAACATGTTTGAGTACATAAAAACATATAAAAATCAATATTATGCGTCGCACGGTGTGACATAATAATTTAATGAAAGACACGTCCTCCGGTGAAGCCGTACGATAATATTAATGTGACTAATGGCACGTTGCGGCGTTTAGGAGAACTTATTTATCATGCGTGTATGGCTTTGTAATAAAAATGTAATTTCAATGAAGTTATTGAAATTACAAAAGAAAAAGAGGTAAATAACTTAAATAAAAAACTATAAGAATAAGAAAGAAACTGACCCAAAATGGATGTTTGAACCCAAACAGACTATGAATTATAAAAAACAGACACCAAACAATTGAACCAACTCCATATTTGAGTTAAAGTTCTAAGGTAAGTTTATTTAACTTTTGTTATAATTATAAAAATTAAAGAATCTCCTACCGACACTTACAAATGAGTTTATATATAATTGTCATGTGCAACCTCGGTGGTTTGGAAGTAACTGCATTTTGATCATCCTCAAGTACTTTTAAGATGTGGTGTGGGTGTAATCGCTATAGTAAAAAACTTAATTTAAACATATTTTCATTGATTTTGTGTCATAATCTTTTGAATGTTAAATGTCTAGCACAATTTGCAATTTTCCTGATTCGTTGTTACCATGATATTGAGAGATCTAGTGAATTTACCGTTATGGATTGTTATGAACAAAAAAAAAAGTTTACATTTTTGTCACATACATATGAAAAATGTTATAATGTTATATTATGTTGATTGATAAAACTCTATGAAATATTTTTCAGATCCACTATTAATCAACAAAACTCAATTCATGGTGCAAACATTTTTAAATCCATCTTTTATGAGTTATATTACTATTTAGGGTACTATTTACATCTTTCACATTTTATCTTAGTTTGAAGTAAAGGTTGTAAAGGACCACAAACGTATTTGCACAAGGGGAAATATTGAACTTCAGAATTCCTTTGTTTTATGTATCGTCTTTTTCTGTATATGCTATTTATTGTTTTGGATGTGGACAAATTTAAGAGCGGAGTTTCAGTTCAATTATTCCATTATATATTCCATAAATCTTGTATTTAATCAGTTTATTAACTAGTGTATTACACGTATAGCCGACCAAAACCACAAACCCAAATATTAAATCCAAATTTCAATTTAGAATCACATCCCAATTTCATCAATAAAAAATAGAAAAATAAGTGAACACATCTTAATCCTTAACTAAGTTTAATCATGAGGCTACAATTATATGACTTTTGAAAATAAAAAATGCATTTTGAAAAGATATAGTTTTATCTCCTTTAGCACAAACTCACACTTTTGAAATTAAATTCAAAGGATTAGACCATATAGAAAGTTAGAACTAATTTCATTTCTGTTGTTTAACATTATCTAATGAAACTTCCCCGAGGACTGAGGTGGTGGTTGTTGATCTTTTAGATTAACTTGAACTTGTGAAAGGTTTACATTTTCTATATGGCTAGTGAAGTTGATATATGAGTAATGATAAACCATGTTTAATTCATGATTTAGTTGGATTTTTAGTATATATTATAATACTTCTTAATATCCTTTCTGAGACATGTATTTACATAAGAATCATTTTGTCAAAATGTAGTGATAAAGTCAACATAAAGTTATCAATGTAAGGTTCAAGGTTACTATTGATCACATCAGTACCAATATTCTATTGGTAGTATTGTTGTGTGTTGGGAGAAACATTGGCCATTGGCAAGAAGAAAGGAGTTCGGTAGTAACTTTGGTGCTAATGAAGAATAAAAGTTTTGATAAAAATATGGTACCGCTGTTGAGAATAAGTTAAAACAAATGTCTAACTAGAAGATTAGTTTTCGGTTATACTAATACAGGGGTGGACCTGCTTTTTGAGTAGGGGCACTCATGTCGTATGAAAAAATAATTTTATTTCCTATATACAATCCAATTCCTACCGACGATGTAATTTCAACATTGACGCTGGTGAAATTTCGACGCTGGTGAAATTTCAACAACAACTGACTCCCAAAAAAATTATTTTAAAATTAAATTTTTTTACTAATATAAACATATTATAAAGAAATTAGCAAGTATAAAACAATTACTTTTGATAATTCAAGTCCATTCTAAATAAACTAATTTAAATCATTTTTAACTCTTGTACTCATTTAACTATTATATTTTATTAAGTTCATTTAACTTAACCCAATTAACTTTTAACTTAACCACCTTAGTTTTTAAATCAAACAACAACAAAGAAAAAAACAAGTTCGTTGTCCCGGAATCAACAAGACGAAATTAAATCCGGTTTTATCTTTTTACTGTGTAACGTGACTCGACCTGACTCGAATCAGACCGAAATAATTTAATATTTAGTTGTAATCAACAACGGTTATAATTTTCCGACACCCATAAAAAGAATTCCTAGGTCCTCCTTTGTTCTGTTTTATTTTGTTTAATTAATAAGCTTAATCAAAATTAATGAGCTTAATCAATGAAGTCGTAATCATTGGTGATCATTTTCAGCTTCAATTCTCTGATCTCTTCGTTGTTCGAAGCAAGCTAATGCTGCTATTTCACTTTCACACACATTTTCTTTTGAATACTTAAATATTGATATATTCTTTAAAGCCATCCAGTAATAAGTTACCTATATTAACGCTAATAGTCATGGTAACTAAGATTTTGAATTAGAATATCAATTAACATATTGTTAGAATAGCGAAGCAGTATGGTCCACAACCTGATCGATGATTGGCCTCAACCGATCTTGTATTAGCCAATCAAACTGAGGCTTAACAAAAAAATTGGGACTCACACGTCAATTGTTTCAAAAGAGACCCACTTGAAATTGACCAACGTTTCCATTAGCTAGATACTAAATGTAACCAATCCAGATCATTGGTTATTTACACGTATACGAACAAGATACAGTCAAATACTTCAAGAATACGGCAATCCCATTAAACAACACACGTAACTTGCATACTGGTAAATATTGATTTGACAAGCCTTAGGAGAGATTTATGCCACAAGTATTTTCGACCGTTGGTTTCTCCATATTTCCAATCAGAAATAAGACATGACAATATGAGATTGACAACTAATGGACCCAACAATTTTAGCTTCATTACTTTCTACATTACAAAAATAGCATTAGAGCGTGACTACAGACAAACTGAATCACTGAGATTCCAGGTGCACCCCCACCAGGTATGTATTATCATTATTCATTACAATATATGTATTATTTTGAATAATTTTTTTATTTTTACACTAGAAACTAGATCCGGGATATACAGATTCGTACCACGATGGGTCCATGGTCTGTTGGTTTGTCGAATAGCTACTTGGCTATGTAACCAACTAGGACGTTTACTAAAAGACTACATATGCATGGTTACTTCTGGTCTGACCCATCTGCCTGATGGTCAGATATCATCTTCTGGATCAATCGACTTGTTTCTGATTCAGACATCCGATCTGACCCGCTTGAGGTCTCAGACAAAGACTGTGAGTAGGACTCGAAAAACTCGCGGTTCTCTTTCTCTAACCCGTTCCACACTGCATAATGACATTAATAGTTTAATGCACTAGTGTTGAGTAAAACATTGTTTGTATTGATAATATGTGAACAACTAAAGTGATCAATATTCAACCACATGCTTCTAGAATGTATTTGAGTTGAAATTAGGACTAACCAGTGGAGGTGATGACTGGCTTGATGTTTGCATGCTTAGAAAGGGCTTCCATGCACTCTTCTTTATTCATGTGAAAGATCAAACATTTTTCAATAAGATGTTGCACCTATACATCAAGTCATCGATAATAAGTTATGATCAACAACAATAAACTGTTAACAACTTGAAACTAACTAAAAATTACAAACAATTATAGAAAAAAAAAACAGGGTGTTGTGTTTACTACCATGTGTATGTATGACGCAGAAGTGTCATCCGTAGACATGAACTATGTATCTAATGTTTCACCAGCTAGCAATGGTGATCAGAGACACTGATATGACCAGTGGTGCATATGATAAGTAAATTAATGTTGACAGGAAGGAGGGGAAGATCAAACTGTATAAAAGAGAGATGGTGGTGTGGGCCATGAAGTCCCATGTGGGAGATAGATAATAATTGGTAGACAAGGGATTAGAAGAGATTTGTTAATGACGATTCATGACACATAGGATTCCATTTGGCAGCCCAAATATCACGTGTCCGCTGGGTCCCATGGACTTTCTCTACAGTTACACTAATAGACGGCTCCTCGAGAATCTTCATCCAATACGAAAGTGCCATATGGCGTTCTTGATCAAACAATTTGATTAAGATGCATAATAGTAGTAAAAGAGAGAGAGTATTCCTGTTGGACTCAACTTGTGTTGGTTATTTAGACTCAAAATATAGCATAATAGTAACAAAAGAGAGATAGTATTCCTGTTGGACTCAAATTGTTCTGGTTATTTAGACTTAAAATATAGCATAATAGTAGCAAAAGAGAGATAGTATTTCTGTTGAACTCAACTTGTTTTGATTATTTAGACTCAAAATATAGCAAGTGCAGCAATCAAAACTCTTAGATACTGCAGGTATATAAACCATAATTGATTAAGGGTTGCATTTAATAGCATACATACCAAGTCACAAAATCATTGCCGGTCTCTCGTTCTTGAATCCTAATCGAGGAGATATTACAATAACCAACGAAAGATATACTTTAAAATCAAGAGGTGTCAATTTCGACTTCTAGCTATGTTGATCTAATGTGTAAAAGAGAAGTTTAAAATAAAATTGAACAAGTGGGTAGAAAGTAGGCAAAGATGTATTGTTTGGCATAAACCTTCTAATCATTATATTCAAAAATTACAACACTATTTTGAATAACATAAGTTTTAAAATCATATTTAACACACTAACTATAAAAATCTAACTTATGAACAAAAAGTATATTGGGTTAACATACTTGATTGATCGGTTACCCAACCCAACGTCCCATCCATTTTGCCACCTACACGAAAGAGTAACCTTACCCGTTCCACCAGTACTCTTGATATTAGTTTCAAGTGGTACAAAATCTGACCATAAAAAGAAGATGCATGCATCTACTTTTATGTATATTATTTATTCTTCGTATATGTGTTGACTTTATGTTAATCCTAATCAGAAATAAGATTCTTGTCAAGCCTGAACCCACTCCTTCCACAAAAAAAAAATAACATCATAAAGAACTTCTAATTTTCTCTATGTTGACCCCCTTAACCATAATCATCAACAATAGACCTTAACCTTTGGTAGAAAGATTGAAAACAATGTCAATCTATCACATTTGGAAAGGTTGGAAGCTGTGGTCCTTAGTACTGGAGCACTTCCAAAAAAATCCAACATTTTAGTGTCCTATGCACCGTCCTACTATGAAGGTTAAAAAGTCACAATTATACAAAAGCCACAATCCGACAAAAAGTCATTATAAATTTAAAACATGCATGCATACTCGGGATAAAAAATAAAAAAAATACGAAAAAAAACTCAAGCAAGAATCAAAGTTCAATACGATCATATCACGATGTTGTTGTTCCTGCCTACATTCTATAAATCTGAGAAAATTCAATGAAGCCAAGGATATGGTGTATCATGATTTGGTTAGGCTTTGTGCTTCTAATGATCAAATATAAACCTTAAAAAGGGGAACAAAATGGTAAGAAAGGTGAAAAACCTCTGTTTGGGGTTTGAAATTCATGGAGAATATCAAAGGGAGTAGAATTGTTTCATATCCACATCAATGCCCATGGCATTATATAGTACATGTAGTGATAAAAATGGTTCATTATGTGTGAGAAAGTATATGATAGAAGAGAGAAAAACATCAATTAACTGCATAATCCTCTGGTTACTTCAAATAATATAAGTTCACGTGGGACAAGTGAAGATCAACCTATCAGAATTAAACACTTTCTAATAAAACACATGACTTAGTACCCATGTGCACAAGCTGACAAATATTTCAAACAGTGAACAATTGGCAAATCTAAGACTTCAAACTATAACCAAAGCAAAGATAAGGAGGTTGAGGACCACTAGCAAGTAGCAATACCTTAACTTTGACCATCCTAGAGTCAAACAATATGTGAAAATTCTCTTAGATATCAAAAGCAATGATCTTATCTCGAAAAAGTATTAGACTGCATCCACAATATCCTCACACAGACCACAATTTTAAGCACATACAGTTGTATACCAGCTAAGGCTTATCCACCCTCCCTCTCCAGGTTGATTTTGATAGTATGTGAGTTCTTGTAATGTTATTCTCAACTTGTGAACAAAAACAATAAACTTTTAACAAGTTATAGGATTATGCAACTGAAAATATCTCCACCATGACAGCAAGCACTAGAACAACTATTTGCAAATTCAATGCATCATTTCTCATTTTGTTGTACAGTTGTCATGTGGTGGTAAGGGTATAGGTGATATTTGTTTTGCAGCACATTAGTGGATTCAAATTTCAAAAGAGTGATGGAGATTTACAAACTCCCATTGAACTGTAGTTTATCAATTGCTCTACTATATGACTATCAACAAAGAGGAGACTGTATAACTACAATATGCATAAATATTACAAACACCACATATACATATGTAGGCCTACAATCACAATATATAGGTTAAATAAACATATGCAGTACGGCGTGATTCCAGACAGAGAATCCCTAAATTCAAACAAGAACTAAAATTTAACTACGGAAATATAATTATCGGTAAATTTTAGGCTTAAACTCATCTCGTGACCTAAGTTTAACGTAGCGTTTGTCGTAACTTGAGAACAAGATCCATACCTGTTTTGCATTTTTGGTGAATTTGATTTCAGAAAACTTTAAATTTCATGTGCAAGTCGGACGAACTCAAATTACTCATCGATTAGCAAAACGCATTAATGAATTAGGGTTAATATCTCTGATCAGATGTCTTCTGGATTAGAGATGATAAACCTGATCGATATTGAAACATCAACGATACGAATGCTAAATCGAATTATGATTTATCACGAAGGGTATGTTGTAATGTATTTATATTTATACGATATAGGAACTGTTGTTATAGAAACCTAACTTATAATTTATTTACATTTGTAATTAATGTATTATATTTTCAATTAAATTCAGTCCAAACATAATTGATTTGCATAAATGTTAAGACTGATTTTACTTGCACAAACTTACAACTGACGGTAAATAGTTTTTCTTTCTACTCGTAAACGTTTTCTTAATCCTTTCTTGATTTCTCATTTGTATTGGTTTGTATTTTGATAGTTTGGTATTTTCTGACTTAAAAACCTATACGATTTATATTTCAATTTGGCTCTCCTTATGTTGTTATTTGCTCGACTACAAGTTAATATCTACAAAAGCAAAAGGTAAATTTTGCATGGTTTTTGTTCTCACTTTTATAGAAAAAGTTACCATCTAAAAACAATTACGTTACAATTCAGCTTTTTACATATGGTTTAAGGCTAAAACTGATTCTGGGTAAAAGGACGACAAATTCTATTAAAATATATAAACAATACAAAGACGGTCCAAAGACTTTGTGGATACGTTCAACGGAAAAAAAAAACAAATGCAAGATAAGCTATCTATCTACAAATTATCACATGACAATCAGCTCAGCTAGACTATATTTCGTGGTGTGATTTAGGTTCAATGCATTTTATGTTTAGCAATTTTGGGTATGTCTTTGTTGCTTATTGATTTAACATTGTTATTTTTGGTTATTCGTTATTGATCTCAACAGTTGAAGTTTCAATGAAGGTGTAGGATTTTGGTATCCGTAGTTTAGCTATGTAAGATTCTCGGGTTTTGTTGATACCCAAGTGTAGACTTTGCTTATAGGGTGGATATTTTTAGTAGGAGATTAGGATAGAAAGATGGAACAATGAAAATGATGGTTCTAACTTCAAACTTGTAAGTTGTAAATGATAGTATGATACCCTCACATTAGGCTACGTCCAATAGGCTTAGGCTCATTAGTGATTGACCCGCTAATAATTAATTTATTGGGTTTGCGTCTTCTATAATGATTTAACCTTTAATCTCGTTTATGAGAGTGCAAGTAAAGCCGTAAAGGTTCTTTGGATTAATCCCCCAACAATACTTTTATTCTTTTTGAACTATATAAACAAATGGCCCGAGTAAGGGATTTGATATTTTTTATATTTTTACTCTTACCCGGTCAGTTTTGGAACAACCCCTTACTCGTTTATGAGAGTGCAAGTATTTTGATATTTTTCCTTTTACCCGATTAGTTTTGGAACAACCCCTTACTCGGTCACCATATTCTAACCGAGTAAGGGATTTCAAACAACCCTTTAGTTTTTTCCAAGTTGTACTTGTCTGGTTTGTATATATTAATAACCCAATAACCCAATTAACTCCTAACTATATTAAACGTTTATACCAGTAACCTTTTTTATGGCAACTTATTTAAAAGAAAAAATAGACTTTTAATGAAAAACTTGCATTCATCCATCCAAACAAATCCCATTTTTGACGTTGATATTTCAATCAGATTTATCATGAACTTCCACATCAACATGAACTAAGCACATTTTTACCAAAAGTTGACTCTAAATCGAATCATTTCAATTTTCACGTCAATTTTTGGGTTGAAAAATATGTTTGACTTTCAATTGTCAAACAAGTAGTTTTACTTACAGTTACACTATACATGAATACGGAATTCCAAAAGCTTCCAGAAATTAAGACCCATTAATCTAAATTCAAAACCATTGCTTTTCATATTCCCAAACCAAATAATTTCTCATCATTCAGGTCTATAAATAAAGATCCAAACTTTACATCTTTTATCAAACAAAACAAAACAAAATGGCAAGCAGTTCTTCAGATCAAACAAAAGTAAGTATAAAGCTTCTAATTGATACGAAATCCAAGAAAGTTCTATTTGCTGAAGCCAGCAAAGAATTTGTTGATTTCTTGTTTCACATCCTTTCACTACCTGTTGGTACTGTAATCAGGCTTCTTAAAAAGAACTCAATGGTGGGTTCATTGGGTAATCTCTATGACAGCATAGAGAACTTAAGCAGTACATACATGCAATCAAATACAAGCAAAGACGCGATCTTGAACCCAAAGATAGCAAACTTAGGGGGTCATATTCCACTTTTACTACCTAATAATGATGATGATTCGATGAAGTTTTATCGGTGTGGTAGTAATCATCAATATGTAGCTGATGATCCTGCTACTCTGTGTCCTCAGTGCAAGCAAAACATGAGCTTAGTGACTACTTATGTGACTCGTTATGCTGCTGCGAGAGAGGAGGCGGAGAGTGGTGGTTTTGTGAAGGGGGTGGTGACGTACATGGTAATGGATGATTTGGTGGTTAAGCCTATGTCTACTATATCTAGTATTACTATGTTGAACAAGTTTAATGTGAAGGAAGTTGGTGGTCTTGAGGAGAAGGTGGTTTCTTTGGAGATGAAAGAGGTATGGTTAGTCATATACGCGATTTGAACCGATTTGCTTCATCAGTTTGGATGCATTGATAGTATATCAAATTAAAGTTGATAAATTTCATTTCTAAAAGCTTGTAAATGACTAATGTGTTTGGTTTTGTGGTGTTTGTAGGGTCTGATGCTGCTGAAGGCCTCTTTGCAGTGCAAGAATGTGCTTACAAGTGTTTTTTTGTCATAATGATGCTGCTGAAGGCTTCGATGCTAGAATAAAGATCAAGAGCATAATAATGGATATTGTTTTTTGTTCCAACAATGTTGGTGATTATATAAGTCTATGGAAAAGCTTTTGTTTTCTTTAATGTTCTTGATTAAGAGTTTATCTATTGTGATCGTCACCGGTTAATATTAACATTTCTTGTGTAAGAACATTTTTAGTACTCTACAAACAAACATATTTGATGAACTTTTTAATTGTAAAAAAGTAACGAAAATAAATAGAATACAACTTTATTTCAAACACAATAATATGAAAGTTTATCGATTTTGCTATTCATAAATTACTTTAAGGTTGGTTTGCTAAAAGCTTAAGTTGAGTTAAATTTGGTTGAGCTTGAGTTTGAATTTAACTTGGTTTCAACTAGTCTATTGTTTATATAATCTTTACTTAGTATATTACGTTAAATAAATAAATATTTTGTCTTACAGGACACTATGAGACCTTTCATCCGGTCCAAAGTGGGTATTGGGGAAGGTACTTTTCTTTGGTTCGACAACTAGCATCCGTTTGGTCCCATTGTTTAGAAGTCTAGTAGTTTAATATGTTATAATGCTGCTATTTCGTTCTATGCCAAAGTCAACACAATGATTGAAGAAAACGGGTGTAAGTGGCCGGAGGTTAGATCTTTCAACAGGTCCCCTCGAGTCCACTCAAGAACTATTTGATTAACTACTTTGTCTTAAGATTATTTGTTGTGCAATTCAATTAGGGGTCGACTATATTTTACATCACCCCAAAACTCACATCACCTGCAAATGATTGTTTGAAAACATATAAAATGACTGTCTACATGCTAACCGACCATTTGAGCACAAGTTGAAACAACCATTTGCTGGTTACGATAAATATCATGGCCCCTGAATTAGAAACGTCTTTTTAATACTTAATTTTGGGGGTTATGTGGTTTGATTTGCTCTTTATTTACTGGTGTTCAAACATGTTATAAAATCTACTTTATATAATTGCATTGATTGCTTACATGTTATCAGTTGATTTTGTTTTTATCACTTTTGTATATAATTTGGTTTGTGAAACACACCTTTTTAACCAAGAACTCTAATATTTTGAAACTTAAAGATCTATGATGATCTTACATACACCGAAACCAGTTTAATTATAACTGAAGTTTAATTATAACTGAAGTTTCAACTACTGGTAATAATGTAAAACCAGTTTCTTTCTGTTGATCATAGGAATATTGGAGGTCAGTTAAGTTGTTTATATCTTTATGATCATAAAATAATAAAAGTTGAAATAAATAAAAGTATAGTCATTTATATATTGTATACATGAAAATTATAATAAATATACTTAAAAGTGGATTATATATACTTTTAAATGCTGTATAATAAATTAAAACAATTATGTATCCTTCGGAATAAATGGGCTTATTGGCCGTGAGTAGTGAAAGTGTGAAACCCTTTGGCCCATTTACACATTTTTGTTCGTTTGCTATAAATCTCATCTCATCATATACCGAAACCCTAGTTGCCGCCGCGCCAACTCTTCTTCATCACTGTTTTGCAGCGTATGCGTTCAACCTCTCTGTTCTTTAGATCTATCGTTTTACTTGTTTGCTTTTTGATACAGTTTGTTTTTTTTAGTTCTAAATGCTTCAATCGTGTGATTTGCAGTTGTCCGGTTATTGGAGTAGATTCTAACAGCAATGGCGCCCAAAGGTTCGCATTTCTTTTATATGAAAGTGATTGTTGTTATCTACATACGCAGTGCATTTATTGTTCAATTTGTGTATGTGTTAATGAGTTTAGCTATTGAGTAATGAAAATATGAACTAGCATGTGTTGGAACACGATTTAGGTTAGATGAATTCGCGTGTAGGAAGCTGTAAGCGAATTCTCAGTTCATATGTTTGTTCTGGTAATAACATGATTGTTTAGCTACAAAAGTTGTAGGATTTCAGAAGCGAACATAGGTTGATTTTGGAAGTATTTACTATTTAGTTTCAATATAATTTGTGAACATGTTTATTGCAAATTGTAGAAGTTGATGGTGATCAGGCCTTTAATTAAGAACAGTAGCTTTTGATTGCTGTACTTGAATGTGCAGAAGACTTGAAAGAATACATGGAACTTACACATACAAAGGTTATTAAGTGAAAATGGATGCAAAGAGCAATATAAATAAAAAGTATTTACAGAGCTTGGCAGAATGCAAATTGTGTGCTTCTGTTGTTCACTTAGTAAATAGGCTCATTAGTGGGAATTATGCTGGTTCTCTCAATATGCAGCACTATTTGATTTGGATGATTTGATTTTGTTTAGAATCTTTTCAAAACCGTTTATTAAAATAAACTATCTTTTGTAATTACAAGCTTAGAGTGCATGGTTTAGAGATGGATCAACTGTTGATATTGTTTGACTGTTTTAGTTTTAAGAAATACATACTTGAAATATGAGGCTAGGAGTAAAATCTTAGGTACCTTTTCTAGGTCTTAATTAGAGACGGATAACATTAGAATTGAGTACTTGTGGTTACACTTATTTTTTAGATCATTTTTTTCATTTGGTTATTTGTATCTGAATTACTCACGTTTGGCTTTTACTAATTCATCTGGAACTTTTAACTGTCTCTTTCTTATAGCTGACAACACAAAGAAAGCTGATGCAAAGTCTCAGGCTTTGAAAGCAGCCAAAGCTGTGAAAACTGGTTCAACATTCAAAAAGAAAGCCAAGAAGATCCGAACCAAGGTCACCTTTCACCGCCCAAAGACATTGAAGACAGACAGGAACCCAAAGTATCCTCGCATCAGCGCCCCACCAAGAAACAAATTGGATCATTATCAGATTCTAAAGTATCCTTTGACAACTGAATCTGCAATGAAGAAGATTGAAGACAATAACACCCTTGTTTTCATTGTTGACATCCGTGCTGACAAGAAGAAGATCAAAGCTGCAGTCAAGAAGATGTATGACATCCAGACTAAGAAGGTCAACACCTTAATCAGGTATTTCTGAAACCATCTTAACACCAATCACCATTGAGCTAGTCGAGGTACACAAATAGGTTGGTTGTCGGGGTTGGGTTACAAGTTGAGATGAATCTGCACTGAAACACATAATGTTTAAGTATGTGTCAAACAGAGTTGTGTTAAACTGCAAATATTCTTTGTTCATGTTAGAATATATCATTAAATGTGTTAATAATTTGATTATTGAAACTTTACGCTACAATGTTTTTTGATAAACTTTTTTAACAAGTTGTAATTATGAATTTTATTTTACTTTTGCATATTATCAACTTTATTTGTTTTTGTTTTACTTATACTCAGCCATTTGTTTTGTAATGTAGACCTGATGGAACGAAAAAAGCTTATGTGAGGCTGACTCCGGATTATGATGCGTTAGATGTGGCAAACAAGATTGGAATCATCTAAGCTAGGTGTTATCGTTTCAGTCAACGGTGTATTGTCATTTTTGACATTATTGTTAGTTTTGTTGTCTCGAATAGAGTACAAATTTCTTATGTTTGCTTTAAATCGTGGATTCAATTATGTTAATGGGTCGTATTTCAATAGTTGGAATTGCTGTCGCACTTTTTGAGAGTTTGAAAACCTTCTATGCATGTATGTCTTTATCATTTTCTTAAATACATTTCATCTTGAATGTTTATTGAGACCCGAAGTAACCAAATAGATAATCGTCAACCAGTTTTCTTGTATATCTAACCAAGAATCCCAACATACAATGGCATATACTCTAGGATGTTCTTATCAAGAGATGAATCACCCAACCACAAAGATATGTGTATATTTATAAATATATTTATGACGATATGTGAAAATAAAGTAAATATGTGGGACAATTTCTTGTGTTTTAAGTATATATAGATTAACCTCTTAACAAAAAGACTTGCTCATAATTTATACTCAACATATTTATCCTTGTTATTTTCTTTCAAATAAACCATATGACTTGACAAGTTGGTTGATTACTTATTCAAAACAAGTTTAATTGTCTAAATCAGCCTTAATTGACAAATGGAAGTAACCTACTCAACCCTAATAAAAAATCACACTTTTGATATTAAAGAACATGAAAGTGTAGATGACGAAAAAGAAATTGAAATGGAGCTGGCAGTTACCAGAAATCTTCTAAATAGATCCAGAAAAGGGTTTAATTGAAACCTCCCCTATTTCAGTTTTAATTTATTAACCTGCAAAATCTGTAATTTGTATATAAAAATTATATAGTAAAAGTTATTAGATTCCAAGCAAAAAACTTGGAAGTATTACGAGTCAAAAGTAGTTAAAATACGACAACACAAGGAATATAAACATTAATTTGTTTTAAATAAATGCCACGCTTTTTGTTTGGAAATAATATCCAAAAAGAAATAATTCATTGACCATAGGTTTCTTTTTATTTGGTTTATTGTTTTCATGTAAAATTAGATATGGGAATTGTTCCGTTACATATGTATAATTGTTAGGATTTTAATAAAGATAGTCTCACGAAAAGAAAAGCAAAATGTATTCGATTGTCTGTACTAAAAGTTTTAATCAATTTAAACAAATTAAACTCCATGCACTCATTACAAAAACCTACTAAATTTATCAGTAATTGATGATTATTATCTATAGTTGCCACATAAGCTACCGTCGTGTTGATACGTTTCCAGAAAACATAAATGCCACATATTTTTGTTGTTTCTTAAGAACTAACTTTACTTCAAAGCAAGAGATAAAATATAATACTTATATAAGAAATTGGATCTATATAGCTTTCACATCAATAGAAAACCACATATTTATTTCCTCATTTATAAATTTGATGGTATAAGTTTAACATGTTCAAAAGCTTTAATATATCAAAAGTTAATACATGTTGTGTGACTTGTGTCGGTTTATATCTCAACAAAAACTAGATGGGATGCTATATTCTTTCTCTCAAAAATTTTAAGCAGTAATTAGTTTTAATTCTAATTTATTCATCATTTTGTAAATAAATAATTTTATATACTCATATATATTACATTAATTTTATATGCCATCGACTATAAAAATTATGGTTCTTGAGTAGTAAATGAATGATGGTGTCATGGACCATAAAAGTGCAAATGCAACAGATAAAATGTACTGGCACCTTCAATCATCACACCTCACTTTTTAATTTTTCTAAATAAAATAAAAACAAAATAAAAAAACCAGAAAATATGGGGAAAACTACTCTGGTCTCGATATCACTTTTTGCTGATTCCGTCGCCCACTAATAACTTGACAGCTGTCCTCGAGGTCTGCGATGACACACCTGTACGTACCTTCTTCCAGTACCAGTCATAGTTTCATCATGAACCCTTGGACTTTTACCCTTTTAACATTCAGACCTCGAGTTTGTTGTTGTAAGTGCTATTTTTAGTTTATGCTGCAAACGAACCGAACGAATACAAAAAGATTTTGTAGTGTTTGTTCATTAAAAGTAAATAAACTTATTCATGAATTGTTTATGAACACTTACCAAACGAGATTCATTGTTCATGTTCGTTCATTAAGAAAATGAACATGTTCATAAGTTGTTAACGAACATTTATCGAATGCAAACAAACACAAACAAATATACAAGTGAACACATACAAATACATGTCAACACATACAAATGTTCATGAACATAAAGGAACACAAACAAAAGTTTACGAACACAAACAAACACAAATTATCATATGTTTATTTTAGAATAAAATATGCATCTTCATTACAAACATTACACAATTTTACCATAAATAAATAAGTACTTATGATAAATATCTGAAAATACTTGACATAATTATCATAAACATAAGTACATACCTTACTCAAAATTAAGAACATTAACAAACACTTTATTGAGCGTTCACGAACGAACATAAACGAACACATTATTGAATATCCACGAACGTAAATGAATGAATATGGTTTGTGTTCATGTTCATTCGTTTACTAAACGAATGAAACTTTCTCGTTCGTGATCATTCATTTATCAAATGAACAAAATACGAACCTCCTGCATAACGGTTCACGAACTTTTCACTGAATGTTCGGTTCGTTTGCAATCTCTAAACGTCGTCATAATTACTAAAATCAAACTAGATGACGTTTTAGGCGGTTTTCAAAATAACTTGGCCCATTTTCTTACATGCATACGGATAGTTGAGTGTATAAGAGCTCTTTTGTATACATATAAAATAATTAACATCAAGTGGGTATGAAAAACAATATCATCCAATGTCAAACATAAATTACCAACTGTTTAAGTCAATTTGATAACAGTAGCTAATGTAATCATTGAAAATACCAAAAAATACCACAACCAAAAGGTAACAAAATAAAAACATAAAAATACGAATACAAGTACTGGTAGCAATGGTGGTCGATCAATATGGGTGTGATATGACACCAGAACGATACCTATACTCGTCCAAAACGCCAATCCCTACAATCAATTGACATTTAAATACCAATACGCAAGACATCACAAATTCAAGGATCATTTTAGACAACAATCGTTCTCAAAGAAACCAACACGTAACGATCAGCGTACGATACAACTAACAAAGGTGAGGGCACAAAGTGAAAAATCAAACAAAAAACCAGATAGAAACTTCGGTTTCCGAGTCAACTCTCTCATTTCACGCCTTATTTGACCGAGTCACGAACTCGGACGACGCCTGTTCTCTCTCTCTCTTTTATGCTTTCTTTCACTCACCCCGAATCGTGTGCGAAAAGAGAGAAGAAGAGAGAGTTGAAGATAATAAAACTGAAGATCTTCAACACAAATCCACTATCCCAATCAATTATTTCAAAATCAATCAATCAATCAATCTCAATTGTAGATTTGATGGTTGTTTCTAGGGTTTTGACAGTGTTTTAATTTCAATTTTGGGTTTTGGTTCGAGGGTTTGTGAATTGTGATTCTCCGTCAAGATGATGATATCCCGCGGGTTGTTTGGGTGGTCGCCACCGCACATACAGCCTCTAACGCCGGTGTCGGAGGTCTCGGAGCCGCCGGAGTCGCCGTCGCCGTACATGGACACGAGTAACGATGCTTTGCCTGTTGAAGCTGAGGACGAAATGGAGGAGACGGAGGAGATCGAACCGCCTCCGGCTGCTGTGCCGTTCTCGAAGCTGTTTGTGTATGCTGATAGGCTTGATTGGGTGCTTATGGTGGTCGGATCGGTTGCTGCGGCGGCGCATGGGACGGCGTTGGTGATTTACTTGCATTACTTTGCGAAAATTGTTCAGTTGTTGGGACGGAGTGATGAGGATGTTGATGTGCTTTTTGATAGGTTTAAAGAGGTAAGTTGATTTGAATTTGTAAGCAAGTTATTATTTGGTTACTTGGGTTTTTAATCTTTTATGTATCTGAGCTCAAATACTGTTTCTGCTGTTAGTCATTGTTTTGTTAGCAATCTCTTTTGTTCTCACATACAGAACTAAGTTTGTTTATCTTTAGACTTCTGTACAGACCATGGTCAGGCATTGGAACGGAACTTATAGAGTGGTGTCATACTGATAAGTTAGCATGATCTCAGTGTTTAGTGTTCACAGCAGCAATGTAGAGAAGAAATTGAGTAACTAGTGATGCCAATCATGTTTAATTGGGATGAGTGAAGTGTAATGTGGCCTTTTATCTGGTTTAGTGGTTGTATATGCATGAGGAAAGGATCACCTAGCTATCTATTTGCAAGTTGTAATGTCAGTAGTTATGTTGTGATGTCATTATATATCTTCATTCATATGGGCTTACTCGAAAGCTGTAGTTTGATATTCATTGAATTAGCATTTCTAAAAAAAAGTGCCATGATTTATTGATGATGTTTGTTATAAGACATGAATGGTACTACTGGTTAATTTAGTGAAAGTTTATATGTATTGAAATCAAATATAATGCTGTTAGAATGGAAATTAGATGGGACATTATTTGCTAATATAATTTTTACATAATGTGGAATTCAGTAGTTATTGATCCATATGGATTTTAAGATCTAGGTCTATCAAAGGTCAGAAAATGGTGGTTCATTGTGCATTAGGAGACTGACATATATAGTAGGATACTGGTAGTAGTTCAAGAGGTTGTTAGCTGCCTATACCAGTTAACTTATTACTATTGGTTCTTATTGAGAGGTCTCTGCATGATACATGACATTGTGCCTTGAAAACCATCGGTTATCTACCATTTGACATATTAAGGATGCTTTTCCCTATAAATAATATGCCTGATGTATACGAAATTAATACCGTTCATTGGCTCCCATCCTACTCAAGGTAATGGTATCAGTTGACAACGTGATGTTTACTAAGAGCTGCGTGGCCTGTTACCCAAATGTAATTTGGTGCGAGTAAGGATTAACTAGATTACTAGAGAATGTTTTGGTAGATTCTGTTATGTTAAGTTTTATCTAGTTTTCTCTCCCTAGTTGTTTTATGCGCATATGTTTCTCTTGGTAGTTGTGTTGAAATATGCGGTTGAATAAAGCCTAGCTGCAAGTTGCAACTTGGTCAAAACATCACACTGATTTCTATCTGCTGGTGTTAGCTGTAATTTGAGTTGCAATGTTGCATTAATGATACATATGGCAAGATGAGGGTATTGTTCAGTTCAGCATATACAGCATAAGGATCTTTTGAACTGATAAACTGAATTATTAACTTAAGGTTTAGTTCTAGTGGTTGGATGGAGTTTAACCAAAAAGAATGTTTTTTATTTTTTATTTTTTTTAATTTCTGGTGAGGGTTGATTTCACTATGAAAAAGGGTACCTGTTTGATGCAATTATGTGAGGGTTGGTGCAAGGAATAGGTATCAAGTTTTGGTTCAATCAAAGCGTCAGACACTCAATTTTTTTCATGCTAGGCATACAAGAGTTATCATATGTCCAATGTGACTTTTAAATCCGCACTTTTTAATATACTGAGTATTTACAATAACATGCATGTTTAAATCGCAAAGCTTTTTTGCTTGATCAAGGGCAAAGTTGACTATCAGTTTTTTCCCTTTAAGTTTCTGTAAAGGTTATTATTTTAATAAGGGTATGCAACAAAGGTCAAAAGATGAAGTTTCATCACCATACTTACCAAAGAACTACAAGAATGTAATATTTGTCTTTCAGCCCATTACCTGGATTATCTAGTTTGATTGTTAGCTGATACATCAGTTAAAACAATCTTTCATAAATTCATGTTCAATCATAATGTTGCTTCCGCTTGAAGCATTGATTAAATTTCCCAACAAGTGATGTATTTTTCTCAATTTGCAGCTTGCTCTCATCCTTGTCTATATTGCTGGTGGTGTTTTTGCTGCTGGTTGGATAGGTAAATAGCCTAATCAAATGCTTTCTTTTCTCTTTTCGTTTTCACTTGAATGGTGCTTTTTATCAGCTAACATTTCTTTTTATATCTATATTTTTTGCACTCAGAGGTTTCATGTTGGATTCTTACTGGAGAAAGGCAAACTGCTGTTATCAGGTCAAAATACGTGCAAGTGCTACTTAATCAAGATATGAGTTTCTTTGATACTTATGGGAATAATGGAGACATTGTGAGCCAAGTGTTAAGTGATGTATTGCTTATCCAGTCAGCCCTAAGTGAAAAAGTAGGTTCAACTACAAAAAGGTTTTATTTTTTCACCAATATTTGCTTATGGGAATTAGCATGTAGTGGTTCATATATCTGATTAGTTTTATTGGTGCAGGTTGGAAATTATATTCATAACATGGCTACATTCTTTAGTGGTCTTGCAATTGGATTCATAAACTGTTGGCAAATCGCCCTCATCACTTTAGCCACTGGACCTTTTATCGTTGCTGCAGGAGGAATATCAAATATATTTCTCCATAGGCTTGCTGAGAATATTCAAGATGCATATGCTGAAGCAGCAAGTGTTGCTGAACAGGTTACTTCATTTCCCTTTTTACCTTTTTATCCTTTGTTCAAGTGAAAAACCACAGTGGTAATACTGTAATAGCTATCTCCAACGTAAATGCATTTTTTTTTCTGGAGAGTATGTTAAGATCGCTGATATGTAGCAACTAATTAAGCAACTATAGTATTACTTAGTGATGTGTTAATGTGATTTTAATTTACTTTTGCAGGCAGTTTCATATGTTAGGACGTTATATGCTTTTACAAACGAAACATTAGCAAAATATTCATATGCAAACTCACTACAGGCTACATTAAGATATGGTATATTAATAAGTCTTGTGCAAGGACTTGGGCTTGGATTCACATATGGGCTTGCAATATGTTCTTGTGCCTTGCAACTTTATGTTGGAAGGATTTTGGTTACACATAGACATGCTCATGGTGGAGAGATTATAACTGCCTTGTTTGCTATCATTTTAAGTGGCCTGTAAGCATCTTTTTTCCCTATTCTCCTTTCATATAGAGGTGCCAACTTCGACTTGTTTAGTCACGTTGGGTTGTGTTCTATCTCAAGCGGGTCAAATGGGTCCAATTATTAACTAGAGGGGGAAACATCAAATGGGTTGAACACTCTGAAATGCGCACGACATCCTAAATCAATTTTTCTTAGGGAGAATTACATATATCCCCCTCTCCACCATTGAAATTACATGTTTCCCCAAAACACAAGTTTTCAATGCATAAGTACAATACTCTTTAAGCATGATTTGGGTATATTTGTAATTTTACAAGTTTAGAAGGGGATATATGCAATTGCCCTTTTTTTTTTTAAAGATTTAGGTTATTATTGTATTCATATTGTTAATTAAGACATTCATCATAAAAAAAATTAGAAACTGGTATAAAGTTGGTCATGGGTCAACCTGTCCTGACATTGATCGTTTCAATCCATATCAAAGTGATCCGCTACCCAACCTGATCCAGAACATTTAAAGCATTTTTAATGCATACAACCTCTTAAATACCCTTTTCAAAGAATTAGATCACTTATTCTAATAATATTGTCAACTAAGGCATTCATTTATATTAAAATAACAGAAACTTGTATAATGTTGGTCTTGGGTCAACAGAACCTGACCCAAGCTATTTCCACTCATATTAGAGATGACTGTTACCCAATCTGGTGACCCACTTATTATGCCTTCTATAGTGAAATTTCTTTTAACGCCCTTTGGTTTTCACAGTGGACTCAATCAAGCTGCAACCAACTTCTATTCATTTGAGCAAGGAAGAATTGCTGCATATCGACTTTTTGAAATGATTAGTCGTTCATCCTCCACCGTTGACCATAATGGAAACACTCTTGCTACTGTCCAAGGGAACATCGAATTTCGAAATGTGTATTTCAGTTACTTGTCTCGTCCTGAAATCCCCATTTTAAGTGGATTTTACCTAACTGTTCCTGCCAAAAAAACAGTGGCACTTGTGGGTAGAAATGGCTCTGGTAAAAGCAGCATTATACCCCTTATGGAACGGTTCTATGATCCCACTTTAGGTATTAAACTTCATCTCTTCATAATTTCTTTCTTGAAATGATTCATAACTTAGTTTTCTCTTTTTTGTCTTTATATTATTCAGGTGAAGTTCTTTTGGATGGGGAGAATATTAAAAACCTGAAATTGGAATGGCTAAGAAGCCAAATCGGGTTAGTCACTCAGGAACCTGCATTACTAAGCTTGAGTATCAGGGACAATATTGCTTATGGCAGAGATGCCACGCCACTTCAAATTGAGGATGCTGCTAAAATCGCTCATGCACATACATTTATCACCTCCCTCGAGAAAGGATATGACACACAGGTAGAATTATAATCTGTGTTCATTTTTTTTAAAATATAAAAATCCTATTTTAAAGAAAGAGTATATTTTGCATTTTAGGTTGGCAGGGCTGGTTTATCCTTGACAGAAGAACAAAAGATAAGACTTTCTGTTGCTAGGGCTGTGCTTTCAAACCCATCTATTCTTCTTCTTGATGAGGTCACTGGTGGACTAGATTTTGAAGCTGAAAGATCTGTTCAGGAGGCTTTGGATCTCTTGATGTTAGGCAGATCAACAATCATAATTGCTCGCAGGCTTTCTCTTATAAAGAATGCTGATTTTATTGCTGTTATGGAAGATGGTCAGTTAATGGAGATTGGTACACACGATGAATTGATAGCCTCTGATGGGCTTTATGCAGAACTTTTAAGATGTGAAGAAGCAGCTAAACTCCCTAGAAGGTATACACCAAACATTTATTAGTACATTTTAAAAGGATCAGGCCGGGTTGACTCCTTTTTAGTTGACCCATTAATAACTAAACGGGTCTGAGTTGCCACCTCTAATATTTGTGTTTGTTTTGAATTTTTTGTTGTTGTAGGATGCCAGTGAGAACCTACAACGAGACTTCGGCATTCCAAATTGAAAAAGATTCTTCAGAAAGTCAAAGCTTTCAAGAACCATCATCTCCTAAATTTGCCAAATCTCCATCACTTCAGCGAGCTTCAAACTTGCATGCATCAAGGCCTCAAGATTCTGCTTACGGGTCTAACGAATCACCAAGAAATCCAAGCCCTACCGAAAAAGAGAACGGTTTGTCATTAGATGGCACAGACAAAGAACCATCAATAAAAAGACAAGATAGTTTTGAAAAAAGATTACCAGAATTACCAAAACTTGATATTCATGCTATTCGTAGGCAAACATCTAATGGATCTAACCCTGAATCGCCAATTTCACCACTTTTGACATCTGATCCCCAAAGTGAGCGTTCACATTCACAAACTTTTAGCCGACCTAATTCTCAGCCTACTGATAAACCGATGAGTGTTCAACTTGTAAAAGAAAAACAACATAAAAAAGAACCATCGATTTGGAGACTTATAGAGTTGAGCTTGGCTGAATGGCTTTATGCTGTTTTAGGAAGTACGGGTGCTGCAATATTTGGCTCATTTAACCCGCTTCTTGCTTATGTAATTGCCCTAATAGTGACAGCATATTATAGAAATGAAATCAACAGACACATTAACATACGTGATGACGTGGACAAGTGGTGCTTAATCATTGCGTGCATGGGTATTGTGACTGTAATTGCGAACTTTTTGCAGCACTTTTACTTCGGTATAATGGGAGAAAAGATGACAGAACGAGTTAGGAGAATGATGTTTTCTGGTTAGTACTTTCATTTTAGCAAGTGATTGTTCTTCCCCTTGTTGATCAATATTGATTTTGAATTCAGTTTGTTAAATCTCAAAGATGTCAAGGCCAATTTTGTTTAACCTCAATTTGTCAAATGTGTCAAATTTATAAAATAATTGATAGGGAAACATATCAAAAGGTAACAGATATAAGTTGAAAGTTGCCACGAATAATTTTTTAATCAGTACAACCTGAGAAATCACGGTATACATAAAGTTATGTTAATGTAGGTTTTCTAATCCATATATAACACATATTCATAGAAATTACTAATTTTGGACAAGAAGTTACAGGTGGCTGAAAGGGTAAATGTTTTGGTTCGGGTCAGAACGGCTCAAAGTAAATGAGTTAAAGACTTGAAGTGGCCTACTTCAACCCTGTTATTGGGTCAACCTGAATATAACCATTTTTTATTTTTTTTTATTTTTACAGCAATGCTAAGGAATGAAGTTGGATGGTTTGATGAAGAAGAAAACAGTGCTGACACCTTGTCAATGCGATTAGCAAATGATGCAACATTTGTTAGAGCAGCTTTCAGTAACCGGCTTTCTATTCTAATTCAAGACAGCTCTGCAGTTCTTGTTGCAATATTAATTGGAATGCTACTACATTGGCGTTTGGCTCTTGTGGCTTTAGCCACTCTGCCGGTTCTTACTCTTTCTGCCATTGCTCAGGTATTTTTTTTTATATTATATTAATTAACCTCTAAATACTTCGTAGCATGCCTTAAAACTTGTAATTTTACAGAAATTATGGCTAGCTGGATTTTCAAAAGGAATACAGGAAATGCACAGGAAAGCATCATTAGTTCTTGAAGATGCAGTTAGAAATATCTACACTGTTGTTGCATTCTGTGCTGGTAACAAAGTTATGGAGCTTTACAGATTGCAGTTGAGCAAGATATTTTATCAGAGTTTTTTTCATGGAATGGCTATTGGTTTTGCATTCGGGTTGTCTCAGTTTCTTCTTTTTGCATGCAATGCTGTTCTCTTATGGTACACTGGCCTATGTGTTAAAAACAGTTATATGGATCTGCCAACTGCTCTCAAAGAGTACATGGTATTTTCTTTTGCCACTTTTGCCCTTGTGGAACCGTTCGGTTTAGCTCCATATATTCTCAAAAGAAGAAAATCTTTGATATCGGTTTTTGAAATAATCGATAGAGTACCAAAAATCGAGCCAGATGATGCCTCTGCTTTGAAACCTCCAAATGTTTATGGAAGCATTGAGTTAAAAAATGTTGATTTTTCTTACCCTACACGACCTGAGATTCTTGTACTGAGCAATTTCAGTCTCAAAGTCACCGGTGGTCAAACGGTGGCGGTTGTTGGGGTTTCGGGATCTGGGAAAAGCACGATAATATCATTGATTGAGAGGTTTTATGATCCGGTAGCTGGTCAGGTGATGTTAGATGGACGTGATTTAAAGCAATTTAATCTGAGATGGTTGAGAAATCACCTTGGCCTTGTTCAACAAGAGCCTATAATATTTTCAACCACAATTCGGGAAAATATTATATATGCAAGACATAACGCCAGCGAGGCGGAAATTAAGGAAGCTGCAAGAATAGCAAATGCTCATCATTTCATCAGCAACTTACCTCATGGGTATGATACCCATGTGGGAATGAGGGGTGTGGATTTAACTCCCGGTCAGAAACAAAGGATTGCAATCGCTCGTGTTGTGTTGAAAAACGCACCCATACTATTATTAGACGAAGCCAGCTCATCGATTGAGTCAGAGTCCAGTCGGGTGGTTCAGGAGGCCCTTGATACCTTAGTGATGGGAAACAAAACCACCATTCTTATAGCTCATAGGGCTGCTATGATGAGACATGTTGATAACATTGTCGTCCTGAATGGAGGTCGGATTGTTGAAGACGGGACCCATGATTCTTTAATGGCAAAAAATGGTTTGTATGTTCGGTTAATGCAGCCTCACTTTGGAAAGGGTATGCGTCCGCATAGACTTATTTAGAAAGAATGGATATAACACATGGGATTTGTTGAATCCACTCATGATATCAGTCATCTGCAGTTCTGACGGAGCTTATAGATGGTGGCAGGTGGCGGTGATGGTGGCGGATTTGGGGTTAGGGAATTAGATTCGGTTTTCAGGCCAGATTGCATATTATTCTTTTGGAGGTACAGGGTTTACAGGTTGCAGAGCTTCCATGATATATTGATTTGTGGATCATAGAATTTAGTGTTGAGGTGTGTGTTTGCTACTTTTTTTTTCATTTTTCGTCGTGTGTTTCTGTATTATCGACTGTTTTGTACATTTGTATATTTTGTTAAAAATTTTGTGGAAGTTACGAGGCTTAAAAAGGTAGTTATTGTAATCCTTTTTGTATATAAAGAGGTTTAGATCGATTGAAGACTCTTTTTGCCCATATTGATTTTACTGCTAGGATATGATATTATGGATAAAACAGGCAGCTTTGAATGTAATTATGAAAACCAAATATAGCCTGCAATCAGATATCAAGCACCTTGAACGAGTCTGTTACAGGAGTTCAAAACTACCTGACCTATTTTAAATCTTACTAAAACTTGTCTGGTTGAAACCAAACCTGTTTTTGATCTAACCCACCCTTATTCTCACCTCTAGTAGTCTTATGTTGGTATTCTGTTTGGTTCTTGAGGCTTGTATGTTACCATTTTCAACCGCTATGGTTGCAATAGCGACTCCGGACTGGAGTGGTTAGTGTGTGCTCAAACGTGTAGAAACATTTACCATCGATTATCCTCTAGCCAATAAAACTGACAGACATTTGTTAAGACGCAAGACATATGGAAAATTTTCAAACCAATATAGACGGGTTATTTTTCAAAGAGTAATTTTAAACAAACGAATATAAGAACATAATGCTTTTGTATGGGTCATTTTCCTCCCGCTTACATCGTTAAATATTTTTAGTTTTCTTTCATTTTCATTCTCAAAGAAAATTTAGGTACACAACTTTTTTTTTTCGGTTCATTTATTTTCATTTCTCTTCGTAAAAAAAGATTAAGCTAATGACAAAAGTACCCTTGATAAACCCTCACCCCCTTCTTCGATCGCCGCTGCTCCTATCTATCTCAACATCGAAGAACATCGGTCCACCTTCATCATCACCATCACCATCATCATCATCATCATCATCATCGTAGGTTTGTTGGACCTTCATCTTCAATCTGTCAGATCTGTGCAGTCAAAATCCAAAACATTCATCTTTGTCGGAGCATACCTCGACCCTCACTCCAACAAACCACACAACGGCGGAATGCTTTCTCGTATACTCTCTAAACCCTCAACCCTCCGTTTCATAACCCTAATTTCATCCTCTCAATCTCATTACACACATCACCACCCCCCACCCCTTCAAAACCCTACATCATCCACTCTATTCTCACTCAAAACCTGCTATTTCTCCACCAATCGTGGAAACAACAACGGAAACGGCGGCAAACCGTCGGATTTCTGGAACATTTCGTCGGAAAACGTTGATGGAGAGGAGAACTCTTGGTTCAGCAGCGAATCGAACGAGAAGGATGAAGATCATGAGATGTTTGGAGTGACGGAGAGTGAGGGGAAAGGGGAAGATGTCAAGGAGTGGAAGTTTGGTGGGGATGATGAGAAAGATGGAGAAGATGATGATGGGATTTTTGATATTGGGGATGCAGGGGTGCAAGAGTTTGGTGGGATTGATGGAGATGAAAAGGGGGAAAGTTTAAAGAAAGAAGAAGATAGATTGTTGGAGATTGAGGAGAAAGCTCTTACAGAGGTACTTAAAGGTATGCAGCATATCTTGATTCATTGTTTGTTACTTGTCATTTGATATTCAGTTATTCATAGAATATGAATTTAGAGTGATCAGTTTGGACCTTAGTAGTATAAGTTAAACAAAAAATAGTCCAATTGCATATAAAGTTTGCTAAGAAGATTGCTAAAGTTCATGTGATCATGTGTTTGCTCCTAACTATGTCATGAGATTGAAAATGAATGCATTAAGGACTTACTGTACAGTCGTTAAAATTCATGAGCAGCTTATAAATGGTTTTGTTGATCAGCTGACATTGTGATTTAACATGGTGTGAGTTATGTTTGCTTCACATATGTAAGATGTATACAGAATGCTACTCTTTTATGGAGTTTGTATGGGAAAAAAAACAAACCTCATTTTGTCTCAACTCTTCGTAATGGTGTATGCTAGCTCTATTGACAAAGCTATTTGAATCTGCAACTCCCTTTTTCGTTGGGAGTTGTAAATTTCTGCAGTTACTACAATCTACAATTAAAATATTACTTTTGCAATCATTTTTATTTATTTACATTAATTTGACCTCCTTAGAAGTAAGAAGTAGCGACAATTGGCTTAATCTATTATCTACCATGTTTTTAAGTAGTTGGTAATACTTAATCCATGTGTGAATGGTAATTTAGTCTTTTACATGTATCTCATATGAAAGATTTTATGACCCAACAGGTGGGGATCATGCATTTGGGGACTTAATTAGTGCATCTGGAATCACGGACGAGATGCTGGATAGTTTAATGGCTTTAAAGGACCTAGATGAAGTTCCAGGATTGCCCCCACTTAACGTAATTGAAGAAATGCGTTATGAAAAGAACACACGCAAGTCAACCAGGGCTGACATAGAGAGACAGAAACAGGAGGAAATTGCCAAATCACGTGTTCGACAAGTTGATAGTCAGGGTAGGGCTTATGGGACTGGAAAAAGGAAATGTAGTATTGCACGTGTTTGGATTGAACCTGGTGAGGGTAAATTTGTCATTAATGACAAACAGTTTGATGTCTATTTCCCAATGCTTGATCAACGAGCTGCACTTCTTCGTCCTCTTTCAGAGACTAAGACATTGGGTCTTCTTGATGTCAATTGTACTGTTAAAGGAGGGGGTATCTCAGGTTATTACTTAATTGACTAAAACATTCGTCCTCTTTGTTCTTTTTAATTTCTGCTATAATCCTTTGTTGTAAATTTTCCAATTTTCTTATAAATAATATGTGCCTGAAACAGGTCAAATAGGTGCAATTCGTCTTGGCATGAGCAGGGCATTGCAAAACTGGGCACCTGATCAGTTCCGTCCTCCATTGAAAGAAGGTAAATATTATATATTTTCCTTTGCACTTGATTTATCTTTTTTTTATGCTTTAATATACCGACATCTTTTGGTTATGTGTCCAGTTTATATATTCAGTTAAAAGTTTTGGATGGTTCTTGGGACAAATGCTATAAAATCTTATATCTGTTGATTATAAATTGCACTTCCTTTGTCCATGAAAATTGCATGAAAAATACTCAATCTGACAAAAAATGCAACCTTCAGCTTGACACATGTTTCAATACAAAACTTTAGCCTATAATGAAACGTCTACAATTCAGGACCAATTAAAAAAAAAAACTTGTAGATTGAAGGTAGTGTAATAGTGTTACTAATTTGAAGTAAAGTTTTTTATCTACTAATTGAGGAAAAGGTAAATTAGGCCTGAAAACCCAACATGAAAGGAAAATTGCACACTTTTTTTTAACAATCAGTGGCATGCTGAAACAAAACAAACAAACATACACAGTAAAATCTCACTCATAGTAGGAACATTGGTTGGGTTTGGGGAGGGTGGTATCAAGACAAAATTTTCCTTTAACCCATAATTTTCATTAATAACAGGCTGAAATCAAAAAAGTATTATAATGTCCATTTTGCAAACTTTAAAAGTTATTGATTTGAGTTGAGAAAATTCCTTTATTTTGTCTTTCCTGAAGTGTATCCTAAATGAGAACCAAATACTAAAACCTGTCGACCAATGTTATAATCTTAGTTATTTTACCTTTAAAAACGTGAAAGCAGCTTCTGATTGAAGAGATTGTTCCTATCCCTGATAACTTAAATTTAGTGGTATATCTATTGAAGTCTCGTTTTAAGGGACTTATGAATCATAAATCTTTTGTCTTTCTGCCTTCCTTCATCCCTTGTTATGTAAGAACCTTAATCTGTATACAATTCACGATTTTTAGGCGGCTATCAGTATTCTTCTATTATTTTATCACTGAAAGGTATTTGAAACATTTGGTTAATAGTCAAACATTTATTTAAAACATTTGAAACAATGTTGGTTGATAAGGCAAACAATTTGTTGATACAATGTTTTCATCTAACACAGACTGTATGTGTGTCATAGGCCTTGTTGTTTTCTTTAACTTCTGATCAGTTTGTCATACAGTGCCATTTGGGGATAACGGTTGCATTTTATAACCATGGTCCATGGTATTTGAGACCTTTGTCCCCTACTAGTCCCTGGGGTCTACTATGACCACCACCACTACCACCATGACTACTACAACTATTATTAGGAGTTGTATTAGTGACTGATAGGTGTGATTTATCTCTTTGGCAGCTGGTTTCTTGACTAGAGACTCGAGAATTGTGGAAAGGAAAAAACCTGGCAAGGCCAAAGCAAGAAAGAGCTACCAATGGGTCAAGCGTTGATTTAATTCGAAACCAAATACTTTGTTTCGTGATGTTTGGGATATTAATGTTTTACGACATATTGATATCATATCATCACTGTTTTGGACTTGGAAAAGCTTTAGTATTTTGGAGCTTGGTTGTGTTAGAGTAAAACCGATAAAAGTAGTTTTGCAGTCTTTAAGGTTACATTGCAAGTTGTGTAACAACACAAAGAATAATTTTGTTATTGAATATTTAGTGTCTTAGTGACACATTACAAATGTTTTGATTAGATTTGTATGCCTTTTTGGTTGATACTCTTGCCAAAACCCTGCATCAACTTCTTTTTTGTCACATAAAGAAACTACAAAACTAACATCAAAGCATTTCTTTTTGCACCTTAAACTTCCCAACAGACCATGATCAGTATTCAATGTGAAGAAGAAATTGAGTAACTAGCTTTTATCTGATGAAGAATAGACCACCAAGCTAGCAATCCAATGCAAATTGTTGGTGAAATGACATCAGCAGCTAATATGTGATGTCATTCTTGTGGTTTTAGAAATCACAAGTGCCTGTGCACGAGGCAGCCAATGTGATGGGGGAAATGCACGAGGGATGTTGATGTGCAACCATGGTCCCATAAGGCGTAGCTAAGGCGATGATTTAGGCCTGAGGCGGCGCATCTCCCTCGCTGTCGGGACCTAAATGCCTCGGACGCCTTTCGTTTTTAAAAGCATGATCATTGCAATTTTATTGTTTGTATAAGTATTACCAACTCATCATTTACTTAAAATTTGAAGTCAATAACCTTGAACGAATCAGCTACCACTTTCTAAGCTGATTTCTTACTTTTTTCCATCTTTTATTTTGCTCCAACAATTAAAGTTTAGAGGATGTTTGGCAATTTTTGAATGATTAAGTGCTAAACCAATAAGAGGTCTGAACCATTAAGTGCTGAACCATTTAGAGGTCTGAACCATTAGGAGATAATATATTGCTTAACTGTTCAAAGACAAATGTCTGACCAATTCAGATAAGAGGTATTGACCATTCAGCATTAGTATAATGCTTAACCATTCAGAGGCAAATATCTGAATCATTCAGACATTTGCCCGTGAAACAAACAATCTGAATCATTTAAACATCTGAACCATTAAGAGGCTGATTCAGATGCTGCTAAATAGAGAGTTAGTGTCTTTGTTTACAACAATTCAAAATGTTCATTGCAATAATATGGCTTTTGTAAGTATTACAACTCATTAATTACTTACAATAATTTATTTATTGGTCAACTCAACCTATTTCTGACTCTTACTAGAGATTGTCTTGTTCAAGCCAAATCTATTTTTTCTGACTTGCCCGTATTGTCACTTCTGAATTCTATTGTTGGTATTCGGTTTGGTTCTAGTGGTTCATGAAGTTAAGTCGTTTTGTAATTGCAGATACAGATCACTGAATGTAGAATCATATCCTATGAGATAAAACTCCTAGAAAAATAAAAAAATTACATTTCATGAACAAAAAGTTGAAAATTTTATGAAGGGTAGACATCAAATTTGCAAGTTTTTATTGCAACTTACCCTCCAATATAATGTTAGTTATAACCGTCAATTGTCATGTTTTTCATGAAAATTGTAACAATGTGTTGTAATGATTAATCCTTATATAAAGCATTCATCTAGTTTGTTTCAACATCGATTTCACAACTTCATTCTTTTAGAGAAAACATCATCTCGCTCTTTGAATTTAAACCTTCTGTCGTATATGATTATTAGTTTCGTATACCCACGAAATACTTTAACCTGAAAGTGAGATCCAACCTACATTTATTTATATGCCAATCAACTCATTTTCAGGATTGAAAAACTGTAGTTATAAATCGTCAAATTACACACCTAATTTAAACAATCGCTTATCGATAAATCATGGTTTCTCTATGTTTTTTTCAATAAAAAAACATGTAGTTCAGTTCTGGATTTATAATTTGTTTTTTTATTTGATATCCGCTACCAAACAAATGTAAAACATGAATATTCTTTTGGGCCATTTTTGATCATATTGAACTTGATTGCATGATTAAATAATTTTCTAATAAATACCATGTTTTAAGGAACTAAATAAGTCGGTGTTGCTCGTAAATAAGTCGGTGTTGCTCTAAAGAAGTAACACTCCCACATGTTATTGAAGAAAAAATAAACGGAGATGGCACGTGCTTCCACGCGATCTCGGATCTACCTAACAACCTTATATGAAAAATCATTAAATGTACACTTTGAGTGAAATATAAATAATAAGTTTATAATTTATATAGAAATGATATGTAGCCCTGCGAGTTAAAATTAAATACTCATTACAAGTAAATATAAGTAGGTTATGGGTTCAATTTTTTCTGACCAGAATGTTCAGAGTTGAGTGAATAAATTTTTCCAGCAACATGTTTCCTTCTAAGGTTGTGCGGTATTGGCTAGGAAACGAATAGACGGGTCTAATTAAGATAACACTTATCATTCAAATCATAATCACACATTTACCATTCAAAAATAATAATATAAATTTATATAGTTGTCTAACCAAGGTTTATATAGTCCAAAATATATCAATATATATGTATAGAATTCGATTAAACATCTCCTTTTTAATGACAATCTAATATGCTTTTAATACTATGTAATTATTTACTGTAATGCTTAAACATTCAACTTCAAAATAAATAAATCATTTTTTTGCACCTGAGCTCCATAGACCAAGGTTCTATTGGTGATTAAACAATCTTTCATTCGTTGTATGAACTTAAGAATTCATGAATATTTGTGAATTTACCTTAAACCAAATCAAAATAAATATGTTATCCCAAAATCACCCAACACTAGAGGTGCTAATCATGGGTTTTGGTTTTTAAACCAATTCACTTTCAAACTAAACTATAAACCGGATGCATACTAGGGTTTTTATAGCTTTAAATAAATATAATTTCTAAAATAAAACAATGTATAGTTTAATTTTTAGGGTCGATTCGAATAAGCTTTTACGCTCCCCTAGATGATATCTATGAGTCCAATGATTGAACATCAATATGAATACAAATTCCAAATTCCAAACTCCTACGTGGTATAAAATTCAACACAAATCTGCACGTTAACCAAACGGTCTAAAAGTTAGGGACAAATATAGAAATTGTATGTTCTTTATTTTGTTTCCTATAGACTTTGTAAATCCATAAGTAAACACCTTAAAGTAGTTTTAATTGTTTATTTTTATATTTGTCATAGTTTACGTGGTGATAAATAATATTGAAATTTAAATGCTATAACCTATCGTGCATATATATATATAAGAGATCTTATATGCTATTCATTATTTTTCTACAAACATTGATGTGTGCTAACTTTGTCATAGACTTGATACTAAAATGTTAATCATCTGAACAATATTTGCTAGCTCACAATACAATTGTTACCACCCTAAAAAATATCTAAAGTGATTAGACAGAGACAACGTTCAAACATTTAGTCTTCAAATCAAAAGGTTGATGAATTGACTCTAATAAATGTTAAAATGAAATTTTGGATTACGCGGTTAGAAACAATTCCAACAAATAGAACTATTCCATTTTCTTTAAGTTGTTTAAACATTTATTAAAATTGAATATAAAAGTGTTTTAAGAAAAGAACTGTTTCTTTTTTGTTTAATACTAGTTAAATAATCCTTAACAATGTTAATGAATATTAGATTAACATACAGAAATAAAATAAATCGAGAAAGTATACAAATATGAATATATTTTAATAATAAAAAAACTACAAACACACCTAGTTTTTCTCCCACTTTTCTGTTGGTCAATTAAAGTATTATTATTCAAAAAGTGAAGTTGAAGCTAGATTTTCATGTTTTCCTGACTGTAAGTAAACAGAAAAGTCAGATAATTGTATTTTAATACCATTAAGAGCAATATTAGTTAACTAGGAGCACTAATATTATGAACATGGATATAATTAATGTGTTATCCAGTATACGAGTCATATCGAAGAATACTAGCCGTATTTGATTGCGAAATATCGAATCAGTCAATTCATGTTCATGGCCCGTATTGTTTTGGGTGTACTGGACAATAGTGGTTATTTTAGTCTGAATTCTTTATTTAGAGTTTGACCACATACACACACACACACACACACACACATATATATATAGATATATATATATATATATATATATATAGATATATATATATATATATATATATATATATATATATATATATATATATATATATATATATATATATATATATATCTGATTGGTAGATGTTAGTTTTCATGGTTTTCAATTATAATCTTAGTTTCATTTGATTCCTCTATATATATATATATATACAGATATATATATATATACATATATATAGACATATAGAGATATACATATATATATATACAGACATATATAGATCGATATACATATACAGAGACATAGAGATATAGAGAGATATATATATATATATATATATATATATACATACATACATATAGATATCTATATACATACATATATATAGATAGATATATATATCTATATACATATACATATATATATATATATCTATACATATACATATATATATACATATATATATATATACATATATATATATATATATATATACATATATATATATATATATATACATATATATATATATATATATATATATATATATATATGTGTGTGTGTGTGTGTGTGTGTATTGTGTTTTATATTCATCTTCATAGCCATATTCCTTTTGATTCATCAAATTTTTTTCAAACCGACACAATCAGCATTGTCCAATACGTTCTCAAACAATATGAGTCATAACATACGGATTGTATAAGGAAATGAATAACTGAGTTGATATTTACAAACCAGTATTACCAATATTGTCCGATACTACCGGTATTCTTTTAGTGAAAGAGTGTCATATGTTATATATTGCAGGGTCAAATATAAAATAACTCATAACTACATATTCTAAAAATAACAAAAGTTATTAAAAGTGGTGTGAAGAGCATTCCCAGCTGCCAGCCATAAACCCCTTTAATCCTCATCTCAAATCCTTTATCTTCATGAGAGAGGTTTAACCCCCCTGCCCCCACCCCCTACCCCCACCCCACCCCCACCCCAATTCTCTGCAACTTGTAACCAGTTATATGTTTTATGCCACCTACAACATACCTGTAATATCCCTCTTTTCTTTACTTCCTCTGCAATGTCCATAAGGTATCCTCTGTAACTGTTAATCTTTGGTTGTTTAGAATGTCACAAACAATGTTTCATTCAAAAAGATTCATTCTTTATTGCTCTCTTTATCTCCATTTTGTGATCTGTTCTTCAATCACTCATCATAATGACAGTTTCTTGATCACCTGTGGGGATGCTAACCCTGTTAAATCAGAAGATGGTAGGGTTTTTGAACCTGATTTAGGGCATACCCATGTCACTATTTCACCAATTTCTCACACAATTGTTTCCAATTCTCGAATGGGTGTCCCCAAAATCCTATCTTCAGCTAGGGTTTTCACTAGTAGTTCGATTTATACATTTAGTACCAAGAAAATTGGTAGGCATTGGCTTCGATTGCACTTTTACCCTGTTGAGAACGCCAGATTTGACCTAAGTTCTGCTGTTTTTTCTGTGGAAGCAAATGGGATTACATTGATTCATGAGTTTACATTCTTTAGGGGAAATCGAAGTCACCCTCTGTTTAAAGAATATGTTATTGAGGTTAGTGGGTCAAGTTCTGGTAAATTGGTTCTGGGATTGTTGCCATGGGATAACTCTATTGCTTTCATTAACGGAATCGAAATCCTTTCGGTTCCTGATAAGCTGTTTAGCTCGAAAGTGACTCCGATTCCGTTAGGAGTTGCTCATGAGCTTCCAGTTCATGTTGGTTATGAGACAGTTTATAGGATTGATATGGGTGGTTCAAGTTTATCACCCAAGAATGATTCTTTATGGAGGAAATGGGAATCTGATAGATCTTTTATTGTTAATCCGGCTGCTGCTCGTAATGTTTCTGTAAAGCCTGATTCGATTCGTTTCCATGATGGGGTTTCAACTGATATCGCACCCAATTGGGTTTATGCCACTGCTGAAGAAATGGCTGATGCAAAGGTTAATGAGCAGAGGTTTAATATTTCGTGGCGGTTTGAAGTCGAAGGAGGGTTTGGTTACTTTATAAGATTGCATTTTTGTGATATTGTTGGGTCAAGATTACATGATTTGGTGTTTAATGTTTATATAAACAATCAATCTGCTATTGACTCTTTAGATATTTCACATAGTGCAAAAGGGTTATCTGCTGCATATTTTGTTGATTTTTTCACCAATGTGTCGATGGGTTCGGATAATATTCTGGTTCAGGTTGGTCCAAACCATTTAACGGGTTATTTACCGACTGCACTTTTAAACGGTTTGGAGATTATGAAAATGAGTAATCCTAGTGCTAGTCTTGATGGGAGACTGGCTGTGAATCTTGGTGCAAGTGACATCAAGAAAAGCAAAAGTACGAAAATGATGATTGTGATCCTTTCGTGTTTGGGTGGTGTTTTTGTTATTGTTGTACTTCTGCTGATAGCGTTCATGTTTTTCTTGTGTTTTCGTCACAAGAAGAAGCCAAAAGAAGACGATTCTTTAGGGTGGTCGCCTCTCCCGACATGTGTTGGAAACTCAGGAAACAAATTTTCATCACCCACATTCAGTTCCACCACTGGTTTACAAAGTTTAGGCCAGATGATATCATTTTCTGAGGTTCGTGAAGCAACCCGAAACTTTGACAAGAGCTTGCTATTAGGGTCAGGCGGGTTTGGGAAAGTCTATAAAGGGGTTCTTGAAAACGGGCTCGTGGTTGCTATCAAAAGGGGAAACCCGCGATCTCAACAAGGTTTACTGGAATTCAAAACTGAAATCGAGATGCTATCCAAACTGCGCCACAAACACTTGGTCTCCCTAATTGGCTACTGTGAAGAACTAAACGAGATGATACTCGTCTACGAGTACATGGCTGGTGGACCCCTCAGACGACACCTATACGGGTCAAACCTCCCTCCTTTGACTTGGAAACAACGGGTTGAGATACTGGTTGGTGCTGCAAAAGGGCTGCATTATCTTCACACAGGTGTATCTGAAACAATCATACACAGGGATGTAAAAACAACCAACATTTTGTTAGATGAGAATCTTGATGCTAAAGTTGCTGACTTTGGATTGTCAAAGTTTGGCCCAAGTTTGAATCAAACCCATGTCAGCACTGCTGTGAAGGGTAGTTTCGGGTATTTAGACCCCGAATACTTTCGCAGACAACAATTAACCGAAAAATCAGATGTTTATTCATTCGGGGTGGTGATGCTAGAGGTTTTATGCGCAAGACCGGCTATAAACCCTACATTACCAAGAGAACAAGTGAATATTGCAGAATGGGCCATGAATTGGTACAAGAAAGGTGAAATAGACAAGATTATGGATCCAAATTTGATGGGTAAGGTAAATCTTGAATCTTTAAGAAAATATGGTGAAACTGCTGCAAAATGTTTGAGTGAAAATGGGAATCAAAGGCCTTCAATGGGGGATGTTTTGTGGAATTTGGAGTATGCTCTTCAGTTTCAGGGAGCTTCTTATGGTGATGCAGATAGTGTGAGGGGTATTTCCGAGATTCCTGACCGGATTCCTGATGTCGAGAGTGTTGATATCGAGACTATTAGCGATCTGGAGTCGAATGGCACCACGACGGATCGATAGTGTCAGTATAGGCTAAGTGGGTTGTTTTGTAATGTATATGTTTGATTTGTTGTATAATGGTTTGGTATGTTCATTTGTTATTATATAGTTATAAAGAAAACTAGTTAATTGTTATCTTAATTTCTAAAAGGTTATATATTTTGTACTTGAGTTAGAATATAGATACAAGAGTAGAACTTCTCATCTGGTGTATTTTTAGATGGAGCCTGCCTATGCAATACAAATCTAAATATAGAAAAAAGGGTAAATAAAAATATACATATGAAGCTATATTAAATATATATAGTGGAAAACTAAATTATGTTTAAAATGAAAATTTAAAAAGAGAAATTAAAAAATATACATTTTTCAAACATATCTATTATTTGACCGGCCAACACATACGTTCTAATATAGATTCTTATAGTTTTAAAGTCATCACGTTTGAATTTTACAAGCTTTAAACAAAAAAAATCTTTGATTGAGAGTATACTATTTTACCAATATAATTCCATTTGAGTACAAATTTCTAACTCTAACTTTACTAGAGAGAAGAGATTAAGGGGTTAGAAACCACGGTTACACATTTTAAAAACAAAAAAAACAACATTTCTTAAATTGTTTTAAAATATGCTGTATTTTTCAAATGATCCTGCACCGTACGTTGTGCTTCTTAACAAGTTTTTTCAATTATATAAAATACAAATATAATAGAATTTTTATAACAATTTACCGTAATAAGTAATATTCTTGTTTTACAAACACATGAAATATTAAACTGTTAATAACTTTTTTTTGAAAGTTTTAAGGTTATAACAATTTACCGTAATAAATAATATTCTTATTTTACTAACATATAATATAATAATTTCTTATGAAAATTTAAACTACTCATCAACCGTGTAGAGTGTTATCTATTGAAAACTAAATAAACAAATTTTACCAATAGAAAGGGCTATAATTTCAAATAATGATTAGTATTAAAACATTAATCAACTAATTAAAATTATCTCTTGTTTCTTACATTGTGTTGGTCATTTTGTGCTTGCGAATAGAAGTAAAAGGATGAAAATAATATTTTAGCTAGCATTTCTTAAAATGACGAGCACATACACACATCTTATCATGCTTATAAATCTACATTATTATTTAATGTGAGACTCAACCATTCAACCCCTCAACATCCCCAATCCCACAACATTGATTATAAGAATAGACATTATATTGTATACACCAGATACTATTTGATTACAAGAATTAATAAAATTTATAAAACAATTTATATATTAATAATAATTAATAGTAAAAATTATTCATATATTAGTAAAATTTTAAAGTTTATAATTTATATTCTTTAGTTGCAATGAATACAAAACAACATATGTTTGTATATATGATTCTTTATCATATACAATTGTATATATTGTTGACTCAACATAAAAACATAACCACTATTGAAGAATTCAATTCCAAACTAGCAAGTAAACCTTAAACTGCAAATGAGTCACGGTCAATTGTTTTGGGACGAAGTAAGCTCATGAACTTTTAATATGGAGGTCATGATTCGAGTATCATTTGATGTAATTTGTTTCAAGTGGTTCAGAGTTTTACTATGGTTTTTTTTGGAATGGTTGACAGGTTAAGTCACTAATGTTGTTTGTGTTAACAGAATGTGAGTAGCTTTCCTTCAATGGGTTTACCGGCATAATTAAGCTTGTAGTATTTCTAGGTCGTTGAAAGAAAAAAAAACCTTACATTAAATTATGCGAAATAAAAATTGCTTACATATTAGTTCATATAGATTTGAACAATATAGATATTATTTACATAATACTAATAACTTATATATTTATTGTATTATATAATAATAATAATTAAATAATAATAATATTTTTATTGTATCATATTTTTATTGAATTTAAGTATGACTGGTTAACTTTGACACGTAGCTTTCACCCCCTTAAATTTCTAAAGTTCCGGATTTATCTGGTACAATTTTTACTTTCAAAACTGATTTCTTACATTCGTAGTTTTAGGTATGTGTCGGTACGAAGCAGGTAAAATATAAAACGTTTCCATGCATATTTTCATATACGGTTTGAAATGATATACATTTCGACGCGCACCTACGTTTTGGCATAAGTTTTATTTAGAGTTGAGTCGGGTTAATATAAAACGTTTCCCACTCTACGTTTCAATGTGTATTTAGTTTGGAAATGACTCGGGACAATTACAATCTATGTGGTTTTGTATGTATGTTTTGACTTGGCCTGCGTTTCCATATAATTTTGTTTGGAAAAGAGGCGGTTGAAATATAATACGTTACGTTCAATACTATAAATTCAAGTTATTTATCGATTCGATGTGAATTTAGTCCGGAGACAAGTCGGGTCGATTGTTACTCTATACTTTATCGCGCCACATAGGATGCCACCGTAATGCGCGACCCGTAAAAAACTAGTTAGTAGAAATTTATTAAAGGGTCCTAATATAGAGACACCCACATTTATAAATCGACACTCCCTATACGCCGCGTATGGGTCCATACGCGGCGTATAACACGGCGTATAGGGTCGAATACACTGAAAACGAGGAAAATTCAGGGGGGCTGTCAGAGAGCTATACGCCCCATATAGCCCTATACGACCCCCTATACGACACATATAGGGCTATACGACGCGTATAACGAATTTTGACACTGACTACAAGGAAAAATTCAGGGGGCTGTCAGATTGCTATACGACACATATAGCTCTATACGACACATATAACGACACATATAGCCCTATACGACCACCCCTATACGACGCGTATGGAGCTATACGACACGTATAGAAATTTTGGAGTATTGATTTAAAATATTTGTGTTTTCATTTAACCGGACCCTTATTAAATCATTTCATGTATTTACGTATATGTGTTCTCTCTCTGATAATAAATGTTCCTATTCACCAAATACGGGTTCCAATTTCTAACATATGTTATATGTGACAATATTATCAGAATATGTAAACACATCGTTTTTACAAATTACAACTTCATACTTGTATATAAACCCAACGTTGTTGTTCATGATTTTCAAGCTTATTTCACCATTGCATGCTTTATTCTTCGATTTTCAAGCTTCTTCATCTTCACAGACCTCTTTGACTTTACCTTAAAAAAATCAAATTGGGTTCTTGACTTTTGTTCTTCTTGATTCTTTAATGGGCCCCAGAAGAAGTTCCAAATCGAAAAGGAAGCCCACCGCCACCGTCGTTACTCCGTCGTTGACTCCACCACAACCGTCCGATTGGTGGCATGAGTTCTCCAAAAGGTTTCATGGTATGTTGTTTTTATCTTCATATGTTTGTGTTTTATCTGATGTTGTTTGTGGGTCTGATTTAATGTTGCTTGTTTATGTTTTTGTTTTATTTTCTTGGTATTTTGTGTAGAATGTGATAGTGGAGGGTGATTCATTTGGTGTTTTTAAGGGATTTTTGTGTTTCTTGTGCTGATTTTGTCATATTTCAGTATGGTTTTTATGTTTAAATTATGGATTTTTTAATTCATGGTGTTGCTGATTTGCTGCATAGAATACACTTGAAGCTTCTGCGTTTTGTTGTTAAACATGAATTCATATGTTGTTCTTCATTTTTGTTTAGTGTACATTTGTGTTTAATTATTCGATTTTCATGGTTCAAACTGAGTAAGTTTCAGCATCAAAATTCACCCAAAATAAATTGTTCAGTTTTCCCAAAATAGCTTTATTTTAATGTTGTTCAATGGTTTAAATGATACAATGACGAAGTTCTATCAACTTTAACATTAAAAAGCAATTCATTCAACACTAAAAAGTCAAACTTTGACTCTTTAATCGGATTTTGGGTGGTGAATTCATGATGCTGTTTGGACTGGATGTGTATTCTTTCCTTGGACTAGCCGAGCCATAAAGTTCAATCCACCATGGCTCGATGCTTGGCTGCGGTTTGGGTCCTAGTAGTGCAAATAGTCGGTCTGCTTGACTTGAATCGATGACCTTATCAGATGGCTCAACAGTAGACCTGAAGTTCAAGTTTTCAAGAGTTCTGAGTGTGTAGTATTATTTTGCTAATCCAATGGTATCAGTAGATTGCTACAACAATTAGGTAATTATAGTTAAAGCTTCTTTGAAAACAACTAAGCTGCTGGAACATCTAAACATCAGTCTCTTGATTATTTAAAAAAAATTATTAGTAAGTTTCTTAACATGCAAATGTTGCTAGAACACCTAGTTATAACAGAACACAATATGAATTTTAGGGATAACTTGCATAGCTTTAAGCATGCTAGATATATATATATATATATGGAAGGTGAAACATAACATACTCAAGGTCAAGAGCGCGATATACTATTAAATCGGAGATCTTTTTGCTTATTTTTGGGGATAACTCTACATTAAAACAAACGACAAGAACCTGCTTCAATGGTAGCATCATACTGCATGTTTGTGTTAGCCTGTTAGGGTCCTTGATAATAAAAGATAATATGGAAATTCAATGCTTTATGCGTGTGCCGACAAAATTTCAACAGTATTCGAATCTAGCGATTACTTGTGCTATTGATAACGTGTAGTAGTACTAGATTCGGATCTTTAATGTCAATACTTTGTCTTTTTCGGACATTACACACGCCAACTTTTCATGAAGTCCCTATATGGTAAGATCTTTGTTATGTGAAAATTAGTTATGATCATACCATGATCTGCTAAAATTATGCATGTTCTATATCATTAGAAAGTTCATAATCTTCTTAACTTGTCAAGATCATAACTTTCTTAATTTCTGAAGAAAATAGAAAGATCGCGATAAACCTAAGTCTAGCTTTATCTTTGTATGTTACTTCTCAGGGAACTTAAAAGAATCACCCGATTCCCAGAGTTTTGAATCCATGTTCAGGATGTCAATGAAAACATTTGACTACATCACTTCAATTGTTAAAGAAGACATGATGACCAAGAATAAAAACTTCATTGACCTCAATGGAAACCAACTGAATCTATATGATATGGTTGCCATTGCTCTAAGGCGGTTAGGCTCAGGTAAATCTTTATCAGCAGTTGGAACTTCACTTAACCTTAACCAAGCCATGGTTGCTGAAATAACCAAACGATTTGTGGAAGCCTTGATGTTAAAAGTTCACTCCCATATCTACTGGCCTTCAACTGAACCCGAGAGAGAGGACATAAAATCCAAATTTGAAAACATTGGGGGCCTCCCAAATTGCTGTGGCGCGATAGACTCCACCCACATTTTGATGTCTTTGCCACTCGTTGACCAGTCAACCAACGTCTGGTGTGACCGAGAGAAGAACCAAAGCATGACTGTGCAAGCGATTGTGGACCCCACGTTAAGGTTTCGTGACTTAACAACAGGGTGGCCAGGATGTTTGACTGATGAGTCCATCTATAAGGATTCTACCTTTTTGAAACTGTGCAAAAATGGGGAGAGATTAAACGGGAAACAAAAGGAACTTTCAGAAGGAAATGAAATAAATGAGTATATAGTTGGTAACTCGGCTTTCCCATTGCTAAAATGGATGCTAACTCCATACCGCGGTGACAACCTTTGTGATTCTGAAGTGAAATTCAATGAGATGTTGCTTAAAACACAAATGGTGGCTAAAGAAGCTTTTGCTAAGCTGAAAGAGAATTGGAAGATCCTTAAAATAGTATTGTGGAGGCCTGATAAAAAAAGATTACTGGAAATTATTACTGTGTGTTGCATGCTGCATAATATACTTATTGATATGGAAGATGAAGTTCAAGAGAAGCTGGTGTTTTCAGACTGCCATGATCTTGATTATCGTCCGGTGTTTTGTGATTCAGATGACGATCATGATGGTTTGGTTTTGAGGGAGAAGATCTCAGGTTATCTTTCAGAAAAATGATGGCATGATTGTTCTGGTTGACATGAATTTTCTGGTTTTCATATCTTTTTTTCTTCATATATAAATAAGTGACATGAACTGTGAATTTTTAAGGATTTTGGTAAAATTTTCGCTTATGTTTAATCGGTACTTGTGGGTGTTTATGTATGCAGTTTGAATGCTAAATTTAAAATAGTTTCTTTTTAGCTGTTATGCTTGTCAATCTGTTGCAGTACTAATATTAGTTTAGTTGATCAACAAACTACAAATGTTGTCTTATAACAGATGGCAAGTTTGATCCTTGAAAATGCTAGAAATTGCAAATCAAGGTGCTCTTTTTTATTTCTAGCATTTTCATGTGAGATGCTTGTTTTGAAAAATGATGTCAAACATATATGTTTGCTCTAAATTTAGTTCACCCTTATATGTTATTGTCTAATGTAAGAATGCCTTATGTTGTTCATCTGAAAGGTCGTTAATGTGATGTAGACACGAGGTTTTATATGAGTTATCTTAGTTTCATAACCGTGGACTCATTAATCGACACAAAAATAAAAATGTTTCGTATTGGAAAAAGTATAAATTAATAAGATACCATTAATAGAAATGCAAGGTTAATACCTAATACTGTAATACACTTTGTTAGTCAACTTTACGACCGCTTGTGAATTGGACTTGATTGTACTAAGGCCGTTTTTTGCTGATACATGAAACTATAGATAAGATTGATTTTGATTTCAAAGTCTATGATTGATATTTTTTAGTTTATTTTGACGGGGCGTCTACAGACGACCCCATGAGTCCATGACATAATGCCTTTCTTTCGTTAGGCTATAATATTAGACTTGGCGAGTTGTCGACACCGAAGGGTACTCGGTTTTCGAAAATACGTGGAGGTTTGAAATGCAACTTTGCAAAAGTGAAGGGGTTTTGGGTAATGTAAAGCAACATCAAATTTACAAAACAAAATTGGGATGAAAGATTTGTTCAGAAGAAGTAAGGTTTAGGGTTTATAATCGAGGAAATGGGAACTCGAGATTTTGATGTGAAGAAGCTTTTGAACGATAGGAAATTTTGGTTCGCTTCTTTCTTAATCGCTTGGGCTGCTGCTCTACAGGTAACGATTTCAATCAACACCTCTCGATCGTAAAAACTCAAACAATCGGTTTTTTGATTGTTTTGAAAGTGCTGTTAATTTGTACTTGTTGGATGTAGGGGCATATGATGTGGTTACAGAGGCAAGATTCCTTCAAGCAGAAGTTTAAAACTTTAGACGATCAAAAGATTGACGATCAACAGGATTCAACTGAAGATTTGTAGCCAATTGGCTCTACAATTACGCGTGAGATCAGTTCGACTACTTTTGATATATTTGTTACATGACATTTCTAGCAATTAGAAAACTTTATTTCTTTCTTTTCTTGTAGTTGGATGGTTTTAATATAGTGATTTACAAAATGTTGTTAGGGTTGCCAGTCATCAAGCCTTAAGTTCTTGACATATTGGAAATAATATGTATGTTTCGGTTAGTGTAAAAAGATAGATGGAGCAGATGGGATTTGTAGTCGAATTGTTTTGCTACAGTTTTAGTAACTTAAGCTCAATTTGAGGAACATAGAAAGTAGAAGGGAAGGCATTTACAAATTACAACTAGCTAGCAGAGTAGCAGTAAAGTAACTGATGCGCCGCGAGTGACTGAGTGAGTAATTATCAGATACACTAAGTTTTTGGTTGCTCGGAAACTGTTGTTTGTGGGAAAAATGTAAGAAATATGTTTTACATGAATGAGTTTTTATGGACAAAAGGTGTGATGTTATGTCTATATCTACTTCATCCTTGTCTAAAATGTTCATTCTTTTACAACTATGGGTGTTTCCTCTGTATTTTCATGTTTGATAGAGTGATGGTTAAGCTGCAATGAAAAGCCAGATACCCTGATTTAAAAAAAAAATTACTACTAGAGCAATTAGGGGAACTTAGGAAATTTGAAGTGGTTCAAAAGTAATTTATGACAAGTGGCAAGAGTTTACTTAAGTTTACATGTAACTGATGCCCTTAGTTTGTACAACAATGAGTGCATGAATGATGAAGTTGGGTTCAAGATGTTGTATCTAAGTTTTAATATCATCTTGGGCTGTATAGATCTATAGCAGGAACTGGTATGGATGTTTCTTGCCAGTGATTTAATTTGGTAATGTTTTGACGCGATAGCATACACGGTAATAAAACTGTACTCATACACTTTTTACTAAACGAGGTAAGAAACAACTTCAACGGAGATATAAAAGTATAATCATTTCAAAAAGGAGAAACACATTACGTTATTAAAAGGATCCAAAGGGTAGGATGTAGGAATGCACAAATAGTTTTGCAATCTTTCGTTTTTTGCTATCACATTTATGATTTTGTGCACATTAAGGCAGAGGGAAGCTAAGGCAACAGAATCTAAAGATTTTTATTTATATTACAACCATCTTCTTGTCATAGGATTTTGGTTAAAGGGGACAGTTTCCTCGTAAATTTATCCTCGTAGTACACTACTTAACAGTATAGGTATGTCCTAGATTTTCTCTATGTTCACAGTGTTTTATGGCCTTAGGTACGAGGAAAATTCCTTTTTGTGTTCTTTTGCAATTTTGATTGCCGATTTTTGCACTTTAACCTGTATATTACACCTTTGTGATGTATATGGTCATAAAGAATCTTCATTCAACTGAAGGCGGCCTGCCCAACGCTTTACCTAGTCCCACTAGTTATCAGTTATGGTCGGGGTCCATGAGTTTTCTCTAATGGCTTCTCATGCTTACTGATAAGGGAATCTTCGTTACAAAATTTTCTCATTGTCAGCTCTTTGATTTTGAAGTGATCTACCTGATGTCTAATATCTTACTATCTTAGTAACTGTCTCGCTTGCAAGTTTCAGGGGAAACTGGTTAATCTGGTTGCCAGATATGTTCGATCACTATCATACTGTGGGTAGAACTTAAACTTCAACATTTTCTAATCTAAAAAGATTTCATCTTTCTAAATTTACTGATGTACATGAGATAAATCATTAGTGAACTTCTATTAAACTTAGTGTGAAGTTATCCTTCGTGACAAGGTTTTAGGTTTGTATCTTTTCAACAAGTAAAGCCGCAAATCAAACCTTGTCACATGAAATTAAATTACGGGACAATTAAAAATATTATAACCAAAAATGTCTTCGTCTCTTTTTTCTCTTTCATAATTTCTGTATTGTAAATTGAACCTGGTTTATTCGTACTAGTGCTCAGGTGTTTGGCCAATCTTCTTCTTCGTCTCATGCATACATGTTTATATCATGGGACCATGAGTCGCGATGGTTGTTATAAACCGCAATTGTATAAACCACAAACATGTCTTGATGAGGCATTCATTTGACCTTATTACAGGAAAAGAGAAGGAAAGCATTTAGGCAAGTAAGTCCAGAATGCAACAGGTGCGGTCCAAGGTTCCCACCATGATAATTGATCCACGTGTCTGCAAGTTTTCATCGTAAAGTTTGACCCTTTTAACTTTATACCTTATTCTCTCTACATAATAGCAAGATATGAAGGTAGAATTTGTTCTTGTGCGACATTATTAAGAAACACCACTCCATAATACATGATATTTCAAAGGCAAGAGAGAAAAGTTTATATGTATACAGGGGCGCTTGTACGGAATGCCCGTCGGATCTAATGCGGAAAAAAATAATGGATTTTGTTGTTATATAATCATACTAGATTGGAACTTATGTATAATATGTGTTGAATAAGTAACATATTAAATAGTTCGTAATATATGAAGATTTAGAAAATATTAAAAGATTTTCAACCTCAAAGAAAGTTAACTTTTTAATATGATTTTCAGTTAGTGATAAACTTAGGAAATGTTAAAAAATAAATATTAAAAAACATATAAAGCAATAAAACATACTAAAAATAGTGAAGAAGATTATTAAGATTTAAAATAAAATAATAAACATACTAATCTAAATATAAAATTTAAATAAGTAAATAGTTACAATTTAATTTATACATATTAATAGGTTAGATACACGTGAGTTACACGAGTTGAAATAAAAATATATATAATAAATTTTATATATATGTATAACAAAAATATGTTATAGATAACATATCAATAAAAATTTTATATATAGCAAACATATTTAAGTTATAAACAACATCATAAAAAGAAAGTTTTTTTTATTATTCATAAATATCCATAAATCTGTTTATATACATTTTTAAAAGTATTTTAGTTTTAACAATGATTTGCTTAAATTAAATTATATTTTAATAAAATTAAGTCTTATTAAAGTATTTATAATAAAATATTATTTATTTTTAAAAAAATTATCTTGATTAGTATATTATTAAATAAGAGTTATAAGAAAAAATTTAGAAGTGTGAAAAATGACGATGGACTTATAGAATTGATTTAGCACGTTTAAAGGATATGAGGCTGTTGGAATATTCAACTATTTAAGTGTTTAGCTCATATGTACGACACCAAGAAACTGTTATCTACACACCGGCCACCCTCATTGTTTATTCTTGCAAATTATTGGATTACATAATACACTTTTTATTATATTCTTTTCTCCATTTTTTTCCATGATCATTGACCACGTCTTTCTATATTAGAATAGAAGCATTTACATTGTATTGTAATTAACTACTAATTAAGTGATGATATTAGAGTGTTTTTTCTTCTTTTTTAATTTACTTTGTAATTGATGTTCACATTAGTCACATACCAAATTGATTGTGCTCTTCCGTCTTTTCACTCCATTTTGATAGTAATTTATGATATTATATTAAGTATACAGTATTTCAGATGATGAATTTTGCTTTTAGAAGAAGCCTATAGAATTTGATTATTGCCATAGAAAGTTGAGTATGTATACCCTATATATTCGTTGTAGGAATGAAAAATAAGAGTTGATTTTTTCCATCAATTGACTAGGGAAAATGATACACGAACCATTGTGGCGTTGTTGCACGTATGTGTTTGGTGCAACAATGGTAAAGAGGGGTAATTGTGGGCTTGTGATAAAGTCGGAGGATAAGAAATAGTGAATAGCCAAATATTGTATAGAAGTGTAACCTACTATACTTTAAAGTTCGTTTAAGGGTATGGTTATTGTTTTATGAGTTAAATTTTCTAATCCTTAAGCGTATGATGTTAGACAACAACCTCAAGTTTTTTAACTTTGAGAGGTAAATCAAACTTATCGAGTTGTATATTAAACCTATGTATCTTGTATATTGTTCTAAATCTCACTACTTTTGGTTATTAAATTGTAAGGAACTTTCTATATATGTTAAACGCCAAAGGGTGAAACGAATCCTGGTTTGGTCATTAATAGGTAACAAATCTTTTTACTCTAATAAAAAAATATCTTGAGATTACACATGACGACACTACAATCATCCTCACCAGAAATTTCTCGTCTCTCTCTCTCTCTCTCTCCTATTAAATAATTACCTTAATTATAAATAATATTATTTAACACTTTTTTAAATTTAATAATAAAAAAGATATCTATTTATTAATGTTATTTCTAAATTAATAATTTTTTATAAAATAATAAATTTTTCAAAAGCATAAAACTTTTTTAAAAATATGAATTTTTTTAAAACTGGTATCTTTAAAAAGTCAATTCTTTCAAACAAAAAATAATTAAATTTGGGGAGTTATATTAAGAAAAATTTTAAAATAACATTTTTTACGGAAATGTTTATTTTTATTTGAAAAATATTTAAATACAAAATTTTTAAAAGTTGATATCATTATTTTATTACTTATAGTAATTTTTCATACGTAATTTCAGTCATATCATATCCTAGAATATCATTTTATATTTAATAAATATTATTATATTAATATTTTATTTAATCAATCCGTGTAACATACAGGTTTAGTAAAGCTAGTTAGATTATATAGATGATTTGATGAGCTGAGATTTTTCCTTCTCTAAATTAAGTCATATGGACAATAATAGAACTATAGAAGTATTTAAAAATACAAAACCAAAAATAACTGTCTAAATAGGTTCTCTTTTTGGCAGGGACAAGATTTATTGATTTAGAGATGTATTTTTATTTCGTGTTTATGAATTAACAGTTTTGTTATTTATTCAGTTAATTTGTTTATAAAACACCTTAAAAAATCTTATCATCTTTTAAAATTAATTTCTATTATTACAACAAATAGAAAATTATTTGTTACTTTTTAACAGGTTAAAAATGCTCCTTGTTAGTCGTTTTTAAAAGTCCGTCACTATTAGAAAAATATACTCTTTCTGTACAACTCTCTTTAAGAAAACTAAAATTTATGTCAGGAGTTATATTGCGTGACATTTCGTTATACCCGTTATTATGTTTCTACGCATGTATTATGATAAGTTGATGACACAAATAATTGTGAGATACTTGTATAAATGTTGAATTTATTACCTATAAAGTCATGTATTTGATTATATATTATCGTGTAATGTCGATGGCTCTATGAGTCGGCAGGGGTTTAAAAACGACTCGTAGTTTTGTCAATAATTTAAGCACCAAGTCAATGGTAATAAACACTACTTGACTAAATTAATTTGGATTATATTACGGGTCATGCCATCACTCGTCAAGTGCTTATTGTTCACGAACCCATGGGTCCACATGTGTAAGATGATGGATCTAATCTTGATATATTCATAAATCATAATTAAATGGTTTAATGTGAACAAAGTAAAAAAAATCAGGAGTGAAACCGGAAGTTGGCTCGATTAATGTTATGGGTCATAGTTCTTAGGTTATTGCTTTTATTAATTGAGTTCGTATTAGATTAGAAGTGAGTTTATTTATTTTTATGTAACTATTTACATATTGTTTGAGTTTGTTTAGGATTAGTTTATGTTTAATATAAATTATAAGGTTTTTCATTAATTTTATTTGTTGAGTTCTATATAAGAAAAGAGTCGAAGTATGTTATTACAAATGTACATGTTTACATATGTTTTTTTGTTTGATCCATTTAGTTATTCTAACAATTGATATCAAAGATAAAGATCAAGACATATGTGAATGCAATATGTATTCAAGGGTGGAGAAGAAACCTTCTAATTATCAAGGAGAGATAGCATTCAAACTCAATCAGAAGAGACAAAGATGAAAGAAGAAACAAGAAACAAAAAATAATTAAGTTTATCTGGTTATTAGTTATGTTCGATAATCGTAGAGGGAAGAAAAAGAGAAAAAAGGAAAGCGTATGGTGACGTATGATTTTGGGTTTGGTTTCAAGTCTCATAATGGTGTACGAATTGCATGTTCTTAAGCAAGTTAGTCAAACGCCGTAGAGAGTTGTACATGTCTCGACAATAGATATGGTCGTGATGATAAAAAGTGGGTTCTCGTCAACAGCGGGCTTGTTTGATTAGGGTTGAACAATAGGATAGCAAGGGAGTTGGATTCGATCATTAGAAGGTTAGAAAGAGTTATCAACCAGGTTTCTTCGTAATCAACAAGTGTATTAAGGATAGGATTAAGAGCAGACTTTTTTCTCCTCGTGAAGAAAACAGGTGGTTTTTATTTACCAGATATAATCCTACAAGTAACACAGGAAACGAATACAAGATGTTGCAAAATTTTGGTTCAGTGGGCGCTAAAAGCAGAAAAAATTTACATGCATGCATATATGCATGTATATGCTACAAATAATATTTTATCTATAAACTATAATCTTAATTTCGTATATAAGTTTTCTAATCTCCGTTTTAATGTTAATAATCATTATTTTAACATATTGTACATTTGTATAAGAAATTAAAATTTTAAAATAAATATTTGAATATATAGTTTATTTAAACGACCTTTTTCACCCGCTCGTAGTGGCCGGATCGTACAATGTTATTAGCGTGGTTAAGGACACCTTTTTGAACTTTGACGCGTTGTGACGATGGTGTGTACGTGCAAATACATAAAAGCAACGTATTAAATTATTGCGGATCTATTTAAAGATTGACACATACATAGAAAATAGTATCATGTCAGGTCTCAGGAACTTAAACGTAAAATAAAGAGTTAATTACATAAATGGTCCCTGTGGTTTATGCAAAATAACAGGTTTGGGTACTAAGACTTTTTTGTAACAGGTTGGGGTATTGTATTTTAAATTTTGTAACGAGTTAAGGTACTAAGACTAACAGACGTTAATTTTTCTGTTAAATTTAAGTTAAATGACTAAAATACCCTTTGAGGGGCTATTTTTGTAATTCTATATATTTACTTTATACAGGGACCATTAGTGTAATTACATACAACTTTTAAAAACTCAACCCCTTTCCCTGTCAGCCGCCATCACCACCACCACCACCACCACCACCACCACCATATACCCACTGTTACCACCACCCAACCCTTATGCCCATCGGCCACCACCGTCACAACATCACCATCACCATTATCCCCACCTCCACCGTCACACCAACAGCATCATCTCACCAAAACCCCTTCCCTTTCTCTTGTTAACCCCCAAAAACCCCAAACCCACACAGTATTGTCTCCCTCCCACTCGCATTCAAATCACCATCACCACCACCACTAAACCACCGTCACTGCCCACCATCAACTCGTTGCACCCTTCCTTCTCCGAACACACCACCACAACCAGATCCAAACATATCAGTGGTTCCCCCAACCCGTGACTTGTTTAAAACCCTAAAACCCAAATTAAACATTAACTCGAGATGAATCGGCGGTGGATGGTGCCATGGTGGTGATGATGAGATGTTGATGATGGTGAGATGGCGCCGATGATGCGACGATGAAAATGGTAGTGACGATGTTGTTGTTTGATTTAAAGAAAAGATGGTGTTGGTGAGGATGATGTGACGAGGTGGGGACCGACGATGGGGTCTGGCGGTGGTGGGCGACAGTGGGGCTGGTGGTGGTGGCCGGCGATAGAACCCCACGGTGGGAGCTGGCGGTAGTGGTGGGGGTTGCCGGTGGTGGTGGCCGCTGGTGGTGGGGGTTGCCGGTGGTGGTGGCAGCTGGTGGTGGGGGCTGCCGGTGGTGGTGGCCGTTGGTGGGGGGCTGCCGGCGGTGGTGGCCGCCGGTGGTGGTACCGCTGGTGGTTATATATATGTGTATATGTATAGTATATATATGTGTGTGTATGAAATTACAAAAACACACCTTCATTTATAATAAATGGCACCAACAATCCCTTTAATTACACTAGTAGTCCTTGTAAATTAAAAAGACAAATATGCCCTTGTATTTAACAGAAAAACTAACGTCAGTTAGTCTTAATACCTTAACTCGTTACAAAATTAAAAAATAATAACTCAACCTGTTACAAAAAACCCTTAGTACCCAAACCTGTTATTTTGTATAAACCACAGGGACCATTTGCGTAATTAACTCTAAAATAAAAATACACATCAAAGTAAGGCAAAAGTTTTGTAGTTATAAAAACGACTATTACGAAAAACAAACCCGATATTTTTTACCCGCATGTTACGGCATAGTTATTTAAATAAAGTAATTTAAACAAATATATATATAAGAAAAGTGTTAAAGAAACATCAAAAGAATTTGTTGAGCACAAGGTTCAAATCTGTGACCCAGTAATGCGCAGATATTAAAGAGGTTATCCTAAACCAATTGATCTAGCGTTTGTTTGTTGTGTGTGTTTGAAAGAAAACCACCTAACCACTAAAAATCCTGTAAAAAAATATAAAGAAATTCACTGACCAATTAAATGGTGACATGTTGCGTGCTTGTGGGAATCCCACCGTCACCAACACTTGTAAATGAGATATATACTAAAAGGGTGTCCGCGCAATGCGGCGGGACAACATTTTACATCTGATACGAGTTTTTAATTTTTGTTAATCTTATAGTAATTTTACAAAAGTTTATTATATTTTTCTATGGTAAAATTTAAAACACCAAGTATATGGATTTTGCATGATGATTTGTATATTTATGCATTAAGTTATCGTACCTTACAAAATACCTATCGGTTCAGTAAAAAATTTACACCAAAACGTTTAAAAAATACACATTTACGATTGTAGTATCAAAAAGTTTTAAACATGAAAGATTGATATAACATAAATCTTAAAACAAATTAAGTTTTTTGGTTTATGGGTAGATAATGTAAAATTTTATGTAATTTATAGTAATTATAAGGTTATTATGTAACTAATTGTAAGGGATAATTTGTAAATAATGTTAAAAATATAATTTTACCCTTAAAAATGGTTGTACCTTATGCATTAAGTGAGGTAAGTGTTTTTAATTTAATGGTATCTTAAAATACTATTCTCATATGCTTTATATATAGTATAGATAATGTGTTATTATTAAAACTATAACTGAATAAATATTTCAAACTAATATACGTTATGAAAAACTAAAACTATTAATTAAGTATTTAATATTCTAAAGTAAATACTATAATTAAGTATTTAATATAATTGAACTTGCAATTGTATACACAGTTGAAATTTGTAATTATTATTTCCTACGACTACGGACTACCGACCTTTTTTGTTATATAGTTATCTTTAAAACTCACTGGTAATCCGTTGGTCATCAAAATCCAAATTTAAAATACATACAGAATAAACGCCTAATTAACATAAATAATGTTATTACCAACTTAATATAATGACACTAGCTACCTGTCATATTAAAACATGACGCTCTTACCTTATCCCTTAATTAGTTAATATAAGCTCTTAAGATAAGTTTTCAGTTTTCACACATCAAAAACAACTTAATGGATCAGCATACAATTTTTATGTGTTGATTTTTGGTAGTGTTCATCATAGATAAAAAATATACAAATTTTAATATCGAAGGATGTTTTAAGAGTATATTTGTTTATAATTTAGTTATTTCTTTATTTTTATTTAAACATAATAATTTTTTGTTAAAGCTTTAATTATTCTCCAACCATATAGAACTTTTAAAATAAATGGTCTTAATATTAAGACATCCACATTTATGAATCCACACCCACCTTTATAAATCAAAACCCACTCATACGTCTCATATATAGTCGATAACATTGAAAATGAGAAAAATTCAAGGGGGTTGTCAGAGGGCTATACGTCTCATATAGACCTATACGATCTATAAAGACCTATACGACCCATATGGACTTATACGACTTGTATAAAATTTTTAAAGTGTTGATTTAGAAGAGTGTTCTTAAAATAAAAAAATGAGGAACAATCATCGTGAAAGCACATTGATTGATTAAAAATCAATTTAATATTATATTAGGTGGGGCCATTGCAACGAAACATGTATCCACAAGTCCTTTTCCACCGTGTACTTAATTTCTACGCCCCCAACTAGAAGCCTATTACTCTATCCAAACTGATTTCTTTTCATTTTCTAACCGAATCCACACTCAACCACCAGCTAACTAACTAACTCAAAAGCATAATGAAATGGAGAAAGTGTGTACTCATTTTTACGGTTATTCATGGTTCGGATGGGCCAAAAAAGAAAAATTATCATTATAAACTATTAATTAGTTGTGATCAATTTTAACATGTAAATAACTTTTATATGATCTATTATTATCTAAATAACTTATACCATAAAATTTATATATTTTCTAATCCGAGTATAATAGTTCTACATATATTTTTTTAAAAAAACGTTTTGAAGTGAGTAGATATAAGGGTGTGTCAAGATTATTTTAGTAATGTATCTAATTTCAGCATTCACTCGATACACATTGTTGTTGTGCCCAGGATTGATTGACGATAGAATAGTTTAGGATGAACAATTAAATATGAGTATGCACAGAAATGTACAATGGCTCGAAGAACACGGTGGAATAATAGAAGATACACATACGATTCAAATATGATTTATCACACAAATAAAGATCGTATGTTGGGGTATTAATACCCTTTACAATTGGCGGGTAATTAACTGTCTAATGGCAGTTAATGTCGGTAGGATAACTTGACCCGTATTTTGACTTTCTTAATTGACTCCTAAATTACAAGAATTTCTTGATTAATTCTAAGTCCTACAATAGTGTTCACCTAAAAAGAGTGCATGAGATTGAGTGACTTCGCTACACATGTTTTTATGTTTTCACAATTACGCCTCACCGGTTGGCAAACAATTACTACTCTTCGTTGCTTATCTCAATTATGATTGTAACATTTTTTCTAATAACCGACATTTATTTGTGTATATACAAAAAAATTAGCAAGTTTACGGGTTAATTGTAATAAAAGAAAGTTTAGTGAAAAGTAATTTGTTTTTAATAAATACGGTATCCAGTGTACTATAGTATTAACACTCTACTATTAACCTATCTCAAAGTCATCTTAAGAGCTATTTACTTCCAGCTATAATTCTTTATATTGTTTAAGGCTATTATATGTACTCTTCAAAAAAATATATATTTTATAATAATAAAAAATTTGTAATTATATTATATATAAAGTAAGATGGTTGGTTTTGAATTTATAAAATATATTTTAGTTATGTAGAAAAGTAGTGCCCCTTTTAGTAACTAAAGGATCTATCTCACTCTCAACTCCTCAAGGGGTGGTCAAAATTTAAAACAACTCTACTTGAGCCACTTTAATTTTATATTCCGACTCATAAGTTCGTTTGTATTAGCAAATTTAACATAAAAACAAAAAAGACTTTACTTAACGTACATGTACGTGACTTTGAAATCAAAATTGGATTTAACTAAGTATAAATGCCAAATATTGAATTTATGTGATGAAACGGATAATTGTTCAAAAATAAAATAATAGTCTAATAGAATGACTTCTATATAAAAAACTATTAACTATACTTTGTTTTCATGTAAAAATCGTGTTTGTTTTTTTTTACAATTAAAGTCGCTATTAGATGGTCAATGGAAAATTGTTCAAAAATAAAATAATATTGTCTTATAGAATGACGTCTATTTAAAATATTAATTGTATACTTTGTTTTCACGTAAATATCGTGTTTATTTTTTACAATTAAAATCTTAAAGCTATTAGATGGTCAATGATTATTACTATTACATGGAAAACGAAGAGATCGAGATAGTGAGCGTGTACATTAGGTATGGTTTTTCTTCATTCTACTGTTAAAAAATTGAAGAAAAAAACATATATTATTTAAAAACAAAAAGAATTTTGATAATAAGAGAAATACAACGCATAATTAAAACATTGTCATTTTAAAACTTGTATGTTATGGACCTACTTTTGGGGTTCACATGAAAAATCTTGCTTTTAGTAATATTTAGATGATCACATCATGACTATATGCTAGTGGATCAACTTGGGTACGAAAATGTGATGTTTACACGAAATTACACATAAGAATTTAATATTTGAATTTTATATGTTAATATAACGAAGCTCCGTCACAGACTCACAGGCATCTTCCACACGGAAAGAACACGCACGAAGCCACAAAACTTGATTTTTGCGGTTATAAATATTCACTAAACACGCAATAGCATTATTGCATACTTCAAAAGTTGACTTATAAAACGGTATTAACTATTTATATATACAACTAGAATTAAGCTCCCCGCGTTGCGGGGGTCGTAAAATCGTGAAAAATATCATCAGTGTCACACCACCATTAATAACTATCAACATTGAAATTGGTGTTAATACGAAAAAATAAGACCAAAACGTAAAATATATAAAATATAACTAAGACGATTTAGGACTCACGCGTTGCGACGAATCTGTTAAAAAGAGAAAATAGACGTAAAACCATAAACCTCGCACACACGTTGTGTTGTGTTAACTCACAGAATTTAGAACGATACGTAAAGTGTAACATAAAATTGATGAGTCGCACATGCATGTTTGTGTCATGTTAACTTGCAAAACCTAGAACGAACGTAAAACGAAAAGTTGAAGAATATGAAAAGTATAAGGGAACCAAAGTTGAAAGTATAAAATTTTGTGTGATTAAATTGTAAAAGATGAATAATTTTAGGTTTAAAATAAAAATAATCATATTTTAGAAGGTTACTTTGCAAAATATAAAAATTTTTGGGTTGAAAGTGAAAAGTCAATATTTTTTGAAAAACACATTTTACATAATGTACAACATCATTATGCATAAAAAAGTTGGTAATTAGTAATATATAAATTTATGAACTTGAAAGGTTAACATGATAAAATAATTTTCTATCATAAATAAAAGTGACACCCACCCTATACCTATGACAAGTAATTAAAGTGTTAACATAATAAAATTTTCGAACCTACATGTTATCAATATAATTAATTAATATTAAATGAATTAAGAAAAAAGTAAACAATGAAAATAAAGGCATCTACTTTCCATGCTGCATGGGCAGCTAGCCGCAAATAACGTGTTGAATTTGCAATTAATTTCTACCACCGGCATCTCCATTTCTTCCTATCTCATGCCTTTTCTAGTGTTTCATTTTTCTCTTTAAATGAATAATTTGTACAATGGAGAGAGGAACGTTCAATGGTAACTAATTAACTAACACTATATATTTTGGCTGATTTATAATATATTGTTCTTTTGCTGCTGTAGAAAAGAAAAAAAAATACATATAACTTTTGCTTAAATGTGATAATGAAACAACTATGTAATCATGTACTTCACTCTCTTATTTACTCCTATTGTATCTACCAAGAACCTGTACAGATGTATGATACAGTTTTATTATTATTTTTAATTGTTTATGGTATTGAACACAACTCTATATTATTACAGTGCAATTTTGATACATGAAAAAATAAATAGTGAGATTATGTGAGTTATAAGTATAAGTTAGAAACAAAATAAGATATTTCATATTACTCAAATCTCAATACAAAGGTTTCAATAAAGTTCATTCAGATATTTACAACTAAAAATAATTGATTCTATGATTTTTCATTAAATAGCTTAAAAGGAAAAATATATGTTAAAATTAATAACTGGCGGAAGCTAGTTATGTAGAGGCGGCAACACAACTAAAGGCTAAAGAGAGAACACTCATATAGACATATGAAAGAAATGAAAATTTTCAAAATAAACAGCTTAATGTTTAAGTTTTAATGTTGGTCAAAGGTTTAAAAAACTAACTCTACATTGGAGCTTTAGAAGCATGATAAGGGTCACAAAACCACAAACCTCATAACTTGCATCAAGTTGATTTTGATCATATTTATTTATTCGTATTTATTTCTCTTCAACTATCCATATGTATGTTCATTTAATTTTAATTCATATATTCATATCCATATCTATATCCGGTGGATGGATTTTATCTAGTGGATCTTAAAACACTTGTTGAAGAAATTTTAAACTATAAAGTGAATCAAAACATAAAATGTTACAAAACACACACAAGTCATGTTATAATAAACGGTTACTATTTCTTGTAAGTTGATGTCTATTATCATTGTAAAATATTTTCTTGTAACTGTTAGCGAAATAATAACTTCACTCTTAAGAAAACGTTTTTTGAGTGAAGGAGGTCGATCAGAATATATGGAAAATCCAAAGATGATTAACAATAATTCAACTATTTAATATTAGTTTATCTATATATATCTAATACATTGTTTAAGAATAATTCATCTATATCTATTATTTAATTAATTATTTATTTAATAATAATTCATTTATATCTATAACTGTTTTGACCATCAAATAATTTTTTTACGTATTTTACACATACTTTACTTCTAAAATTCTACATATACACTTTGTAGGATCTAAAACTACAATGTTTGACTAAAAAACACATCACTATATCAATAAGATAATTATTTAGAAGAACATGATACTCATAATCTAGTGGTATAATGATATTTTATTTGATTCTTATATATTGGTGTGAGCTTAAATATTTAAAAGTATAGGTGATGTTAATTAGCTGTAAGAAAATTGCTTCTAAGAAATAAAGATGATCGGTTAATCCGTGGCTAATTATTAAATAAGGGAAACGTAAATAGAGCATGATGGAGCCAACACTAATTGCAGCAGATATTAGTATAGTGGATAATCTTATTAAGACTAACGTAGTCACATACGTGTCTTTACATAATTTCTAGAGGGTAATTAACAAATGGTCAAAATTAGAAAAAAAAAATTTCCCTCCTCGTTTTCTTATTTTCCTATCACCTTTTTATAATAAGAAAAGTAATATACTTTAATAGTTTCTTGTAAATAGGGAAATAAATCATTTTTTTGGTAAAAAAATCAAATTCAAGATTTGTATTTGTAATCAGGGAAAGAAATTATATATTGTTCAAAATGTTATTTGAGTTTCTGGCGTTTACTTTATAACAAAAACTTATTATGTAAAACTAGCAAAATGCCTATACACACTCAAATTCGTACATCACAAAGCACTAAGCCACTAACCTAGAAATATCATGATATCACATAAACTGATATAACCTCAAAACCTTCAATTTATTATGCTGATAAGTATTAAAAAGTTATTCCGTTACATACCCTTAGGCCCCATTTGATTCATATAATTTTTCAAATTGGAATTGAAAATATTTCATCTAAAATATTATTTGATTAATCACCAGATGAAATTGGAATTGAATAACTATATCATATTATTTGAAATTCATTTTTCTTCCACTTACTCTATGTATATTAAACAATTCAATAGAAAGTTCAAAATTAACATTTCAATTCTATTTAAAAAATTCACTAACCAAGCACCTAGTCAATATTAACTAGATTTAATTTCAATTTTAATTCAAATTTCTTCATAAAAACATTCCGCAAACCAAACGGCCCCTTACATTACACTCATAGTTCGGTCGGTACCCATATATTACAATTATGTATTTGTAGTTTTGTAAGTGCGTATAAAATCAAGCAGTTAAACGGTTTGATGACTTATTAAGATGAAATTATTCATATTAAATAAACCAAAACACCATATAATTTGTATCTATATCCGTTTTATATTAATCAAATAATCAATATAGCAGATTTTGATCGACATTATTATATCATTTACATCATTCTTAGATATATATTACATTACCTGCGTAGAGTTTGTCTCCATTCATCCTCTTGTCTTCGATTTAAAACTTATATTTGTCAATTTGCTTAGCATTTAACGTAAATAATGCAACTGTGGGGTATAAATAAGCATTGTTTATACATTTTTGAAATGGGGTTACGGAATTTTCAAATTTCAATTTTTATATCACGTAAATACATGTAGCTGGTATAGTTAACTTATCAATATGTTAACCATAGTTTACAACTTTCATTGTTAGTACTTTTGTAAGGTTACTTACTCTTATTCTCTTACGTGTATTTTTATTAAATCCAGATTACTACACGTCTACACTATAATATATAATACTATACAAGAAAAACAGAGGTACTTGAAGCTAGAAATAGTCCCGTCGATTTTACTTGTACCTGATTAACCAGCCCGAACCAAAGTAACAAGTTACCTGAATACCGTAAAACCGATTAAACCGATTGTTATTCAGGTTGGGTTTCAGATAAACTTTAAAACCTCAACTAACCCGAACCGGTTAACCCGAAACTCAAATAGCCCGATCAACACCATATTATAACAAATCAAATTGTATGTATACAATTGTTTAGATGGTTCAAATAGAGCAAGTTGTCAATATATTATATATTTAAGGATGTTTTATAATTTATTGAAGTAAACAAATTTAAGTCCATTAAACTTACAAGACTTCAAAACAAAAGTCATTAAAGTCCACTAATTTAAGACAACTGTTTAATATCCGAAACCCAAATTAACCGAACAACCCGTTCCCCAAACAACCTGAAACCAATTGCTATTAGGGTTGGGTTTCGGGTAAACTTTCAAAGTTAAAAAACCAAACAACACAACCCGAATAACTCGAAACCCGATCAACACCCCTAGCTGGATATCTTAACGGAATCGCCTCTCCATCCTAGGTTTGCATCTATCACACCATCCCCACACACTAGAAACAATTCTACTAAATATAAGTTGTACTGTACATAATGTATTCAAAATTAAAAATTAAAAATTAAAAATTGAAAGTACTGTGTTGGCTTTTTGGGTGCAAGTGTCATATGTTTCACAAGTGAGTCTTTTTAAGTTAAAGTGTTCCAGAAACATTTGAACGTTCTTCGAACCTCTCACTCGTGGCTCGCCACTCACGACTCAGTAACTCGGTCATGCTTACGTGGGCCATGACGGCTGCCAATTTTATTTTCACTTTCACACCTTTGTTCCCACTTATTTCACATTACCCCCCTCTTTTTTTATTCTTCTTTTATCAAACTATCGAATCCACCACCCACTTGCCTCTTCAAACTTCAACTCCCTAAGTGCCGTGTGCTACAAGTAAAGGTCATTTTTGTCCTTTCACACACTCTGGTCAAACTAAAATAAGTCAGCACTTTGTCACCTATATATACCATCTCTACAATCAACAACTTCGTTCATTCAAGTATTCAACCCATTTGCGATTGCTTACAAAACTCTACTTTTTAGTTTGTGTACTTTTACATTAATACCCTCCGAAAAAAGATGGTGTGTATACCGATGAAGAGATCTAGAGAATATGACCACGACACGACGATAACTAGCATGGCTAATTACTTAATGCTTCTTTCAAAGGGTATCACGAGTACTGAATCAACTGCTGTTGATTCAGTATCTCGGGTTTTTGAGTGCAAGACGTGTAACCGTCAGTTCACGTCTTTTCAAGCACTCGGAGGCCACAGGGCTAGTCATAAAAAGCCTAGGCTTGTTGATGCTCATCATGATGAGATCTTACCATCTAAGCCTAAATCACACAAGTGCTCGATTTGTGGACTTGAGTTCGCTATTGGACAAGCGTTGGGCGGACATATGAGGCGGCACAGGGCTGCTTTGACCGCTGATGACCAATCTCCACCGATTGATTTGTCATCACCGGTCGTGAAGAAAGTCAACAGTCGACGAGTTTTCAGTTTGGATTTGAACTTGACACCATTAGAGAATGATTTTGTGTTTAGAGTTGATGATGAGAAGATGACTCCAATCACCGTTGACTTTTTCTCATGATTGGAGTTTGATGCATTATTGTGTAGACTCGAGACTGTTTTTATCTTTTCCTTTGCGATTTTAGAGCAGATTTTTTGTATTTTTATGAGGTAGACATGATTATTATTGTAACTATTAAAATTTAAATACACATGACGTAAAATCTTTTTTGATTTAGTGCTTATTTGATGAATCTTAAATAACAAAATATTTCATGAGTTTTATGGTAGATCTGCAAAAAGTCATTGTTTTGACAAGACCATTTCCGGCTGACGAATTTGTTTTTGCTGTAAACAAGTAACTAAAATGCTTAGCTTTACACAAAACTGATTTTATGTTACAAATTTTCTTGATCTAGGCTAACATAATGATTTCATCATGTAGCTTGATTTGATACCTTGGCCATCAACCAACCATCATGGAACATAAGTATGGGGCATGCCCGTATGAATATCAGAAATACGGGTGTGCCCGGGCTTATACATACCTAATACCTTTGCATTGCAAAGGTATGTATAAGATACGTGGTATTGTTATAATCTGGTAAATCATGACTTTTTCTTTCAACCGAACCGTGTTTGTGTTCTTTATTGATGTTCTTGTTTTTACTTCTACTTTGCCGTGTTTTTTTAATTACTTGTGTATTCTGGAATTTATATACAGGTGTGTAGTTTTCTAAAGCTGTTAATATGTAATATTTTTCTTTATCATGTTTGTGTGATCTTTTAACAATGTGTTTTAAGGCGAGGCCTATATACAAAACCCACGAGACATTCTTGCATGTGTTAAGATGTTTATCCTTTTTTTAAGAGGTTGATGGTTTAAATAATGAAAGATACAAGTACATATAGTTGGTTAATGAGAGTAGATTAGTGAAGATATATTCTAAAAAAATCACTAAGGTAAACCAAAATAAACCATACATTTGACATAACAATTTAATAGAAAATTAGAGATCAGATGATACATGTCTCTAATTAGTTAATCTTTCTAGTCTCATATTTTCCTTTTTTGTAATAAATACTCTACTTTCATATGGTTCAAAATTAAAGGTTAAACGATTTATGTATCCACACGTGACGTTTTAATTTTTACAATATAAAAATACGTATAAATTTACTATATTACAAATAAATAAAATCAAGTATATTCATGTAATAGTTATATACATTTATTTATACACAAATAGGGGAAAATTTAGATAAGAACTATTATATTTCGTAAAAACTATGAGAACTTGCGAAAAATAAAAAAATATCATTTTATCTAGATACCTATCTTATTATGATAGTAGAACATCGTTAAATAGATAAATATGTGTTAATTCACATGTATTCGTGTATTTTAAAATTTTACACAGGTGTACGTTTTTTACTATTTACACATGTGTAAAGTAAAATATATATTTATATATAACACATAAAAATCATTTAACATATCATATTTTAATAATATTATTAGCACTTTAGTTAAAAAAATGATTTTGATTGTATTTCATGAGGTTTCGGAGTTTTCGCAAAATTTAAAATTCTAATTTGATCTTTACCCTACATAAACAAACAGATAAATAATTTTAATAACTAATCACAACTCTCGTTAACATTTAATTATGATCGGTTGCTATGTGTTAATTCTCATGTGAAAAAGGTAGTAGATAGAGTTCAAACTTTTAAACGGTGCCTAGCCTAAAATATTAAAAAATAATAATATTTTGTAGCATACATATATATTATTTTCAAGTGTGATTTTTTTCATGCCATTTGAGTTTCTCCGTCCAACGTTTATCTTCTTTCCAAATTTGAACTGCAACCACAAATTCACTAACTAGCTCATACTCCACGTCATAAAACCACCTCTAATCTCGCCTCAAAACATTCACACTCTTTGCTTTTCTTACACATCTTATCTACCCAATTTGTTATAAATTTAAGACTAAATGTTGACTTGATGATACACGTTTTAGTTTCTTCAAAAAATAATTATATTCTATACACAGCTGGAAATATTATCAACAACTGATATTTAACAATATTTTCTTCATCGGCAATGGTCGACAGATTATTGACAGAATAAACCAAAATCCCAAAAGACTAAATCAAAAATAGAAAATAATCAGTCATTCATCTATCAATTAGGAACCAATTATATGACGAGACATGTAAAAATCACATAATAAACTTATGAGTAAATTACACGAATGGTCCTTGTGATTATATTAAATTTTTCGTTTTGGTCTTTAGAGTTTTGAAATTACGAATATAATCCTTAATGTTATAGTTATCTTTTATCAATGGTCCCTACTCTGTTAGGAACCAATCAATCTAATTCCATTTTATTAAATCTTTTTATTATAAATTTGTTTATTATTTAATACACAAATAAAAATATATTTTAAAAAAGTATCTTCTTTTAAATGTGGTTTAATTATTTTTTTTTGAAACCAATATGCGGGTTTACTTAACCTTTATAAAAATGTCTTCTTTTATATAGACGTTTAAAACTGAATTGTTTTTTTAACAAATATTTAAAAAACTGAGAATTTGTTTAAAAAATGAATGGTTTTTTTTTAAAATAACTTTAGAAAACCAACCAGTTTAAAAAAAGTTTAAAAAATCAAAAAGTTTTAGAATGACGTATAAAAAATGAACGGTTAAAAAACCGAACATTTTAAAAAACATGTTTTAAAAAGTTTTTTATTTGTGTATTTAAAACGCATTTTATTAAATAATAATCTTATTAATAATGAAATTATAAAAATAATAAGAAAATAAAATTTTTAAAAATAAAAATATAAAATTTCTTAAATAAAATTAATACTATAGTTTAAAAAGTAAATTAAATAGATTGCTAATGCGAGTAAAATGTTAATTTTTCTAATACGTTGCTGGATACGGGATCCTCGTAGTAGGCTGGACCAACATCCAACCGAGAGAGGGCAGTCTTTAGAAGCAACAGGTTGGGAAACCAAGAGAACGCTTGGCCTTTTCTTATCTTCTTCCCGCCCTAGGAGTAGGAGTAGCACAAAAAGAGGGATTAGCATTATGGACCATAAACCACTAACGCCTTCCTCGTTGGGGCTCCGTGCACTGGGAAAAGGCTCTAGCGACGGGAAACCGGCCACTGGTTACAAAGCTCCAATAAGGTATCGAGAGGGCTATCACAGTCAGGTGCGAAGTAATTAGCCCTATTTGTAAAGTAGCTCTATTCCTATTTAGGGAGTGAAGGCTAAAAATGGCTTGATGAACCGTTCCGTTCGCCACGCACCGGCCCCATTCACTTGCTTATCGTAGAGGCTGTAAGTACACAGTGCCCCACAACTATTCATAGTATAGTGGGGTTGAAAGACAAGAGTGCCCGCCCCTTCTTTCTCAAGTAGGCTACTTTTTCCGGAACGCAGTCCGATTTAAAATTACTAACAGTTAACTAACAAACCTAGGGCCATATATGAAAAAGAAAGAAATGTTAAGGACTATATGCAAAGTTTTTAAACTTTAGGAACCAAATTCAAAATTTTAATATAACCACAGGGACCATTCATGTAATTTACTCTAAACTTATATATAATACAAAACAAATACAGTTAGTCTTGTGTATCACATTTAGAATAACATGTCCAAATAAATTATTTAGTTCTAACGGTTACTAACGTATTAATTGCACATTTGTACATACATGCATATCAAAAGTATTTAAATATTTCCATCATGTTTCACAACTTGAGCTTAGACTCATTATTTTCAATACTAGTTTTTATACTTGAATATTGAAGAGCCAGGGGGGTGTGTTTGGAACCGGAACCGCCTACTCGAACCACTATAGAACTGGTACCTATATGAATCGGTTTGGAACGATATTAACTATAGGTTCTTAAACGTTTTATATTCCTCTATAGTTACACAAGTTTAAAACTGGAACCGAACATATAAAAAACCACTCAAACTGGAAAAGTTTGGCAAATAAAAATCAACCAGCAACCCGAAACGAACCAAACCGGTTCTAGTTCAAACCGACTTTGACTTAAAATCGTGCTTATACGGTCCGGTTCAAGGGGAAAAACGACTTTGTGCACCTCTACACTAAAACCGAATGATTCATTGAACTTCTCAAGCCCAACGAAACAACGCCATTAATTTTAGATTTATAGGTTAACTTATTTTAGCCCAAATCTTTTCAACAATATCTTTTTATGATTTCACCTTTTAGCCATGCAATTATTCATATTTGACCTTGAAGGCCCAAATCATTTTGGACCATAATGGGCCTGATCCAGAATGTCAACCCAACAGTGACAATTCAACGTGAATTTTATGCGATGCTAATAAAGAAAGTCAATTCTGTTGACCAGAAGGATGTGATGAGTGCACGATTCACAGACCTATAAATGGTAGTAAGACTGTTTAAATAGCTTGACGTTCGAATCTCGCTCGAACTCGTTCGAAAAATGCTCGAAATTTTGCTCATTCGATTTTCCGCTCGATTGTAAATGAACCGTGCGGCTCGGTTCGGTTTCAAAACGAACCGAGCACAAGCAAAGGTACGCTCGTTCGGTTTCGCTCGAATAATTTTTTAATTTAGTTTTTATATATTATATATATTATTTTATTATTTTATTTAGTTATTAATCAATTATAAATATTTTATTTTTTTAGTCAAAAAGTGAAACAACTTACAACCCTAAAAACCATAATTCTCTAATACACTAAAACAAACTTCACAAATCACAAAGTCATACAACACTCAGCAGACTCTCTCTCAAATTTCCTGAAGACCTAAACCCACCCTCCACCCTTCCCCCTGTAGCCGCCAACCAGCGGCGCCGCCCCTGCGAACTGGAAAAGCGGCCGATCGACACCCCTGCGACATTCCTGAAGACCTTGCTCAATTACGAACCGGTACGGTTGCACCTTCGACCTGACACCGCTGCACCTGCATTTCCCGATCTGCAAAACCGAGCACTCGGTTAAAACCGAACCGAGTTCGAGCATGAAGTTTGCGCTCGAATATGTAAATTCGAACCGAACCGAGTGGCTCGGTTTGAAACCGAACCTAGTTCGTGCGAAGCTGCGTTCGGTTCGGTTCGGTTCGGTTTGATTCGTGAACAGCCCTAAATGGTAGTCAGTTACTCGGTTATACAAATGGTACATCTAGTTTCTTTAAAGTTATGAGAAATAAACGCTAGAATAAAATGTAATTAAACAATGTTAATTTTATAACTCGCACGCAAATAGCCACTAAATCTTCTGATAATGTAATAGTTCCATTAGGTTTTAAAATTACTTTAAACAAACCATATAAACTATTTGTATCCATACTAATAAACTAAAAAAGTCTAGAGGCCACATCATTTTTTAATTACCTAATGTAGTTACTTATATATAATTTCAATCATATTTCAACTTAAAAAATTATTTTATAATTTCTAAATATTAATAATAACTATTAATTTAATATTTATGGGTTAACCCAATCTAACTCAATTTGTTTGACATGAACCTGTTTCAACTGTTATAAAATTGATTTGGCCAGTCTGTTTTTGCACTTGTTGGCGTAAGAAAATACAATCACTTCGTTTGTAACAAAATTTGTGACATATTAATCGTTTAAACTTGTCTAGAGATGAAGAAACTAGCTTGCCTTAGAAGGCATGTATTGTCTTCTCATGTCATATAAGGGTAGACAAAAATACGTTACTCCGCATTGCAACTTTTTGTTTAAACAAGGAAATAAGAGACATGGTGTTTATATTTGCAAATTAAAACATAGATCAACAAAGATTAGGTATTTATTTATGGCAAAACTTCACGGAATAATGAGCAAGTTTTTAAAGTGTTTCAATCAGGTCGTTTATATTTATATTTGTTCTAATCAAGTCAATGATATTTTTATTTGTTCCAATCAGGTAATTAAAGTTTTAAAAGTGTTTCAATTAAGTCACTCATATTTTTTCAAATTTTTAAATAATTCGCAGATTTCAAATAATTATGTTCTTTACAAATATTGTTAATTTTTTAATATATTTCGATTTTTTAAAAATATTTTTTCAGTTTATGAGTGACTTAATTAGAACAATCCTAAAAATTTAGCAACCTGATTGGGATAAAAAAAATTATGAGTAACATGATTGAGATAAAATTTATGAGCGACCTGATTAAGCCAAAAAAATTATGAGTGGATAGAACAATCCGTAAACTTTAATACTAATTAACAAAGTTATCCATTAATTTGTAGGGACGATTACCTTGACAGCTCTTATTATTCTTATTTTTTTACAAAAACTCTCAAAACTTTTTTAATACATTTTGCAAATTAAAAACATAGATCAACAAGGATTAGGTAGTTATTTGTGGGGAATGATTACCTTGACAACTCTTATTTTTTTACAAAAACCCGTGAAACTTTTTTTAATACATGTATAATGTGTAAAAGAGTTCTTTTAACTCTTACGAAAAACAAATGATAACTCTTAAATTTGTAAAAACTATCTATTAATGTGCAAACATGTGTTAAAAAATTAGTTATCAGATTTCTTTCAAAAAGTATGAATTCAAATTGCATATTTTGTGATTGTTTTTTATTTTTTTTCTTGACGTTCTTGCATAAATTTTATTAAAAATGGATTGTATTCAAAAGAGGATCTTTTTTTGGTATCTGATGGTAATATGTTGGTAGGGTGAAAAATGAAATCGATACAAACCGAAAAACATTATATAACTTCCTTCTATCAATATTTCGATATTACCGAGTCACCATAACTACATACGTTTCTTTTATGTACTTAATTATGTTAATGTCATCCGATAACGCGTGTTACAAAGTTCACAAACGCACCACATTGCTGCTTAATTTCTAGTTTATATAAATTAAAAGTAATAACGTGTTTATCTTGTCCTGAAATTTAAACTATAAAACCATAAAAGTTTATTTGTGACACTAAATAAAAAATAACTTGTATAACCTTTCACCATCTAACATAACTTGCAATAAAACTATAAATCAAATATTTCGGGACCTAATTCACTCTATATCATATATTTGAAATTTCTATATCGATCCTCTATTGATTTATACAAAACAACTACTATGATTAAAGAAAAACAAAGATGCGAAATAAGTTTCCGAATCAAACCTGTAGCAGTTTGAATATAAACCGAAACATTTCTAGTACTAGAAAACAAAAGAACCAACGTTTGAACAACTCAAGTTTCCTTTTGAACAAAAAGTATCAGACCATATCTTCAGAATCGCGCTCTTCTCTTATCGTACCAGCAACATTGTCCGATTCTTCATTCTTGCGCCTGGTCGGTTCTTGATCGTTCATTTCCACCTCATCGTTCCTTGAGTCTGACAAACCCGAGTCTTTGCTTTTACCCCATATGATTAAGTATAGCCCGATAACGATGACTAATGCTCCAACAATCCTAAAAAATATTAAAGTAATTTAGTAAACTATCAAATGAGATACACATATATAAACAGGTCGTGTCATGTCATGTCACCACAACCTTATACTGAATGGGTTACGTCTTTTCTCTAGATAAATTTCCTAAAGTGCATCATTAATCACTTATATGACTAAGAAAGAACAATACAAAAAGTGTCCCGGCCTAGCCTAACCTGTCATGACCCAAATTAATAATATTGATTCGTTAGCCCGTTATCCTACCCGTTACATCATGGGTAAATATATATACCTTCCAACGTTCATCTGTTCCCCTAGAGTAAATGAGCTCACAATCACAACGATCACCATGCCAAAGGGATTGAATGCCGTCACGAAGAAAGGTCCCTTCACTTTCATAATAAGACCCGAAACATAATAGCTTGCACCTGATCGAACTATTCCCTGCATAAACCCATAAAAGATTTACAAACATAAATATAAAACCACAGTAACAGTAGTAGCAATAGTAATAATAATAAATTTCTTACGCTGTATAGTGTGGCAAAGAGTTTAGCGTCCCAGTGAATAGACCATATTTCTCTTTTAGCCTTCTCAATGAAAAGGGTCGTCACAGTGCCTTGCAAAGCACCCATCATACATATGAGGGTTGTAAGAGACAATTGAGCAGGGTATTTCTTCAATGTCAAAGCCTGAAAACAATAATCCAAATTTGTTGTACTGTACAATCAATCAATGCATCATTATTATGTACTTTAATACAAAAACAGGACCACTGCCACACAAAGTCAGACTTCTGTACTTAGTCATGTTATCCAGTTTATACATGCTACCTAGTAAAAAACTTTAATTTATTTATTAATATATCAAATTATTATCGTAAGGACCACGATATCTAGACACCCCCAGATTATAAATCGATATCTCAAATTTTTATATGGGTTTTATAGCGTCATAAGCGTCGTAAAGGTAACACATATAGCCCTATACGAGGCGTATAACCCATCTGACAGCACTCTGGATTTTTCCTCGTAGTCAATGTCGAAATTTGTTATATGTTTCGTATAGCCCTATATGTGTCGTATATGGGGTCGTATAGTACTATATGGGGCGTATAGCACTCTGACAAACCCCCCTGAATTTTTCTCGTTTTCAATATCTTCGACCCTATACACTACGTATGGTGCTACACGAGACGTATATAGGAGTGTTGATTTATAAAATGGGGTGTCTCTATACTAAGACTTTATTGTAATAGTAAACTTTTGTCTTTATAAATATTTTTTAAAATAATAGCGTAAAAAAGTTAATGATCCATTTCGTCATGAACTAAAATTACTTGTTGAGTTGTAACACAGTGACAAAAGTTAAAATTAAATTGCTTTACTAAAAATAAAATATTATTGTAATGATATTTTTTTAATAATTCAATGAATTAAAGAGGAAAAAAACGATCCATTTTGACCGTACTATAATTACATGAGTGACAAAAGCTAAAGTTTAACCGGTTAGAGATGACCTGAAGGATGAAAAAGCTAGCCCAAAAAAAGCAACCCGCGGTGATCATGATGGCACCCTTGATGTGATGGTCTTGATCAGAGGCTGCAGCGGTTGCTGGAGGTTGGTGCACCCTGTTCATGTGGGTCCATGGCAACGGGATCGGAACACCATTGACAAGGGTCATGACCATGGCTCCACCTACGGTCACAAGGGTCCCTACGATCTTCGCTTGGCTATGCAACTTCTTTATGTTCACCTTCTCTAACCTACACAAAAAAAAAAAACAAACATTAGTCCATCTATAAGCACATGATAAAACATCGCGTGTTCATGCATTAAATGAGTCGAGTCGAACCTGAACATCCACGCCATGAAGAACGTCAAAGCGGGGAGAATGTTACACATCGCTATCGCGAAGGTCGCGGTGGTGTACTTCATTCCAGTATAGTATAATATTTGGTCCAACACAGGCCTAAACATAAAAGTATATGTAACAAACAAACGTATCAGTAAATCTCATACATAACAAAGCTGTTAATAAAATTTTGATACATAAACATAAACATGCATGCATAAAAATAAAAGTATAATATAATAATTATTCAGAGATCATCATGCATACTCCAACTGTGCAAGCAACATTATCTTCAAGAACACAGATAAAGTCATCTTAGGCCTCATTTTCCTGCAAAACACAACATTTTTACACTTTAATCACCATGCATGCATGATCAATACTTGATCACATATAAAATTCACAAATAATTTAAAAGATTTGTGACCTTTCAAAGTAGAAAGCAAAGGGACCGAACGCGACAACCGCAGCGATATTGCGATAAACCGAAAAGGTGCAGGGGTTCAAGCCCTTGTTCAAAGCAGACTTGACAATAACACCATTGAAAGCATACCCGAGTTGAAGAAACAGCACACCGAGGTACGGTTTGCCTTGATCGACATATCGCGACCAGCGATCGCGTGACATTTGCTTCATCTGGGTTGATCTTGATGTGTTTCTTGAAAGAGAGGGTGCAAGGGGGTTTAAATATGCAGCTGATAGGTTTGATAATAAAGGGTAAGAATGACTTATTGTTATTACCACCATTAAAGCATGGTTAAAGAAAGTCAAGAAATGATGTAAGTGTAGTGTCTCCCCCTAAAATGTTACTTTTTTTTACTTTTATGTCACGAAATAGATTACTCAAGACAATTTCTTTTTCTTAACCCGACATGCAATTGTTGTTTATGCTAGAATTAATTCGATCTGTTACTTTTGTTATCTGTCATATTTCAATTATTTTTATGTATTTTTGAGTAAAGATTAAAATTAAAGTGTTACAAATAGAATGATTATATTTAGAAAAAAACAAGTTTCTTGACACTTGTACATGGTGGTAGTCCACGACGCTGCCACCGCTAAAAGATATGTGGTTTTACGTATCCTTTATCTATCTCATTGAAGTCTGACATATCGTCTTGATTTACCACTGCCATATATCAACATGTGAACATATATTACATGCAATCTTTTTATAGAAAAGCCTAAAAATAGGTTTTTGAACCTTCTTTTGTGTAATATAATATTGTGTAAAAATGACGTGGAAGGTTATCACCTTATAAATGAGTTTGTGTTTTTTTTTCTTTTTTTTTTCTAATTTCGCGTATAGTCTGGATACTTTTTAATCGATGGTGGTTTTCTTTTAGATTAGAGATTATATTGTGTACGAAATCTTTTATTAGATAAGAATAGGCTTGATTGAACGTGCAATGAACTCTTACTAATTAACTCAAGTCATTAATGTATGTTCTAATTAATATTCTAATTGATAAGACCACTAGGAGTGTCCCAAAACTATTCTTTCGTACGCTAACGCTTAGTAAATCACAATGTGTAATCTTATTTTTTACTTTGAAGTGCTTTGAAGTATGAGTATTCCTTATTTTTATCTTGAAGTCTATAATACGTATTTTGATCCCCCAACTCCCTAGTGATATTATCGTCAACAATTTATTCATTGTATATATTTTCTAGAGAGATCTATAACTTTTTGGGACAATTCCCAAACTATCCTTTTTTTACTTATTTTTTCTCCAAAATGTCCTAAAAAAATTTTCTCAATTATCATCTCCAAACAAGACGTTCACGCCTCAAACTATAGGCGTGGCCGCGTGGGCGCCTATATAGTGGGCACTCAAAATTGTAAACGTGTCCTTTAATAAAATATTAAATATTTTAAAAATAAATTTAATTACAGTTATACTAGCGCCGATCTTTGTTGTAGAGGAGCTCGACTATTTTTAAGTTTTTTCTTTTAAAATCTCGCAACAAACTAAAATTCAGAAATTAAAATGACACGTGTACGATTTGAAGTGGCCCACTATACAGACATCCACGCCTTGCGTTAGAGGCGCTGACGCCTTGTGTGGAGAGGATATTTTGAGAAGAATTTTTTGGGAGACATTTTTAGAAAAAGTAGGGAAAGGGGGACGTTTTGAGAATTTTACCTAATTTTTTTGTTAAATAAGGTTAGCCGATTAGGGGAATGTGGGTTCACGCCCCGCCACCAACTTGATAGGCCTATCTAGATACACGGGCCCAGTGGATCTAGACGACAAGTTCAGGGATAATGTAAAATCTTTTTATCATACATGCAGTGACGGAACCAAGAATTATTTCCTACGGGGTCACTATTTTTTATAATTAGCTTCTAACAAAACAACATAAAATTCTTAGGTTGTTCGATTGAGTCGGGTCGGAATAGACGTAATTAAATTGCATTGAATTGTTAACAAAAATACAATACCAAAAGAAATAAAAAATATTACATTTTATAGTGTTTCGTACGTGTTTTTATATTTTGATGCTTTCTTTTCACAGCACAACGATTCATGTTCTCTAAATTTTAAGTTTAAACAATAACTATAATCATTAAATTAAACATAAAATGTCTGTGATAAACAAATAACCATATAAGAGCATTCATAGTAGATTCATACACTTTTTACATCATCTATTTTTATTTTATTATCTTATACTTTTAAAATTGAGTTTTAATAAGTTTTTATAAAAGTTTGAATATGAGCCACACTTTCATCATTCTATCAACATTTCTAAGGTTTAGATGTAAATTGTCAAGGTTTTTAAACAAAAAATAACAGTACCAAAAATTATTTCATTTTCTTTCTTTTTTTTCCTTTTTTTACATAAAAGAATAAATAAAATGTGTATGACTATTGAAAAAAAGGTATTGTTTTATTATGTTATATACTAGTACTAAGCTCACTCGTGTTGCAATGAGAGTCATAAAACCATACAAGCAATATTAATAGCACACCACCGTCAGTGACCACCAACACTGAATAAACCAATGAAACGAAAAAAATAAATCGAATGAAAAATATACGTAAAAACATTGAACCATACACTTATACAAACAAAACATAAAACAATAACTATATTGATCTAGGACCAACGCGTTATGACGTCACCGTTAAACTGGAAAATAAATGAAAAAACGTTAACTACACACGCACGTTGCGGCGTGTTAACTCGTAAAATTTAAACCGAAACGTATAACGAAAAATTTGTAAAATTTAAAAAGTATAGAGGACTGAAGTTGAAAGTAAAGAAAAATATTGAGACTAAATTATAAAATATTTAAAGGTATCGGGTTAAAATAAAAAGGTTAAAGATTAAAAAAAGTTAGTACATCCCATAAAGCACATAATACAATTTACAATGCATACAAATAATTAGTATATATATAATTTTTATTTTTGAGCTTATTATTGTATTGGGTTGGTTAATAGGTATTTTGGGTTTTTATGTTAATTGGTAATGGGTAATAGGTAATGGTTATTTATGTTTTTATAGAATGTATTGTGTTTTTATAAATTATTAGACTTTTAGTTATAAAATCTAAAACTTTTATGAAGTGTTGAGTTTAATTTTTTTTAGGGGTAACGTAATTTCTTCTCAGGGGTAACGTAAAACCGAAACTTTCTTTTACATAAAACCGTAATTTTTTTACCCTACCCGTAACAAGTTGAGGGGTAGCGGAGGCTACCCTCAAGTCTACATATGTCCGCCACTGCACGGGCCAGTGTACCCGAAGCACCCATCAACTCGATCAAGGAACCCGGAAGGCACTCCGGGTTCCCTAATTTCACGTTGTGTGAACACACTAAAGTATTCAAACTTTTACATATTAGAAGGAAAATAAAAATGACGAATTAATGTTGAAACAAATTCAGTAAAAGACGAAGTTTGTTGAATGAAAGTACAAAATCCTTACGGCTCTAAATGTCCAGCTCACGCTTGCTGAGGACACTTAAAAAACTTGCTGAAACATGTTTGCTTCGGCCCTTGAGTGTAATACATACCTCATCTTATCGTCACGTTTACCTTCTTCTCTTATGTTGTAATTCGTTTAAAGTAATTGGGTAAAACTTACTATAATTATAATTTCCTTTTTATAATAATAGATTTGTAAACAAGTCTTGATTAATTACTTAAAAAAGACACATTTAAAACATGCACATTTAGTTATAAACTAGAGGAATTGAGTTTGACTGCTTGAGTTTGGTTAATTTTAAGCATCATTTAAAATCCAAGAGCTCGGTTGTGAGTAATTTTTTTATATTAAACTCGGATATTATTTTATTAGTTAACTTTTATTTATTTATAAACATATATAATTATTCATATATAGATAGAGATATATGTAATTTTACTAATGTTTACTAAGATAAAATATAGTACATTGTTATTTTATCTAACTATATATACGATAATATTTAGAAAAACGAAAAAAAGGAACAATATTAATTATACAGTACATAGTAATTGATAATTATATATACAAAATAATATACATAGTTATTTTATCATAATTATTTACGGAAAACGGAAAAAACAATAAACCGCCGCAATTATTATATGATATCAAGAATCTAATGAAAAAAGGATCCGCGGTTTTGTCCGTGTACCAACCGTTGACATTCATCAACCGTTGACACTACGCCGCAATATTGATGCCATGAAACTACCACGCATCAATAGTTGAAACTTTGAACAACATTTTTAAAGTAGATCACGTTCAAGAATTAACGTTGTCATTTAACATTATAAAAGCCAAAGATACAAGATATAAACATACCAACACAATTTTAAATGGTAGCGTAAAAGTAAACAAAAACTCTTGAATTGTTTTTTAACCCATATAAGCTTTTATAAAACACTACATGGTATATATGAAACTAGCTTTAGTGAACCCGTGTATTACACGGCTTGAATAAATAAAATATTAAATAGAATAAAAATTATTAATTATAAAATGATAGACTAAGACATGATATGATTGAAATTATGTATAAGTAATAAAACAATAATATGAACTTCTTAATTTTTTTTAATTTTTTCAAAGATAAATTAAATATTTTATTTAAAAATAATATTTTAAAACATTTTTATTTTTAAAAATTTCCTTACTATAACTCCCTACTTTAATTATATTTGTTTTATAAAAAATTTACTTTAAAGAAACCAATTTTCAAATATTACATAAAACTAGTTTGAGTTTTTAGAAAAAAAATATTTATAAAAAACTATCTCTATTTATAAATTTTGATAAAACCAATTTTAAAATATTACGTAAAAAAATATTTATAAAAATATTTATAAATTTTAATAAAACCTAAATTTGAAATGAATAATCCGAAAGAAAATATTTTCAAATTTAATACTAAGTAACAAAGATGTCGTTTTAGGAGATCGAAAAGTGACCAACACTTTGAGGATAAAACATTAGTTGTTTCCATGTTATAAAAAATTATTCCTTACTCTTTTAATTAAGGTCTTTCTTCTATTTACCAATTCAGAACCACTTTTAACCTAATTTCTTCTAATGTTTCGGTTCTATGATAAAAGAATAAACCATTTTTAAACTTTATAACAAGATATATAAAATACCATGAGAGAGAGGATCAACAAAAAGTCAATGCACGATCCAAATGTAATATCAAACGTTCAACTTTCAATGGTTTTTGTGTTTACCCCTCTCTCTCACACACACATCTATTTAAGATTGATTGTATAAACTAAAAAATGAGTTAATAGGCTAACCACAAACCGAAATTAATACAACTTTTATAATATGTTGCATTAGGTTTTAAAAATGATGCATTCGTCTATAAAACGTTTTTTACCAGAGGCTTCATTAGATGAAGTTACATTAGATTTAAAGTAATTTTTTTGTTAAATAACAAAACTTTTTTTTAGCAAATTGAATCTTTTTAGTAGGAAATATAATTTTTTTAAAAAAATTAAATTTAAAAGGTTACATTAGTTTATAAATATTTGTTTTGAAAAACTTGTAAATCAAACAATAAAAGTAAAGGTTAAGTGACATCACCACATAAGAATTTATAACAGTTTGGGTGTGTGTTAACAAACTCACCTTACCTCCACCCTTGTTCTTCCACCAAGAGTTGTTCTTCACTATCTTTTCAGTAAACTTGTTGAGATCACAGTTAGTACAATATTCTCCCTAAGCTCTATAGTGAACACTAATGACTTCTCTTTAGAAGAGTAAAAATCCACCTATCTTATAATGAAATAGAACTCAAACTTAAACATGAATGTTTAATTGAACTCGAACTGGGGCTGAGCATCAATCATCAAGCTTCATGGTTGACACCGACTCGAACTTGATTGTGTTTCAATTCAATTGATTTTTATTACACCATTATATTCTACAATAGCTCATCACTCACATCTATTTAGCTGTGGGATAACTACATACTACAAGATATGATCTTTAGTGAATGGTAAAAGTTTAGACCTCTCTGACTAAAGGGAAAACCGTCACTAACATGTAATCAAAGGTGTAGTGACAATACAATTTCGGTCACTAAAAAACGCAATAATCTACATAGATTTTTGAAGTATTTATTTTTATTATAGTTGTATCTACATTCATTTTGCCAAACACACAAAAAAGACACATTTTCAGCTCACAAAGCAGGTATCTAAAAACATAATAGCTAGCAATTCAAAAATTGATACATAAGGATCTTATATGTACGGTTTTCGGGAGATTTCGAGCTACTTTAAGCCTAATGTACACATCTTTACCCTTTATTTATGTAAAAGGTTGTTTTCATGACTAGAGTCTGTGACCTCCAAGTCATATGGTATCAATATTATCATTGCTCCAAGGTCGTCCCTGTCCCCTTTTTAGATTATCAGGATTAAATTTGACTAATTGCGACATCACCTGCCACACAAACAAAATGGCTCTTAGTTATAGGAACAAAGTACAAAAATCTTATTTAAGCACAAAATTATATCTAATTTCTAAAGAAAATACTGTTATCTCTTTGGTTGAATAAGCAGATTAATATTCCCTAAAATTTCCTATTATATTAGGTTGATTCGGGTCGAAATGGTCCAGTTTAAAAAAATGTATTAAATAGGTTTGGGTCAAAAGGAATTCAGATAACTTCAGCTATAATGATTTCCCAGAAACAAAATGTAAGGCATTGTAATTGCAGCAATTACTGTTTTCACCTCTACACTAACTACTAATCAATTGTTCCACAATATATTCTGTAAAAAGGCCATTTTAATATTACTTGTTCTTTCATGGTGCTGTATTGATGCAGTTTTCTTTTGATGTGGTAATTTAATATCTGGTCAGAAAAACATTTTACCTCACAAGAATTCTATTGATGCATAGCCAAAAGCAATCATTAGTAAAAATAGAAAAAAGGTATATTAACATATGGATCAATTACACATGTGATCTTACAAAGAAGATACCATCTAGACATCTAGTTGTTGAAGTGTCAGGGTTGTTCTGAGCTTTCAAGATACTTGACTCTTATTTGCTTGGATTGATGCCTATACAATGAAAGAGATTGATGTTTTACAAAGTTATTCTTTTTGCACCGCGTAGAGCACACATTGGCTAGTCGTTCGAATTCTCTCCACGGTGTCAGGCTATGCTTCTCCCGGAACCAGTTTTCCGGATTCAACGTGCAATATCATGGGAATCCAAGAGATTGATGAAATAGAATTGAGAAACTAGTATAATTTTCAAGTAAAATTATGTTTGAGTGAGTAATGAAATATAAAACCCAAGGGAATGTTTCACCTCAAATTTTCCTTGGTTGTGTGATTTCAAAATCCTTCCACCTAGAGAGGGAATTTGAAATCCCACAACCAAAGAAATTTAAAGTGAAACATTCCCTTGGGTTTTACATTTCATTACTCACTCAAACATAATTTTACTTGAAAATTATACTAGTTTCTCAATTTCATTCCATTCCATTCTATTCTTTCCAACCAAACGCCCCCTAAGGGAATTAATTCTAACATGTTTTGGCGCGCGCGTTGCCGCGCGTATGCAAGTTTTAATGTAATCCTAAATCAAAATCAAAATGATGGTTCAAACCACAAAATCAGTAAAATACAAAAAGTAAAACACACCAAAACCCTAAATCCATAACACACCAGAACATGCAAAACCCAAAAACTAAATCAAAGCCCAACACCATACACAAAAAAAAAACGAAAATCAAAACCGCAAGAAAGCGACACAGTCCAAAATAGAAAACCGACGAAAATCAAAGCCCCGAAAAGAGCAAACAAAAGGAAAACCCAAACCTTAATAGCGAGAATCGTCAGAGTATCGATAACGAAAGAAAGAAAGCAGGAACCCGGAGAAAGACAACGTCAACGAACCCTACAAATCAAAGACACGTGTCTAGATACCAAAAACCCACAAAAAACCACATCCCAAAATCTTGAACCCACACCCAAAACAAACCATATTAAAACACAAACAAACAAAAAAAAAAAGAAAAATTAAAACACAAACAAAAAAAACAAAAGAAAAATTAAAACACAAACAAACAAAAAAAAAAAAAAAAGAAAAAAAAGAAAAAACCACCCCACCGACCAAAGCTAATAATAAGAATAGTAATTCCAATTACAATTTCAATTCTTTTCTCAACTAAACACGTTAAGAATGAATTTAAAATTCTAATTCCAACGAATTTCTACTAACCAAACACAATAACCAATGGAATTCATATTTCAATTCCATTGAACTCCATTAAATTCCTGCATACCAAACGCCCCCTAAGAGTTTTTGGGCTCACTCAAAGCTGAACCAATATAGAAGGTTATTGAAAGTATCAAAAACAAATCATCATATCGTTTTTCATTTTCATCCTGTGGAACTATTTCAAGGTTTATCGGTTACTATTGATTGATTCCTTTAGTAGTTTAAATACGAGAAAAAATTATTACATAATAACATGACAATGTTATCCGTTTACTGTATAAAGAAGATAGGATATCATGATACGGTTCTAGAATTATAACCACGTGATGAATGCATCTTTTCAGCGCCCATGATACGATTAATTCAAACGTTATGTTTGTGTACTATACAACGACAAATATCATAAAGTAAACAGTTTAAATTCAAAGTTTAAGTGCATTAAGTACGAGAAAAGAATTATTGTAGAAAGACAATTAACATGATAACGTTATCTTTTAACTGTATAAAGAAAATAACATATCATGATATGGCCATATAATTATAACCACGTGATGAAATGCATCTTTTCAGCTCACATGATACGTTTTAAGCAGCTAAAATTTAACTAAACAGAATGTTTGGATATTGTAGAACAACGAATATCATAAAGTTTACATATTTGATAATTAAAGTTCAGTGCTTTAAATACAAAAATTTTGATTACAGACTGACAATTAACATGATAACATGATTATCATTTAACTATATAAAACTATAACATATTATGATCGGCTTTAAAATTACTACCATGCAATGAATTGCATCTTTTCGGCTCACATGATACATTTAAACCGGTGAAATTGAGCTAAACACTGTTTTTGGGTATTGTAGAACAAGAAATATCATACAGTTTCCATACTAAAATTTCAAAGTTCAAGTGCTTTAGATACAAGAAAAAATTATTGTAGGAATACAGTTAACATGATAACATTATCATTTACCGTATAAAAATATAACATATCACGACACAATCTTAAAATTATAGCCACGTGATGAAATACGTCTTCTTAGCTCACATGATACATTTAAACCGCTGAAATTTTCCAAACATTGTTTGTGTTCTATACAACCACAAACATTATTCAGTAGACCCTCTACATTCAGATTTTGAGTGCTACTAATGTGAGAAACAATGATTACAGAAAGACAATTAAAATGATGACGTTATCCTTTAACCGTATAAAAAAATAACATATCACGATACGACCCTAGAATTATAACCACATTATGAAATCATCTTTTCAGCTCACATGATAAGTTTAAGCTGGTCAAAATTGTGCTAAACACCATGTTTGTGTATTGTAGAACATCAAACATCATAAAATCTACATAATTTAGGTTCAAACTTTAAGTGCTTTAAATACGAGAAAGAATTATTACATAAAGACAATGTAATTTGATAGCAGGTTAATTGATATCCTTCGACATCAATTAGCACAAAGCACTCAAAACTTAAGAAGCAAAAAGCACGGACAAAGTTCCGCAAAATCACCAACCAGAATGTTGTACTCGCCTCATTAACTAGCGGGGGTTCGAATCTTACAATGTGAAAGTTTGTTTGTGTTAAGAGTAGTTAACACCAGAGTAGATATTCATAGTCATAAAAAGTTAGCCACTGAGTGGAGACTTTACTGACGATGTTTTAGCACTGAAGCAACCCACCCTTAATTTTCCCACTGTTTAGTTCCATCATATTTGCTTTTAAATGGTTTAGTAACGATATTATTACGGTCATAAAAGGTTAGTCACTAATGTCGTTGTGAAAACGCTAATTTGATCAATGTAAGGGTAGGTTATCAAAAATATTGAAAACAAATCATCGGTTTCCATTTTCATCAGTTAATTCCGTTTTTTCAATTATAATACAATTAGTTGGAACTATTTCAAGGATTTATTCCTTGAAAAGTTCAAATTTTAAGTGATTTAAGTACGAGAAAAACTATAACAGAAAGACAATTAACATGATGACGTTATCATGTAGCCGTATAAAGAAAATAACATATCACGATACGGCTCGCGGATTATGATCACGTGATGAAATACATCTGTTCAGCTCACATGATACGTTTAAGCCAATGAAATTTTGTCAGACGTCACTTATCATATAACGACAATTATTATAAAGTTAACCCTTTAAAATTAAAATTTTAAGTGCTTTAAAATCTTTTTACAATAAAACAACTAACGTGATGACGCTATGCTTTAACCGAATAAAGAAAAAAAAACATATCACGATATAACCATGTAATGAAACGCATTATCTCAGCTCATATTATACATTTAAACCAGTCAAATTTGGTCTATATGATGTTTGTGTATTAAAGAACAACAAATATCATTAGTTTCCTTTTTTAAAATTTCAAATTAAGTACTTCAAATACAAAAAAAAAAATTGTCACAAAAAGACACTTATCATAACAATATCTACCCTTTACAAAATACTGAAAATAACATATCATGATAGAACCCTAGAATATAACCACATGATGAAATGCATCATCCCGGCTTACATTACATTTAAACCAGTGAAATTTTGTCAAAAACATTATGTTTGTGTTTTATAGAACAACAACCCTTTTATATTCAAACTTCAATTACTGTATATACGAGAAAGAACACTTATAGAAACATTCAACTATATAAACACAATAACAAGTCACTATACAACTTTAAAATTATAACCACAAGTTGAAATGCATAATCTCAGCTAACATGATACGCTTAAACCAGTGAAATTTTATTAAACATTTTCTTTGTGTATTATAGAGCGACAAATGTCATAATGTCTAAGCTCTATAAATTCAAACATTAAGTGTTTTAAATACTAGAAAAAATATTCCAAAAAGATAATTAACATGAAGACGTTATCATTTAACCGAATAAAAAAAATTATCAAGATACAGCCCTAAAATTATAACCAATTGTTGAAATGTATCATCTTAGCTCACATGTGATACCTTAAGGTCGGCGAAATATATGTGAGTGTATTATAAAAAGACTAATATCATATAAAGTTAAAGCCCATTGACTTTACATACTACTTTTTCTTGTTGAATTCTTTTAGATGAGCATAAGTGCATAACTAGATTTGACTAATGAAAACAATTGGTTGTTGTACTTATGATAAATAAGCGATTAGGATGGGTGATTATGCAAATCATATTCATGAAAGGGCTAAACAGTATATCTTCTCATCAAAGTAGCTAGAGGACCTAATATTTGTAAGGCACGTGTCATATTACATCTATACTAATAAATAATTACATGTGGTGACACATGTCATCACCAGATTTCACCTCACAAAAATTTTCTCGCCTAAACTTCTTTTAACAAACTTTTCCACAAATCATGCTACATTTCTTACTTGAAGTTTTTATTTTATTTTAACTTTTTTTGAACCACAAGTGTGAAGTTTTTATTTTTTTTAACTACCTCAATCACCACCAACCATTCTCTAGATTTTGAATCTATGTTATCAATCATTTCAAAACTTATTTAACCCTTTAAACCTTATGATCACAAATCCTATTTTTATATAATTGATTTAAAATAAAAACAATAGAGATTAAATATTTTTGTTTACATATTTGAATTATATATTTATAACTTTTAACCCGTGTAATACACGAGCTAATAACCTAGTAACCTAATATGATTTTTAGACGACAGGGTCGTTGTCCCTGTTGACAGGGATAGATAGGATCTATAAACCATTGTTTATGTTGTTTCCAATAACGGAAGTTTATATAGTTTGTGTTTACATTTAAAAATTTTACTAAAGGATAATATACTTTTATTTTGTCATGATGTTATATATACCATCTTTATCGATGAAATTTTATGTTATTATGAATATAATTGCTTTTTATACCTCACGACATTAAATTAAGTTAAAGAAGTGACGCATACATGACTTATTAGCGGCGCCTACATGAGTAAAAAGACTAAAATATATGATGGGCAGAGACACAGATTGAACCCTAGACAGTAGAAAACATAAGTCAAAGATTCCTGACATGTCAAATTCCACTTTGGAGACACGATTGCCTCGAGTTAAATTAATGAGTGACGCATACATAACGTATTAGCGCCGACTAAATGAGGGAAAAAAACTAGGATATTTGATTGGTAGAGACACTGATAGAACCCTAGACATGAAAAACACAAGTCAAAGATTCATGACTTGTCAAATTCCATTTTGGTGACTAAATATTTAGAACAAAATTGTTAATGAAGTGACGCATACATAATGTATTAGCGGCGCCTACATGAGGAAAAAGACTAGGATATTTGATTGGAAGAGATGTCGATTGAACCCTAGTCTAGAGAAAACACAAGTCAAAGATTCCTGACGTGTCAGATTACACTTTGATGACGGAATTGCCTCAAATTAAATTAATTTAACGAACTGACGCATGCATAATGTATTAGCGGCGCCTACATGAGGAAAAAGACTAGGATATTTGATTGGAAAATACACCAATTGAACCCTAGATCGGAGAAAATATAAGTCAAAGATTCCTGACTTGTCAAATTCCACTTTAGTGATGGAATTTCTTAGAATAATATAAATTATGAAGTGACGCATACATGACGTTTTATTGATGCCTGCATGAGAAAAAAGACTAGGATATTTGATTGGAAGGGACACTAATTAAACCGTAGACCAGAAAAAATATAGGTCGAATATTCCTGACATGTCAAATTACACTTTGGTGACGGAATTGCCTCAAATTCAAATCAAAGTATATGCATCATGATAGGACATAATTTGAAATTTTGTTTATCGTGATGACAGAATTTGATTTTTTTTGCTAAATGTTATCTTTTATTCAGTTTATCGGTCGATAACAAGACATCACATGTACCATAATGGAAAATATTTGATGCTTAATGACTTAATGTAACATTCTAAATTTAAAACATATACACATGTTAGACAAAACTAAAAATGTGTTTTTGGAATTAATTATTAAGTTATCAGATGTTTTTGGGCCTTTCGGAAACAACACTCCTTCCTTTTTGGGACTTCAAAAATAAGATTTAGGGGGCGTTTGGTATCCAGGAATTCAATAGAATTGAAATCTGAATTTCATTGGTCATTGTGTTTGGTTGGTAGGAAATGATTGGAATTGAAATTTTAATTCCATTATAAACGTGTTTGGTTGGAAAGGAATTGAAATTGGAATTGGAATAAATTCCCTCAAATGAAGGATTTCAAATTCCTTCCAAATATTGAAGGATTTCAAATTCCACCACCAACCGCCACCTACCACCCCGCCCACCGCCAACTGACACTACCGACGACTCCGACCGCCGACCCCGCCCCCGCCGACCCTGACCGCCAACCACCACCGCCCGCCACCGACCCCCGCCGACCCAACCGCCGCCTACCACCCCGCCCACCGCCAACCGACCTCCGACGCCCCCGACTCTGACCGCCGACCATCGCCGTCGTCCGCTTACCCCCGCCCCCGACCGCCACCGCCCCCGACCGCCGAAGACCCCGACTACCGACTGTCGCCAGTCGCCGACAGACCGCCGCCACCGACGCCGCTGTTTGCCTGACCGCCGCCGCCCACTGTTTGTCCCAACCGCCGCCACCCCTAACCGTCGACTGTCGCCGACCTCCGTTGCCAAACCGTGTCTCGACGACGGGCGTTATCGGTTGGTGGCGGCAGTGGGGTACGGTCGGTTTTCAGCAACGGGCACGGTTGGTGGTCGCAGTCGATTGTCGGCGGTGACGGCAGCGGCGGTCGGTAGTATGTAGCGGCGATAGATCGGTGGTCATTGAGGTGGTGGCGGTTTGTAAAGGGTGATCAATTCCAATTTCTTTATAAGTGTTTTGTCACTAAAAATGAATTTGGAATTTAAATTCTATTTATAGTTTCTAATTATTTGAGTTTCAAATCCGATGGAAAATATTAAACTCCAAATACAATTCTTCGAATTCAAATTTCAATTACAATGAATTCCGCAAAACAAACGCCCCTTAGTAGTTCACAAGCTAGATAAACATCTTCATTTCTTCTGGTATCCATGTGATAAATGGCTAAATTGGATAAAATGTAACACAGTTAATTTCGAAAAGACAGAAATATAAAAGTTTAAACTTTAAACCGATCTACACCTGAATCAAAAATTTAGTCAAGTAAGGTTGTAGTGCAAGAAACATGAAATTTCTGGACTTTGTGAAGGTTTATAGCTCACAAATACACTGGACTGTTACAGAATTTATAGAGGAATTTCATATATCCCCTATCAAATTGCAAAATAGCATTTTTCTCTTATTATTTAAAGGTGATATATGAAGTTCCCCAGGATAATTATAGCCATTACTTGACCCAAACACAAGGTTAACAACTAACTCTATGTTTATTTGACACAAGGTAAGGAGACAAGCAAGCAAGGGCACAAACATGAGAACTCATCCAGGTAGACTCCACCAAGTGGTGTGTGCATCATGTCCTAATAATGTGGATATATATACACACATATATATATGTATATGTATGTGTAAGAGAAAGAGAGAGAGAGTGAGTGTGTTCAAAAAGTTAAAGTTGAAAGTATATGCCTGGGAAGATCCTCTTCTTACACACCCCCATCACACTTCAAAAGCCACTAACAAAACCCAACTATCTAAGCTTTCATACATCTTACATTTCCATACTCCCCTCAGCCACCTTTATCTCTCCAAAATGGACATAGAAGCGGCGGAAGGAGGCGGCAGCAACGGCGGCAATGACGATGAGGATAGTAAAGATGAGATCAAGTGCTAGTGGAAGTCATAATGGTTTTAATACACCATTAGGGCAACTGAGACCTTTGGCAAAGTGTTTTAATGATACTTCATCAACCATATAAGATGACTTATGTAGAGGAAATATAATGTGGTAATTTCAGTATTTCTTATGTCTCCCTCTGTCACTGGTTTTCATGAAACTCGGGCTGGGGATATTATGCTTGTATTGTTTTGCTTAAATAAAGCTTATGTTTGCTAGTTCTTTATATGTAATTGCTCGTTGTTATAACCTTTTTTATAGCTGAATAAAGGTTATTTATGCATCCTGGAAATTCCTTTAAGTGATAAATGATTTTCCTATATAAAGTCAGGGCCTTTGGGTCATCACCAATCACCATGTAAGTCTAGTTAGGCCAAAACTTGGTTTTTTGAGGCCAGAAAATATATATAACTGCCCTATATGTCACACCTAAAACAAAAACTATAAGCGTATTATGCGGTTTTGTTCTCTACTTAAATTTAAATATGTATTTGCTAGCCTCTGTATAGTATGTGTGCATATAACTATTTTGGAAAATAGTATTAAGAAAGGAAATATGTATAGAAAACAATACTTTTCAATCAACATTCCTAAAGTCATGAAAATAGTATATCTACAAGATCTTGTGTACAACGACACTTTCTTATGCGACACTTATCCTATGAAGAACACCAGTATTAACACCACATGTTTCCTATAAAGAAAACAAACATTTGATTAGCCTAGAAAAATAGAAACATCAAAACATTGTTTCCTGATGGCATGATGGAAGTATGAGAATAAGTTCATGAATAAATATCAATTATAGAACATTAATTGGAAAAACAGAGGGGTTTATCAAACAAACCTGTGTAGATGAGAGCCCATGAACTACCATAATAAACTTCTATCCTTTTTATCTCATACATTTTGTGACCAAGGATGGTTCAGAATCTTTGCATTAAATCATTAATTGTTATCAGCAATAACCCAAAGTGCAAATTGTAAAGTTAGCTTTAAAAATAACTGTTACATACAGGAATCATGACAGAACATTTGTGCAATAAGAACTTAAAGTGTAAGTCTTAAAGCAAACTTTTAAAATAACTGTTTCATAGTGGATTTGTGTGTGAAAATTTGTGCAAAAGCAGCTAATTGCTGCTAAAAACTCATGAATTTGAAAACATCAATGCCAAATTATGAAGAGAAACAGTAACTGATAACCATATAGAGCTTTTGGGACTTCATAATGCTTTTAAACCTAACTTTACCCTGTAGATAATATTCTCAAATAAATGAATATAATAAGATGTGCCACTAACTGCTTCATGATCCCTAGATTAAGAAACGCCTAATAACATCATTTCAATTCGTTGAAACTTCAATCGTTTTGAACTAATTGCACTTGATCAATAAGTCAATCGGCATCACAGTCCATATCTATCCAAATTATACGGCGTTTTAGTAACTGAAAGCATCACAGATCTACAGACGATACGATTATAGTAGCCATTACTCCGTGATTAAGGAAGTTTTGTGTATTTACAACTACTACTAAATCAGTTCAATGGGCATCGACAGATTCACACAAATATCAAATATGCATCCTAATATGAGACTATTGACTCGTGAAACATTGAAATACTTTAAAGTTGAGTATGGCGGAGACTCAACTGAAAACGGTGGTGTACGGCGGCGCTCGGCGGTGACAATCTCCGGTGAAGGGCGTAGGCGCCTAGACGCCGGCGGGGTCCGCCTCCAATCGTTAGTTAAAAGTTAAAACTGTGTGTATATATATTATGGACCCAAAGTTTTCTATATGGGCTCCAAAACTTGACTTGTATTGGGCCGTATCGTGGGTCTATAAGTCTATTAGAACAATAGAACCTGAACTCATATTCTTAAAGTTCCAAACTTCCAAATGTTTTCAGAACCGGATCGGACGTCGAACCGGACGTTTTACTGGTTTGGTAATCGGATTAAATTTAACTATAGTTATATATATAATTAAATATAAGTAATTTATATATGATTTATATATGTATTTTATAGTTATATATAAAACTTAACTATATTTGTATATCCAACACACTAATTTATGGTTCAACACTCCAATTTTACCCATTAAAAAAAAAAACCAAAAACCGGTCCGGTTTCCCGGTCCGACCATCGGTTCGGGACGAACCGGCCGGTTCGGCCACCTAAAACCGAATCATAGCGAACCGGACCGGCTAGGGGGCCGATCCCCGGTAGAACCGGTCGGACCGGCCGGTCCGATCCGGTCGCAAAAACATTGCTTCCAATGATAATGTTCTTTTCACCTTTTTGTAACTTATATAGCTATTTTCGTATTGGTGTTTAAGGTGACATTCTAATGGAAAAATGATATATTTTTCAGTTAAACACTCTAGGTTAAAATTTCATAGAGTACACGTTGGATGATTTAAAAGTAAAATTGATTCTTAATCTAGTTTTAATATTATAAAATCCTTAAAGTTGTTTAAAATATATAAATAATGAAATCAACAACAAACGATTATTAAAACTATCACGAAGTATGTAAGTAATTTACTTTTTAACAAACTAAAGCAACATATATAAAACTTTAAAACATCTAACTATAAGATATAGCGATTTTCCAAGTGAACATCATGATATTGATGTGTTTTTCTTAGAAAAACTATTAATGTACTCTACTTATTATTAACCTATATTCATACCTTGTAGAATTTAAGTTCTTAATATTTTGGACAGAGGGGAGGAACCTTACCATTAGGATGTCTCTTTGGAGACGGTTGTGATGTGGTTATCCTATAAAATCAAGGAATCGTTATTAAAACATAAACTGTAGCTATAATCATTCTTTACTTGGGTTGTAGCTCACCGCAGCTCAGACGCGAAATATCTTTACTATAAACTTATGTTCAAACTGTAAATTCAGGTTCAAACTTGATAATAAGTAATTTAAGATGGTTTATTTAGAGCAACGTGAATTTTACTTAAGGAGAAAAATAAATTAAAGCTTGAATTACTCACTCCAGGCCTGCATGCATGAGAATTGAACCAATCTTTCACCATAAAATAGGTCATCCCGTTGACCATGTTTTTATATTCTTTTCAAAAAATTAATTATAAATATTATAAAATAATTAGCAATTACCACGTCATCAACTATGTTATGACTTTTTCGCTGGACTTCCTTTTGTAACATACATTAATTCCAGTAGGTTTGGCGTTCGATTTAGTCTAGGTCAAAGAATAACTCACATCACAGGTTTTTTTTTTAATGAAATATGATCCAGACAGTTTTCTTGATTCCGCGTGTCAAGCTGCTGTCTATATTCGTTTGCTGTTTTCATAAATAGAATTTGAAACATACAAATTTGTGAACAAACATCTAGTTTGATAACATGTTTACATTATCTGGTTACTAAGTTTAATAGAGATTAGAACTTATAACCACATTCTTTGTAAGTGAACTCAAGTATAAGCCGAATATAAATCTATGATAATTATGCAAGTGATTTTTTTTGTAGGATTGTCTAGTATTTCAATCGGACTTGAACAACTTAAAATTCGGTTCGTATTGAGTTCGGTTTTCAAAATTTTGGAGTGGAATTAGCAACTTGATTCCAGTTGTAGATATAATTTTTTAACTCTAGTTTTATATGTATGATTAAAAAACTATAAACTATTTATATTATAATTTTATATGACTGAATGGTTATCTACTGTAAATAGATTAGGATTTGAATCTCATAGTTGTAAATAACTAAATACATAGTAGAAGAAGTAGTGTGTATGTAAATTCAATTTTATATATTATTTTAATTATATAAGTTAAATAGATAGAGCTAGGTTAAAGATAATAAAGCCATAAATCTAATGAACAAAAGCTATCACATGAAGTTAAAAGCTAATCTATTAATCATGTGTTATGCTTATATATGTTATGCTATTACTTGATTATGGAATGGAATTATATGAAAATGTAACAAACAAACGTTTATTTGGTATATTTAGGATGTAACTAGGGCATGACATGTTCAAGCCTTACTATTAACTCAGAAAAAAGAGAGATCACTTATGCTAAAACCCCTAGCTCCTAAACATCTCTTTTGGTGAGTGGTATAATACAATTGTCCATATAACATAAAATATAGCTAAAAGATTTAGAGCAAACAACCATATACAAATACGTATAATGAAGTTGTAAACTACCCTAACATAAAAAAACATAGTGTAAATATGGATAAAAGAGCAAAATTCATTTTAAAGAAGTCTCTATGCACGTACCAGTATACTCCTCTAAAAATGTAAAAATGTTTTGATACTCAGACACCCATTAAGGCAAGGCTAAAGTGAAGACAAACAAACATAAGTAATAGGGAAAGTTAAGGCCTCAAAACAAACTCTTATCTTCGATTATGTCCTCAAAATGACTCAAGTCTAATAAATCATGTCTAATTTGCTCATTTCATATCAGTTTGTGCATGTCCCGACTTTTCCTTCCTTCTACACTGAGGGTTTTCATAACTCTTACTAGAGCCATCATCTATTACAAGAAATATCAAAAGATACTATTAATACTGATACTAGGTTTACTTTCGATGCACTAATATATATTTTTTTTAAATATAAATGTATAAAAAATAGATTATCTTTATTATTTCTTTATATACCATAGGAAAAAGTACAATGAGGGAGATGAGTACATATACAGGTTTGGGTGACTTTAATTTTTTGCTTTTCCTAAAATATTTATACATGGTAACGTATGTTTCAGGGGGTGTATTAAAGATATAACGAGATAAATTAGACAAGGTTGGTAAGTTAATGGCCGCTCACTTCATCATAGAGTATTTAAACAAAATATTTTTATGAAACTATAATAACACAAATATTAAAAGGATGGCTTAAATAGACACCCCAATATTTTAAATCAACGCCCCAAAATTTCTATACAGGATACGCGTCGTATAGGGGGGTCGTATAGCCCTATACGAGGCGTATAACCCCTCTGGCTGCCCCTGAACTATGCAAGATATGCACACTGGCAGTCCTCAACGTTAACTGAGGTTAAGTTTCTCTGTTAGTGTTTTTAAAAAGACAAAATACATTTTCCTTTTTATCTTCTTCTCCACATTCAACACCCATCACCACCACCTCTACCCTCAATCCACTACCACCGCTGCCTCTACCCTCAATCCACCGCCGCCGCCGTCGCCTTTACCCACAATCCACCACCACCGCACCGCATGCACCCTCAACCCACCACCAACGTCAGCACCTACAACCTCAACCCACCTCCACAACCCACCACCACCCTTAACCCACCCCCGCCGTCGCCAACCCACCACCGCCGTCGCCAACCCACCACCGTTATCCTAAAGCACCATCAACCAGCACCACCATCGTCGTAGCACCCTCAACCCACCACCATTGTTGCTACCTGCACCCTTGAACCATCACCACCAATCAAAAAACCACTCGTTGCTACCATTAAATACGATAACAAGCTGAATCATCAGATTTGAAGAAAGAGAGAGTGAAGATGAAGATGGAAGATGATGATGAAGATGAAGAAGATAAAGATGGAAGAAGGAGATGGAGGGAGGGGGTGAGGTGTGATGAGTGGGGTTTGGGTGGGGTAAGTTAGGTTTTAATTATAAATTATTATTTTTTAAATTTAGGGGTATATTGGTAATTTTACATTGACTTAACAGAGAAATTTAACCTCAGTTAGCGTCGGGACTGCGATTATGCATATATCATGTATAGTTCAGGCTTTCATCTGTAATTTATTGAAAGTAGGGACTAAAGTTGCAATACGCGCATAACCCAGGTACTATCCATGAAATTTACTACTAATTTACTATATAATTCGGTACTTAAAGCATCTGGACAATCAAAAACCACAAGTGTGCTGCTAAACTACTAAATTGTACGTAGAAAACAATATATTATTTAAAATTATCCAAAATAAAATTAGTTATATTCGTTTTCTAAAAAGAGAATACAAATTCAAATGGAATCTAAACAGTTGGTCAACCATAATAATCAAAGAGGTCAATTACATCTGGACTCTGGTCTTTGGGGCAGTGACAAGCCGCAAACAGCCATGCAAAATGGACAAATAAAGCCTGTTGGGTCAAAGCCAACCACAAATATATATAATTTTAACATTTGTAAATTTTTGTCGAGCTTTTAATCTATTTTAATTTTTTTTAATTAATCACTTGTATTTGCATCTTACGTAATTTAAACTCTCAATCTTTTAGATAGAGAAAAGACACATTACAATCATAAGATGACTGTTACATAGTTGTTTAGTATGAACAATGTCACCTTAACAAAAATTCATTTCAGAGAGAGGTAATACCAACATATAATCGTATGATCTACTGTTTGAAAATTCCATCAACTTAACTTAAGTTTGTAGTGCAAAGGCAAATAAAGGGAGGGGGAATGGTTGTGAGAGCGAGAGAGAAACGATGAAGAACATAACGTTATAGCATGTAACTACCTTCGAGGCTAATGCCTTATCGAATACACAATATGATTGTCTTCAAGTATTCATTAAGCAAACTACGGCGAATTATTCTAGTTATTCAAACTCTATCAATTTTAAGATTATGAATATATTTACGTGTAATTATGTATATGATGAATCTACCAAATCATGCAAAACTACATATTTTCCTGCAAGATGCATTTAGATCTTTCTACTCAACACTTGGGCATCAAGTCCTCCATCTGAGAATGTCCAATATACGTCTCAATGCATTCGACTCTTGAAACCTTGCAAACAATCCCTATCAAATCAACATTTTTTTCATAAACGACAACTTCTTGCAATTAAACTTTGGATTATAATTCCTATTAGTTCTAGTGGTGATTATGATTCATGGTTTATCAATTAGTGATGATCATAGCACAATTTGTTACAAAATCCCACCCTTCATAAAAAATGGTCAAACCCACCCCACCATAAACACTCTAGAGTCAAATTCTTGATTTAGCTATATAATCAAAATCAAACCTACCTACACAAGTTCTTATCATTATATACAACATTTCTAAGCTATTAGATGCTTTAGATATCATAGATTTTCATAAACACTACAAACTCCTAACATTGAAATTTGAGTGGAAGAGGAGATTACCAAAAGAAGATTCAGTACTAATTTGTTGTCATGAATATGGAAAAGCTATAATCACCAATTTCTCTTTCAAAGTTCTACTTTAACATTCATGAGTACTAACTCATTGAACCTAATCCTGGTTAGATTAAAAATTGTGAATTCTATAAGGGTATGTTCATTAGTTCATCCAAATGCTAAACACACCCCACCAAATCATACGGACTTATACAAGTACAAAACGAGCATATGCAAGTTCAAAACAAATGTATACATGTTCAAAAAGAAATCAAAACAATACGGGGTACATTTTGTAATAGGGAGTAGTTTAGCCAACCCTTTTTCGATTAAATACTTGTAATTCTTAGTGATTTGTAATAATCACAGACCATATTCCTTTTATTGAACTTCTAATAAATGCATAGGTACGAAACAACCAATTTACAAAACAAAATACCTACCAGCAGATAGCATCACCCTGACTTGTCTCCTTTATCCCCTGTTAAAATAATTGATAATTAATTGGAGTAAAATAAACCTAAGGACGGTTTTCATGGTTAATTTATTACATAACTAAATTAAACAAGTCAACCTTAATTAAACTAATACCTTCACCTGGTCAGCCGCCCTTGATGCATGCATAAAGGTACATGAATAATCATCACTTATTGTATCTATTTTCATCACTCTGTTGCTAAAATACACAGGGAATGAGTTACAGTGTTCAACCATTGTTTTCATCTCAGATATATAGCTTTGGTAAGTACATTTTCAGTATCTTTAATCAACTGAAGTTGTTTAAACAGTTGAGGCTAATTGAAATTTGCTCGGAATAATCTAGAAGCTCGGTTTAGATATGATATATTACGTTTTATATATGATATATTACGTATCAGGGTCGTAGATATCTAACACCAATTTATGAAAATTAATGATCAGGAAACATGAATGAAGCATCATCCTCCACCACCTTCCCTCAGGAACTTGCAGACATAACAGAAGATGATAAAGTGTAAGTATCAAGTATATAACATGTATATACGCAGGGGCGGAACTAGGGGAGGGTCAAGAGGGTCTGCTAACCCTCGTCACAAGAATTTCTTAGGTGTAGTTAGTAGAGAAGAGGATCTTATGATGTCCCTTGACTAAGAAGCTCTGGTTCTGCTACTATAAATATGTATCTTCTTAATCTACAACACTCTTATGCACGAGCAATTGTTGTTTGGTGACTTATAGAGTATATGTGTGTCTATTAACAGAACTTTTCATCACAAAGATTTACGAGGCGAACCAGAAATATACAACTACTACCAGCAGGTTGACCATAGAGCCATTGGTGTTCCCCTCCAATGCCCCTTGATGATTGACTACCAACCTGCAGGCGTAAACAATAATCATAGTCCTATTATACAGCAACCTTTTACTCCAAGAATGAAAGTTTCAGATTGGAGATGTCAACAAGTATGTCTATTTTGGTATTGTATGGTCTTAGTTTAAGAACAAGAATGGCATTTTCATATCATTGTTGATGATTTAGAGTTTACAGGTGACAGATAATCCTAAGAAACGTTTGAATAACGTTTGTGGTCAAAATGTTGTGAATAAAAAACTTGCACGTGCAGACAGAATGCAAGGGATCAGAGAAAGGGTAATGAACTAAAGAGGCTTATGGTTTTAGTGATTCAAAAGTTTTAGGAGTTAATTCAAGTTAGTTTATATGGGAAACAGGTTCCTATGAGAAGAAGCCAGAAGCTAGCTGACAAGATTACAGCCCTTCAAAAGCTTGTCTCTCCTTACGGCAAGGTCAGGTTTTACCAAAACGCTTCTATTTAATTTGTTCATTTTGTTTTTCCTTTGTCGGTCCTGTTTTCATGAAATGAAGTCAGCACTGGGATTAATAATCGAGTTTTGACCCGTAAATGCAAATGAATCTCATAAATAACTGAGTTTTAATCAATATATGCAGACGGACACGGCTTCTGTGCTTCAAGAAGCTCATATCACTATCAGTCTCCTTCATGACCAGATTAAGGTACATTCATTTTCTGAAAGGAGGTTTTATTTCTAACCAGTTAAAAAAAAAAGAACCAGCTTAAAAGAAAACAAGTCAAATGTGTAGTAAACCACCCAAGGTGTATTTATAATCCATGAAATATCCTAATCATATATTCATAGATTGATATTGAAATAAAATAGTTACTGTAATTACATTTGAAATGTTGAATATTCATAATTAAATAAGTTATAAATGACGGTGAACCTAAGATTATTCGTGTCAAATCTTTGACCTGAACCCTTACTCATTCGACCTATTTTGCCACCTCTAGACAGAATCATGATAGGTAATTGATTTCTGTTAAAATTCTACTTGGTGAACAGAAGTTGCTACAGAATACGCAGATTTCGAGGATCAACGATGGATCACACCAGTTTCAGGTAAAATAAGGTTTAACGTTATAAGGTTTCAACTTGAATCAGTGCAAAAGACTATAGATTTGATTTCTAATCCTGTGTCCTAAACAGGATAATGAGGAGGCTGAAACCACCCTACGAGATAAAGGCCTATGTTTGGTTCCAGTATCCAGTCCTCAAATCAGCAGTCTAGATTATTTTGTACCTGGAAACTACTAAGCTACTAGTGCTTGTGGTCTAATAATCAACCTAACCATGACCCTTCTAGAATCATTTCCATCATTTTTAGCACAAAAGAGATGTTGGTACTTGTATAGTTGTGTAATTTTCAGAAATCATCAACTATAAGAGTTACGAATTCTTATTTGCCTTCTGTTGGATCACACAACCATCACAATATGTAACATAAGCTGCAGTAGCATTTACACTAAATGGCAATCAGCCCTAATGCTTTACTGAAATTCCAAAAGTGAGACAGCGGTTTAACACCCATAAAAGCATGGCCTTACACTACAAATTCAAATCATATAGTTTAAAGACTTAATAACTTGCCTATAGCGTGTGCCAACGGTTTGTTTTTCGCTCACTTAGTTTTCACACGCTATTCATTCTCTATTCTGTTAGTTCCAACTTTGCTACACCTTACATCAAGCATTGGTGCAAGCTTCATATAGATGAGGTACAAAATCATGATAAGAAAACACATATTATTTAACAAACTTCACCTCAGTAAGAGAAGATAACTGAACAAAAGTGAAAATTTGTTCTTCAACAGCTTCTCTTTCAAGATCTCCAAAACTAGATTATTGAGTATAACCCTCTTCTCCAAACTGTTAACTAATAAACAACCGAATAACTTGAGTTCATCCGTGAAAAAAACTCAAAGAAGCTTGAATTTTAGCCACAGATTCTCTCAAGCAAAATGACAGAGCTCTAAGCCTCTAAGCTTTGTAGATATTTCTGAAAAGAACCACCCTAAGCTTCTAAAGGTTTCAAACATCAAACCCAAGGTTGGTTTACATTGAAGCAACTATTCCCATGCCATTAACAACGAGAAATCCCCTGTAATCACTTCGAACAAGGGTTTGATCAATCCAATTTTGATTCTACGATAATCCATACTCCTTTGATAATAGCAAATTAGCTGAAAATTCTGTGCAAAATTCGACTTTAACAACAACTAATTTCTTCAAATAATTATGCTATATGAATTAGTACTTGGTTTAATCTAAATCCGACTCAGATAAATTAAGTCCTTACAAACCCCTAAACTTGGTTGTTAGGTGGTATTTAACGTTTTAATGGGGAAACATACAAATTTCATACCTGCTATCGCATTGTTTGAAGAAATCAAAAATGGCTGGACCTTTGGAGAACCCTAGAGACTCTGATGCTTTAGTGTTGCGTTTGTAAAGTAGTGTGCATGAATCTCGTTGACGATAACCGTGTGGCGCCATGGCTCTTGCTTGGTTTCATTCGTAGAATTCACGTTGAAGAAAACACCATCTTCGAAAATCACGAGAAATCCGTTATTCTCTAGTTTTATAAAATTTTTATCTATGTTAATATGTATTGTAGCGAAACACATTGATAAATTCAGAGTAGCAAAACAATATTATATAGAAACTATTTCGGTTTACATTAAAATTTAAATCAGATAAAACTTAAGTGAGCAGCGATTGAACTGAACCTAAAAAGTGCATCCAGCAGGAATCAAACCTACGAATTTGCCCGGTTGCGCGCTTTAACCATTCAGCCATGGATGCAAAGAGACTCAGCGAGTGAACTAGGTTTTGGTATTCTGAGCTTCTATTTCTTCCGTTAAAGGAGATTCGAGAAAAGATGACGTTATAGTACTACTACACCGAAGTCTCGTACTGACAAGAACGGCCCAGCTTGCTGGCTGACTTGGCAGCTGCCTTGAAAGCCTATTCCGATGGCGAGTAGTTACGATGGCTCCTTCCTAAATAAGTTAAGTTATCTTTACAACAAGTATGATATTTGTGTGAAAAATCCATAAACTAGTGCTTAGAGAAAAGAAAAAGAAATTCAGATAAAAATTATGTTCAACTTCGATTTTCCAGGGATTTATGAACTGTTAAATGCAGTTATTGTCTTCAAATATGACCATCTCGCCCCCTGACTTTCACATGTGAAACTTTGAGAAATCAAGTATGCATATTAAAGCAATATTTGATAAAATAAAAAAAATTCAAACTGATTTAGCAGCTCGATTCCAACCAGGGGCGCTGCCTCATAAACCCCACTAGAGTTTGCCGCCCCTTAGACCTCGCTACCAGGGGCATTGCCCACGAATCCCTGCCAAAGGGCGTTGCCCCCTTGGAACTCTCCTTCTTTAGGGGCTTTGCCTATAAAAAAGGTTTTCAATTTAAGATCACAATAAACTCAAACAAGTTTGCATTCCGTACCTTCTGACTTGTTTGCTGAATATTATGATTACATTAATCATCAGTTAATACAATAATACAAAAATATCTAACATTTATAAGTGTGATTTTTTTGGCTTGACGTTAATAATTAAGGCTTCGTGAATTTTGCATAACTTGATAACTCAAGTGTGTGTTTGAGATTTTTTATTTTCAAACAACTTTTGATTTATTAACTTTTAAAAAGTTAATAGTTAAAACAATGTTTGACAATTGGAAAATGACTTTACGAATTGATTGTTCATATAAAGGTAAAAACGAGTTTTGAAAAGTTAGTAGGTGGTGACTTATTAACTCTTGAAAACTACTTTTAGTTTGATTTTATATTATTCTTCTCTACTATTTCCTATTAACTCCTCTAGATTTTTAAACATACGTCTCTTTTGTTATTTAATAAATTTTTAGCTTATAAGTTAATCTAATTATTATTTAAGAAATTTCTTTTAAAATTTTATAAAATAAAAATAATTTTTTTATCAAAAATCATTTCTAACTAAAATAAATAATCCCAAACGTGGCTAAAATAAACGCCAACACCATATAAAATAACCATAGATGAGTAGATGATCAACGCAATGGTCAACTCGTATCTAATTTATAATATACTAATTACCAACTTTTTTATGCATCATGGGTTGTACCATGTGCATGATGGGTTGTACCAACTTTTTTCTTTTTTGTTCTTTAATATTTAACTTTTCTATTTTGAACCAACACTTACATCTTTTTACAATATAACCCCCAAAAATCTTTTACTTTCAATTTTGTTCCCCTATACTTTTCATCTTTTGTAATTTTTTTGTTTCAGTTTAAATTTTATGAGTTAACATACTGTGACTAGCGTGTGGTATAACGTTTTTACGTCTAATTTTTTTCCGTTTAACGGCCCCGTCACAATACACGGGTTCTAGATTGACTTATTTATTGTTTTAATATTTTACATCTCACGTGCGTAGTTCAATTTTTTAGGTATACTTTTCATTTGGTTTTGTTACTTTTGTTTTTATTTATTTTTTAATACGAGTTTTACCAGTGTTAGTAGTCGTTAACTGATGTGATATTGGTGATATTTGTCATGATTTCAGGCCCCTGTCAGGGGGCTTAATTACTGGTTCTTTCTAATGCTTATTTTTCGAAATCTTTTTCTTCTTTTAAACATCAACAATGCTAAGATAATTTCACAAGCACTACCAAGCATGTTATATGTTCATCGTCCTCCATGAATCTCGAATCATAAAGATGAATCGGATACATCTCTTCCAAACATTCAATCATCATCATCCACTGCCAAAATCCCTTGATTTTCTCTTCAGAGCCTTTAATAATTTTCCTTCACAATCACCCTCAAACAGTCGTCACCATCTAATCAGCCTCATCTCCACCACTAAAACACTAACACATCTTCTTCAAATCCACACCCAATTAATAATCTCAGGATTCACACAAGACAATTTCACCAACACCCACCTCATAGATTCTTACTCTCTATTCAAAAAAATCAATCTTGCTCGATTAGTATTCAATGCAACACCAAACCCAAGTGTTGTGTTGTGGAATTCGATGATTAAAGCGCACATAAGATCAAAACAACATCAAGAAGCAATGATTATGTACAATAACATGATAAGCAATGATTCTTTTGCAGTACAACCCGATAAGTATACTTACACATTTGTACTCAAAGCTTGCACTATGCTTTTGGATATTGAAGAGGGCATTTTGCTTCACGAAGAGATTGCTAAACGAGGATTGGAATCTGATGTTTTCATTGGGACTGGACTTATTGATATGTACTGTAAATGTGGGCATTTGGCTCACGCACGACAAGTGTTTGATAAAATGCCTCACAGAGATGTGGCAGTTTGGAATGCGATGATTGCAGGGTTATCTCAGAGTTCAGATTTTGCTCAGGCAATTGAGGTTTTTCATGGTATGCAGCTGCGTGGTGGCGTTGAGCCGAATAGTGTTAGCTTGTTAAATTTATTTCCAGCAGTCCATAAGTTATCAAGTGTTAGATTATGCAAGTGTGTTCATGGCTATGTAATTAAAAGAAGTTTTCCAAACTCTGTTGTGAATGGGTTGATTGATGTGTACTCTAAGTGCAAAAGAACAGATATTGCTTACCGCGTATTTGAGCTAATGCAAGAACCAGATGATGTTTCATGGGGTACACTAATGGCAGGATTCGCACTTAACGGGTGTCACTACGAAGTGCTGGAATTATTTGATCAGATGAAAAACAGTAATCTAAATGTAAATATTGTATCAGTTGTAAGTGCTTTATCTGCAGCTGGTGAAACAAAAGATTTAGCAAAAGGAAAAATGATTCATGAATGTGTCAAGAAAAACAAATTTGATTCTGATATTCGTGTATCTACTCCGCTCATAACAATGTATGCAAAGTGTGGTGAGTTACAAAAGGCTCAAGATTTATTTCATAGTTTATCTGGGAAAGATATGGTGGCTTGGTCTGCAGTTATTGCAGCATTTGCACAATCTGGTTATCATGAAGAAGCAATTTCTCTATTTTGTGATATGTTGTATACAGGTTTCAAACCAAGTGTGGTAACAATAGTTGGTGTTCTTCCAGCTTGTGCAGAGTTGTGCTTCAAGAAACTAGGAAAAAGTGTGCATTGTTATTCAATTAAACACCATATGGTTTATGATATGTCTATAGAAACTTCCCTAGTGGCCATGTATGCTAAATTTGATGATTTCACATCAGCAATGACTGTATTTGACAGAATGTGTCACAAAGAAGTGGTTGCCTGGAATGCCTTAATTAATCGGTATGCTCAAATTGGCGAGGCTAATCTTGCAATGAAGATGTTTTGTAGATTACAGTTGACTGAGGTGCACCCTGACCCTGGGACCATCGTGGGTGTGGTTTCAGCATCGACTCACTTAGCAGATCTTAACCTTGGAACCAGCATTCATGGGTTAGTTATGAAATGCGGGTTTGATTCAGATTGTCATGTGAATAATGCTCTTATTGACATGTATTCCAAAAGCCGAAGCCTTTCCTCTGCTGAACGATTGTTTGGTTTGACCAAAAGTCGAGATCAAGTTCTATGGAATGTAATGATTGGAGCGTATATGCGAAATGGGCATGCTCAAGAATCCATTTTTACATTTCACCAAATGAAATCTGAAGGTTTTCGGCCTAGTTTGGTCACATTTGTGAGCACACTTCCTGCAGTGGCTAATTTGGCAGCAATAAAAGAAGGTACATCTCTGCATGCTGCCATATTCCGTATGGGTTTTACTTCTCATACCACTATTTTGAACAGTCTAATCGACATGTATTCAAAATGTGGGCGTGTTGATTTATCAGAGGTAGTCTTTAATGAAATTAAAGATAAAGATACTGTTTCTTGGAATGTAATGCTGGCTGGATATGCGCTAAATGGGAATGTGGATCGCGCATTTGGTTTCTTTGCACATATGCAAGATAATCTTGTGGAAGTTGACCCTGTGTCATTCCTAAGCTTGTTATCTGCTTGTAGACATGCTGGTTTAGTTAAAGAAGGCAAAAATGTGTTTAACTTAATGAAAGAAAAACATAATATTGAGCCGAAGTTGGAACACTATGCTTGTATGGTGGATTTGCTAGGACGGGCGGGTCTATTTGATGAAACAATGGGGTTAATTGAGTCGATGCAGATGGAACCTGATGGTGGAGTTTGGGGGGGTTTATTGGGTGCATGTCAGATGCATGGTAATGTGAAGTTAGCAGAGTTAGCATTAGATAATCTTGTGAAACTAGAGCCAAGAAATCAAGCTCATTATGTGGTTTTATCAAGCATATATGCGCAATCAGGTCGATGGGCTGATGCAAGAAGCTTGAGGTTGAAGATGATTGAGTCAGGGGTGAAGAAAACTCCGGGTTGTAGTTGGGTTAATGAGAAACGAGATCTAAGTGTGTTGGAAGGATGAGAAAGATATCTAACTGTAAAGATGGTGTAAAACTTTGTGTTCAAGCTTTTGTTCTAATACTAATGATGGGTAATATAAATTTGACACAAAGTTTGTAAATGAATGTTTCATTTAATTTATTTTTTTGTTAAAAGGTAAAATACTTACATGGGTGTGCAAGATTCACTTTGATTACAATTAACTAAATCTACAACCGATGCTTGTTTCTAGATTTTCATATCTTTTGTTAGAACATTAAATGCTTTTTGAATCAAATAAACCTTTCCATGTTAAAGCTAGAATAAATCTAAAAATGGTAATAACTCAGCAAAAAAATAAAAAAGGGCCCAACCGGGTTCGAACCGGTGACCTCTTGATCTGCAGTCAAATGCTCTACCACTGAGCTATGGACCCCTTATTGTAAGTGTTTGGATTTCTAATTTAAAACAATTACCCAAATTTTGCCCAAGCCACCAATTTAATATGGCGTTATTCAAGCTGAGGTAAGTAGGTAACCTAAGATTATAGAGTTTAATGTGTTTTATCACGAGTAAGAAACTAAAATCAAAGTTATATTAATCGTATCATCAATAACAATAAATAATATTTTAGTGCGATTGTTTCAATGTGGATACCTTTTTATGTTCGTATTCTTTTATAACATAAAACCATTAACTAGATCTGATATAAGTCATATATCTCTCCTAATATATAGCCTTACTAAATCATAATAAGTGATATTCAAGTAAATGTATAACATGTCTTACGGATTTAAAAAACAAGATGCTTAAATTGTCATGTTTCGATTAGATAGAGGGTCAAATTCTAATGAAAATTGCTTGGTTAAATTGGTATTGATGATTGTTTGATCATGTGTAACACGTTCAAATGTCGAATACAAAGTAAAATGACTATTTTGTGTAAAAGTGTAGGATAAAATGTCCATTATGTAAATTCATGATATTTCTTCTTTTTTCAGTAGATTAAGATAGATTTAAAAAGCGTAACAGTAATCAATTTTTTAAAACATCGTTAACAATTTATACATGTTTTTATTTAAACTATTTTTCAACAATTTATCCTATATAAATATAATAACAGTGTCATGCTAAACTTATCCATTTTTTTGTTTTTACTCATTGCATACTTTGTAACTTATACTTTTTATCATATATTAAATTTGATATCTTCAAACGGGTACATTGAAAATTTAAGGGCAAAACGTTCACATCAACCGTTTTAGTTTCAACTAGACATAATACACGGCTTGTATAGTTTTTTTATAACACCCTCCATTATACGGGTGACAAACGACCTCATATAAGAGAAAAAACATCTAATACAACACATACAAAGTCGTATAAACAAAACTTATACAAACAAATACGGTTAGCGGTGTGAGAATAGTATCACAAGTGTTTCTATAAGAACGAGCTCGGTAATAAATTAGAAATGAGCGGCAGTATAGGACAACGGGCCATCCGGACTTTGCTGGTGGTCTGGCTCTGTAGCACGCACACACAAAGTCACAAACAACAACCATTCAAGTTGGTGCACCACCGCACCCCACGCCAAAAAGGTCAAGTGACACATAAGAGCATTCAAACCTCACTATTCATCTTTATTTCTATAATTACACTTAAAGTCACTATTTTTTCTCTATATTTTCCAATTAGATAATATTTTTTATACCTGTATTATTACTTTTTTTTACTTTACTCACAACTATCTTAAAAAAGTATTAAAAAATTAATATAAATAAATATTATTTTATCAAATATAAAAATAAACAGTAATATATTTTTTATCTTTCACTCGCAACAAATAAAAACCATTTTGAAAAACAAACACTCACAAATATACAAAGCTTGCGAGGTGCGATCATGTGAATGCTCTAACATACGTGCTCCACTGTTTCCCTCTGCCTTTAAAACCCCAATCTCCAAATTCCCCCCAAAATTCATCATCCCCTCATAAACCCTAACGATAACATCACAAAATTACCCCCAAAATGACTGAAGGTCTCGACATGTCACTCGATGATATCATCAGGAACAACAAGAACTCCGGTGGTTTCAGAGGCGGAGGACGCGGCGGTGGTCATGGCCGGAGCCGTGGTGGTCGCGATTTCGAACTCGGTCCCGGCCCTACCAGACGTTTTGACCACCGTGATTCCACTCGCTCCAAACCTTACTACGTTCCGCAGGTGATGTTCTTAGGGTTTACTCGTGTATTTCTAGAGAATGTCTTCGTTCTGTTGTGATTTCTACAAGTTTTGATTGTGAAGTGTTTGTTATTGTGTGTTCGTCTACGTTCTGTTATGATTTCTACAAATTTAGGTAACGGTTTCGATTGCAGGCTTTTCATGCGCAAAATATGGTGGTTGGAGGGGAGTATAATTCTGAAGCGGGGACGAAGCTTTACATCTCGAATCTGGACTATGATGTTACTAATGAGGATATAAAGGTAATAAATCTACAGATATTTCGGCTGTATTGTGGTTAGGTTTTGTTGATGAATTAGTGTTCTGATTCTAGACACGATGATCATTGTAGTAGCATTTGTATGTTGTTTTGATCGGTGGTCTGAAATGATTGTTTTAAGTTGAGGGATGAGATGATATTGCTAGACAGTCTGTTAGTTTAGGTAAAATTTGATGAAAAAGTGAGTGGTAGTGAAGCACATTTATGGAAGTCTCATTTTGATATAAATTTGCATGGTATTTTCCCTAATTCTAGCACTATCCACTACTAGATACTCCACTTAGGTTTTGTGGTAAGATTGGTGCTATTCATGGCATTACTAAGTTCTGCCATATCTTGACTGACTACTCTGTGTGTATTAAATGATATTTGGTTAAACAATTATTTCACTGAGTTGCTGGTTATTTTGCGTTAGAATCTATCTGGTACTATGTAAATTTATTTGTTCAACCTGCCTTTTTATATTTTAACTGTGGAACATGTGTATTGGCATGTTGTAAAGATAGATTACCATGAAGAGAGGATGCAATGAAATAATAATATGTGATATAATTTTAATGTATTTGCTTAAGTATATGAGATAAGCACATGTAATTGTGAGTAGTACTTTGTGGAAGTCCAGACATTATTCAATATGTGATGATTGTGATACATGTTATAGAGCAATATTCCTCAAACAAGAATTGCACTATGGCTATTACTAATTGTCATGTGTATATCATGTATATCTGTCTAATCAAATAGATGATCATCTTATCAGTAGTAAATAGATTCCAAATTGAATGTATACACACATCTATCTTCCAACTAAATTTTTTTTATTGTTTCTGGAGGCTTTGGCTTATAGAAAAGTGAAGTATGACTGTATGAGATACATATCTAAGATATAGTTATATGTCATGGTGTTTGCAAGTTTGAAAAATTGCTGATGGTCATTTGTGCACATGAGTACTTCAAAATCTGGTTGTATCACTTTGTATGGTTTTGAGGTGCCATGACATAATTTAAAATCTGATCAAGTAAATTCTGAAGTACTTGCATATTATAAAGATTTTCTAGTCGTTCTTTCGAAATTCAATTGGGTATTTTCTTGATAGAAGAACACTACACAAAAACTTTAGCATCATACTCACGAGTCACATTGGCAGGTGCTTTTTTCAGACATTGGTGAGTTGAAACGCTACTCAATACATTACGATAGAGGTGGACGATCAAAGGTACGGGTCAAACAGTTTGTCTGACTTACAAACACTTATTTTCCTTTTTCTTATAAAGGTTTAATGCTGTTAATATGGTTACAGAAACTATATTGTTACAAACTTACAATGATAATCTAAATAGTGAAACAGAAGTGATTTAGGTGGTTTTATGCATTGCGAATACCTGGTGACTTTGGAGTTTGGACTTGTACAACTCGTTTTCAATTTAGCAAGTTTTTCCAGTTTCATTTACTTGACCTGTTAGAGGCAAAGTTTAACCCAAATTGACCCCTTCTTTTTCTTCTAGGGAACTGCGGAGGTGGTATATGTGCGCCAGTCAGACGCAGTGGCAGCAATGAAGAGATATAACAATATACAGCTTGATGGCAGACCTATGAGGCTTGAACTGGTTGGGGTAAGCATCGTTACCCCTGTTCCTGTCCCACCATCGCAAAAGGGTATTCCAGGAAGTAATCCCATCAATCCTTCTCGAAGGTACATATTCTATTGTCACCCACTTCCACTATATTAGCATCATGCATTAACTCTGTAATTTTCCCTTTTTCACTTGTGTTTTAACTAGAATTGTGGGAAGAGGGCAAGTGCATCATCGTGGATCTGCAAGGGGCTATGATGGAGGTAGAAATCGTCCAGAAAAAATATCAGCTGATGATCTGGATGCTGATTTGGAGAGGTATCGTCTACAAGCAACGCGTATAAACTGAGAATCACCTTACTGCTCATTTTGAAACCAAAAGTCCAAAACAAGATTAATTGCATTCGAGTAGTCATGTAGAATACTAACAAATATGAAAAGACCAACTTACTTTTGTCATGTGGTTTTCCACATATGATGCTTAGTTGCACGCATTGGTTAATCTTCTTCTATTCAATGGCCTATGCTTAGTGCAGTCTTGTGATCTTAATGTTTGTATTTTTGCTGAAATATTTCACTTTGAACAAGTAATAGCCACACACGACTTAAACTTACACTTTTTAACATTGTTCCTTTAGGTTTCTGCGAGTCCAAATCCCACAAAGTAAACAATCTTAGTACTTATGAGTAGATTTCAAGGGGCGTATTTGCCCTATAAATATTGAACAGATCAAGTACATCATCATCGAAACAAAATAAAACTAACTAAAAACTATTAAATAAAGGTAACACTTATCTACTCAATATTCAATCAAGTTATTGAACTTTAGTTTTGAATAGATCGATCAGGATATATCATGGTGCATTGGGCATCATGTGAGTTTTGCAGCAAGCTAGCTATCGCACCTGGAACAAGCTTCAAGAGTTCACTCATCTTACATTGGCTTACAAACAAGTCTTGAGCATGAAAGAAACGAAAATCCAGCTTCAAACACTTTAAATTCTGAAAAGGCATACTTCGATTCACCAATGCATCTGGAAACAATGAGAGTGGATGAACAAAAGACGAGAAAGCCTCAAGAAATTTGGCATTACATAAGGTAATAAACAGCATCATCACGTCATCAAACATTATCTTCTCTTCATTTAGCCGGTTAAAATAATTGCAATCAAGAATCAAGGTCTCAAGAATAGGAAGACCGCCCTGATGTGTTATCAGCTGTGGAAATTTGATCCCTCCGTACTCGAAATATCCAAGTTTTGGAGTTGTGAGTTCACAGCGCTGACGATTAATATTAACGTTGTTCACGATGGTCAACTCTGAAAGCCGTAGAGCGTGTACTTACAAAAATCACCATTTGTGTTAACAGGACAATAGATCAGTGTTAACTTGTCTAGCGCGTGAAACCTTGAGAATGGATCAAGATCCATGATGATCACCCTTTTGAGATGTACGTTAGTGAGCTTCTTGAATAAATCTGATGTTGGACAGAAAAAGGAGCAACACATATTCCCTTCACTGCTCTCTAATTTCAAACTTATTAACGAATCTGTTGAAGCACGCAACCAAATCGGCCAATGCCTGCTTTTTCCACATATTTTTATCTCCAGTGCTATGATACCATGTGAAAACGCGTAATCACAAGCTTTTATTGAAACTCTCGGCGGTGTATGTTCCACCACGTTGAAGGTTAATTTCTCCAGCTTCACCGATCCTTGAATAGATAAAACATTATAGACGAACTTATCAAAATCAAAGAGTGTATCAAAACCATGGGAATTGATATTAAGAACCGGAATACAAGTCCATGAACAAACCCATGATTTCGATAGCAACAATGTTTGAACCACAGTTCTGGTGTCGACAGAAGAAAGAATGAGGAGTTGAAGGGGTTGTGGCATGTCTGTAAGCCTGTCGCCATTGTTGCGTTGGTTTCTTCTTCTTCTTCGTGTTCATGTATTCTTTTGATCGCCATGTTGATCAAGAATGTCCAATTTTGTAGGCGTTTATCGATGGAGAATAAAGTTTAAGTGATTTTCTTTGTTAAATATATAGTTAGATTTACGTCTGTTACACAGATTGAAATAATGAATATAAGAATGTGAGGTAGTAAAACATATCTAAATTTGAAAAGATTGAACCATGATGTACATTAAAGCGGTGATGTTGTTTTATAGTGAGTAATCGCTAGTTGTAATTATGTTTGCCATCGTAATCTTGAGATATTAAAAATGATTGCTTAAAAAATACGATGCTTAAAAAATTAATTTTTATAATGACTAGCACATCTTCAAATGGAATAGACACACCATTATGTTTCATCAGTTTCAGAATAAACCCACACCACAGTGGTAAAAACCCCGAAGTCATAATCGAACCCATGATCTTAAAGGTCTCAAGCCCTACTCTTCATCCCATGCCATTGAGATTGATAAGTAATATATGGAATGAGAAAAAAAGTTTCCTGAAAAAAAATAAAAATCAATATACCAGAACTACAGTAGAACACAAGAATGTAGCTTTGTCGTTAGAATGATCAAAAAAAGTTGGTTAACTACTAATAAAAAGATAAAGTTTTTGGATGTAACTAGACTACAAATAGTAATTATATGTCGGATTGTAGTGTCGCACGTATCTTTATATACAAAGACTCTCTAATAAATATTTACAAATAGAATCTATGTCTTCGCAAGCTAAGAACGTGAATCGACTGTAGTTTTCATCATAAGAAGAGAAATTTAGGCATTGTCGTGTTGAAAACTTTGTAAAAACATCAATAATTTGATTATATTTATATAAATTGTACACAAAAATATTATTTAAGCAATCTTTTCTCTAACAAAAAAAATCAACCACCACTTGCTATGTTTGTGTATAGAAGACATAATTAGCTGAAAGATATAGGCTGCATCTAGCTTGTCCGAACATAACATTTTCCCAACTCTAACTCTCTTAAGTTTATGAAACCTTCTAGTCAAGTAGCCCCAACCATAATGTCAACAAGAGCCTTTTTATTGAAGTGTTAATCCATATGCTTATTAGCAAACCATGATCAAACTTGAATATATGTTGTCTCACATAACGTACAAGATACCAAACACGATGATAGAATACCATATATTGAACACTACATAAGTAAAAGAGAAACGAAAGTACAAATAACCCACATCTTATTAAACTTGCATTCTAATTATCATCATATTATTATTTTTTATTTTGAACGGTAAATTTACAACCTTACTTTGAAATTGAAATACATACGTAATTTTAATCGTACTTATTTATCCGTTTCCCGTGACGGTAATAATAATAAGTTAATCACTAAAGTCGAGATGATACAAGATTGGCTTTGGCCACATCCCCAACAGTCTCATCAAAGTCCAACGCCGGCAACACATCTCCGAGCAAAACCCTCCGATTCCGACCGTACACCTCTCCATCCCAATTCCTCTTCACCAACGCCTCCGCCAGCTTCACCGCCTCCGCCACCGTCTCCGCCGCGCTACCGTGCGCCGAGTACACAATCCCCTTCGCCACCGCCGCCTCCGCCGTGACCTTCTCCGCTCTCATCACCACATCCCGCAGCACCGCCGGAGATCCGATCTTACTCCTCAACAGCTTCACGAACCAATCAGGCACCACGAGCTTGATGTCCATCTCGCTCATGTACAAAAAGCCTCGATCCTTCCGCATGAGGACGTAATCGTGCGCCTGAGCGAGAATAAAGCCTCCGGCGGAGGCGTGGCCGGTGACGGCGGCGATCGTCGGCATGGGGAGGGAGATTAGGGCACGGATGAGTGATCGGAGTTTGGAGGACATGAGGATGTGGCGTTGGGGGTCGGATTGGGACCAGTTGAGGTCGTATCCGTTGGAGAAGAATTTGCCGTGTGCGGTGGTGATGAGGGCGGAGGGGGCGGTGGTTTCTGATTGGACGCGGTGGATGGCGGTGGTTATGGAGTCGAGGAGAGTGGGGTTCAGCCGGTGGTCGTCGTCGCCGGTGAGGGTAAGAATGTAAATGTTACCGCGTTTCTCTAAGGTACACATCTTTTTCACCTATTGATTGTTGAAAACTTGAGACCAGACTTAGAGAGTGATGGGCTTAAAGCCTTAAATATAGAACAAAGAAACTTATACATTTGAGTTCATTACACAAATTGTATTTTTTTCTCTTTTTAACGGTAAATGTACAATCATGTATCGGTCATTTTCGGAGGATAAGTGTTATATTAATCGAGCTTATCTATTTGTTTTCTAACCGAGGCTACACCTCCAACCCGCTTAGGAGGAAACCCGTAACTTAAAAACCATTGGTTTAACTCGGAGCATTTTTACTTAGAGTGAGATTTGAATCCATGATATTTGTATATTTACATGTTTTGAATACTTTATTTTAACCATTTGAGTTAGGATTATTAGCTTACAAATTTTATCTGAGCCGATTACACAAATTGTACGGATTTAGATATATGTACTAACTAAAATAATAAGTTTTGAGTACCAATTTGTATAACAAGTTTTGGGTGTTAAAGTTATTTTTATTTTAATTTAAAAGAAAAGTCATTGAGAGTATCAAACTTATTATTAAAAAAAGTTGGTCATAATATCTAAACTTGTTACAAATTGATATTTAGTTGTCAAAACTATGAGTACGTAAACATGTTATTTGTCCAAATCATATGAATCATATGTGTAATTAATTTTATAAATATCAAGAATTACATATACTTTATTACAAAATTGTAATTATTTTTTAAATATATATAATATACAATACTATTTAAACATGATTAAATAAATATGTAATATAACTAGTTTGGGAAAATCGCCCTTATAAACTAATTTTACACACTATATCTACTTATTACTCTATTAATTGTTAATGTTAATGTATAGAATAATTTTAATGGTATGTATTCTATCAACTTCACGTCTTCAACTACCAAGTCCATATTCAAAATGGGTTAGCTAGTGATGAGATTATTAGAAGGTGTGTAACTTTATGATGATTAATCGATCATTCATTTGCTATTCTCGGTTGGTGGCTAGTCTTATAATACTGTAATGATAAAGAATGGTGTTCTCATTCAAATGAACCTAATAAATAATTATTCTTAAGAATACAACCTTGAAAAGCTAACGTATTGTTGTAAATTGACTTTTAGGAGATAGTAATGATAAAAGGATAAAATCGGTTAATTTGTACATTTTATTGAAATTATAAGTGAAATATAAAAATGACGTAGAACTTTTAAAACTATGTTATATATCACTTAACTATACATTTTATAATATTTGTAGCTAATTATATTTTAAACATGTTAGATAACAAAAGAACAATATTTTAACTTTTTGTCTGGCTGATATTATTTATTTTATTTTATATAATAGAAAGCATGCTTTATTTTTAATACTAAAATTTTATTCAATATTGTACTGTTTTTTTTACTATATTTAATGATATACACGAAGTCAAAAAAAAAAAAACATTTGAGTTAAAAATATTAGGTGAATATCTTTATACTCGATTCAATGCGAAACTATAATTCTTATCCACTTCATTAATTTTAATTCTAAGAAAGTTAATTAATAATCTTTTAATTCTTATTAACGCAAACGATTTTATAGTTCGGCTCGATTGTTGTGGCTGTTTTTCTACAGATGTATTATCTATATATAATGTATCGTACTATCGTATGTGTAAGAAGATATCAATGAATAAAATAAGTTTTCCAATCTCTCATTTTCTATGTTTTACCTCATTAATATTTTTATATAATGTATCGTACTATCGTATGTGTAAGAAGATATCAATGAATAAAATAAGTTTTCCAATCTCTCATTTTCTATGTTTTACCTCATTAATATTTTTGTTATGTATTATTCTCCCACCAAAATTTAGCGAATTTTAGATAAATAATTTTTAAGTTTACGTAAAGATGTACTACATATTTATATATATAATTAAAAACTATTGAAATTTTATTTATACATGCCAAGTAAACATGATAATTAACGTTAATCGGTCAACATAGTTTTTGAGTACATGTTAAGAACGTAGTAGATATGTCACAATTATGTACTAAATGCTTCCCAACAACCGACCGGGATCATGCTATTTTTTCTTTCATTTTCGTTAATATAAGACCTTTTAGTACCTACATAATGTATAGATACATTTAACTAATACTAATAAGTAAGTTGAAAACCAATGATCCTTACCCTAACAGATTAAGATGAGTTACTCATGACATGTGAATATCGGGAGGTCATGGGTTCAAGTTTCACTCTGAGCAAAATGCTCAGAGTTGAGCCATATTGTTTTCTCAGCAATAGATTTTCTTCTGAGGGGGGTGGGGGTGCGGTCCCGGCTGCGAAACGAATAGATAGACCCGATTAAGATAACACCGGGTCACACATTTGCTGTTTAAGAAAAGAATAAGTAAGTTGAATAGATCAGTTTGGGTGGTGTTTATAAGCAGAAAGGTGGTATGGGAGGCATTAGTGATTATCAGACGAAGTTGTAAGAGTGTTCAAGAGTTTGAAAAGATGCTTATACTCTATACTAATATGCTATTTCAAAATTAACCTAAAATGCCCTTTAATAACAAAAATATTCAATCTCTTTGGAAGGCATATGAAAGGCATGAAACTCAAGCAATGCCAGGCCTGTTTAACGTTTTTTGAGGCCCCAATCAAAGTAAAAAAATGGGGTTGTTTTCTAATTTTTTTTTATTAAAACCCTCATCCTTTATCCGGGCTTGGGACCGGCAATAAATCAACCATTTTCTTTCATATTTTTCTCCATTCGGTAATGTTTGCATATAAAGAAAAGTAGTAAAGTTTCTTGAATATTTATCTTTTGGAAAATTATAATTATAAAATTTAACCGAACCTTTTTCTATAATTAGATCTCTTATATTATTACTAATATTATTCTATTAACTGGGATCAACAAAATTTGGAAGTTAATTATCTTTATTTGAAGTTTCATCATTAGTTTTAGTTTTATCACTATTTGTATGTCCATCTAGGTTTCTACGCTCATCTAGATTTGTTGGTTCATCTAAATTTATTTGTTCATCAAAGTTAGTTGGTTCATCTAGGTTTTTAGGCTCATCTAAATTTATTGGTTCATCTAAATTTATATGTTCATTAGTGTTGTCATCAAGATTTGTATTATTTGTAGTTGTGGTTGTTACAAACATAAGTAGTGATCCTTTTATTGATTCATTAAAAGCTTCTTGTCTTGCCTTCTTTGCCTTTTTTGATGCACCGGAAGGGCACTTCCTAAATCGATTTGACATTATAATTTAATAAAACTACCAATTACCAAATACTAAATCAACTTAAAACTTAAATACCTAATCAAGGAAATCTTTTTACCTAAAGCAACCTAAGACAACAAATTAAAGGCTCAAAAGTAAATTGAAGCTATAAGCTATCAATATTTAGTAATCAAAATTCAAAGGCTCAAACCTTGAGTGTGGCGTTCAAAGCTTCAACAATCAAGAATTGAAAATAATAATATAACCTTGAGTACTTTACTTTAGTAATGAAGCAGAGTAAGATTAAAACTATCAATTTACCTCCAAACGTTTCCTCCAAAAGATTATAATCCAAAAGTTTCATATGTTGTTTCAATTTCACTCCAAAAGTTTTATTATTTTGGATTAAGTTGAAACAACTAATGAAACTTTGGATTGAAACTGTAACAAATTATAAAACTTTTGGAGGTAAATTGATGTTTTTAATCTTTTGGAGTAAAATGGTTATTTTTAACAAACCTCGAGGAATAAATGGAACTTAACTCTTTTTTAAATATAGCTATCTTTTTAAAATAAAACTTATTAACAAAATTAAAAATCAAATTCTTTATTAATATAGAAATAATAAAATAACAAAATTTTTATATAATATAAAATTTCTAAAACACTAAACCTTTTTAAAACAAAATATTTTAAATCGGTTCTTTTTTTAAAAAAATTATAGAAAGATAAAATTTTCTAAAAGCAATCTTATTAAAACAACTAGAATAATTACAAACCAGAGTTTTTAATAAATAAGATTTTTATAAAAATTAATTTATTTTAATAAAAAAATCTTAAAACGAATGATTAAAAAATTAAACTATTTAGATAAGAGAGTTAAAAAAATAGTATAATTGTTCTATTTCTTAAACTATTACTATAAATAATTTTAATCATATCTTATATTAAAATATCGTACTGTAACTTTTCGTGTTATTAACTACAGTCTGTTTAATAAAATGGGTTTTTAGCATATCTATCTATCTATTTATCTGTCTATCTGTCTATATCTATCTGTAATAAAAATTAAAATGATATATGACATAATTGTAAGCATCTTCATATTAAATTTCTCATTTTCTCTATTATTAATAATAATATTGAATACTAATAATATTACTTGTACTATTTTCAAGTTAAAAATGTATAATTTAATAAATTAAAAACCTATTTCTTATATTAAAAACACACTTTTTCAGAAATAAAAGTTTTATAAAATACAGAATACAACAAACTTTTTTTATAAAAATTCATTTTTCTTAAACAAAATATTTAAAAAACCATAATTTTATTATAAAATAAAAGTTTAAGAAAAAAACATTATGGTTTATTAACTTAAAGTAGCTATTTATACGTAATTTTAATCATATTCAAACATTGTTTTATAATTCATAAATTTTAATTACTAATTATTTAATATTTTATTTTATTCAACCCGTGTAATACACGGGGTACTAACCTAGTAATCAATAAATAAACATGTGACCCAATCAATAAATGACATTTGGATCCATGACTAAATAACACTATTCACCGAGCTTAATAATAATAGTAACATGTTAAAACTCATGTATTAAATTTAACATGTTAAAGCCATTAGTTTTTATAAATGTTTTACAATGTTACATATCATTAGCGATTGATGAAATAAAAAATAAAAAATATCTAAGAAATTACAAATAAAAATTATAAATTATAAAATTATATTTAAATTATATAGTTTAATATGTTTTAATAAATTATTATAATAAGAAGATTTATAATGTAACTAATTAGTTGTTTAGTTTACATATATAAACATCTAAACATAGATTGTTTAATTAAAAATGAAACAATCCCAAAATAACATTAAACATTTAAACATAGAGCTTTTAATAAAAAAAGAAACAATCTTACTATTATTTTAAAGTCCAGTTCTATAAACATCAAGGATAGACTGTATTAATTGGATATGCATCTTTTAATTTCATATGATTTGGCTTTTCATTCTTCTTTTAATAGAAGAAGAAGGTGTTGGTGATGGACCACACATAGGCTGAGCTTTGTACTTACTCGAGACTATGGTTCATACTCATTTATTTCAATTGAGATTTTTTGTACCCAGACAAATCAAACTGGCGCGACTAAATTTATATCAAACCGAAGCAAAAACCAAGTTTGAATCCACTTCTTTTAACATTTCAAACTGGAAAAACGAAATTTTAAACCAAAATATCATTTTTATTCAAATTATTTGATTTTCTAAAATATCAATATTATCCTTGTGTATGTACTTTGGTTTTCTTGGGTCGGTTTTGTGTAGTTTGGATTTTTGAAATCAAAAGTGGTTTTTTGAAGTTGATCTAGTTTGGGTTTTGGATGAGTATGTTAGCTGATTTTTCTTCAGCCCTTGCGCGCTAGTATTTTCTTACTAGTAAAAGACTGATGTTTGTAGGAACCTTCCTGGCCAAATTATAAATATAAAATTATAACACTAAGTTTTGTAACAACTCGAAAGAACTAGTATTAAGACCCCGCGTTGCAGCGGGAGGCGTAAAACCATACCAAGTATCACTTATAACACACCACCGTTAGTGGGCATTAAAAAAGCTCGTATTACAAAAGGAAATGAAAAACGAAAGAAATAAAACAAAACGAAAAATAGACGCAAAAATGTTGAACCACACATACGAAATGTAAAACATCTAAAAACAATAAGTTAGTCGATCTAGGACCAGTGCGTTGCGGCGGGGCTGTTAAACGGAGAAAAATAAATGTAAAAACGTTGAACCACACATGCACGTTGTGACTTAATAAATCGCAAAATTTAAAGTGAAGCGTAAAAGGAAAAAATATTAAAATTTAAAAAAGACAGATGACTAAATTTGAAAGTAAAAAATATTAGGATTAAATTATAAAAAAATATATATATTAAAGTAAAGAGTTAATTTCAATTTTCCTTCCTAAGGTTTGACAAAAATAACTATTTTCCTCCAAAAGATTAAAAACATCAATTTACCTAAAAAAGTTTCATATGTTGTTTCAATTTCATTCCAAAAGTTTCACTATTTTGGATAAAGCTGAAACAACTAATGAAACTTTGGACTGAAATTGAAACAAATTATGAAACTTTTGGAGATAAATTGATGTTTTTAATCTTTTGAACAAAAATGATTATTTTTAACAAATTTTAAGAAGTAAAATGGAACTTAACTCAACTATGGGTATGAAATATTGAAAATATGTTAGTGACTTTTCAATTTTAGTTAGTATATTTGTTTTTTTTTCTATCATCTCACTTTCCAACTTAAACCACATATCTTCTCCTCTAATTCTCACCAACACCTTCACGCCACCATATCCCTCTACCGTACTCCTTTGCCCGCCGCCACCGCGACTTCACATCCTTTGCGACCCTGTCCACCTCTTCTCGTCAATTCGACCTTAAAACCAGCCGGTCAAACTCCCCGTCGGCGGTCTCCGCCGTCCAACCGTCGGTGTACGGTGGCAACAACCTCCCTTCCACCCACCCACCTTCCTTACTCTATTCTCACGTTTTTTTGTTTCAAACTCACTTGTAAAACCCTACAGTTAGCCCCAAAATTGAGACTATTAGCTGAATCTGAATGGTGGAGGTGCTATAGATCCTAAAGATCGGTGTCTTCATATGCATTTTCCCCGTGGTGGTCTGTGACAGCGCGGTTTGGGAGCGACCGTCACACTTCCGGCGACCTACAACAACCGGTGAGAGGAGAAGTGATTGAGCGGTTGAATGATGGTACAATTGTCGAAACCCAATGTATAACTTCAACTTCAATGCACAAATGATTGATAAGTAATATTATATAAATATTTGTAGTTGAATATATTAGTTATGTAAGCAATAGAAGTATGTCATCATATAAACATGTCAATTTGTAGTTATTTGAGTGGTTGTTAACCAGTTCATTGTACATCCATTTCTTGATTTTTAACCAAGAGTATTATTCACTAACATTATTTTAACCGACAAACACACATTATTTATTTTACATTTATTTTTAAAATTATCACACATGTATTTTACAACATTTGAATCCAATATTTACGGATACATTATTTTACCATATAAATGTCCCATATTGTAGACTATTCTCTAACGTTTCTCTATGAAAAATAATAGAGTTTAGTGTTACAAATTCTTCTCTCACCACTAATTAACTATTCATTTTACAAAAGGAATATCAGTGTTTGGTATGATAGAGGATCTATTATAGCTTGCTTGCTCTTTTTAATCATTTGAAGTATTAAATCTTTATAACAAGAAATTATGCGACACTTAATTCAATGACTTTCAATCAAACATATACCCAAAATCGAATACATGCAAATTGGGTATACCCATGACCCATCCAAATAATCTATACAAAAATATGCCAAAACAGTCATGAATTAAATGCTAATGTTTACATGTAACTAACAGAAAATCATATTAAAATTTTGTTTTTCTTATATTCTGAAGACCAAAAAAAGGAATTTATTTAAGCAAAACTAGCACATGATAGGATATGTATCCTAAGTATACATATTTATGATAACCCCCTATTCTAAATAAGGACATGTTAAATTTCCACTTGTACTACATGAATTTACTTCTTTAGGTAGACACCCAATCATCACTAGCTATGATTTCTCGAAATTAATGAATTTTCATTCTTCACATAGAGGTTGCTTTTAAAAACAAAGTTATTATCGTTTCTAAAAGAAGAAGCCCTATCTTCATCGATCTTCCCCATCCCAACACCGCAACTCGTATGCTCACCTTTCGTCGATGCACTTGACTGCAGTCGATGACAGTAGCGTTGAACCGTGTACAATTCAAAGTTGGTGAGCTTAACATCAGATCCTCTATTGTCTACTGCACCAGCGGATATAGATCTAACGAGGGCTCCCTCCGGCGGTTGGTCATTATCAGGTAGTCTGCTTGTGGTGAAGCTCCTAGGAAGCCGGTGCGAATCAGGGGTGACTTCCACCATGGTCCTAAGAGGCGTGTTGTACACATTAGAGAAGTTGGTGACACATTTAACGTAGTGATCTAGAACTTTGGATATAGCCCTTATAGGTGCTTTGATGATCCTAACCATATTAATTTGTTTTCTACGACTTGAGCTTCCCGTAGACATGTTTTAACATAAATCGTCGTTCTAAAAAACTTATGGATATTATTAAAAACAACGCTAAGTTTATATAATAATATATACGGGATTGAAGATGAAAATATCTAATGCGGTGTCAATTATTTAGGGACGGGTAGGTTGTATGTAGGGCATGATAGTAATGTAATAATTCAACTTTTTTATTTGACTTTTCACAAGCTAATAAAAATGTACGGCCTTTTTTATATGTCGGATGGAGCACGTCACGCTTTATGCATTTATAGTTCTTGACTCGTGATTTTCATGGTGATTTTGGTGTGAAAAGAGGCAAGTGCTAGAGAATTTGGTTATTATCACATAATAATTTATCGTTAAATTTGCGTACATGAAGTTTTTTTTATTTGTCATTACATTACGTACTACATAATAGACAATATCTACAGTTATAATAAAAGATCGTGGGACCTCACACCTATTTTAAATTGGTTGGTTGGGTGGATCTCCCAATTAAGAAAACAAAACAATTTAAATATAAGTTTCTTTATTTTCCTATGATTATCCTTTAAAGTTTTTGTATGACCTTGTCTCTTTGTGTTAAAAAAAATTCTTTTTATAAATAGAAGCACCTACATCTTATTAGGATTTGATGATTATTTATGTTGGTAATTTATTTATGATATATATAAGTATATTGTTTTTGGAACCTTTTAGTTTAATCTATCATCCTTGATTGTTATTAGAGTGTCACTTTCAATAACTATGTCATTTGATTGTTTAATAAATCTTGTGTTATCAAAAACCTTAAGGGTATAATGCTTTTGAATAAAATCATTTCTTTGAGCCATTTGAGTGCATGGCATCATTTCGTATCAAAGCTTTTTTTTTTTCAAAGTACACTTTTGTTTGTAGAACCACCAACCTAGGCAACGACATAATTGATTCCAACCCACTTAACTTTAAGATCATCTGTCTCAGCAACGAGTCTAGTACCTCGAGTTACAACACGATATTTGCCAACTCAAGCAACGGATCTAGGATCTTGAAGCGTCATCGACATGGGTGGAACGAAACCAGAAGAACCGTCAGGGACCGGTTAAATAAACAATGTTTTAAACCAAATCAGAGAGTTTTCTTATCTATGTGGATTTTCTCCTGATGGTGGTATTCGATGCCTCTAGGTTCCGTCTTTAAAAGTAATGGAAATTTTGTGTCTACCGAGGGTTGTTTGTGACTTATCAAATAATACTTTTGGGCCTATCGAAGATTAGCAAGAGAAGGGTGATCACATAAACCCACTAAGGGGCTGTTTGGCAACTTCTAAATGATTAAGTGCTGAACCTTGAATCATTAAGTGCTGAACCATTAAGAAGTCTGACCTGTTAAGAGCTAGTGTATCGTTCAACTATTCAAATGCAAATGTCTGACCAATTCAGATAAGAGGTCTTAACCATTCAACATTAGATCTCTTAACCATTCAGCACTAGTATAATGCTTAACCATTCAGAGACAAATGTCTGAACCATTCAGACATTTGCTCGCGAAACAAACAGTCTAGACCATTAAGTGCTGAACCATTCAGATATCTGAACCATTAAGAGGCTGATTAAAAGGCTGTCAAACAACCCCTAAGGCGCTAAGTGTTAAATGTGGGACATTGGGTTCTTTAGATGGGCTTGATGAACTTTTAAATCAGCCTATTAGTATGTATGGTGAGTTGGGTTTGCAAAACAAAAATTGGGCCTTTAGTAGAGGGGGTACATACCCAAACAAAAGCTAATCCCCATTCCCCAAATATAAAGTTTGGTATTGTTTTACATTATACAATTATCTTTACTTATCTTTCTAATTTATTTTTTAGTTTATTGTTTTCCTAGTTTATTATTATTTGTAGTTTGTTATGTTTAGTATAAACATTAGGTTCTGGTGAATGCTTATGTTGGTTTTTAAATTTGTAAAATGTTTGAATGTTGTTTTTGGAACCGAAATTAATTTATCGTATTTTATAATTATTAAAACTTCGAGTCATTTGATCGATTTAATAATACATTAGTTTAACTTGAGTATATATGATGTTTCACAAACATGCATGAAATTCTTATTTTTTTTAAATAGTGATCGGTCTAGAGTCTAGACCAAACATTACCTAACCATCATTTAAGGACGTCATGTCACATTCTTGGTTGGGTTGTAACATGACCGAAAATCCTTATATAGCAACAACATAAGAAAATACTTGAAATAATCAAACATGAAGACGTGTCTAGATACCTAGGTTGCAAACGAGAGTGATGTTGATGGGAAGGGAACGACGCGCGACTTTGACTAGCTATTGAAGTCATTCAAGGCTAGAAAGTTTTGTATTTATATAACTCCATCAAAGACGAAATATAAATTCATTTGAATAAAAAATTATGGATATGATGGGATTTGTATCCCTAAGTTTATATATTTGTATCATTTAATTCTAATCTCTTATTCTAGAGGACATGTTAAATTTCCATCAGATGGAAATTAAATATTTTTTTTAAAGAGAGCTCATATATCCATTAAACGTATTTTTAAGTCTACAACATTAATTCAACATGAGACTTAGAACCCTTAAATATTTAGGAGATACATCATTTTAACACTTTGATACATTTAGGCTACATGCCCTTTGGTGTTAATACTACATGAATTTACTTCTGTTGGTGGACACCCGATCATCAATATTATAATTCTTTGAAGAAAAAGAATCTATATCCTCGACGCAAAGCTTGTTTTTAAGAACAATATTATCATTTCTGAAAGAAGAAGCCCTATCTTCATCAATCTTCCCCATCCCCACGCTACAACTAGTCCTCGCCTCACCTTTCCTCAACGCACATGATTGCAATTCGCGGCAATGACGTTGAATAACATACAATTCAAACTTGGTGAGCTTAATATCAGTACTGGCTCCATCGCCCACTGCACCATCAGATATAGATCTAACGAGGGCGCCCTCCGATGGTTGGTCATGATCAGGTAGCCTACTTGTGGTGAAGCTCCTAGGAAGCCCATGAGAATCGGGGGCGACATCTACCATGATCCTAAGAGGCTTGTTGTACACGTTAGAGAAGTTGGTGACACCTTTAACGTATAGATCTAGCACTTTGCATATAGCTCTTACGGGCGCTTTGATGATCTTAACCATGGTTACTGACCTTTTGTGACCTGATTCTTGGGTCTTCATGATTTTCTTCTAAAGAAAATAAAGAATTTGCTATATGTTAAGAAGGAATAATATGTGTTTGTTGAAACGATAGTCACTTATATATATGAAGAGAATGAGGTGGAGTATTTTAGTTTTTTAAGGTTGGTAGCCTGCAGTGCTGTCCCCGTTATTAAAGAAAAACAAATATGTTGTTTTTAATTATTATTTTAAGATTCGATCTATATTGACTTTACCAAACCATACGATATATGACTGTTGAACGTTTTCTTGGACTCCGTCCTAGACTATTTATAAGTTATAACTCATTATTTTAGTGGTAAGTTTTGGCTTTTACCTAAAAAGAGTCTCGAATAAAAAAAATAAGATGGCTATTGAGTTATTATAAATTATTGATCAGTTAAAACAGATTATGTAAATTTTAAAAATAATTAATCAAGATGGTGACTTGATATAAAGTGTAAAAGTAATTAATCAAGACGGTGACTTGATAATCCTAAAAAAAAGATTCTTTTCCTCATTTTAAAAGTTAAACAATCCTGCTAAGCTTAGTTTGTTTATTTTGACGACTTGACGTTGAGCTCGAGTTTGGCTCGTACAAATCTCAACCCTGACTTGAAAAATATCAAGCCAGCTCATTAAACGTCAACAAAAGACTTTTAACGTATCAATATACAACTTAGATACTAACACTGTCGCAATGGAAATTAAATTCGGTCAGTCTGCTGGTGTGAGTAAAAGCCGACTAGCATGTATTAGAAGGGTGCCCGCGCAATGTGGTGCGACGACATTTTACATCCAACACGTGTCTAATATATTTTTTCTAAGGTAAAATTTAAAACACCAAATTAATGGGTTTTGCATGACGATTTGTAAATTTACGCATTAACTTATTGTATCTTACAAAATACCATCGGTTCAACAAAAAAATTTACACCAAAATGTTTAAAAAATACACAGGTTACAATTGTAGTCTCAAAAAGGTTTTAAACATTATAGATTAAAATATATAACTGAAATCTTAAAACAAATTAAGTATTATTGGTTTATGGGTAGATAATGTAAAAATTTTTGTAAGTTACAGTAAGTGCAAAGTTATTATGTAACTATTTGTAATGAGTAATTATAAATAATGTTAAAAATATTATTTTAACCTCAAAAGAGATTGTATCTTATGCATTGAGTAAATTAATTATTCATAATTTTATGATATTTTAAAATACCCTTATCATATGTTTTATATATAGTATAGATTAGAGAATTTTAGTAAAATATCCGTCCACATAGACACGAGTTTGTAGTTACCCAAATTATTTAAACCAACTTTAGAATCACATTCTAGCATCAAGCTACTTTATTTAGTGGGAAGTTGTATTTCCATATATATCGATGTTATCAACTTTGTTATTTATAAAATTCAATCGCCAAAGTGTTTTATTAGCAAATTTTGTGCTACTAAATTCCACCTAGTCTATTTACAAGTACTTAAACTTTCTAAGAAACAAAAAGAACAATCATTCACTAAATCACAAGGCCATGGACACTAAACTGCTTTTTAGTTTTTAATCTGTCTCATCGGTAATTACCTTTCGGAATCATCGTCACGGGGAGTATGTAATGCTCCATATGACTCCGTCAAAATTATATTTTCAATACTAAGGACTTGTCTTTTTTGCGTCCCTACAACAATTTTAACACCACATATTTATTAATTTGTTGATAAGTTGTCTTTTTCTCTCCAACACATCAATCAGGTGATATCATCCAAAATAATTAAAAAAGAACGGGTCAAATAAGTTTTATCAAGTCTTGGGACTTGACCCCTCATGTTTCGACTTGTAGTAAAGATAAAAATATCTTGTTTTAACCTCACAACCAACAACTTCTAATACTGTTGCCGCCCAAATAATAAAGAGAACGCATCCAGTGCTGAACTTAGCTTCTGCTTTACACAGAGCATAGGTAGGGACAGTTTGTTGTCACCCAACTAGTCTCGTGAAAACATCTAGTTGATACCCAGTAACCGAATGTAAAAAGTCGTATCGAAAGATGTTCTAAGTAAGTTGGTACTCAAACTAGTGGTAAAAGTTATATCCCAAGACTATAACCTAGATGTAAAGGTAGTTTTAAGAACCAGTTTTGTTATACAAGTGAGGGAGCAAAGGATGGTGATAACAAAATGCTAAAATGAAAACAACACATACCCATAGCAGTAAACCCCCAACAGCAACAATCTTTACGTGCTCTGGGTTAGGATCTAAGTTGGAGCCAACGTAAAGCTCAGAGTGAGAAGATGTACCGTCTCGATGATGGTGTCTAAGATCAACGCGTGTCTTTTCACCAACAGCTCCCACCGGATTTGTACATTTCATGCAAGAACAATTGCCACCAAGAAAAGGTGGTAATACTTCAAAGTATCTAGCAAGAACCTCTTGGTAGTCTTCTCCCACAATCATTAACTTTTGCTGCGTCTTAGGCTTCAAAACCTGCGTACATTTACAAAAGTCCCATCTAGTTTGATTAAAATGTCATTATAAAACCAACTCGACATCACAATTATTTAGAACGATGAAATTGAGCGAGTAAATATATAGTTCCAAATATATATTCAAACTTTTTAGCTTAGACTTGATCCAAAGCGGGGAATTTCATGTACACACATTACCTGAGACTGATAAAGGCTCTTTTCCAATCTAATTTCTAGAGGTCGCAAAATAAGTAATTTATAGGTTCCGGTTAAAAAACCTGTGTAGGGTTAGGCCAATCTTTAAAACCATTTTATTCATCTATTTGAATTTTACAGATTAAAAACGTGTGAGATAAGACTACAATAACTATTATTACTGAAATAATCTAATGATGTGGTTTAGGAGGGCTTAAATGAATTTGAATCCACCTATAACCAGTTCTACCTATTTGACACATTTCCTTTTACTTAAATCATTTAGCTTAATATGAAATTGACACCTTTACTAATGTCTAAGTTTCTATTTATCCTCTTCTGTGATAATGATTATAAACACAAGTGGTGATGTGGAAAAAGAACAAAATTATGCATGCTTACTTGAAACAGAGTTTGAGACATGACTCGAGCAAAAGAGGGGAGTCGTGCAACGAGCAAACACCCGAGCCGGTTTGGGTAATGATCTTGAAGAAGTACAGCACATGATCTGAATGTTTTTATGGGCATTCCAAAAGATGAGAGTCCTTCACAGTCCATTAAAACAGTAATCTGAGGATGTTCCTCATCAAGCAAGTTTAGAACTCCGTATTCCACCTGGGACACTGAAATAATATGATTGTATATAAATTATCAACCATCAGAACTATTGGAAATAGGAGAAAAGGAACGAAAGCCAGTATAACTAATTAAAAGAACAAAATCTAGTGAACTGCACAAACATGCATTTCTAAACACACCACAGCTTTACATGCGCATGCTCCATTTACTTCTACGGTTATCTTGCTCTATATATCATGAAAATCGCCATCTGATATTCAAAAGAATACCCACTCACACATTTTTCAGCTCTATTTGATCTCATATACCAAAACCACAGGAACATAGCATATCAGTTGACAACTATGCAATACGATGCCAAATTGCCAATCACCATAATTATTCAGAAGATAATGAAGAAAATCAACTTAAATTACTCATCTTTTCCATGATCTTTTGATGCTATATGCTAGTGAGCAATTCATTATTTGCATGGACCCATTTAGAGCCTGTAAAGTAGGTTTTACTTCCTGAAAATATCTAAGGCAACTAAAGAATGACCCACTTCCAATTTCTCGTTAAATCTCAGTTCTTATAATATGTGCTGCCAATTGTTTCGCAAGATAATTGAGATGGTGTATGCCCATTAAGTTATCTTAGATCATTATAATATTACTTGGAGGGATCTTAAAATATATACCTAAAATTTCTCTAACTAGAACCGCAGCTCAAGCTCAGTTATACACATACGAGAAGGAATGCAATAAAACAAGTTTTACTGCATTTAAAAAATCCGGATCACATAACCACATGTCAAAGAAGTATAAGTAAACCAAAGACTACAAGTATTTATAGGGCCCGCACAATGGTCAGACCATGCAGGTTGGATAAAGGATCAAAATGGTTAAACTTCAGTGCGCGTCTAAAAACTCAGCTCCGGTCAGACCAGCCAGCACTATAAAACCACATGCATTTCTTTATCCATTTATTATTTTAATAAACAGTGCTGAATACGATAACAAAAACTACACCATTACAAGAATAGTAAACTTGATATAATAAACTGATAGGACGTTTTCATGCATTTAAATCTAGTGCTTAATCATATAACCCCTCAAGAGGCAAAACATAACCAAATCTAAATAGGTCAATTGCCATGTCTGGTAACTATGTTTCGTACTCCAATCCACCTGAAAACAGACATACAAAGGTGACAAGGAAGAATTGCTTACCAACTGCTCTAACAAACTGTGCTTGGCCATTGGAACCCAAATCAGCTGCTAGACCAATGCGTACAATGAGGGAAGGTCGTTGCATCACATCAGATCCATGCCAAAAGACAAAATTGGCCCAAGCTTCAAGCTCTTGTGGTGAAAGGAGACTATATTCCTGCCTCCATTGGATAGTATTCTTAACTGATGTTATAAACAATGCAAAGTCACCATCAGATGCAGCATAGAATCTACGAAGCTCATCCGCAGTAATCCTGGAACAATCATCCAATATAACATATATGTTAAAAAGCATATCACACACTTCTTGTATTAAATATATAGATCCAAATTACATTATAAGATATTACACCGTTCCTTTTTAGCTTTAATGTGACTGCAGGAATACATGTGCCACATTATGGACAAATAGCATGGAATTGGATCTATAACAACGTAGTCCTACAACTATGTGAAAAGTTGAATAAATAGTTATATTTAATCAGAAGGTTAATCCAATTTTTCAAAACCACTCATGTGCCACATCATGGACAAAAATAAGCAAGGTATATTTTAATAAGAAAATTTAATGACAGTACCTCTCTGGAATAATAAGACCCTGCTTATCAAGTTCTGCATGGAGTTCTACCAACCAATCTTCCTCAACAACGCTTCTAGAAACCTTGTTGCCAAGCCTGTATAGCTCAAATATATGAGATATTTGAGGTTTATTAAAGACAATGTTTGTAGTATGTGCATATGCTTGTCAAACTAGGGCACAGTAACAGGTTTTTTAATTTTTTCCTGACCACAATGCATATAAAAACTCAAACTTCAACTAATATCATACAACCAAATTAACTGATCTGGTCAAGTTTTTAGTAACTTCGCAATAAAAAATAGGCAAGAAGAGCACACCTTGTGTCTTGTGTGGCCAATTGTGAAGATAACTCTGTGAGCTCAGCACTTGAACCACTGAGTGTTCCTTTTGAGGAGCCTGGTCCATTAAATAAACCTGTTGCAACTGAGAGGAACAACAATGGCCTTGATAACATCTGAGAGCATATTATCAAGTGGTTAAAGTCAAACGACACAAACCAATAATTAGCAAAAATCATATGTATTTGAACAATGGTACCAAAAGGTAAATTCATATGTAATCCAACCTGCATTCCTTTAACTAAACTAGTGAAGGGGGCCCATTTCTGTATCCATTTAAACGGCGGACAGCAGAGAATTTGCAGTGCCTGAAGCCCATGCCAAATAAATGGGCAGTGGGCTGAAGAGAACCTTCTAACAATCTCTAGGGCAGCAGTTGTCAAAAGAAATACTCCAATATCCCCAGAACCATCAGTTGCTACCAAGTTGACTTTCACTGAAGTAACACATTTAATCGTCTTCTTTGAATACTTGTTTGCAACTAAACCAAATAAACGACTTTTAGGCAGATTGTGAGTGGCGGTAACTCTCAGCTCTAACTTCTTATTTGATTGGAAAAGGCGCAGTGTCTCTCCCATCACTTCACATCCTTCATAAAACCACAAACTTCACTGACCATTTGAATAATCAAAGTAAAACACCTGCACAAGTTTCCACAACCAAACATTTTCTGGTATTTATTTCAACAACAATTTAACAAGCAGTTGACACAATCATTGTTAGTAATCATTCAACCTAATGTGTATCATAGAAGTCTTTTGTCATAACACAAGTTTCATATTAACTAGCATCATTGCCCTACTTAGCATCAAAGAATCACATTCTAACATTATTCAGTTACAACTGTACTTACCTGTGGGCCAGGGGTCTATCTCCAAGAAGCCTCTCTATCTCCAAAGATAGGGGTAAGATTTGTGTGCATCCTACCCTCCCTAGACTCTATCAATAATTTTGCCATGGGTTAGATTTATAATTTATTGGGTATGTGTATGATATGGATATAAATTGCACTTTCTTGTGTCAAATTTTTCCCCCAATCAGGCACATTGGTCTCATCCTATTCACTAAAGATAATCAATTTCATCTAACTTCTAATAAACTATCCTGGTTCTTATAAAAAACTATCACAAAGGAAACAATAAGAATCCACTAATTATATAAACTAGAAACATGTTCACAGAAATCACGAGTAAATTTTGCATCGAGAACATAGCTAACCAATTCTCTTCTATCAGTATTATAATCTGAAATTGAGTTGGATACAAAATGAAATTACAAATGGAAAATAAATTCTAGCCCAAATCAGTCTAATCATTTCAATTTAGAGGACCAATTTTGCAAACCTATCCAATTAAAATTCCGGATGTCGGAAGAACTATTCAAACAACATCAATATAATCGATTTCGCTTTGAAGCTAATGCAAAATGAAAATCAGACTAACGATTATATGATTATATACTTGGTTTAACATTAAGATATTCAAAATAAACAGCAGTTTGTTACCTCGAAAGCACTTTAGGCATCGATTTATTCGGACATGATTATGACTGGTTTGAGAATCGAGAGCACCGTGTCGATGAAGATTAGATGTTTGGGTTCCGACCCGTTCAAATGGCGGTCCGGGTCGGATCTTCCGGTTTAGTCCACGTTGGCAACCTTATTCGGGTTTCATCTTTATCTTTATGAATAGTTATCTTGAGATTTTCATACTTTTTTTTTGATACATGTTGTCATGTTTATATATGTAGCAAGTGGAGAAATTTTAAATATATGTAAAAAAAGATTTTATCTAACTTTTATAAAAACTAGTCGTTCTTATTTGATACTTTTACTACCATCTTTTTGTGCTTTTATATTTAAATTTGACTGTTTATCTACCTCATGCGGTAGTAAACGGGAAGCATGTAAATTACAAAATATATAAAAAAAATCTTAATAGGAGGTTTCACGGGAAAAGATCCCAGAGTTTGATATTAGAGAGCTCAATAGAAGTCAAGGAGTACAACCATATATAACTTTTAAAGAAAAATGATATTTTAACTCTTATACTATTTATTATATAAATTGATTATGACTCATTTATAACACTTTTTATTTTACCTTTTTTATTAAATCACTGTGTACAAGTGATTATATGTTCTACTGTTCTAGTGGTCCTTAATGTAGTATTTATTTATAGGATTAACAAAAAGTTCATAACCAATAATATGTTAAAATGTAAGAATACAATTAGCTTTAACTTTGTAAAACATTATTTTGACTCCAAGCCTTGGTCAAAGCATGGGAAAAATCGAACACTCTCCACAAGGCACAAAATTATTGAAAGGAATAAACACCGCAAACAATAATTTACCCGCTTAATAACCCGGTGTGTCTCTATAACTCAAAACCATCCTACACATGAAACCTAGAACCCTTGATTACGAAACACACAACTCTAAATCCCGACAGTAGCGACGACATCATTAGAAACAAAAACCCGACGAACCCTAAGGCCACGGCAATGTCCGATTGGATGCAAAACGCGTTACACGTGGCAACACCTCTAAGCTGCCTCGCCATCTCTGCCCCCGCCGAGTCCGCCGACAGCAACAAGTATGCAAAAACCTACACAAATCTCATTGATGTTTTCTTCACTCAGTAAGGTCTCGTCGACTAAAGGGCTTATAACGCAATGATATGAAAGTGTTTAGTAAGTTGTTACTTCTCATAAAATTGAGAGTTAAAGTCACATAATAAACAAATGACGTAAAAAATAATAATAATGTCTATAATGTAACAAACCTTATCAAATATATTTCATACTTTTTTTATTACTAAAGTAAGGTTTTTGTAAAAAACCTTATCAAATATATTTCATACTTTTTTAATAGTAATATATCTATGTAACAAACCGTATCAAATATAATTTATCTTTTTTTCAACAATGATATAATCTACTATTAATAATACATCATAATACATATAATCTACTTGTGAGAAAGGATATTATTTTACACATCAGATCTTCAAAACAACTTTCCATAAATATTTGTTTGTACATCAAAACGTGTGTTTCCGCACATACAAACATTCTTTTAAAAAATATACTCGCAAAAATATTAGCGCCATTTTAGTCGCTCTGAAAATTTTGAATGTTAAGACGAAGATTTTTCAAATTTTCAGAAAAAAAAATCACACGAAAACCTTAAATAATCTATCAATAATGAGTGATGAAAACCTGATCATGGCCGAAATCGAACCAAACTTGACAGAATTCGGGGAAAATGGTGGAACCTCGAGTAATCTCCCAAGCAGAAGCAACCATTTCGAACAACGAATACAAAGCAACTATCCCATTAGCCGCGACAACGAATCTGTAGAGTTTTATCAGCATCAACAAATTAACTAATGCATTCAATCCAAAATAAGCTATTTGGTAGCTTTTTATTGGTCATTAAAAGACTAACATTTTCGTGGGTCATAGTCTTTTAATAATTAAAAGATAACTTTAATGTCGAATGATTAAGAGATACGATTAAAATGTTATCACTTAACCACTCAGCATTAAAGTTACCTATTAACTATTAACAACTATTAAAAGATAGTATTTTAATGACCATTAAAAAAGTGATAGTTACTATAGGTAGGATACACATCATATTTATAAGTTAGTTACCTGAAGGCACTGAAGTCATACCATCTAGGCGAAACTGACTTGGTGGCGATCATGAACACGGTGGCGGAGATCGAAAAGCAGAATCCGGCTAGCCGAAAGGCGAATACGAAGCAATTGAAGCGGCGTAGCTTGCGTTCGGAGCCGGTGGAGTGAAACTGCGGTGTATGGTGCGGATGAGTCTGATGGATCCGGGGTCTAGGGGACGGGGTCTCGACACCGCCGTTCGGGGTCATATTCGGGTTCTACGGGGCGTGTGAAGGGGTTGGTTGACACATGAGAATTATATGTGTGTGTATATATTCTTGTGGGGATCTAATGTGTTAAATCATTCACGGGTGAAGGCATGAAATCCATGGGGAACATAAAATGTTAGAGGATGGTGGAGAAAGGAAACAGATGGTGTGTGAAGTGTGAAACCTGAAGTCTGTGAATTGAAAGAAAAGGGGGGTGATGATTGGTATCAGGACTTTGCTTTATTCTTTTTTCTATCCTTTTGTTACATGCTTTTTTAAAGTTTTAAATAGCTTTAATGTGTTGTGTTAATATTTTTAAGCGTTCAAGTCCTTGGATGTTTCATGCTCACAATTATTATTATTGTATATAGTATACATTTGAATTTGAATTTAAATTTGAATTATTACTTCCTTGTAATATAATTTGTTCGTTTTTGGGTCGTCACACCACTCTTTTTTTCGTCGGTAGTGTTAAATTTTAATCCGGTAATGTAATTTTTATATAAATATCGAGTTCACCCCCCATAAAAAATATTAATTTCGCCCCCGTCTCCCCTACGAGAATGTTCAAGCTCCGCCACTGAATTTGAGGTCTTTCTTTTGGATTTTCTTAACAGGGGACAAAACCTATTTATAATGTGAGTCTCCTAGAAAGGTCTTAGTGTACTAATATGCGGATTGAAATCATGTGACGTGTATGACAAAAACGAGTTAAAGACAAGAGGAGCACACATTACTATTACAATGCTTCACATCTCTATCGCATGTTGCTAGTTGTGTTGATTAAATGAAAAAGAAATACGAAAAAGCTTTAATAAGAAACAATCATCTAGATTCTAAAAATATTAATTAATAGTTAAGTTTTTTTTAGCATCGAACATATTCTATTCTACATCTAAATTTATATGTAATCGATAAGATTTAAATTTATAACTTTTGATTAGAAGGTATATCATTTTGTTATAAGAATATTCAAAACGAATTGCTATGTAAGTAACTTGCATCTTCCAACAATGTAGTATTCAACTTAAGTTCCTAGTGTAAGGAAGCCTTTCAAATCTAGGGGGTCTTAGCATTCTATTTGACCGACATACAAAATAATTAGTATGATGCTCCTACAGTTTGTTTAGTGTCCTCACATTCTCATGCAATTTCACATATAATAAAGAAACTCTATTTTTCAATTATCAAACTGCTTTTTTTGTTGTTGACATGAACAAGTTATGATCAACCTTAACTATATAGAATTAAGGAAGAATTACACATATACTATCACAAACTTTTAAAACAGCATATACCCAAAGAAAAATCAAAATATCAAAATACCCTTAAAAGCCTTCATAAATTTGAAGGGTATACATAATATTTCAATTTTTGTTTGAGTATAATAATATTTTAAAGTTTATAGGGATATCATAAAACTCTCACTAGAATCAAACAACCATACCAACATTTGGAATAGAAAAAAGAGGGATGCTATATTAGGAGAACTAGCAGGAATACGTGAATACGTGTATAAGAATACACAATTTCTGTTGACTTAGATCAAAATAAGTTTGGATTTACGTAGGAATCCTTGTATGTATTTTCGATAATCAGTTTTTAATTAATGAAATTTAAAAATATGAAATGATAGAAAGAGTGGGTACTGGCAGCTAACCCGGGGAACATATTGACATCCACATGTGTATGTAATTTATATTTTGTTAGCTTACACTAAATCAAACAAAATAACTTTATATATACAAAATAAGTTAGTACCCCGTGTATTACACGGGTTAAATAATTAAATATTAAATAATTAATAATAAAAAATTACTAATTATAACATGATATTTTAAAATATGATATGATTGAAATTATGTATAAGTAAGGACTATAAGTAATAAAACAATGATATTATTTTCTATAAACTTTTATTTTAATTTTTTTATCTAAAAATTTAAAAAATTCATTCTAAATCAAAACTTTTAACTTTCAATTTTAATTTTTTATGGTTCATAAAAAAATTTAATTTCTAAAAACTCTTATTTTAAATATTTTGTATTTCTATAAAAGTTAGATGTTTTAAAAAATTACTTATGTTATACAAAAGATTGTTTCTTAAGAAATTACATTAATAAAAAATATCTTTCTTAATTTATTAAAAAATTATTTTAATCTAAAAAAGAATTAAATAATACAATTAGTAGTTAATGTAAGAATTCAATATGAAAAAAGAAGCGGGAAAATTAGATTTAGGATGCTAATATTGTGACGAGTGGCAACTCAACATTCTTTTTATTAGAGTTAATAGATATGCATATGTACATTGAATAAACACTCATAAATACAACGGTTTCTAAGAAACCAGCATGTATATATACACATATAAATTGGATACATAAGACGTTGAGTCTAATAAGAACTAATGACACCATTAACTCGTAGCTGATGAAACAAATCAACAATATACTTGGTATTGACAATGGTCAGCTGATGTAAAGTATTGATGGTCCTCTTTTTTATATTGAGATGAAATGAGGGATAGGATGGAACGATACCTGTGAAGACAACGCATTTGATCGTCGATAGCAAAGAAAAACAAGATTAGGGGAAAACCATAGGATGATTATTATTAACCCTAGAGAGAAAGAGAGAGAGAGAGAGAGAGAGAGAGGTGTTAACGTAGGAGGGAGAGAGAAGACGGTGTCGTGTGTTGGTTTGGCACTGTGAGCGAAGGGACCTACACCTACACGCGGGTTAATGTGACCACCGCGGTTCACGCCGTTATGCACCGTCTAACACCGTCTTCTCCATTTTGCTTGAGGTGATTTTCCTCGTGCTTCTTGTTATATTGCATCCAAAAACACGTGTAACCTAACAGTATCAAGGTGTGTGAGAGTGTTGACTGGACGTAGTTCTTTCTCTAGGAAGCGTTAAATTTGTTGATTTTGACACAAAAGATGCTCTGAAGCTACTACATCCTATTTAAAAGAGACTTTAAACTTATATTTAGGCAAACATTTAACGGATGTTAAAAATGGTAAGTGGATTCATTTTTCCTACTTTGGATAATCTTTAACTAAAAGAGGTTTTACAACTATTATATTTGTTTCTAAAAAAATTTAATAAATTCATATTTGTTTAGATGACATTTTAACTAAATAAATCAATGCAAATAATTTTATCCATGAGTGCGGCTTGAAAAGTTAATTCTTGTTAGATGATTGAGGTTTAGGTTTCTTTGGGAATAAATAAGTGGATTTAAAAGTATGGTTATATGGTTGTGGGTTAGTTATTATAAAAGTTACTATATTAAAATTTGCACGGTGTGTTTAAGGTTGCATATTTCATCTAGATATTATTAATAATGATTAATAATATCTAGATGAATAAGTGGATTTAAAAGTATGGTTATATGGTTGTGGGTTAGTTATTATAAAAGTTACTATATTAAAATTTGCACGGTGTGTTTAAGGTTGCATATTTCATCTAGATATTATTAATAATGATTAATGTGATTGACTTTGTTGGTTGATTTTTGTAAGTTATAAAATTTGAACGGGTCAATATGACTACATGCATCTAAGAAGTTGATGTAATCTTTTTTCCTTCAAAGATCGTATTTGAAAACCTAACTTGTGTTCATCTTTATCCCATTATACATCGTTACGTCAATGTTTATCCGTTTTGTATTTTTAACAATTATGTAAATTGATTATTATATAGTGGGAATTTCTAGCTCATATTTTAAGTTAACTTGAGGAAAAAAAACTCACTAAATAGTAACCAAGATATATATCTACGTTATTTGTGTAACTTAATTTAAAATTTGTAAACAAGATCAAAACATCTAATAAAAGTTGAGTGTCTTTAGAGAAAAAAGACTTTGTATGATTTTTTGTAAAGGTTTTTAAAATGTGAACCTCGAATATATTATAGAAACCTAATCACCCACCATCAATTAACAATAACATTCATAGAGTTTATAAGTATAGCTTTTCTCCATATAAATTTTTTACATGCTTCTGTTGACAATGTGACATACTTCATTATTATTAAGATTCAAGGGACAAGTTGGGATCCTTGAACAGTTTTTTATTATAATTGTTGTACACACGAAGAAAAATAACATATGTATGTGCTTCTAATTACATGCTTTCAGTGCTCTTTCAGCATAACATTTTTATTGAATACGAAGGTTTTATCGTTCATAATGTTTATTGTTTGATGCTCACCATAGGTGATGCTCTAATAAGGCCTCTTTTGGCAAAGATACACAATCAAGGATCGCTAGAGACTTGGGGACACATGCCTAAGTGTTGGAGTTTTGGTGGGAAAAGAAATCTCTCTCCAACACTAAATACAAGTATTAACACCTAACAACACTTTTTAACAACACAACAAAAACAGAAAGTGCCAAAATAGAAGGGTTGGAAATAGGGGTGTTCACGAGCCGAGCCAAACCGAGCGGATCTTTGCTCGTGCTTGGCTCGTTTTCAAATCGAACCGAGCCGATCGGCTCGTTTACAACCGAGCGGAAAATCGAACGAGTATTTTTCGAGCATTAAATTTTCGAGCGAGCGTCGAGCGAGCGCAAACGAGCGGCGAACAATTTATACAACCCAACTATCTAGTGTGTCATATGATTTATACCGCAACGAATAAGGTTTCATTACATAATATTTTCATGGATGACAATACGTTGTGGCTGACGATGAGACTAAGTCTGTCGCCGATAAGGCGGAGAACATATTGCAGAGAACGATAACGACGAAAGTGGGAAATGATCGGAAAAATATCTCTTAAGGGATTAGAATTTCACTTCTATGTTTAATGTAGAACTCTTTATTAGGTTGATTGACCAAGTATGCATAAATATAATTGTATATTTGTATATAATGGGTCAAATCTACTACAGTGTTACGCATAAACTATATATGCATATTAATTCGAGCCGATCCGAACCGAGCGGACCTTTGCTCGTGCTTGGCTCGTTTACAAATCGATCCGAGCCGATCGCCTCGTTTACAATCGAGCAAAAATTCGAACGAGCATTTTTCGAGCAAATTTCGAACGAACGTCGAGCGACGAGCGGTTTGAACAGCCCTAGTTGGAAAGGATCAAAGTGAATGTGGGCCGAAACGTATGATTTGCATTTGTGGTACAAAAAGGTTTAAGTTAGGTTGTGACTACCTATCAAAAGTTTTTTATATTTTTTAAGTTTTGTGAGAATACAATGTTGTCAATACGATTAAGACTTAATGTAAATATTTTAACAAATATAAGTTCTTCAAATCAAGAATGTTGAATGTTGCAAGCATTTGCAAACAAATGTAAATATTTTAACAAATATAAGTTCTTCAAATCAAGAATGTTGAATGTTGCAAGCATTTGCAAACACCTTAGAAAAACTTTGACCCACTTAACCTATTCGATTTGATTGACATAATCAGTTAGCTACTTTTAGTATTGTACTTGTTTTTGCGAACTAAGTTTGCTCGTTTAATATTACGTATTATGTGTATTCTTATTGTTTATTATAATAACTTAGACATTTTATATGCTTAATACCTTAAATATTTAACATTTATATATTTAGCGTGTATATATATAAAGACCATGAGGGGTTCCAAGGAGATACCTCCTTGATCAGGCACGGGATGAGGTTAAAATGGCAAATGAATAGCAAGCAGATGACAAGTAGAAAGTGATTAACAGAACTGGTCACCACTAGAAAATTAGTAATGAACCAATAGTAACTAATACATCAGCGACAATCATAAAACATTAATAGCAACTTGGAACTTCGATAGCATATAGGTTTTTTGAAAGTCACTTGATCGGTTTTAACAACAATTACTATCGAAAATAAGTAGCAATCTTGTTACTAGTCGTGTTTTGATGGTAGTAATTTGGTTACTACTAATGGTGTTACTACTTATGCAACTGCTAACGGTTGATAATTGTGATAGTTATTAACATCATCTGTCATGTCTTTTCATGAAAATTACAATGGTTAATTGCAATTCTTTCAACAACTATATAAAGATGTCACTTGGTCTAATTTTGTGTTACATTTACATACATCGTTTTCATATAAAAGAACACCTCGTTCTTGATCTTTCCATATTATCCGACTGAATATTATCTAAATGCAAAACACTTACTTGATTCAGAAAGTTTCCACCGCTTTATGAAATCAAAAAGTAGCAACAAACTAGTGTGTATCACCCGCGCTACGCAGCAATGACGAACTGATTTTTACCAATATTTAAGTGGAAACGTAGATGGAATAAATAAAATATATATAATATTTGACTTGTTCGGTATTAATAAAGTCTATATCAAAATATAGATAAAATAAGCATTTTTTTGTATTCAAAATTATTTAAAAATCTTGTCGAAATAAAACAAACACTCTACAATGAGATATTTTAAATTTTAAAAATATTGTATTTTAAAAGTTGTAATAACAACACAAAAGATATATAAGACTAATTATAATAAAAAATATGAGAACAATAAAAATATTCAATGTAAACTATTTAAATCATCACAGAAATAACAAAGTAATATGAAGGGTTATTTATGTATAAAAAGGTTTTGAAGGAGTAGTGTGTAACTAAAAGACACTAAAGGTTTGTGGTCAAAATAATAGTTTATAAACTATATTGTAGCTATACCTGGCAAGATGGGCGGGTCGGGTTGGGTTGGGTGCCAGGTCAGAATGGGTTCGGGTTAGGATGGGTTTGGGTCAGAATGTACTAATTTAAAAATGGGCTAGAATGAATTCGGGTTAGGATGGGTTTGGGTCAGGATGGGTCGGGTCAAAATGGGTTTAGACTCAAAAAACCACATTGATTAACAATTCCATACATAGATCAATCCCAAAGCAATATAACTAAGTATTACTCTAATACCTTAAGGTAGGGTTGTTCAAACCGCTCGATGTTCGCTCGACGTTCGTTCGAAATTTGCTCGAAAAATGCTCGTTCGAATTTTTGCTCGAAAAATGCTTGTTCGGATTTTTGCTCGGTTGTAAACGAGCCGATCGGCTCGGATCGGTTTGTGACCGAGCCAAGCACGAGCAAAGGTCCGCTCGGTTCGGTTCGGTTCGGATCGAACTAATATGTACATATAGTTTATACGTAACACTCTAGTAGATTTGACTCATTTTATACAAATATATTATTATAAAATGCTCGGTTCGGTTCGGATCAAATAAATTATTCGCCGCTCGTTCGAAAATTTACCGCTCGAAAAATGCTCGTTCGATTTTCAGCTCAGTTGTAAACGAGCCGATCGGCTCGATTCGGTTTGAAAACGAGCCAAGCACGAGCAAAGGTCCGTTCGGTTCGGCTCGTCTCGTGAACATCCCTACCTTAAGCTACAACTAGACAAACACATTTAAAATTAAACTTTAAGCCAATAGTTATAAAATAAAAAAAGATAAACTGCATGGTGATGGTAGACGTGGGTTGTACAGTTATATTGTGGTCTTTTACCCCCCATCATGCAGCTCCAGTTTATGACGCCCGATTGCTGACCCATTCATCTCATATGACCCGTAAACCGATCTTGACCCGTTCATAAATCCAACATATTTATTGCTATCATGTAGATGTGAGACTATGTGTGGATTTTAGAGAAAAGATGAGGTGGAGAAAGATGGGTTATGAGAAAATCTAATCAACCCATCCTGACCCGTTCCTTGTCTTTTTATGACCCATCTTGACCCGTTGATAACTTTTCATAGTTTTAGAGTTACCCAACTTGACCCTTTTAAAAATATAGCTTAACCCAATCTAACCCTTTACTTCATTATTACTACCCAAATCAACCCAAATATACCCACTTGGGTCCAAATTGCCAGGTCTAATTGTAACTAACATTCATGTTTTATATAGATAGATAATAATGCATACTTTAGTTTATCAATTCTTCCCTATATTCAAAATTTTAATATATCATCCTTACTTCCTAACATTTATGTCCTTTTCATTAAACATTAACTAGTATTTTCCATTAGCACGCATTACGCACGTGATGGATGGACTTAAATGAACTATCGTTAAATCCAGGCTCAGAATGAACGTTCGGCTACGACTGCTGACATTAAACGGTAGCCACACCAAAACAACCGAAACCACTCCAATCATGTCATCATTGCCATCGGATTTCACCATAACTAAACATGAAAACAACAATATATCAAATATAACCATGTGGCCAACAACATAACTAATGTTGTGATAAATGTTAGCCTCAAATGAGCAATAGCTCGTCATCATTGACATCCATAGCAACAACAAATAATATACAAACCGAAACCGGAAAGAGAACCATGAACCTAACAGCAAGTCTCAAATGAGCTGTTCCTCATCATCATCGACACCATGAACATTTCGATCCGTCTACAATCTAAGATTTAAATCGGTATCAACAGCAAGTCTCAGATGAGATGGTCCTTATCATCATCGACACTATGAGGCCCTCATCATCTTCATCTGATCTAAACGGATACGAACAGGAAGTCTCAAATGTAGTGGTCATCAAAGCGATAATAATGGTCGACAGACAACCGCCGCCGCCACCCTTAACCGGTAGAAGACGACGATCGACTCTACCTCAAATCCATGGAGGAGGCCGAGCCGACGTCGGAGATTAACCCAGATACACACAACCACCAACAAAACGTCGGAGATTAACCGCCGGCAAAAACGCCGGCAACGGCGTCTGAAGCACCATCAACATCACTCTGGAAATATATAATGAGCACACATATCGATAAAAGAAGACAAAAAGTGAGGTGGTGCATTACCTGATAGTACATTAGGCATAAAATACAGTAAATCCAAGAGTAACCGTTCATTCATACATTGTTTAATACAGGGGTAATTATTGATGATTATAATGTCATCAAAGTCATAATAATTTAACTTAATTTACTAAAATAAAAAAGAAATAAGTATAATTATTTTTATGAATTAGAAGATGTAAATAATTATACAAGACTATTCTTATTTCATCACATATGACCATGTATTGGTAAGGTTAAAAAGCAAAGCCTTTGGTAAATGTCATGTTACCTTGTTATCGAATGACATGGAGTTACTTCAGGAATACATGGTTAATGGAAATTGGATGAAATTTATATTTAGTACGAATTAATCGGTTTCTTGCTAACTCGTCACTAGTAGAAACTGATCATTGATTATAGTTGGTCATCAATAGTAAATGTGACTAGTAACAATCCGAGTTTCTGACGACAATTTTACTACAACCTAATTGAATGAGAGCCAACGATTTTAACCGTACTTGTTATTGTTTTTAGTTACATTGGTAGTCAAAATAAAACTTGACACCCAACAATCCTAATCTTTATTATAATTTCATAACCCAAAATTAAAAACCTTTGTTTTGTTCATAAACTATTACATAACCGGCAGTTTTGTTTATAATATATTCATTAATGTTACATATGTCCTTCGGCTTCTCTTTATTTGTCATAAAAACGCAAACATAAAACTCCAAAAAACAGATAGTTAAATATAAATTAAATAAGACAAAGTTAAGAAGATTAGCTGATCAAGTCAATGTGCTTGAAAGATGCCCCCACATGAACATCATCAAATGTGACAATTGGCTACATTGTAATGTCCGTAGTCCCAATCAAGATTCCATGTGCCACCTTCTAAATCATACATAATTTCTACATAGTTTTCCAAGTGCATCATGGAGGATAACTCATTGACACTCAAATTGATCTCCCTCCTAGTCATAGTTTCATTGGTAGCGGTCTTGGTGGCCGTCTACCATTTCATCACCGTTAGCTGGTGCAACCGTCGGCGGCGTTCTATCCCACCGCATCATGTGCACCAACAAAGTCATCATCAAGACAATGACTTTAGTTTGGAAAATTCGGTAGTGCTTCTTATACCTGCCCACAAGCACCAAAAAGGGTCGGGGTTAGATGCAAAAGGAGGAGATGGAGACGATGATGCCATGTGTTCGATTTGTTTGTGTGAGTTTGAGGAGGACGAAGAGCTACGCACTTTACCAGAATGCTTACACTCTTTTCATGTACCGTGTATTGATATGTGGCTTTATTCTCATTCGACCTGCCCTATATGTCGATCTGATGCTATACCTTCAACTCAAATATTGCTTCAAATTTTGGATTCTGATTCAGATGTAGAGGCTAGACAAGAAGAGTCTAGCGTTCTTCAGATATCAAGTGCATAGTTTTTTTTTCCTAGGATGCTTTTTTACACTTATTAATGTTCTGAAAATAATTTCAATTCTTCTTTTAGTTAGAACACATGATACTTTCCAAAATTTTAGACATAGGTGCAACAACATTTTTACATGGAGACCACATATTCAGACGTAAAAACAATCTTTTTCGTAAATGCAAGGTGATGATGCATACATTAGGCCAAGTGGCTTGACACCCTCAGACCTCGCACGATGAAGCGTCGTACACCAGGTTTGCCCCTTGTTAGGTAAAGAGATGATCATGGACATAATTATAACTACTTTCTCATTTTGTTATCAAGTAAGGTCATGAGTCAAAAGAATTATAGCATTTTTATGCTTTAACATACGTTCTTTTGAACCTGTTAGGTTCATAGTATACGATATCAATTTTCTGTGGGTTTTGGTTGGTTATATATGTGTGTCATGTAACAATGCACAACAAAGTTTGTTTCTTTTTCTTTTTATTGTGAGAACCCATTTCTAGAATGCTCACAAGACCCTATTGATGCCATAAACCAATAATATCAGATGAAACATAATGTTCACTTATCAGATGACATTTCATAAAGTTGAGATCAAAACTAGTATGTTTTTAAACATCAAACACACACTATGTTAGCCGGCCTCCGCTATTGAAACATAACCTTGTGATGAAGCTCCACTCTTGATTCTAACTCATAAGTCATCCAACAGCCTTCCCAAACTTATAAATACAAAACTGGCTTCTTGGTTACATTCATGAAGAAGGTTGTAGAAAGCCTAGAAAACTCCGACGTCATAAGAGAAAAAAAAATGGTAATTCATATCATGATTAAAAATAAGTTATTGTTGACCTTATATTAATAGAGTGAACTTCGCAAACGATGAGATCAGAAAAATTATTGACTGAAGTATCGAGAAGTGTAAGTACGGTTTAAATCACCCGTTTATGTTTATGTGGTAATGTTTTTCTTATATTGGTCGAATTTACATTTTTTAACTCTTGTGAACTTTTTTTCTAATGAAAACTTGATTTTGTTAGTAAAAGATTTATCAAAAAGGATTATATGAAAATGTATTTATTTATAAGTGATTAAAACACATCATCTATATTTATATCTGATATGTCGAACCGAGCTTGGTACGGTCAGACGGTAGCACCACAAGTCCACAAATCAACCGTGCTTTTTTTGTCCATCTTTCTTGAATATGTTGAACATCTATTCTTGATATCTGGGAATGTAATATGTGAGCACATAAGAATTTATTTTTAAAATATGTATAACGTGCTTATACTTATATTCTATAATTTATAATCATATATGCACCAAATGTATTCATTTATTTAATCAATAACAGTGGGAATAATCTTTGTTAGAATCATATACTCTTACTAGGGTACAACCCCGTGTATTACACGGGTTGAATTAAAAAATATTAAATAGTTATTAATGAATAATAAGAAATTGTAAAACATTATTCGATATAAGATATATTTGAAATTACGTATAAGTAGTTACTTTGATTAATTGATAAAATATTTATATTTTCTAAAACTTTCGTTATAAAAAATTATTGTTTTGATAAAAATTTATTTTTTATCTATATTTGTTGTTGAAAGACTTCAGGTTTGTTTTGTAAAATTATTTTATATATAAAAAATGATTTTAAAATAATTTCATTATTATAAAAAGTCTCGTTGTTTTAGAAAAAAATCATAGTTTTAGAAAATTTTGTTTTTGAAAACGTATATTTTTTAATCAAAGTATTTAGTTTTTATTTAATGAAAAATGTCTTTTAATATTATTGATTTAATAAGAACTTAGATTTATAATATAGAGAGAGAAAGAGAAAAAATTAGAAATTAGTTATTTGATTTTTTAAAATAAAATAATTAGTTTAGGCGGGAAAATAAATGGGAGAGTGAATATGGTAATGACATGTGTCAAAAAGTGTAAAGGTTTATTAGTATAGATGGTGACACGGAAGGTTTTGATGGAAATGATATATAGTTTATGATATATATATATGTCATTTTGTATCAATTACCCCATTGTTAAATTTCGAACAATATTTTTATAATATAATAGCTAAAAACCTATTTTAAAGCAAATATATACTAGATTTAAATACTTTAAAACAACAATAATTATTAGGTCCAAAATGATTACTGAATTTAATTTTAATGCTTTAGCAAGAAATGGGCTTGTTGGGCAGACCATGAAATTGACTAAACGGGTTGATGAACTAGAAAAGCCCATAGTTATTTACATTACATAAAATGACAAAAGAAATATTTAAGCCCGAATATCAAGCCCATATCTAGAAAATCACTAAAGTAAAGTTCGCTAAAATAAACTTTAGAACGTTGCGATTTTTTTAAGAAAGTAAGAAGACCACCAAATTTCAGTTCAATATTTTCATGAAAGATTAATGGTTTTTCTTCAACATATCATGGTTACTTAAATGAAATTTGATACAAGTATAAACTTTTAAAATTTACAAAAAAATATGAAATACGTTTTTATAAATATTATAGATATGAAGTCTCCATGAGGGCAAATTCTGACAGTAATGAATGACACATCACTTTCTTCTTATGTGATACCCATGTGATTTTGTGGGCATTCCTTCTCTAACCATAAATTAAGCTTTTTTGAATTTCCAAACTATTTTATCCACTTTTATAAAAAAAATCTATCATTTATTTCTAACCCGTTTTTCGACAGCAATAAATTATAATCAAAATGATAAATTAAAATACACATATTTTAGTCTTTACTGAACAACATTGAACATGTCACTTAAACAACCCTTTTAGCACGACGGATCTCGTTACAATCGGTCTCTTTATTTCCTGTGCCGTATGTAATGTCTGTTGTCATATCATATTTATCAAACGTTACTCTCTAAATGAGATATTATTGTGTATATTTGTTTGTTTCACTTTCAAAGTGGTTGTTGAGCAAATGCAAAATCTATTAGTTGTCCCATAAAGCTAACAAACAGTACTAAGATTAGTGAATCATCATGCCACTTTCAAATAATATAATAAGTATTTGTGTGGAAAGTATTAATCTTGTCTTTATGTTACATCACAAAATTTGAATCTTTACAACAAGGAAGACAAAAATGCGCTCATGGGTCTTGTTTTAATTTTGTGACTATAAAGTGAAAAGATATTCACGAGATTAATGATATATAATCATTTAAGGGTCTGATTTCAACTAAAAGAAGCACAGTGGCTTATGTAGATAAAATTGGACTTTATAGTTTGGGGTACCCCTATCTTTGGAGCCAAAGTTTTTTATGGTTTCATCAGGCAACTTGAGTTCTCTACAGGTCAGATAAAGATAAGTTGATTGTGCAATATTTTGTGAAGAGCTTTCATGCACACCAAGTGTTTGTTGAAAGTCCTCTGAGGTTCATCATGTAAATTTCTGAAGATAAAACTAGCTTTTGGCACTTGTTATGTGAGTGGAAACAGATATGAGATCTTCAAGTAGTGTAGGCCTTGGTTTGAGTCTTGTTTTTGGGTGTTTGTTGTTAGCTCTTATTGCTGAGCTTTATTATTTGTTGTGGTGCAAGAAGAGGGTAACAAACAGAGAGATTCAAGAAAGTTACAACAGCCCAGCAAGAGAGTTTTTGTACTTGTTTTGTTGGAAAAAGCCTTCATCTTTGAGCTCTACAGGGTTAGCCACAGACACCCAAGTGTATGAACCACAAGCATCATCAGCATCATCATGGCTCAGACCAGTTGGTCAAGATTGTGATGACATGACTGTTGAAACTGAACTCTTGAGGCTGCAAAACCTCTCTGGCCCACCAAGATTTCTCTTCACAATCAAGGAAGAAACAAGGGAAGATTTGGAATCAGAAGATAAGAGTAAAAGAGGGTCAAGAGGAAGAAGTTTGAGTGATGTTGTGTTTTCAGTGGAGACACCTTTTTTCACTCCACTTGCTTCACCACCATGCTTGACTCCACCAATAACTCCTAGAGATTCAACACATAGACCCTTTAGTCCTCTGAGTCATTCATCAAGTGATGCAGAATTCAACAGGATTTGGTCATCACCACCTCCAAAATTCAAATTCTTGAGAGATGCTGAAGCTAAACTTCAGAAAAGAAATCTGACTGAAAGATTTGGAGTTGATGATTCTGTTCAAAAAGGTGATGAAAATGGATCTTTTATCACACTAATTGTCTCTAAAGGCAAGGATGTTGATCATCACCACCACAACATCTCATCACAGTGCCCCTCAAGCTCTTCACAGGTACTCCCTTTAGCAGCTTCCCCTCCTACATTCAGACATCAATTTCATAAGAATCCCTAATTCACAATAGAGCTTCATCAGTTAAACCAATATGGGTTCTTATATATGTACACATCTTATGTATAACTTTGTATGAGAGCTTTAGTAGAAGTTTTAATTCAAGAAAAGCCCATTTTGCCATATCTTATTAACTTATTGAAAGTGATTTTCTGCTTTAGTTTCAATCAGAATTGAAAGACTACAATTTTCCCCCAAATTTCCATCTTCCAAGAAAAGCTGTTCTTGAATCTTTATCTTTAGTGTGGTAATTAGTGGTGATTTTTAGGTTGTGTGATCAAATAAAGCTGAACACAACTAAAGCTGAAACTATGTGTTGGCTAAATTGTATTGGATGTATATGGAAAATGAAAACACATACTTTTATCTTGCATTACAGTACAACACATCAGTCATATTTGTTATAAATGACAGTTGGTCACTCCCCCCATTGACTCTGATTCTGCTAGGACAGTTTCATGTTTCTTGTTCTGTTCTTGTTGATGCCATGGTTATTTTGACCTGTTACTGTTTTAATATTTTCAGGAAAACCTAAAAGACATAAGTTTAGATATCACATTTATAAAAAAATAAAACATAGTTATAGCTTTAGTTGTTTTCCGCTTTACATCCTTGAAAGCAAACAGTGTTAAAAAGGAACGAATCTATAAAAAAAATCATGACTCGAGGACGAATTCATACTAAAATTGTAATTTACTCTAAAAAGATTTATCTTTTAGTGTGGATACAAATAACTCATATATTTAGGACCCATTTTTGTCAAATTTTTTGGCTTGACTTGTATCTTTATCTAAAACATTAGTAGGTGAGGAGATTGACCTCCACTTTCGAACCTTATTTCTTTTCCTAAAGTATCAACAATAGTGTTATTGTCTAGACCTATTTTTATATCCTATTTATTTACTACGAAAACGACTAAACAGTTGGAATTGTTTATAGAATGATGTTAACGTGTACCGTGTCAGAAATTACACAAGTAGCATGCTTGATTATAATTTATGGAGGGCGTACATAATGATGAAAAGTGGATGTGAAGAAATAACTTGTAAAGATCTTTGTTTGAAAATAGATCATAAATTTAGGACCAAAGTAAAATTCCGTTGTAGTTGAAGGACCATGATTAAAAAGTACATATAGTTCAGTGACCACTGAATGATTGTCAATGAATCACAGACTAAAAGATCACGAGCAAGTTACAAAACTAACCCTGAAGATTACACCAGTTTCATTTAAGAGTTACAACCTTTTTTGTTACTTTTTTTTACCAACAATATTTTAAACATAGAAACAAGCCAGCGGGAAGCTAAGCAATACTAGGAATGAAATCAAAACAAATAACCTAGAGAACCTAACACCACCACCGTTCCAGAAGACACAACAAACACCCAATCAAGAGACTACGCCAATGGCTCAAAACAAGATAAAGATGAACAGCATCATTTGTGCCAACATATGACTCCCAGTCTTGACCTTTTCCTTTGTTTAATCTATTAAAATAGTTGAAATTTGATCTCTTCAATGATATACTTGAGTAGGGGTACTTTCTTCTTAACATTTTTGCGTTCTAGTTTTCCAAATGATTCAAAAAGAAGGTACTACCAAAGGAAAATCCTAAAGTTGTATAACACATATTTGAAATATATATTTATTGACCGATGATAACTCATACTCACATTTGATCTAATAACACTTTTAACTTTCATTCCCACTTATATAACGATCATAGATTTACATTTGTTTTCACTTACTAGGAATGCATGTCCTCCCATGTTGCTCATAATCATCATTGTTAGTGAAAATGAGTGGAAACAAAGAGTAAGTCTATGATTGTAATGCAAGGACTCTATGAATGAAATTAAAAGTTACAAGTGTCATCAGTCAAACTATCACTTAAAAGTATCATCGATCCTAGGGTAAGTAAATATCCCTCATCTTTGATTTTATTGATTATAGCTTTTTACTATTACAACATGTGTGATAGTAAAACAGAATAAGGTGGAGGTAATTAAGGGGTGAGTTAGATTTCATCCCTTTAGAGAAAAACAAGTTTGAAAATAGGAATTTGTTTGTGTTTGTGTTAGTGTTTGTAAATGAGTTGGGCTTTTACCTAAACAACAAACAACTACAAAAGATGCCCGTGACAATAGCACATGCGGTATTCGCCGAAAGTCCTACCAACCCCCACTTCCCCTTTGCAATTTTCTCACTTTTCATCTTACCCCACTAAAACCGTACTATGTATACCCATTCTTTTTCTTTTTTTTTTTTTCAAAAAAAAACTTCTTAGAATTTTGTATGTAAATCTGTTAGAAAAATAATTTTATTAATAAAACTCATGCACAAGCGTGCGCTCTTCACATGTTTTCATTCTTTGAAATCAAATCACTACATCATCTAAAGAAAACATTTTAAGAAAAGTTATTTTCAATATAACTATAGCTCAAATTTTCATACAAATTTGATTATGCAAATCAGACTTACATACTTTATTTACTAAAAAGCATCTCTTAATACTTGATGATGCAATGGGTAATACGAGAGCTAACTTTAAGATACGATGCACTAGTCCGAATGAACTTTGCCACTTTGGGTTTTGGAAGAATCGATGGTTGTCGGGCTTGAAGATTTTGATTTCAAGGAAGTTCAAAATTGCGTTGCGGGGTGCAAAATCGTCAAGTATGTTCAGTGACAGTGGGTGTAAACTTTAAGAATCATAAGTCTGTGCAATAAAAAATCAATAAGAATAGAAAATTGCATGTGCTAATTTTCGTCAGTTCAGTTTCTAACTGAACAATGGCAGATGATGCAAATATGCAATTCAATGTTTTCTTTTTCAATATTTTAATACTCTTAGAATGTTGATTAATTGATGAATTGAATAAGTGATAATTGAGCTAACTTCTTTTCATAAGGTTAGCATGTTAGGGTAAGGGGAGCACTCCACCATGAACCCTTAGGCTGCGTTTGATTAGATGGAATAGAATGGAATGGAATTGAGAAACTAGTATAATTTTCAAGTAAAATTATGTTTAAGTGAGCAATTAAAGGTAAACCCAAGGGAATGTTTCATCTCAAATTCCTTTGGTTGTAGGATTTCAAAATCTTTCCACCTAGAGAGAGAATTTGAAATCCCACAACCAAGGGAATTTGAGGTGAAACATTCCCTTGGTTTTACATTTCATTATCCACTCAAACATAATTTTACTTGAAAATTATACTAGTTTCTAAATTTCATTTACATTCCATTCTCATTACTTCTAACCAAACGCCCCCTTAAGCTCTTGAACCACACCTAATAATGTTTTGTCATCTCATTTTACGCCTTAAGCTATTTTCACTATCCTCATGAGACGGGACACTTCACTTTTGAACGTGAACCAATTTAAAAATAAAAGGACACATGGAAGGTATATACCGGTTGATTGAGAGCCAAATGTTTTCTATGCGAGTACAGGTTACTTAACACGTCTCCCAAACCTCCACACTTCTCTACACACCAGAAACGGTGTACCCCTAGAACACTTCCAACCTGCCCACCCACCACATGGGTGCTCTAAGGGCCCTTACAGGTTCACTCATGGGTTGTAGTGAAAAAGTGTGATGTTTATATGAATAGTAGAGAAAAGATGTGATTTAACTGGACTTTTTTATTTTATTTTGTTAAACGAACATAAACAAACTTCTTGTTGAACGATTCAATACACGTCCGGTTCATTTAAAGCGTTCACAAGATGATTTTATTAAGATACGATATAAGGTTGAAGACGGGGGAATGCTCTTACAAACACAGAAAGGTAACGGGGCAAATATGTGACTTCAGCTAACATGTACTTGCCAAAAAAAAAAAAAAAAATCCTGGTAGTCAATTTTAGAAGATATGAAACAAAGCTTAAAGTTACAATCACTTGGGACAAATCGACCATCCAAACACGACCTCTTGTCAAATCATTGTCTTTTGAGTTGTAATTTCAATGGAGTATAGAATACATATTTTCATGCATATGGTACATGTCCAAAATTTTCATGCTTATAAATAATGTGAGAAAAAATGGTCCAATTGTTGGTAAGTTATTAGAGGAAAATCACATGATAAATGATACAAAACAAAAAAGGCGAGTGGAATTAGATCATAGTGTGATGGATGATACTCATACCAAATTCTACGTTAAGAGAGTTGAGACCAGTTTCTTGTAACATGCTGAATGCGGTAAATCCATAATATGAATGGTAAAGATCCGGCAATTGTCTAGGGAACTTACTGAAACCACCATACTGCCAAAAAAAACGAGCAAAATGGTCAATATTGGTTGGTATGATGGGTCGTAATTCGTACGTTACACAATGTGTTATCATAACAAACGTTCCACGCAGGTTATATTGATAAACAATTAAGAACAAAGTAGCACAAGAAATATTGAAGATTCAAGAAGCAACTGACCATAGACTGGCAAGTGAGCAAAAATTCACGTAGGGATCTTTCATTTAAGAGCTTATTAGCACCTAAGATCTTCAGAACTCCACCAACCCTGCAAAATTACCATAAAATAAGTGAACCATAAAAAAACAAGTGAAATAACAGGATTTTAAAGTAACTATGATCAGGGCCGGTCCTGAGGATTTTAGTGCCCTGGACAGGCTAGAAAAAAAAGGCCTTTAGGCCCTGACGAATTAAATTATATAAACTAGATTTTTTATAAGAAAATAAACGTTTTAGCAATAAACGTAACAAGATCATAGTATTAGAATGACATAATGTAATAGCTAACCAATAAATCTTTCTATTCAACCTCGTTGCTAGCGTCTGTCTAAATTGGAATTTTTTTTTTCATTTATCCCTAGTTGGCCAAGAATTGAGATTTGGGTTTCTTTTGAAATAGGCTTTTTGGGTTGATGAAAATTAGTTATAAACAACAAGTTTATTTAATAAAAATGGGCCTTAAGAATTGTATTTGGGTTAAAAGATATTTAGGTTAAACTTTTTGATTGGGTTAAACGGGCTATTACTATTTAAAAAAAATATATATAATAATAATAAAAAGATTAAAAAAACAAAATTTTAAATTCTTTTGGGCCCCCGAGCGAGTGGGCCCTGGACGGTTGTCTAGCCCGCCCCTCCTCAGGGCCGGCTGTGACTATGATCTAACCAAAAAGCATAACAAGTGTCACTGATTTTGTTAGGTCTTCCTTGAAATCCTCCATCAACTGCTTGCCTCTGAAACATGAGAAAGATGACAGCAGTTAAGAAACTCATTTGACCTTCACAACGGCCAGCATGCTACTTCGAATAAAATCTAATGGAAAGTGTACCTGCAAACACCAATCTAGAAGCAGTGGAACATCTATGATGCTAGAAGATGTGTTCTTAGAAACTAGATTATCTTCAATGAAACCCATCAATCGAAGAGACGCTACAGCACAGTAAGTTGCACCACCTGTGATTCTAACAGTAAGAACGGTTTATGAGCAATATTTTAGTTCTAAGAAAGAATGTAGAGAAGTAAAAGGTCCTAACAATATAGTCAGTTTACATTATTATAATAATAGTACTCATTATTTGAGTGCCAAATGTAAGAAAAAAGATTGTTGACGAATAGTGTCAAGTCAAACATAGCGCTTATCTTATAGACAAAGAGAGTTTTAATTACTGCATCAGTGCATCCAAGAGAAAAAAGTTTCAATAAAGCAAGAAAACTCACCATGAGATTCCTGACCAGGAATTAGTCCAAAGCCACCATCATATGACTGCAAGAAAACATTACCTTATAAGACATATGCATATGTAAAAAACAAAACATCTTAAAAGGGTTCTGATTTAGGAAACCATAAGAGAGAACATTTCAATTAAAATAATTGTATTAAACACTACTTTATCTATCACTAGAGATGACAACGTGGTCTGGTCGGTTAACGAATGAAAGCGAGTTTTATATCGGCCCAAACGGTCAGGTAAGGTTGGACTGACTCATCAAAGCTTTGTGTCCAATTTAAGCTACTTATAACAATTAAAGGTCTAAATAAGTTTATAAAAACTATTTATCAAAAATAATGTAAGTATCTAACTCATTAAATAACTGATAAAGGGCTTTTAAGCATTTGAGAAAATACTTGTGCTATTGTGTTCTCTGTGTTGTTTGCTTTATGCTATTTTTCTGTTGCAATATTGCTCCTTTAAATATGACAACAAATTAGCAGAACCAAAATCACTCATCCTACTCGTTGTAAATAAAATACAACTAATCGACCCATTTCTAGATGGTATCCAAAAAGAAAATTAAATGTTGAGCATTTCTAACCATCTTTGATGTTTAAATGACTAAAATACTTCAACTGGTTAATTAATTTACAACACCATATTAAGAACCAGAGAAAAGAAATTAGGACAATAATATTTTAGTCCATATTTTATAAAAAAAAAACACCTGATAATTGGGTACTGGAGAAGGAGAATTTAAATTACCTGACAACTCACTATGTAGTTCTTGGCCTTCTCTTTATCAATGCCACTCCAGTTATCCAGCAGAGAAGAAATAACAACTACAAAACCCAATTGGCTACAATGAGATTCAATCTAAAAGAAATAGATTTACACAGCTAGCTTAAAGGAACATGGAGTCTTACCAGCACAATATACAAATCGTAAGTCCGTCTCCGCTCCCGTATGAATGGGCATGAAACTAATGCACAAAGAAAGAAGAAAACTAAAATAACAAATAGAATTCAAGGCAGGAGGATCGAATCAAGCAAATAAAGTCAGCAAAAGCATATCAAATATATGATATGAATGCAGTGGCTAGTAGGGTGACATGAGTCGGTTCAGTTTTTGTCTCTTGAAAAACAAATTGGGTCTGGTTTCTAGGCGCTTTGATTTTACACGATTTCAGTTTTACATAGTTTCGTAATTTCAAAACATCTCGCAAGATTGCAGTGTTGCACATAAATTTGTGGTCTTCCTTCGTATCCTATAAATGATTTATATTTGGTCCCACATAGTGAATATGTGTGGATGATTTAGACCTTTGTTATCAAAATGGCAACTCAAAATCTTCTATAATATATATCAAAGAAGAGGTGAGCATCAGACAAAGTTGTCCTGTGGATTTTGGTGACCCTGTGTGAAATTAACAAAGTTGGCCATTTAAACATTACAAAGATATGTATGTATAAAGAGCATTAATACTGCAAATTTGTTATAATGTTTAAAAAGTAAAAACTGTAAATTAACGAGTGCAAAGTGCCTACATCTCTAAAAATAGTATCGTTTTTTAGACAATGTACATAAAATGTCTGTTTAAAAAAGTTAAAAAAAGGCCTGTAATTGTGAAACTATTCCTTTACAGCCTTCCAAGTTCCAACTTTCATAGAGAAAAGTGGATTTGAACTATGAGAAGCATGGATCATAATAAAATAAGGAAATCATGTCTCTTGGTTAATAATTCTACATGAGAAACCTGTAGCATCATATGTATCAATGTAGTTTTCTCATAAACTTAGCTCGAGTTACTTATTATAAATCTTTCTTAGTCAGATCGAAATAGGGTGGTTCTTACCTCCCATCAGGTTGCTGAAGATGTTTCATTGACTTTACAATTGAATTAGAGTCAATAAGTGAAAAGTCATAGTCAACTATTTTCAATATGGCTAATGCACAGTATGTGCTTGCCAAGTGACTGTTGTTGGGAACCGGAACCTGTAAGCAGATATATCATACTAGAGTAAGAGAAATATACCTGAACTACAACCAAAAAAAAAACCATGAAAACTTGAAACTTTTTAACAGGCAAATTTCCAAATAGACCACACAAGTGATAGCCTGACTTCATACCCTGTTATCAACAGAATGAAACTGAGAACTTTTAGAACCATGAAATCCATAGAACTGTCCTGCAGTAAACAATCCACAAGTAGGTTCAATGATTTCTGCATTGTACTCATGAACTATGGGAAAGACATAAGTGGCAAATTCACATCTCATACCATTGTTTAGTTCAGCTTTGTTCTTAGGATGAGCTTGTAATGACAAAACCCAATTGATAACAGCTTCTCTATCAATCTATACAATCGATAAATGCCATATTAATATGTTTGTAGAGTCAAATTACCCTGCAAGACTGTAACATTGTTACACTACATATGCATACATTAAACTTTCACATGATTAGGTCCATTCTATACATGAAGTAATAAACCTCGTACTTTTAGGTTCAACCTAGTAAAACATCTTTAGGTATATAATTAGCATGTACTTATCCCTTTGTGAAAGGAAAAAAGCACCACTTAACATTAAAACTAAAGAAATATTTCCTATCATACTCCCCTGCCCATAGCCATTCTCCCTATCTTTGATCCAGACTACACTGTATAAGAAAAGAAACAATGTTTTCAGCTAAACCGCAAACCAGACAGTACTTACAGAGTTCACCAGGTCGAGTTACACTGTCATGTACTACGCGTTAAGGCTTCAACAAACAATAATGATATCACACATATACTACTTTCCTAATTATGTATGATAACAATGGATTTTAAATTTTGTAACAATTCTTTTCATGAAACACCTAGAAGAACAACAATGTCAAATCGAGGTCCATTATTCATAGATATCAAGCCCTAGTAAAAAATAACACTATGGAATCATGTTAATCAGCCAAGTGAAGCAATTTCCATGTCAATTGCTACAGATGAACATTCAACAATCCAAATCATGTCATTTTAAGCAACAAAAAACCCTAATCGAACAAATGAGATCTTAAATCACATCTTTTCGCTGCTGCTGTTCAAGTAAACATCACACCTTTTTCACTAATAAGAGACAGAGGGTGAATTAAAAACATTAGTTTGAGCAATTAGGAGGCGAAAGCTCACACGATCGAGTGCACGGAGGATGTGGAGCCCGGAGATGATGAAGTAGGCGAGAGTAAGATGGTTGATCTCTTGATCCGCATACGGTGGCGGCAGTATCTGGTAATTCATCTCGAGATACCTTATGTGGCGTTCTCTGTCGAACAATTCATCTTCTGAAGGAGATCTATACAGTAAATCACCATCATCCGCCATTGATGCGAGCTTATTCGAACAGACGATCAAAACTTGAGATTGCGTTTTGCTTGTAACTGGTGGTCAGAGTCGGTCAGAGCATCTTGTTTTGTAGCGTTTAAAAGTCGAAATTTCTTAGGATTTTTTTCTTTATGCTCGTTATTTCTTCCTAACTACATCTATATATTATCTTACATGATTTAAGAATTTATTTATAGTAATTATTAGATGGGATACTCTTATTTATTATTATTTTTTTAACGGGAAAACTATTTTACTTTTAAATTATTTTATATTATATAATTGTCTGAGTTGAACTCAAAATCTTCTTTCTGAAAGACAAAACTCTCTATTAACTTGTTAAAGACAAAGTGAGATTTTATATTACAGAACTTACTATCAAGATATATGCAAAATTATCATTCAAAATATATTTAAAAAAACGATATTAAAAATGATTGTCATGGGAATATTATTTTATCATGTATTGTTGAATAAAAATAAGAAATGATATTTTGATATATTCCATGTATGGAAACCATTAAATGGTGTTTTTATATATATATATATATATATATATATATATATATATATATAGATATATATATATATATACATACATATATATATATATATATATATATATAATATATATATATATATATATATATATATATATATATATATATATATATACATGTTATGATGATTAAAAATGATCGTCATAGAAAACATTAAAATATTATTTTGTTTACATAAATATACAAAATAATAGTTTGTTCACTAAAGATCAATCACTCACCTTTTTAAATTTTACTTTTGTTTGTCAGACGTAATCTTAATTGCATAATTTTCATAGGTATAAATTCTGTTTGCTCACAATGATGGTTATGAATGGAATGAAAGAGCATACAACCATACATTTATTGTTAGAGAAACACACATAAACATGACATAATTATACAAATGAAAATCAAATATAAATCAAATGTAAATTTTGTGATGATTATATATGTGGAAAGCAAGCATAAATATTTAATCAATATTGAAGCGGAAATCAAGTGTAAACATATAATGATTATGCAAGTGAAATAGTCAATTGACGAAAAAACTACAATTTAAAAATGATATTGACCAACTTATTACTATGAATTAATATAATTAATTTATTAAAATTCAGTTATTTCTTTTAGAAAAAACTAACTCATCTATTTTCATTAAACATCAATACCTACCTACAATTTACATTATTTTTTTATTTTTAAACACTATATTGAATACAAGAAAAACAACCTACTTGATGTCGTCTTTGAAGACTCAGTAAAAATCAACACTTTTATTAATCATCTACAAACTGCATCTTACAAAATAGTTTGTCCTTTTTTTTTTTTTTTAATTAATATCCGTCAAAGCCCATTATGTTAGGCCTGTTGCAAAACCTTTCTCCTTCTACAAACTGTTTTCTTTGAGTAATTACATCAAACAGTTGGTGTGCATCACTGCGTTTTACACATAATAATAATGAAAGGGACCAAAACTACCGTCTTAACATTCGCCGAAAAGTGCAAGGTATTCATTACGATGATTTCACTCTACACCACACCTGTTAACTGATTCTCAGATTGATTATCGTTTTTATGATTTATGGCAGAATATATTGGCTTCAAATTGGCAAGGTAATCTCAATACAGTTAAGGCTGATGCCAAAGGAAGGTAGGTACCAATTTAATTTCCCATTTTTTCTTTGTATAGTTTCTTTGTATTGATCGATGTTTACGGCTTTGTGTGTGTGCGTGTGTTTCCTTTGCAGCAAGGACGATATCTACAGTTCAAAAGTTAAATACTTTGTGAAGAAGGGGAGGCCTTACATTTGGGTTCCTGAGGGTGACTTGCATAATGTGGTATGCTTGAATTTCATCAATTTGCCTCTACTTTTTGCTCTTATTATGTATCCTTGATGATTCTTTATCCCATGAGATAGAGGTATTGTATGTTTGTTTGTGCTTCAGGTGTGTGAGTGAGGGTGGAATGAGAGCTTATTTTGTAAAACACACTTGAATGCTTTAGTTAACAAACTAGTCTGATAGGCATTAGCCACATTATGGCAATTGAATGATATGAAAATTTAGCAAAACCCTCTAGTTCAGATAGTTTCTTTCAGGTGGAAAAATAGCACACATTTTCCTTTGGGTAAAACATAAAGAAATATAGAGTGTGGTAACTGTTCTTTAAGCCCACCTGCTATTCATTTGTGAACTGTGGTATATATTCTGCCCACTCAGTATCTTCAAGAAAAGATGAAAAGCCTGAAGGTCAATTGTTGTTTGAAATATCTTATAGTGGTAAAAGTTATCCTTGTATTTTTAGTTGTTGTATATGGAATGAGCCCTTCATGTGAGGGATGATTTTGGATTGAAGTTCTAATTGTAAAACTTCTATCTCACCCTCTCATGGTACTTCTTTGTTATAAGTTAGTTCCTTATATCCTGTTGGAATTTGATAATTTCAACTATAAGGGAACTACCATAGGTTTTTATTTATAGTTTTTATTTTGAAAGTACCTGGTCTGAATTATGGTATACCAATATATATGCTTATTGCTTTACTAGAAACAAAATTTACCCCTCTACTATTCTGATTTGTGCAATTTGCTTAAAAAGAATACAGTTATCGATGAACGTGGTTCATTGGCAGTCACAAGTCCGTTGCCAGGCTCGCTTGCAAATTTGCTTCAGTCTATAAAGAAGGTTGGTCAGTTAACCTTTTGTTTACCTATCACTCACATGCCCTCTCTCTCTCTCCATATATTCACGCATATGTTCTCCAAAGGAATTATGAAAAAAGAATTTTGAGTAAAAATAACACCTCACTTACATGACACATTTTGAAGCATTGCAATTTTTAAAACTTAAATGTGAGAGTTGAAGACGATACTGCATTATCTTGTTAGTATTATAATAACACCAAGAATCTCTAATTGTTACAGCCTCCTAATCGGATTGCTCTTGTTGGTGAACTTGTGCCGCTTGGTGATACAAAGGTATAATTTAAGATGCTGAACATGAGCAACTATTTTTGCTTTAAGCTTTTGGCCGGGCTTTTATCTATATCGTATTACTTTGTGCTTTTTTTCTTTCCATACTAGTGACGGCAAACCACAACTGGTATTGCCTATGTTCCTCTTAATAGTAGCTAGTTCCCCTAGTTTTTGCTAGAATATCTTCATTGGTAGTCATGCTCATAATTTTATTCCTAAGCACATTTACATTGTTCTGTCTTCTTTGTAACACTTCGTCTTTAAAGTATTGTGACGAATCTTAGTTAATAAAATTGCATAGATATTCTATATGTTAACATCTAGTTGTATGTTCCTATTTATGGAATTCTGCCAGGTAAAGTCAGCTGCAGAAAGCCTTCGAGAGACAATAATATCAGAAGGGGAGGCAATAAAGGCGTTCAGTTATTCAGTTACTGGCATATTAAGCTCATCTGATTTCAGATTTACATCTCGTGCTGAGAATCTCCAAGAGCTATTGAATGAGGATCAACAATACATGATTTATAAGTTTAATCCAAGGTATGAATATGCCTTTTACAAATATTGTATTGATAGATAAAAATTTAGAATATATGAGCAATATTAGATTATCTTATAGCTTGTTGGATTCTATCTGTTGAATCATGGTAACACATTATAAACATGGTTTGTGAAATTTTCACCTAAATGGATGGTAAATTGATAAGCCCCAGGCACCCAGCGCTGGAGTATCGAATGAAAACAGTTCAATTAAAGAATTAATTTGAACAAGATAATGGTCTATGGTCTAGAGATAGATCAACTCTCCTATCGTATATTGTCAACAGGCAAAACAACTTTTAGTGTCAAATCAATTATCAAAATTAAGCACAATTGGATTACAACCCTATAAACCCTATTTATAGATTTTAGGACTCAGTTCTTTCCTACTATAACTCCAATTCGTAGTTCTTATCTAATTTGAACCTATCTAGTATGTAATTAAATGAAATTTTGATCCACACCTTGAGGCAACAAGGTGGTGTTGGAGGCAAAATAATGATAGGCCAAACAAACTTACGCGGTAATATTCCGTTCATAAAATTGGGTTTGGAGAGGGTGAGATTAATGACAGACCTTACCTTAACCGGGAGATAGAGAGACTGCTCCTAATCAGACCGTTGGCTCAAATATCCACACAAGTAATGGATTGCATAGTTAGTGAAAGTTTCCATGTTGACTACATGCTTGAAAATCTGTTTACAATCTCTCACCGAAACCTGATTGGTGTTCTTTGTTTAGCATTACCATCTTACTCGATCATTGCTGGTGACACGTTACTGCCATCTTATACAAAGTGTTTACATTGCAGTTCAGTCACTTACATAGAAGGCAAGGAAAACAGTCAGGAAGTGGATTTGAAGGACATGGAAGAATCTAAGGCTGACTCCTTGTGTAAGTATCTTTCTACTTGTTCAGTTCAAATTCACACTTTCAAAACAAAAGAACTTGCAGAAGCTTTTATATTTTTGTCAAATGAACCAACAAGTAGTGCTATATCACATGAGTGGTTACTGGTTTCCTCAACATTTGCGGAAAAACTCATCATTATGGGGCATGGACGGTATAGTTAAGTTTTATGATTACATTACTTTTGGTATTTGGTTGTGTAGCACTTTTTTCTGCAAGCTTGATCGATGGGATTAATCAAAGTGAAGCTAGGCGTCGAGCCCTGATTATTTTTTGTGCCACACTCTTGAATAAGCATGTGAAGGTATGAAACTCACCCTGCTCGGCGCTAGTAGAGTAAAAGTAAAAAGTCCTTATAGTCTTTTAGTAACACATCCATTTAAGTCATTTTATTCCAATATCTAGACACTATGTAATATGTTAGTTTCTTTGACGTCTGATATTTTGTGCCTTTACAAGGATGCACTGGTGCTTTCTATAGACCGAAAAGGGCTTGATGTGCTGGGGAAATTTGTGGGTCCCATGACGCATGACGGGTCACATGAATACGAGTGGAAGGAGTTGAGACTGCCATTGAAGGCAGAAGCTCGAGATGTTGAGACGTTTTGCAAACGACTGGTTGATATGGAAGAGGAAGCTATCAAAAGTGTTTCTTCCTTCAGTGGCTTATCATTGGAGCCAAATGAAACTTAGGCTTGAAGTTCTGTTAACCAAGTTATGTGTGACTGAGTCTTTTAGTTGGACTTGAAAACTAGTGCAGTGACCAGTACAACCGTTGTTGTAACTATACCTTTGCTTTAGAGGTGACTTGTATACCATCATTTTTTTATGTCTTGTTTGATTTGATTATGTAAACTATAAAAAAATGTTTACAGACCATCAGCCTCTTTAAAAGAGAAAAACATATTACATATTAACCAAGTACGCCAAACAATGACTGTTGGGGTTAACAAGCCTGACCCCTTATAGCTCATACACAAAATATTACTAAAGAAGCATAATACATACTCTGAAAGGATGCAAACACACGTACAATATGTCACTCAATCAAATTACATCAACAATTATGATTTAGTAATCACTTAAAGAATGGTGCAAAACTTATGTTGATGGTAATTGAAATCATGGGACTTTTGAGGGTTCCGATTAACCAGATTTGGAGTTGGGCGAATAGATGGAGCAGACGGCTTGATATAAGTGTGTGAGGGTGGTGCTGGTGGTGAGGGTGGCATGGGTGGGGCAGATGGCTTGATATAAGTTTGTGGGGGTGGCGGCACTAGTGGTGGAGGCGGGGGTGGAACAGATGGTCTGGTATAAGTTTGTGGGGGTGGTGGTGGTGAAGGCGGGGGTGGAGCATGTCCAACATAAACAACATTAGGACCTTGAAGATTGTGGGATGTAGATGGTAAACCATAACGAGTTGGTTGGTTATGATTATTGTTGAAGTTAAACCTAACACTATTGAATTGTGTGTACTCCACACTCTCCACTCCTTCAACTTGTGACAATATCGCCAATGCTCTACCAATATCACTAACATCAGGCATAGACGTTGGATATGAGTTGTTGATCTGTTGTAATATAGTAATATTTTTTCCTGGAAATTCGTGTTTGAAAACACGTTTTACTACTTCAGCATGTTCTGTAGTAGAAACCGTAAACTTCCCAATATCAGAATCCATTGCTAACAATCTGGCGCCATCAAGTTTACGAAGTGCCTTCTTTACCTTCCGTAAGCATCCATCACAGCTACAAAACTGACTGATTTGTAGAGTAATATTCATTGGAGCAGTCATCGTTTATGTTTGCTGAAACGTTACAATTTCAAACTATAAGTCTCCACATACAACGGATTATTATCTCATAAAACTTATCTAAGCTTTTATAATTGGTTAGTAGTCAAAGTTATTAGCTACCTCACTAAGTAAATCAGAATTTCTTTAAAAGAACTAGATGTTATCCTACCTATCCTACTTCACATGATCTACAGACTACATTATTAATTTACACAAACTCGATTACAATCTGGACTTAAGCCCTTTATCTCAAAAGAAACTTCATCATTTTAACTCTAAATAATTTAACCATTAGACCTTACCCATATCACAAAATTAAATTCGAGCTGTTACCCAGAAAAATAATAATTAAGAAACAAATTAACAGTCAATGATATAAATTCATCAACAAAAGAAAAATAAAACAGTTAAATATCATTAAATATCATCTAAAAGATCAATAAATGAAAAAAATAAAAATCACAGATTAAAATAACAATGAGCAGGTAGCTCACAGTAACTTTGTTTTTTCATTATAAAAATATATATGACTATACCTTTTATATAAGAACACCACTTATATAAAGTGAAAATGTAAATCAAAATATAAAAATAAATGAAACAACGTATAATAATATAACAAATAACAAAATCCTATGAAATAAAATATTTTTTAATGAAAAATCACACATCCGTTTATTGCTACTTGTAAGCTACACGATTTTTAATCCACCTCATGCTTTTCTTTTTTTAACAACTAATCTACCCTATGCTCATGTTTTCTTTTTTTAACAACAAATCTACCCTATGCTAATATTTCACGCCTAGTGTTCCAAAATAGTTTTCAACTCATATCATTGTTTTACCAACACAAGTGAGATGAAATAAGATAGTTTATTGTAGATAAATAAACTAATAAATAATATTATTCTTCACAAATTAAACAATAGACTAGTCAACCAACAAAAAAGTTTAAACAAATATGAAATATTATTATAATAAAACCTATTTTTTTACAACAACTAGATATTAAGATAATAGAACTTAATTAATATTTTTATAACACCTAACCTTCACTCGCAAGGTTTAGATGTTCACATTAGAAAAAACTCTCTTAAAACAACCCAATAAGAAAAAAAAAAGCTTGCTTCACCGGAGTGTCACCTCACTTACACAAAAACATCGGGACATAATACGTCTATGGGAAGTAATACGTCTATAGTAGATAGAATATGCATTTCGCAAAATAAATTAGATATGGTTTAAGATAAACAAATACCTGAACAAAAGGGCATGTGTAAGCCCCAACTTCTTCCCAGGCATCTAGGATCACAGGATCCTAGATAAAAGGTCGAATCAAACCTTGGCGGTATGAGCAAGTATCGCTGCTGCTGAAGCAGATTCATAGAGAAAGTAGGAACAATATATATATATATATATATATATATATATATATATATATATATATATATATATATATATATCAACAAGTACGTTGATCAAATAAAATCACAACTGTTAAATCCTTACAACTTCATAGAATTAAAAAACAGGTTTAATGAATGAAACAAAGAAAACGACTTTAAAGCGTCATTCATTGTAATAAATTGAGAAGCAGCTAGTAAATTCAATACACCTACATGAATCAAATGCAAGAGAATAATAATAATACACTAGAAACTATAATTAAAAACCGTATAATCCTTACAACTTTCGTTATCGGTGAGAGGTTGAAGGGAGAAGATAACTTGTTAAGCCGTGAGGGAATTGAATGGATTTGGTATGCAAATCAATTCAAAAAAGTAGTGTTTATATAGGAGAATGAAATGGGTCGGAGCCCTTTAATTTGTATTATATTATTTTAAGGGGTCCATCCAATCTTCAACGGCCACGTGGTAGTCATCAAAAGCACCCAAAGCGAATATCCACTAGAATCGAACGATCCAACGGACTTTACGTGTGGATGAATTTACGCGTAAGAAAATTTCACTCTCTTTTTTTCCTTTTTTTTAATAAACTGTTTTTTAGGTTAATCTTCACCGTAGGTTTACCCAACTCACGTTAGAAATCTGAAATCCACCTGGTTAATCTCCACCGTCAGATCACCCCTCCTTAACCAAGGTTTACTTGAGTAGAGTAGGGTCGTTTAGGGAATAAAAAATAAAAGATAAAAATAAAAAATAAATGATAGGCATTTTGGCAATTGAATGATGTGATAATTCAGCGAATCCCTCTTGTTCACTTGGTGCCTTTTAAGTCGAAAAATAGCACACATTTTCCTTTGAGTAAAACACAGAATAATGAAGTATGGTAAGTGTTCTTTAAGTCCAATTGCTATACATTTGTGTATACTGCCCACTTAGAGCATTCGAAACATAGCACACATTTTCCTCTAGTCTAGTTTCGCACAGACTTGTGAAACTTGACGTTATTCACTCGACCCTTGAACATCGTACGTTGCCTCTGGATATGTTTCTGGATTTTTTTAACGATCATTCATATTTAAAAAACAAGAGTTAGCAAGAAGCTAGACAATACAAATTTTAAAATAAAAAATCACACTAAGATCATCATTTTAGATCTGTAATATGTGTCTAGATTGTAAGAGGAAAAAATTCATTACACTCTAACTAAATGTTCCTAACGCTATGTTCTCAAGTTCATTTAAAAGTAGAGAATAGAAAGGAATCGGAAGGAAAGAAAAAAATATTGTGTTTCAAAGTTTTTTTAACGAAAGAAATGAAAGGAAAGTAAAAAAATTGTGTTCTCGAGTTAATTTAAAGAGAGAAAAAAAAAGAAAATTAAAGGAAAATAAAGCCTAAAATGATACATTCCAAATTAGAAGGAAATAAAAAGGAAAAAAAATGAATAAAGAAGAGAAATCATTCCAAAGAGAAATTTTTTTTACCCCTCCTTAAGTAAACTCATGAACAGACGTAAAAGGATATTTAAGTGATATAAAAGTTTATTTTTTAATTATAAGATTATAATTTTAAAGCGGGTGTGATGCATGTAAAAGCACAGTAAAAGTAAAATAGAAAGTGTGTTTGTCGATATATAAATTGTATAACATTATAACATTGTAAATTACATACAAACTAGCTACAAATCCAAAGTAATAAACTATAAGGGATTAAAAGTTATTTTATAAATTGAATGAAAAGGGATCCAGAAGCTTCTTGACACACAACTATATGTGAGTAAGGCGGTTGGAAGCTCTTGGTCTTTTCAACTTTACTTTTTGTCGTTTCAACATGATCAAAGTCGTGAGGTGTCAAATTCAATGAACTTATAAAAAACTACATGATCTTTTTTTTCTTCTTATTGATTATATCTTAAAGGTTAAATGTAAAGTGCTTATACATGTTTTACATTTGTACGAGTTCCTAACGTACATTCGCCTTCACGCTTGGGTAATTGGGTTAGCATTTTTAATTTATACTATTTTGACCCTTTGAGTTTAGCTAACTTTACATTAACTATCCTATATTTCTTGATTTGTTCTTTTGACTTGCTCATAATATTTGTTTTCTTCTTACAAAATTTTAAAGAGGAAAGTTGTAAATCAGGGGTTTCACGGTCATGTCACCGTGCACACGTTTTGACGGTTTCGTTTTTTTTAAATAAAGTTAGATTTTATGTTTTTCTTTCCTTTAGTGTGTTGGTTTGCGCCAACGTTTCAGCGTTATTTTTTAAAAACTTTTGAGGTGGTGCCACAACACGGCGGACATTAATGCTAGTTTTAATTTAAATGTTGTAGTAATAAACAAAATATTTTATAGGAAGTAAATATCTAGCAATTGATACTTTTGATTTGTTTAATTTGGTGATAAATTAAATAATTTTTTTTATAATATCACATATATTAATATATATATAAGCTTTTATTAACGGTTAGTCTTAATGCAACTATTAGCGACATCATTAGTAGGATATCATTAGTAGGGTTGTAAACAAACAAAGTCGATCCGGATCGAGTCAAGGTGGACTTGTTTTTAACCAAGCCAGATCGAGATAGCTTGTTTATCTTAATGAGTTCAAAATATGGCCTGTGGCTCAGCTCGTTCATATATTAAACACATTATATCTCTAATCGATTCAGATGTAACCTTTTAATGGAATCATTAGAAGGCTATCAAACAACCTTTTATTATTTAATTTGTTTATTAATTATTAAAAATATAAGTTTAGGAGTTTAATTTAGTTTAATCTTTTTTTGAATGGTTCTAATATTGAGCTTGTGAATAAAAAAGGGAGTTAAACATAAATTTACATACCGGAAGATAGGCATACTTTCTACGTAGCCTTTTCTGTAAATGGTTCAAAGTTTGAGGGGTAAAACGCAAACAGATGATTGGAATATACAATAGAGATGTTCCAGAAGTTTCTGGGTGATACCTATCCGTACATAAAGCCCACACTTGTGGATTACAACCAATATTCACATGCCACGTAATATTCTATGAGTAGCTTTCGTCAGCACCTACGTAAGCTCCCACAGTTTGTAGTTTCTTATTGCTACTACGTGTGGATAAGGCGGTTTGACTTGCTGAACCGACCAAAGAAAAAGGGTATAATGGTCATTTGACCAACAAACCTTATGAATATAACTTTGACTTTCAAAATTATCAAAATATATATTTTTACTTTTCACGTTTACATCAAAAACTTTGATATTTTGTTGTAAAATAAACTGTATAAATATTTTGTTTTAAAATAAGTTTTCATCTTCAGTGTCATACTTTAATAAAAAAAAGTAATTTGTGATAACATATAACAACATCACAATCATACTCAACAAAATTTTCTCGTTCCTCTTTTATTAAATAATTATTTTAATTACAAAAAATATTATTTAATATTTTTTAGATTTAAGAAATTAAGAAAAAAACTATTTATTAATGTTATTTCTAAATAAATAATTTTTTATAAAATAATAATTTTTAAAGCATAAACTTTTTAAAATAAAAAATATTTTAAAATAAGAATGTGATGCTAACATGTAGTTCTCTTAGTACTCTTTTATTAGAGGTGGTAGATGTTGAGTTTTTTTGGTTGATATCGATGATCCGACCTATTAAAAAATCACTGGCATCCAAACATATTGGATATTTGTAAACATGTTTTTAGTTGGGTCCCGCTCAAAGTAAATTTCTTGGCATTGCGCGCAAACCTGGATCGCTTTCTGACTAGAGTCTCCCTGGTGACTAAAAAGGTAAATGTGGTATCTTCTTCCTGCAGTTTTTGTGGAGAATGTTCCGAGACTCCAGACCATCTCTTTATCGGTTGTGGTTTTATCCTATCTTGTTGGGATTACATCTACCACTGGTGTGACATCCCCAACCTGTTCATTTTTGCTGTTAAAGATGTCATATTCCTTCATAAGTATACTTCTGGTTCCAAGTCTAGAAAGAAGACTATTTATTCAATAGTTCTATCAGCTATGTGGCGTATTTGAAAAATCTGGAATGAACTTATTTTCAACCAAAAACAGATGCAACCTAATTGAAGAAATCAAAGTGATGGGGTTTCTTTGGGTGAAGAATAGGCACATATGAAGTCCCTAACATGGGAACAATATTGTAATCTTGATGTTCACTAGTGCTTACTATTTGGTTTTGTTTATTTTCTAATTCTTTCTTTTGTACCTGTTGCTAACTAGTAGGGCAGAGCAAATTGGGTTAACCGACCAATTTCGGCATAACCGTACCCGACCCGATTCCCGAACTAATAAGAAAAGCAGTACCGAATACCTATACCTATTTTCTTTAATCGGGAGTTTGTAGTAGTCGGTTCTTGGATGTCAGTACTCGGTCCTCGTGAAGAACCGATGACTAATCTCTGTAGAATTAGATGAAAACCACATGGAATTCCTCTGTTTCTCCATGAATCTTTGGTTTTGGTGAGGAATCGGATGAACCAAATTGGATATCATAGCATTACAGGTTACTAATGTACAAAATCATGGCTTGATAATTTTTGCTTGCTTTGTGAATTTTGTTTCAGAAAATGAGCAACTACAAGAATTGTAAGGAAGTAAATTGCAGCAAATTATTATCAGACCATGAAGAGCCTTAGCACCTTTGTAGAATGAGAATGAGATATGTAACATCTTCATCATGGATATATATCGAGTTGTATTGGCATCTTTGGATATATTTTAGTTTGAATTATGGTAGGATTTCCTTCCGTGAATCTTCCTATTTTTTTGGGTAATACAATTTCGGTTCGGTCCGATCGCGATCCCGACACTATCAAATTATGAGTACCGACTACCTACTGTTAAATAATATTTCGGTTCGGTCATCGGTATTTTTTCGTTCGGTCCTCGGTATTTTTGGGAATACCCGATTTATGCTCACCGCCTTAAAAAAAAAAAAAAAGAATCCGCAAGTAAAAGAGATGGATGCAAAGGCATAAGCGGAACAATCATTATACAACCAATCATTAATTTAATTATCATTTTGATTTGGCCTTCGTAAATGAAGAGGGTAAGCCAAGGGAACTGCTATAAAAATTGTGGGTTGAGTTTAAAATCATTTAAGTGTGAGATGCGACAAATCTATACTATCTTATAGAATATACTAAATAAAATAGTGATTTAAAATTAATTTTAAAGTGTGTAAGACTAATTTTCTTGTGTAGAGTATAAGTATTGCATTTATAGCAATGATCATTCACATAACTGATTAATGTTAGATACTTATGATATGTAAATTATATGAGTGAGGTCATGGGTTCAAATTTCACTCTGAACAATATGTTTAGAATTGAGTCAGATGGTTTTTCCAGCAATAAGTTTCATCCTCAAAAGGTTGGGGGTGCGGTCCTAGCTGAGACACAGATAGGTGAACCCGATTAATATAACACCTATCCTCCAAATCAATGTCACACAATTATCGTTCAAAATAAATTAAAGTGTCGCATGTATTCCTAGTTTATCTATTTATAATCAAACATATTATTTAATAGGGGCAATTTTGGTATTTAAAAAAAGTGGTATTTAATGACATAAATTTAATATGTATTCAATTTTCGTATTCGTATTGAAATAAAGTATTAAACAAAATAATATGCATATGTATCGTCATACTTAATTTCAATTTCGATATTCAAATAGAAATTTAACAAAAAGAACGTATGTACCATCAATAGTATAGTATGTATTTAACTATATCATCAATAGTATGTACTTAACTATATACAATTAAATGATCAAAGCTTATTACATTCGATGTAAATTGTTACAATATTTTGAGATAATTAAGAACGTATATTTAAACCATACTCTATTGTGTTTGCAATTGTGGTATTTAAACGAAATTCATCAACTATATACGATAAAACAAAAAATTAAGCATAAGTATCATCTATAGTATCTTATTAACTATATACGATTAAACGAATAAAAACTGATTACATTCTACGTAAATTGTTACAGTATTTTAGGATCAACAATTCATCCACTAATGAAACACGAGTTTACTCGTGCAAGTTGTTGGCTCTGCCTCATATTTCCTACTAGTTTAATTTTTAAATAAAGAGCCGAGACAGTTGTTTATGTTCTTTTACAAGATTTTTTTTTGTGAAATTCTGACATTTTTTTAAACAGAAAAATCATTTCTGGTGGGATGAATCAAGAATGTTTCATCATCCATTAAGTTAACCAGTTCGGACCAGAAGCTTATGCATGCTGAGACTCAAACAACCGTCGGTGTAACTATTGTCTACACCTCGCCTGGTCCGCAAGTTCTCCTCGCATGCTAGCCCCACAAACTCCCGAAAACCAAAGTGGCTCCTAGTTCTTAGCCCTTCGTATAACCTTAATGCCCTCACTTGAGTCACTAGCCCATGAAACTGAGCTTGACAATTCAAAGAATCTATCAATATTAGGCCAGCTCTTATTGATGATTCCATGCAAAAATTTGAACGACGAACAAGCTGCTTCTCTAGTCGTCGAGTTCACAACAAAAGAATTAAGAGATGCGGGGTGGGATTGGATGGTTCGTAATGATCTAATTCGTCATGACAAGAAGGTTAGAGTTATGAACATCATTGGAGAAGTGAAATCTCTATCTTTTCTTTGGATCGAAACCCGATGGAAGAAGGTCGTGATGGAAGAAGGTCGTGTAGAAGTGTAAGGACTGGAACTTATTTAACTTTCTAATGTAACTCATTGTACCCGATGTTTGGAGATTGTATTTCTCTAGCTTCTTGTTAGGTCTTTTAATTTAAATCTTTAGCCGGTATACACGTACTTATGAGTGGCAGGTGACAATGGGTTAGTTAGAATCATGGAGGCTATACCTACAATGGAAGGATTGGAGTATTCTTAATTGCAGATCGTTAGCTCTTATTTGTGAAGTTTTCTACTGTTTTTTTTTTTTAATACTTTACTGAAGCATCTATTTTGTAATTGTTTTCTTGGACTCTGGCTCCTGGCTAGTCGTCTTTTTAATGCAATTTTTCGCCATTCAAAAAAAAAAAGGAAAAGAAAAAGAGTGGCAGGTGAATTGTAGGCCATCATTTGCATATGTCTTATTCGATTTCGTGTATATATCAAATTAGAAAAAAGTTTATAAATCATCTAACATAATTAATTTCTTAAGAAAAATTATATTTTAATAATTCAAACTATTAACTATTAGCCAATATTAATATCAACTAACAATTTGACCAGTATCATTTCCAACTTTTGAATTTGTTATCAATAACAGTCATAGGCTAACTTTTCTTTAGCTTCGTTACTTTTGATGATGTAACATGTGATGTTACACGTGACGTGACATGTGACATAGCGTATTACATAACTAAAATACAAAATATAAGTATATTACTCAATTTTTGTGCCTTATGTCGCCAAGCCACTAAACCAGCGACGAGCGTTATGTTGAATAACTTCAAAAGATAATCTTTTATAAAAAAATTGAGTAATATATTTATATTTCTAATTATGACTATGTTATACGTCATGAGCTACGCCACGTGATACATCATAAAAACTAACAAATTTAACAAACATTTAGACTGAGACTATTATTAATAAAAAAAATCAAAAGTTAAGATTAATGCTGATCAAATTGTTAGTTGAAATTAATATTGACAAATAGTTAATAGTTTGGATTATCAAAATAATTTTCCTATTTTACCAATGTTAATGCAACCACAAGTGCAAAAAAAATGTATACTATAGACTAAGCAAAAGAAAGGCAATTACATATCAAAAAAATGCCATACAATCATTGTGTGGGCGGTTCCATGATAATTGCTCATAATAAACCATATCTAAATACAAGTATACTTGATGAACACACCAAAAAAGAAAATAAAAAACACGAAATACATAACTCCGAGAACAACAAAAATATTGGCCGTCTACGATGAAAATCACAAATTAAACAGATCATGATCATGTCACCACTCAAAGAATGATGCAACAACGTGGATGATTTGTGTTGTGACCATAGAACTGTGGAGGTGGTTGCCCATAAACCATATTCATAGGTGTTGCAGATGGTGTGAAATAAATATTAATTTGTGATGGTGGTGGCGGCAACTCTGGAGGGTTCCTAGAAACCATATGATCAAAAGATGCATCCATAGGTGGTGCAGATGGTGTGACATTAGTTCGTGGTGGTGGCGACAACAGTGGTTGTGATGGTGAGAGATCAGGGTGGTTGATTTTTTGTAACACAATGATATCCCTTTGAGGAAATTTCTTCTTAAGAACAAATTCTATTAGTTCTGGGGGTTTAGAAGTTACGAATGTAAATTCCTTTCTTTTGAGATGCAGTGCTAGTGAATCGACATCTTTAAGTGCACCAAGTGCACTATTCACCTTGTCTATGCATCCTTTACAGTCACAAAAAGGCTCAAGTCGTAAAGTAGTTGCCATTTGAGCGTTCATTGTTGATGTCGATCTGCTGAAAAGCACAATCCAAACATAGTTATTGTGTAATAGTTGATTAGTTTCTATTAAGCTCAAAGAACTAGGTTTTTCCTAATTGCATTTATTAGCTAGTCATTAAATAATTTAACGAAACAAACTACAACTAATGATATAATTTTAATCCACATAAGATAAGATAAAAATGTCGTCATTTGGATCAAATAATTAAAACGAATTAAGTTTACTCTTATTTTGAATGCTATCATGTACTATATACATTTCGAATTGAAAAAAGCTCTCCATCTCCTTCCATCAGATCTGATCACCATGTAGGATGTTTGTGAGACGTTCAATTTTAGGTTGAAGGTTTGGGGTTTGATCATATGAAAACACTCAGAAAACGCGCGCGCGCGCGCGCGCACACACACACACATATATATATATTATAAATATATAAAAGATTAAATTAAATAATTAAGAAGCTGTACGTCTAAACCTGAATTAGCGAATCGAGGAGATGAAGGAAGAATCTTCACCACCTTACTGGTTAAATCTAGCTAGCTAGTATACTAAGTTTAACAACTGCAAATAACTAAAATGCAATATACTTAATTAATGATGAATTAAAAAACAAGAGCAAAGTTATTATTTCCTTACAGTTTAATTTCAGCGAGAACTGGTGGTGTTTGCCGGAGCCCAGGTGGAGATTATCGCCGTTAATTATTAGTAAAGATTGTAGTGCCTTGATGGGGTTTTATACCAAACAAATTAGGGTTTTAGTTTTACATGACATAACCAATAGGGCATGCTACATTACGTGCTTAATTTTTGTCCACAAATGTTTTGGCGTCATACTTCCTCTTCATGAGGAAAGTCTTCACGTACTTGATAGAGACAATACTTGAAAAAATTGGACTTTTTTAAGCAATTAATACCCAAAGACATTTCAGTCAACATAATTTCTTTCTTTTTTTTCTGAGTTTCTTTTTATTACAAACGAACTAATAATTAAAACATGCTATCAGTATAGGCTTCTTGGTTTTTTATCTTAACTTTTTTTAACTAAAAACTGAAAAATGATGTCTATATATATATACTCTGTATGTATGTATATATATGAATGTATATGTTGATATGTGTTTTTCTGCATGTGTAAGTTCTTCATTTTAATGTATGTATATCATGTTTATACGTGTTTAGGGTTCTTGATTTTATATGAGTTTAGTGTTTCCCTTATTTGAATGTATGTATGATGTATATATTTATACATGTACTTTAGAGTTCTTGATTTCATATGATTTTAGTGTGTTCCTTGCATTTGAATGTGTGTATACATGTATGTCTGTATGCATTTGTTTAATGTATGTATGAATATGTGTTTTTATATATATGTGCTTTTATGTATGTATAGGTTTTTATTGTAATGTATGTATATGTTTATTTATTTACTTTGTTTTTTTCCCTCTCACACAGTCTTGTATTCTAATTGACATAGAGTAAGTTTCCTGCCTTAATATTCGATCGGTTTCAATGATTTGACATTATCGATTGATTTCATGAAGCTTCTTTGTGATCTTGTTTATGCATCCCTTATGGTCACAAAACGGATCGGTTTGTTGAGTATTGTCATTAAGTCATTGCTTGTTGTTTGCAGTAATTGTTAAGAATGAAATCAAATATAATTATTTTCTAAAATTATTTATGTAAACTCAACCACTTGTTTAATTGTCTTAATAGCACCTCCTGTTCAGCATCTACGTTATTTGCAATTTGCATACAAACCGACTTTGGGTTTCTACTACGTACATTAATGGGTCAAATCAGTTCGTTGACCTTTCTAGCTCGACGAATGTGTTAGTAAGTTTCAAATGGTCCCGAAAGATAGCATAAATCGGTCAAATCGGTTGACTCATAAATCGGTCAAATTGGTTAACTCAGCACAATGAATAAGGTTGTAGGACAAGGTTTGACATTTAAATGGTGTCGTTTGAGGTATGTATCCCTCCTATCCTTAATCACATACATGTGTATCAGTGTGTGTATATACACATATATATGTACAATGTACGTAGAGGCACGCAAATCATGTTTCTTTATTCCGGGGTAGGAACCGGAATTTTATTTTTTCTGGGCTCAGCTCATATATAGCTCGCGAGCTTGCTTGCTTATTTTTTATAAAAATTTATTTTGATATTATTTTTACATATTCATGGTTCATGTATATGAAACAATATAATTATTTTTATAACTCGGATAAGTAATTATGAACTATGATTATTTTTTATACTTTTATACTTAGTTTTTTATAAGTATGGAAAGTTTACGGTACAAAGTGTTGTTTTCATACGAAGGGTACGAAGCAACAAGGACCATTGATATAAGAGACGAACGGTGCAGATTTAAGATGGAATAATCAAGCAATGAATATGTCTAGAGGGGTAGAATTGAAAATAGTCTACAATTGTTGTCTTATATTAAATTCTCTCCGTTTTTTAAACACTTATAACTTTTTCATATGATATTATTTTAAAAGTAAAAATACATCATAAAAACAAACATTTTATCCTATTTAATATGAGTATAGCATTACTATACTCTTTTTTTTTAAACAAAGCAATATTTTTTTAAGAAAACACCTATGTGTAATTATGAGTATACCTTGCGTGATTATTCACTTCGTAATTATTAACATAACTTGAGTGATTATCATATAACTTGCGTAATTATCAATATAGCTGGCGTAATTATCACATAACTTGCGTAATTATAAATATAACTTGTGTGATTATTTTTATAACGCGAGTAATTTTTCTTTGTGTAATAATAGATATAACTTGCGTAATAATAAATATAACTTGCATAATTATGTACATTTTATGTGTAATTGTAGCGTAGACAAAAGTACCCATTCGCTAAAAAACACGTGTCACGCTCTCGTGAATTCGTACGCTTCGCACAAAAATTACAATTTGTATAGTAACCGGCCCCTATATAAATCTTCAAATAACTATATAGTCGTATAAAAATAAAAATATAGGAAAAATGACAATTAAGAAACTGGGAAAAGAAAGAAAAATAACAAAACAAAGAAAATAAAAAGTAATAATATAAATTAAAAAGAGTTGGTTCAATCCGTGAATACCATGTGACCGAAACCCGAGTTTTTTCTCAAAATAATGTTAGTGAAAAACTTATTTATCAAAATGAATTATTATAAAAATGATTGTCATTGTTTACTAAAATCTTTAATTTTTTTCTCTCATAATGTTATTGGATAAAAAATTTCTATCTACAATAATGTCATTTTAAAATTTTAATATAGATACGAGGCTGAATACACATGAGTTGGGTTTTTGTTGCACATGATAATTAATTATTAGCAAAACATACAAAGTAGAAAGACAGAATGGAATACTCTCGCAAGCCATTCAACTTTTCTGAATAAAAAAATTTCAATGAGACTTAGATTTGGTAGAAGCATTAACAAAAATAATGCTTTTTGTTATATTCATGTGAAGATCTCAGACAGACAAACTAAAAGTTTAGGCTGAAAAGTAATAAAAAACTCGATCGGATTCCAAAAATATATGTTACTAATTCAGTTGACCGAAATTAATTAAATGACAAATTTTACCCATGTTTTAATAACGGTTTTAACCGCAAACGACCGGTTATGATTTTTTGATAACCTAAGTATTCGGTTATTGTTTGTTTTTTAGGCAACCGAACCAATACATGCTCACCTATACGAACGTTTCTTTTTTTTTTTAAATATCAATAAAAGGTTTAAGAAACTTTTTGTTAAGGAACTAACAAACATTAAAAGCAACTTTTTTATTTATTTATAAATATATGAGGATCTAACAATATAGTTTACTTAAACATCTTCTAAATAGGATTGTCTTAAGTAAAAAATGTTTTTATCCAAAAAATTAAGAGTGAGAAAACGTAACCTAATAATAAACACCTATTATGATAAAATTTCTCATTTTGCTAAATAAATTTTCTATTAACACTCTTTCGGAAAAAAAAGAACTCGAGTAAACATAATAAGGTATATAGTACCTTAAATCTTGACATTTTTTTTCTTTTTAAAATGTAAAAGTATGATATATAACTTTAAAATACTTAATTCTTAAAAATTAATGTTATATAACGAAATTAATAGGAATTAAGGAAAATAAAACTTGGGCCAATTTTGTAACTTGAGTTTTCTTAACCAAATGTCCAAATGGGACTGTTTGTTTATGTATGGATATCCCTAATCGATATATTCGGCTTTAGGCCCATTAAAGTCGAACCACTGCAATAAAGAAATATTCAGTAATTTTTAAATAGCACCCTAAAAACATAGAAGGTGAGGCCGGATTTAGACGTGTAGCTTACAATAGGAGTATCAAAATACGTTAGAGTCCGAACCGCTTATTCAAGAAACGGTTATTGACCATGTTGACTTTAACGGTTCGGTATTCGGGCTTTTATTTTTATTTTTTAAAAAAATTGAAATGTGCACCACTATTGTCCTAGAGCACCCGTGTAATGCCCACCTCGACAATAACATCCTGCAAACAAACCCAAATTCCATGGTTAAAATGAGTCTCGTCCCCTTACAAAAACAACCGTCGGTTTATATTCTTCACAGAACACAATGACTATACTAATGTGACACAATAATATTCCTTTTAGGAAATGTGTGCTTAAGAACAATAATAATGTGGCGTCATGAAAAATAAATTTGTCACGCAAAATAAATTTGTCACATATGTGTTTTTTTATCGTATCGAACTTCATACGTACACAAATGGTAGATATATAGAACATGTAGATGACATTAGAAACATTTACGGATGTACTTATATGGGAATTAATGCACGTACGTGACTATCGCACGTTAGTGTACATTCTACATGGAAATTAAGTTGAATACAACAATAACACACGTAAGTCTAAAATTTTAAGTTGAAGTGCAAAATTTATGTACATGTGACAAATATTCACAGGTGTAGAAACTATTATTACAAGAACCCATTCACATTCAAATGATAGTGAATTGATATTTCTTACAAATGATGAGAGTTCAAAGTGTCATTATAGATTTAGAATTCAATTGTCCGTTAAAAAATTAAAAACTAAATTACATGTAAAATACATGCTAATTTCAAAGTGTCATTATACCCCTCATTCCGTCAACATAGCTTTAAACACATGCTAATTTCACAAACTTTAAATACTACGCACCATCGAAACCTTCATTCAACTTATTCTTTTTATTTTTGTAACACAACTCCGATAATCACTTCTCAAAATGTACCCCGGAGGCAGCTACTCCATAAGCCATGTGTCGGTTTTTAAGAGGATGGTTATGTGAACGCATACGCCCTGTCTAGGAGGTGCCGACGTCTTGTTTAAAAGGGCATTTTAATTTTTTTTTGAGAGAACATATTAAAGAAAAAAAAACAATAAAGATATTTTTGGAATTTTCCCTAATATAAAACCACGGATCGTCTCTATCAAAGTATTCGGACAAAAAGGTAATTTATCCTTTTAATCTAGAACCGAGATAGTAGTTTAATTATGTTTTGGCCCGTTTTTGTACATGAACTTTTTTAGCCCAATTAAGTATGCTTGTGGTTTGTGGAGTTGATGTATATTTTTGGATATTTTTTGTTTTGGCTTTCCGATCATTGTCACACGGCCACACCACTACAACAAATAAATATTCACATGATACCCTTTAAATAACAACCTACACCATTCATGTAAAGTACAACATGACCATAAACCTTTGCAAAGTACTAAAATTCAGAGTCCCCTTCTCCTTACCATTAGGTTCATCGGTTTTCTTATTCGTCACAAAACACAATAGCCATATTATTGTAAGACCAGCATGACACTGAGCGGTTACAAACGCTCCAATTGATATTACGCATGTCCTGTTATTACAAATTGGTGTAAAATTAAGGTGATCTAAGATAACCGGTAATAGTTATGTTGTTAGAAGGAGAGCAATAGGATTATGGATATATTTTTGTGATTGTCTTTTTAACTTGGTAGTATTGCACATGTTCTTTTAATTAGCCACTAAATTATTAATTATATCAAACTTTTCTATTCATCATTAATTAGTATTTATAACTGTATCCGATACTAACTTCTGTAAATCTTAAAACTTGAATTTTTTAAATCACAGTTTAAACTTTAAAGGGTTAGTTGGTGTTTTAACAGTTTTCTTTCTATATATTAGTAAACACTATCAGTCAGCAAAATGAAAGAGAAATTTTAAAAGGATTAACAGTAGGTTGTCTTTTTTCCTTTTTATACACCTTGTTTGATTATAAACCATTAAAGAAGTTTATTTAAAATAACTAAAAAAGGCACGTACAACATCTACTTGTTAAAGATTTAAAGTCACATTGAAAGGAAAAAAAGAAGCTTCTTGTGTGAATTAATGTCTACACACCTGTACTGCAATGCGGCTGGAGAGTTGGAGTTTTTCTCCTCTATTTTCATGCTACTTTTTTCATGTGTTTAAACTCGCGACGCCTTGACTCTTGACTCACTGTAGCATTCGATGATTTTCTAAGAACTTGCCTAAACCATTTTTTTTGCTATATGAATTTAAATATGTTTATAATAAACAAATCTCTATACTAATAAATAAAAATAAATCTGCACACTTGTTACCATTGTAGGTCATCTAATAATTGGTTTTCCTTTTCTCTCTTCATTTAATTATGAATGTTATAATAGTTATTTATTAATAACTATCCATAATTAAAATTTCAAAAATGTTAACTTCAAATTTTCAAATGTGTAACACATGAGTTTATTCAATCCGTATAATAAACAATATTTAAGACATAATTTTTTATATTATAAATCATGTAACATTAAATTTATATAGCCCGTGTATTACACGGGATTGTAACCTAGTTACTGTATATGTAAAATCGATTTGTAGTTTTCTATCTAGCATTTGAAATATCAAACAAAAAGTAATATATTATATATTAAATAAAAACTAGCGGGTAGGGCTGTAAACGAACGGACATTCAATGAACAGTTCGTGAAGCGTTCGGTGGAAAGTTCGTTTATGTTCATTCGTTTAATAAATGAACAAACACAAACAATAAAATTTCGTTCATTTAGTTAAACGAACGAACATGAATAGAGGTTACATTCGTTCATTTATGTTTGTGAACATTCAATAACAAGTTCGTTGTGTTTGTTAAAAGTTATGTTTGAGATAATTATGTTGACTACTTATTTATATTTGGTGGCTATTATACTATACGTTATCAAAATAACCCATCTTCATATATATTCATTTACTTCCATGAACATCCGATAAATAAACCAAAATCCTAACCAATGAAGCAATAGAACCGGTTGCACATGAACGAAACTAAATTCTACACATGAAAAACCAAATTCTATTGTTGAAAAGAAAAAAAAACTGAAAGTCTGATACCAACATCTATTCCATATGTTCGGAACATAATCCAATGGTAGAAAATAGAAACTACGTACCAAAGAGATTGTAACATTATGGCATCAAAGTGTTTAATAAATATATTTGTTTCTCACTTAGTCACTTTCTCCCCAAGTGATGAAAAGTATATATAGTCATATGAGCTATCCGTTAAAAAATAAAATTAGAACCACAAAATAAAAAACTAAATTTACAAGTAGTTTTATCAATTTTACAATTTGCATTCTGATTTGTAGCATCCTAAATTTTAGACTTATGTATAAATGCATAAAGTCTCATATTATAGTGATAAATATTGAACGCGTCGATACACAACTATGTTAATTTTCTTTAAATATGACTATATGAGGTGATATATAATAAAGCATAACATTAAGGGTGGAGGTGTATATACAAATTCAGGACATTTATAACTCAAAATAAATTTCAATATAATAAAGCATAACATGGATCGTGTGTATATATATATAAACATATCTGTTGAATTGCATATGAGATGTGTGCATGGTCAGGTGAAGTTAAGTGTTATAAGGCAGTAGCAAGGTTTTGATATAACTAGTTGTAACTCATCCGCGCATTGTACGATAAACAACATGGATGAATTTTAAAAGACGGATACGACGATAACCTCTCCGACATAAACAAAATAACTAAAACCATCACGTCTCCTCACAACGCCATCATCATCTACTATTATCATCATCATCTACATACCATTTCTCATGTCATTTTTTCGTTTTGGTTTAGGGCTTCAATTTATAACATGAGCATGTTAAAAGTATAATTATCTTAATCCATACATGAATATATAAGTATAGTTATATTAGTGGGTCGTTTATGTAATATGTCAAAAGTTAACTTTGAGTCTAAGTATGTAAAATTTATGCATGCATGTATAAGGGTTTAGAGTGTCAAACCTAAAGTTGTAAACTACCACCATAGGTATGTATATGTGGTTAAGGGTCGATAATCTTTGTATCAACATTCATAATCACATTCATAATCATATTCATACGTATATTGTTCTTATCATTCTCTCAAACACAAATTGATCATCATTCAAGATCATCAATCAAGAGCCTAACGATCCTAAATGGCAACTGAGCAACGTTCTTAAAAATGTGTTAACCCACTCATGCATCAGTTTTCTTCCCCGATGGAACCGAACCGCCACAACTACCCTTCAACTGTTATTTTTCGTTTCTTTCCGGTGGTGATGGATCTGGTAGAGATGCTTGGTCGTTTTCAGGCGGAGTTGGTGACGGTCGGTCACCGTTGACCTGCACCACCATCAACCTCCACTGCCGTTGACCTGAACCCAAAGCCTTCATCTTCAAGTTCGTAGGCTGCATCAATGTCATCACATGCCACTGTGATTGCTGGTGGTTATATAACCGTTTACCCCACTATCTCATTAAGTTATTAGAAAACTACATGCAAGTGTTTTATGTATTCAATTCTTCACAGTTTCTAACATATAATTTATTTTAGAAAATAAAATGCTCCTGTATATACATGTGTACGTACGTGCATGTTTTTTTTCCCTTTAGTTAATTCTTAATTATTGTATTAAAATATATAAGACGCATGGAATATTTGAGATTACAAATTAAATAGATTACAAATCAAGTATAGTATATTAAACACACAAAAAGCAACAAAATACAAAGGCTCTATATATATGAGAAAACCAAAAATAGATAAAAAGATGTATACGTTATGTAACAAAATGATCATAAGTCGTATATATGTAGATTATGATCAAGCACTCTAAAGATCATTGCATGTGTATGGATAATCTTCATAACTATAAAACCCTGAAGGGTAGTGATAGAACGAATTTTGAGCTATGGGAAAAGGTGGAGCGTATAACTCCGACGGATAGCGATACATATACGGATTTGTGAGAATAGGTGGAGCATAGAACCCTGGTGGGTTAGAAAAGAAGTGATTTGGAGCTATGGGAACAAGTGGAGCAGATGGGGATGATGGTGGTGAATCTTGGTGGTTGATTTCTTGTGACAAAGTGATCTTTTTTGTAGGAATTTTTTTCTGAATAACATGTTCAATTAAATCACAAGATTTAGTGGTAAAAAATGTAAACTCCCTTGTCTTGGGATCCAATGCCAATGAACTGACATCATTAAGTTCACTGAGTGCCTTCTTCACCTTGCCTTTGCATCCCTTACAATCACAAAAAGGATAGATTTGTAGAGTAGTTGTTACTGGATCAGTGGCCATCGTTGATGTTTGCTGAAAATGTTAAAAATACAATATAACATGATCATTATAAGAATAAAAATCGAGCTAGCTAGGAACATATTATTATTAGAGTAAATATTGATAGATTAATCAGTTTTAGATTTGAATATTATTATATAGTTGAAAAAATAAATATTAAAACTTACAACTTGGTGTTTAATATTTGCAGCAGCTAACTGGATGAAGGAGAATAAGGTTTCAATTAAGGACGTGATGCGAATTGAATAATATAAAAATGTGTTTATATAGGGAAAAGCTATGAAAGTTCTGAGTCTTTTCACTATATAGTACAGGCTAAAAATAGCATAAAGTTATATCATAAGAAACAATCCTAATAATAGATTACTTTTTTGTATTATTGTCCACTATAACATAATGTAAAATCAAATATGAAACCGTAATAATCTGAGGGTTTATGTAACAAGATCGAATAATTGAGTGATAAATAAGTATAAGATTAGAGGATAGCTAAATGTTTTGTTAGGGTAGGGCTGTAAACAAGTCGAGCCGAGTCAAGATGGATTCAAGCTATCGAGTCAGTTCGGCTCAGGCTCGAAATTTTAATGAGCTGAAAACATCAGCTCGAGTTCGAGCTAAACATTTGGTTAGAGTAGGGTTGAAATGAGCCGAGCCGAGTTAAGATGGGTTCGAGCTCGAGCTCGACACTTATCGAGTTGGCTCAACTCAGGCTCGAAATTTTAACGAGCTGAAAACACCAGCTCGAGTTCGGCTTGTGAAAAGCTAGAGTCAGCTCGTGGCTCGTCGAGCCAGCTCAATTTAAAAAAAAAACTTTATTTTTTCACATTTTAATATAAGTGAAAACACAAAAGAAAATTATATTAGGGTACTTGTCTTTTATGAATCGGTTACTTCGTACTTAAGGAACAAATACTACTATTTTGAATATAAACAATTTACTATCAAGTTAAACGAGCCTAACAACGAGCTGAACTCTAGCCATGCTAACCTTGGCTTGGGTTCGGATCGTTTACAAACCGAGGCAAGCTGACTCTCTTAGATACGAGCTTTTTTCGAGTTTTTCTCGAACAAAATTCGAGCCATGAATTTTCTAAACAGTCCTATGTTAGAGCATTCACAATAGATTCATTACTTTATTATTATATTTACATTAAAAGTTGACAAAGTTACAAAAAACGTCCCTTCAGTTTATATACAGTTACAAGTATCATTATTTATTTTGAAAAAATACTTTAAACATATTTTATGTTAACATTTTGTAACAAATTTCATCCTTTAAACTAACTGTTGTTAAGTTTTCTATTAAGTTAAGGGCAATTTAGTCATTTTACCTCTAAAGGACAATTAATGTAATTTTTCCGAACATAAATGATGTTTTTTCTAACTTATTTTATCTCTTAATTAATTTATGCATTTTAGAATTATACATATAAATATGATTTTTTATATAACCTAATAAATATTATTTAATTATTAATATAATCTATATAATTTAAATACGTGGATGAAAAAAATAATATATGTGATTATATATATATATATATATATATATATATATATATATATATATATATATATATATAATACGTGGTTGAAAATAGTTAATTAATTATATGTGGCATGAACATAATTATTTAGTTATACATACATGAAAATAATTTAAATATTTAATTATTTATAAATTAGATTTATATATAATAATATGTGGACGAAAACGATAATATATATTTTTATTTTCATTGAAGTATTATATATAATATAAGTAATATAATTTATTTAACTTTAAACACCATTGTATTATTTAATTATTAATATAACTTATATTTATATATAATACGTGGATGAAATTAGTTAAATAATATTTATTATGTTATATAGAAATTATATTTATATGTATTATTCTAAAAATACATAAATTAAGTAAAAGATATAAAAAAAGTTAATGAAAACATCCTTCATGTGTTGACAAAATTACATTAATAGTTCTTTAGAGGTAAAAGGACCAAATTACATTTAACTTAACAGAAAAAATTAACAACAATTAGTTTAAAGAAGGATTATCTGTTACAAAATGTTAACATAAATGATTTAAAGTACTTTTTAAAGTTAAAAGTTATTACTTTTTATCTCTTCTTTACATTAAAAATTATTAATTTTACTACTACATTTTATCTTACTCTATTCACAACCAATTTAAAAAAATATTTAAAAGTTTATAGGGGTGGATAGCTAGTGTTACTCTAAATATAAAGATAAATAATAATATTTTATGTATTATTTAATCATAATCATTTCTTATAATATAAATAATACACTCACAACAATATCGAATCTTCAATGATTATACATATATTCTCAAACATATATATATATATATATATATAATTCTATATCTAATTCTCTAAAGCTTGGCTCATTTGGGTCACTGTTAATCTTATTTAATTGTTTAATTTATTATTTAGGTAGTTTAATAATAAATAAATTATTCAAACAAAAAAGATAATAAATATAAAAAGTATGATAAGAAGTCTCAACCATTAGTTTTTCTCATTAATAGTTTAAATCAAATTATAAGAAAAAGTTTAATCGAATGATATTTTAGCCATAGCTCTTGCTGACATTATTTTTTATGAAAATTACAGCATAAAACACAAGCGTTCTTATTATTATTTTGGAACGAGTAAAATATCGTTATATAAAAAGATGATATTTTTATGTTTTTCAGCTCGTATGAAATTTGCTCGTCATAGTGTATTTAACGTAGCTTATTGTGTCTTTTTTTGTTGTGTTTTTAGAGAATATTATTATGATTTTTAAGATGATAAATTCTATAAAATCATAATGATTATATAACACTATTGTGTAATTCTAGTATATGAAACACAATAGTAAATTAACAAGTAATTAATCTAAAATAACAAAAATGATATAAAACGTATAAAAATGATTGAATGTCTCATTGTGTTTGTTTGTTATTGTGTTATTCTAGATACAATGAGGTTTGAAAAACATATTGGTAAAATAACATTATTATGACATCTAATTGTAATAAACAATGATAGATAACAATAAAGTCATTTAAGACATTAAAAATGATGGCAACAATAACACTAAATAATTTAAAACGTAAAACATAATGATGAACAGATATAACAAATTTTAAAAAGTATTTGACATAATAAACTGATATTTGACACAATGAACTAACATATTAGATACAATGACCTGACGTACGTAATTGACACAATGATTAAAATATTATCACCTTTAAAATAATAGAATGAGATATGTCAAGCATAAAATTATTTTTATGCATTATAAATTACATATTATTTTTATTATAACTCGACCCTAATCATAATTTATTTATCATAAGAATTCCAACTAATTACGTGTTATGTTAAATAAAAATAATTACATTTATATAAATAGGGAAATCGTGTGTGGTCTTGGAGTTAGACTTGTTTATTAAAAGTTTCAGTTTAAAAATGAATTTGTTTTAGTTCGACTTGATCGAAGCTTTTAACAAACAAATATCAACTTTACTAGTTGCTTGATTAATGTTTTACAAGCGAGCAAATCAATTCGACAATTATCATGCGATGATAATCATTTCGCTTAAGAGTGAGTTACTAGATAAATCGTTAGTTGCTCTTTTCGTTTCTGGGAATGCCTAAATCCAAAATTGATTATTTTAATAATAATCAGGTTGTGGACGTTATTATTAATGTTAAAGCGGTGACATATTCTATATAGTACTAATTGATTAGTTGAATAAACAATATAAAACAAAGCATTTGTAAACGTCAACTTAAAGTAAACACAAAAGTGATTTTTGGTTGATAAAGTATATAGGATAAGAATAAAATATTAACCTTATATTATTGTGATAATCATGTTAATTTTTTTTAATAATCAATTATTTTTTTTTTGAATAATATCATTACACATAAACAAAAATATGCTATTTTTATATATGTGTAAATTTGTAAGCCTTAAAAAGTTTATACTTAAGCTACACTTGTCATAACTTTTTTACACTTGTGAATTTACACACACACACACACACACACACACACACACACATATATATATATATATAAGAACATAACGTTGTATATGTGTAATAATAATATTCCAAAAAAAATATTGATTTTGATTGATCTTGAAAGTTAACACACTTATTATAATAATACATGGTTAACATGTGATTCTTGTCCTATATGAATATATTATAAGTTCGGCCAATATAAAGTTAAATAGGTGTAAAACTGTTACATTTTGATAAAGTTAAGATTGATCAAAGATAAAATCAAAGTCAAATGGTGGAGAAATTATTGTACGATTAAGTGTGAGGGGATCATGGTTGTTTAATTAACGTTGTGCTTAGTGGTGAGCATGAGAGTTGAGTTGGACTCTCTCATGTGTTTGTTTATTAAAGGTGTGTTCTTGAAATCAAGAACATGAAGAAAAGCTAAAGAAAAATGTAGAATATTATATCAATGAACATTTGTCCTTCAATTCTTAGGTGTTAGAGTAATAAAAGGTGATATTGTGTATTTGAAAGTAAAATTTAACTATGTATGACTTCTATTAATCAAATTCATAAGTTAAGGTTCACGAGACAAATACGAAGGTTTGTCAAATAGTTGAAGTATACTACGCATTATTTCATTCGCCACAAAACCCAAAGCACATTTGTACCATTTAACGGTCATCTTTTCAAAACAATAGGTCGTTGTACATTCAATTATCTTGTTTACTTTAGCTATTATCTAGCTAGAACCCCAAATCAAATTGAAGTGTTTTGATGATGTATGTCTTATTTCTTTCAATTCAATGTATCAGTAGAAGAGACACTTCGATCAGGTTGGAATGTTTTAACAAGAAGATTCATCTTTCACATTTATCCCACGATACACATGCATTATGCATGTGATATAATGCACATAATTAAATGATTGAAAACTCACTGTTACGGAGAAAAATATGTCTGTAATATAATATGACTTCGATATTCTGCAATACAACAACCCATACAAAAGAAATAATGGGAAGCCACTGTGTGAACATGGATTCTTCTTTTTAATTTGAATCAATCATTCATTAAAAATATTCATGAATGTCGGCCAACAACATAAGTAAACACAGAATTCTTAAAAGGATTCTGTGAAGGCCCCATTGATAAATCCAAAGCCCCAATTCAATCACAATTATATTATTGTTCATGGGTGGACAAGAGTGTTGTTAACCAATAGTAATAGTTGACTTAAAGTATTATTATGAAGTCGATAAGACCATTCACAATACGTTCTTTATAAATCTATGAGTGTGTTTTTTTATATTATATAGAATGGTTAGGAACGGTTGTAAGTAGAAGATAGATAACATTAGTATTCAACTCTATATTTATTTTTATTTATTTTTAACTTTGATTGGTAGAAAATAATTGTTGCACACTACTTGATATAAAAAAAATATCTGATACATTATGACCCTCCGGTTGAGAAATGTGGGTTTTGCCAATGTTACAAAAGAGTGGTTTTACAAACCATTATATAAAATATAGAATAAACTACGTTTAGTGAACCCGTAAATTACATGAGTTAAATAAATAAAATAAAATTTTATTAATTATAAAATAATATATGATTTAAATTATGTATGAGTAAATACTATAAGTAATAAAACAATGATATCAACTTTTTTAAAAATTTCTTTTTATCTTTCTTTGTTTTTTTCTAAAAAATAAATCAAACATTTCGTTTCAAAACAAAACATATTTAAAAAAAATGTCATTTTTAAAATATTTCATGTTTTAAAAAAGAGTATGATGTACGTTCTAGAAAATTTTCTTTTTATAAAAATGTGTTTCTCTAGAAAGAAACATTAATAAAAAAAGATCTATTTGTTGATCTTATTAAAAATAACTTATAATCAAAAAATAGAATTAAATAATATAATTAGTAATTAATTGAGTTATTTAATAGGAGAGAGAAACGAGAAAATTTTGTTAAGAGTGAATATGATGTTGCCATGTGGCATCTATAGTTACCATTTTATGTCATGTGTCATCTCTAGTTACCCTTTTATTACAACAAGAATATTACTATTTTGGCCTCTTGGGTTAAGGGCATTTAACCTTATCAATCCAAAAATGAATCTTTTGACATATCAACCCCTAACGTTTTGTTTCTTAACTGTTTTTCCCCCTCACACAAAATTTATTAACTTTTCTAGTTAATTGTAAGGACATTTTGGTCATTTTCACCTTAAGGACTGTTTTTGTAAAATTTAAAGCTCTAGGGTTATCTATGCACATTCTTAAAATTACAAATACAGCCACCGCACGCCACCACCCACCCCTTTGGATACCCTAGATGTAAATCTGTTGGGGTTATGGAGGGGACGCCGGCTATGGTGGCCGCCGGTTGTTGTCCGTTTCCAACTCGAACGTAGATATGTTTGGGTGGATGATGTACTCCTTTGGTCGTGGATGTCACTGTGCACGATTTCTACTGCTCTTGGTGACCCAATGGAAGGCCTCTTGGGGTCATGAAAGGGTTGCTGGCGGTGGAAGTCGCTGGTGACTAGTAGATCTGATAGGTGGTAGTGTGGTGGTTGTTAAAAAAAAGTGGTATGGTGGATCTAAAAGGGGCGAAGGAGATTACATCCAGCGATGGAAAAATTGGTGTTATTGCGGGTGGAGGTGGCGGTATCACGGTGGTGGATATAGTAACGGTGCCAAATCCCTTAATAATTAATAAAACCTGTAGATATATTAGGTGGTGATGTGGTGGTTGTTTTAGGTGGTGGGTGGTGGTTGTGTTAGGTGGTGGTGTGGCGGTTGTATTGTTTATTTTCTAAATGTACATAAATAAGTCTAAATATTTAAAAATAACAAAAAAAGTCCTTAACGTGTAAAATGATCATAATACATTATACTTAATAGAAAAAAATTAACATAGTATCAGGGGCCAAAACAGTTAATAAACAAAACGTTAGTGGTTGATATATTAAAATATTACTTTTTGAACTGATAGAGTTAAATAACCCTAACCCCAAAGACCAAAATAGTAATTAAAAAGTCTTACTCATCGATCTGTTAAGGATCTTAGGGTTAAGGTTTCTTTTTTCTGTCAATGATATTGTGAGTTCATTCTTTATAAATCATAGATATAAGTAAATAATGTGTAGATTAGAAATTGTTCTAAAAGAAAAAAAAATCTCCCAAAGCAATACTAAAATCGGGGCATTATCTCATTAAAAGAAAAAAAAATGCTTTTTTTCAAAACTCTATTGGCAACAATCCCAAAACCAGATTACTTGTATATAAATTTTTTTAGAATCTAAGGTGCATATAGTCAAAGCCATTGTTTTATTTCACTTATTTCACTTTCCTTTAACCCACCCTTAAGTTATATTTAAAGAGAAAATTACCAAAATAACCACTTAACAAAAGTCTTTTATCAAAATAGTCGTTGACTTTTGTTTTTACAAGTAGATATCGGATAAAAAAGTCAAAATTTGATTCGAATAGAAAATTAATAAATCGTAATCCGATTCGAATTATCTAAATAAAAATTAAAACAAAGCTTTTATACTTATATATTAAATTTAATAGAAGATACTTAAACCTGATTAAATTTACCTTTTACCATTTCAAATTTCTAAATATCCAACCCTTGTTAACACTTTACATTATTATTGTAACCATGAAATTCAAAAGTTTATCACTTGATTGTTAAGTTGAACTTTCAATGATCATACTATTTTTAATGTACTTATCTGACACTTCAAATATTTTGTTTGTTGCATTAGTTTTTTATTTTGATAATTTGGTATTTAATTAGATATTTCAAGTTTGCATGAATTTTGAAATAATATTAAATTAACTTATTATTTTGGTAAACTTGAATCGAATGATATTGAATTTGATACGCATTCGAAGAATCTTTGTCGAATTCGAATTGAAGTTCGAATTCGAATCGAATTGACGATTATATCGAAACACGTCGTTAAGAGATTTTTCTAAACATTTCCTCTTTTAAGGTTAACTGGTTGCAACCCGCCCGCGCTTTGCGACGGGTGTAAAATAATCATGACATTGCACAACAATGTAAATCCGGATTAATAGGCGTATAAATGGTGTGTCGGTTTGGCTGCAAAAGGTCGCTTGCACCGCCAAAACGACAAACCTAACATTTGTTTTTATATTATAATCACCCACTAATCATCAATATTCTTGTCACCGGCTCAAAAACAGTGGTTCTTTGTGGCTGCAAAAAGTAGTTTACCATACCAAAGCAATGAACACATATGTTTTTCGTTATCATTGTCGATCGTGATGGTCTCAAGTCAATTAAAAAACAACCCTACTAACTAAAAAACATTAAAACCCAAAAACATCTAAAATCTTTCTCAGATGAAATAAGAGTCCACACAATCGGTAGAATCACCTAACCATTACCAGGGTTGACAAGAACAAGAAAAAAGGCAACAACATTCGGTAATAAAAAAAACTAACAAAGCACAGATGCAACAACAATACATGGGAACTTATTATCAATCATCTATACAAATCAATTTTACCGAAGAAGATAAGAAGTGCACAAATCATTAATGATTTGTTTTATTGGGAAAATTTGTTACTTAGAAATGAAAAAGAGAAGCAGTAGAAGCGTTGGAGATCACTGAATTATCTATACATAATTCTATAGGGCTTAGCATTGCATTAGTTTTCTTACGGTTTTGATAATTAGACCGAATATCTAATACATTATTCTATAGGGTTTAATCGATTCGATTTAAATCAAGAAAGACAATGAATTTACGAGATCTTGATCCGTCCACTGCCTTCACTTTTTTTATTGGTATGTCTTTAATTGGTTTACTGGACTAAATTGGTTAAACGTTACGAGAACTAATCCCTTATTGTTTGCAAAAGTTATTGTTTATTTTTGTTTTTTTTTTAAATTGTGGCATGTCATGACATGAGTGATCTCTTTAAATTTTATGCTATGATGTGGTGTAGTGCGTCATGAGTTGAATTAGCATGTTTTCATTAGTTGGTTCATGATCTAGTGGGGCATTCATGGCATTAGTGCCTTCTTCATCATTATGAAATTTTTTATATATATCCCCAAAAGGTGGAAGGGGTGCTCACGCCACACACACCACACCAAACCATATACTACAAATCATATTTTGTCATATAACATGATTTGAAAGGGGCACTCATGCCACTCAATGTCATAAATTTTTATTTAACTATTTCCTAAAAATAATACAAAATTACAAACTAAAATTCAAAACTACATCAAAATAAAAACAATAAAAAATAAGTGCAGTAAAATAAAAAATATTAAAAATAAAAAAAATATTAAAACTAAAAAATTATAAAGTAAACTCCCAATCACATAACCGGGCAATTTTACATTAGCGTTTAAGGACGTTATTCAAAATCGGCTCGGGCACATCGTTATGCGGTTTAAGGAAAATCTCGTTGTAAGTCTAGGAAGGTCAATTTCGATTCGTTTACTTTCATACGGAACACTTCTCTTTCCTTGTTTTGCTCTATTTTTTCTCCCACATCGGTTTGTAGTCACTATGGCTCGTTCAACGTTGTTTGCTCAAGACTTATCTTTTTTATTGCCTTTGCGTCTTGTCTTGGTCGGTGTGGCGTTTCTATTAAGGTCAAGGAGGGGGCTTGTAACAGGCTCATTTGAGCTTATGTATTGAACCGATTTCGAAGTTTTAGTCCTCTTTGGTGTTTGAGTACCAAACTTCATAGTCATAACCTCCACCGGATTTCATTTGGCATGGTTTCTTACTACCTTCCACTCCTCAATGCTTGTAAACCCTTTTCTCTCACAAACCTTTTGTATCCGGTTAAGGCTTTGAGGACGATATCCTCATCGTTGCTTCTGCTCGTCCAACGATGTTTCTACATATTTAAAAACAATAACTTGATTACACAAGTAATATAATTAACAAGAATCTAAATATATAAAAGTAAAAGTAAAAAATTACCGTTTGAATGAATTAACTGTTAAAATGACTCATCACCAAATTCATTCTCCCCCATTTTAAGTTCCGTTGACCAATGGTATGGTTCGTACCACCAACAGTGATGCTGAAGTGTCGAAACACTCTCTTCCAAAACGAAGTGCTTTCCGATGATCTCCATCTCTAGGGCTTTCGGATACATAAATCCAACTATTTGCCAAAGCTTCCACCTCATTCATCTCAAGGCTTGTTAGTAGTCCAGGTTGTCGATTTACCTTTCGTAAACTTGAAATCGTATTGGTTGTGAAACCAATCCGTTGTATGTGGTGGTGGTGGGTTAAACGGTTGGGTAGAAATAACCGGTTTACTTGGATCCAAACACACATTTGGTGTATGTTTTTTTGAGTTTGGGGTTGGGATTTTGTGGATTTCTTTGTTGGATTTCATGGTGTATACTTTCTGAAACGAGTAAAAGAAATGTTTGAAAATGATATATAAAATTTGTGATATTTGGTTAGTATTTATAGTGTCTTTTATTTATTATAAAATATAGCCGTGGCTTAGGAGGTCGTAGCGTTCTCATGGCTGGTGTGTCCCTTTCACCCTAAAATTAATCTATTTTATTATTATGTGATCTCCGGTAGTCTCTTTCTCTCTTTAATCAAATCCTTTTTATTTATTTTCATTAATCACAAGTTCACATTCACAAACTATCATTTTTATTAAGCCCAGCCCACTTCCAAAACTGCATTTTATGGCCCATTCGTCAAACCGAATTAGTGTTTTCCTTTAAAGTCCAAACCAAAGAATACTCAAATTTTTGTTGTACCGTTGTACGTGCCATTTATATTTTAACTACAAATCAATAACATCTTTTTATCTCCATAAGGCTTTGACTGTGAATCGAAATGAAATTATATATATACCAGGTTACAATTCCGTATATTAGACGTGCTAACTAAAAACATTAAATATTAATTACGTATGAGCAATTATTTTAGTTAATAAAATTATTATTATTATTATTTGAGACTCTTGTTTTAAAAATATGTTTTCTATAACGTTTCATTCTAAGAATGCGGTTTTAAAAAGATTTTTTATTATAAAAATCTCATTTATTTCCAAACTATAGTTTTTAACTTTTTTTGTTTAAACAATTGTTCGTATTAAAAGTTTTTCTTAGAAAGTTTAAACTTTTTTTATATTTCTCTTTGTTTAAAAACTCCTGGGTTAATATAATTTTAAATATGGTTTATATAAAACTTTTATTTTTTAAAAAATCGGTTTTAATATATTTCTTATTTGAAAAAAGGTTCATTATTTTAAATAAATTCATAATTTTTAAAAAAATTCAAAAAATGTATAATTAATCAAATATTTAGTTTTTAATATATATATATATATATATATATATATATATATATATATATATATATATATATATATATATATATATATATATATATATTTATTTATGTTGATTTTAGAAATACTTGTATGCTTAAAATACGAGAAGGGGGAGAGAGAGAGATTTAAAAATTATTTATTTTGACTTTTCAAGATAAATATATGATTTAGGCGAGAAAAAAAATGACAAAATGAATTTAGTAACGACATGTGTCCAACCAATGTAATCAATATTATAAATTTGTATATAATATAATATCTTTTAATGGTAATAGTTTTTAAAATAATGTTTTTTTAATGAAATGATATTTTACTTTTTTATTAATCATATATATATAATGCTAATGATTAAAAATATTAAAATATTGGTCACAAGCGCCAACACATTACACCCCTCACAGTGTCTCCATATCTCGCCATGTAGTAGCTGCATCTGGAGGGGCAACATTGGATGAACTGCTGCACTTAATTGGGTTTCACATCTGGTAAAACCATAAGTAATAGTTAATGTCTATTAAGGGGTATTTTCTGTTACATCAGCGCCAAGTCACAATTATTTTTTTGTTAAAAATATAAGTAATGGTTGATGCCCCTATAACGCCCTTCATCATTATGGATTTGGTGATTTGTGGCGTTATAATAATAATGCCCATTTAAACATAACGCCCCACCGTAATGGTGATGGGGGCATTATGTGGCGTTATGTATAGGTTTAACGTCCCATTACACATGGTCTAACAGACGAGAAAGAATGGGTATTTTATGGCACACACCATCTATTTAGTTGTATTTTTATAAAAAGATTCTTCTCTCACAATCTAGTGTTTTTAATATGTATAAAGTACGTGGTTTGTCTTTTTGACATTGTTTATGCATCTTTTATAGTCACAATACGGATCGGTTTGTAGAATATTTGTCATTGAAGTAGTCATCAAAGATGTCTGCTAATATTGTTAAAAATGCAATCCAAACATAATTATTATTATTAATTGTGTAAATATATTAATGTAAGCTTTAACCACTTGTTTGTTTTAATTGCACCTCTTGGTAGGTGCATATATAAAAACCGACTTTTGTTTTCTACTACATGAATGGGTCAAATCAGTACGTTGACCATAGGTAGCTCGACGAACATTTTAGTTTCTCCGAAGTAGGTTCTAAATGGTCCCGCAAATATGACATAAATCGGTCAAATCGGTTGACCAGGCTCAACGAATAAAGTTGTGGGAGAAGGTTTGACATTCAAATGGTCCCGTTTGAGGCATGTATGCCTCCTATACTTAATCATATGTGTATATACGTATATGTATAAATATGTATGTAGAGATGCGCAAGTCGTGTTTTTTTTTTCTCCTGGAATTGGTTCGGGCGGGAACCGTATTTTATCAATGCAAGTCAAACCCGAGTCGAGTGAGAAGCCGGTTATATAGTCCGGTAGGGTTCCAGGTCAGGTTTTCGCAAACCAAAACCATATCCGACCCTACCCAATTAGGGTCGGTTCCTAACCGGTGCGGGTTTAATGCCCGTTTCCGGTTGGTTCCTTTTAATATTTTTTTACAAACACATAAAATTAACAACATAAAATTCAGTTGTTAATTATTTTTGAGAGTTTACAAAGTAAATGAAATTGATTCACTAAAAAACATAATTAATTACGACCTAATACATCTTTTTTTTGTTTGGGTTTGTCATCCTCTTAGTGTTACTCTTCGTCGTAAGTATTATTTATACTAACAATGTAAAATATTATGTTGGATAGAACGTTTTAAAAAATAAGTAGCAAATGTGGTTCATCTTCGGAGAAATACAAATAGGAAATTAGTTCATCAATTATAGTTTCAACCGCAGTAAGGCCATAACATAAAGCACGTTTAAATAGAAGACACAAGTAAAAATGAATGGTGGTTTTTTAGAATATTATTAAAAATCGTCTTTCATTAGTACTACTATTTATGTAAACAAATCACTTTTATGTTCAAATGTTTTTATTGTAGAACACTTGGATAATCTGAGAGTCGTGAAACTCACTTTCAGATCGAAATTATTCGATGGTTCACCCGAATAAATCAATCGGATACAACTCAGACGAGATCAAGAATTTGTATGTTATGATTTGTGAATTTTCGTGAACCAGAAGAAGAAAAATTCGAGAGAAGAATATGACCAACCTTCATAATCCAATTCGGTTTTGGAGGAAAAAAACCGGGAAAAACTGCCATTTGGCAATTTAATTAAATTTTATTTTTTATAAATAACCATTAAAAATACGTATTTTCTACTCGAATTTCACATGTGAAATTCTGGAAAATCGATTCGACCCCAGCCAGGGGCTGCCGCCCCTTGGATCCGCTACCAGGGGCGCTGCCCCCGGACCCCGTAAGAAGGTTTTTAATATCGAAGATCATAATAAACTCAAACAAAAGTGCAATACACACCTCCTAACTTGTTTGATGGATATTATAATCATATTGGTAATTAGTCAATTCAATTACACTAAAATATTTAAAATTTATTATGTTCTCCCATAAATATAATAAATGGATTACTAAAGAATATGTGGAATGATAAAACCCCGACAAGCTTGTAGTTGGGTTCCTAAAAACCAAGAGAAATTCGATGATATCCTTTCTGCTTTTCCAAACCTCGTACAGAAACAGTATAGCTCAAGCATGTGATGACAAATAGTTATGAAAAATTTGTGAAGTTTGTTTTTTTCGTAAAGCACTTACAAACATTGTTAAAAGTAAAATCTATCGAGTTTACGGTCTAAATGAAAACATACATAATTGTACTTTGTTTAAAAACATCATGTAACTAATTTTTGTAAAAACAAATGTGAAGTTATCAATAATTTTAACTGCAAGACCATCTTGCATCACCAATTATTGCTTCAAATCAGTTTAATTTTAATCATAATTTTTCAACATGTTTTTATTATTGAAGCAATTATCAAACGAAATTGGGAAAATATTTTGTTTTCTCATTTAAAGTTCTTATTAAATATTCCAAATTTTGAAGTAATTTTTCTTCGATGTGTGGATATGCAAACAATTCAAACGCAATTGCATGTGTAATCATTTGCCACATATTGGGATCTACCGAATGAGCGGTGATGCAGAGAAATGATTTCACTAAAACGTAAAGCTGACCACATTAACGTTTAAGTTTATATCGGTTTATAAATTATTAAAAAATATAAATAAATCTTGTTTGGCATGTTTCCATATTCTTAAACAATAACGTTTTAGAGTATGAGTGACGGAGCTTGAACCAAACCTTAAGGGGACGGGGGGAAAGTAAACTATTTTATGGGGGTCGGACTCTATATTTATTAAAAAATTTCCATTACCGGACCAATAATTTACACTACCGAGCCGAAAATTAACACTACTGACGAAGAAAAAAGGGGGGACGGAGACCCCCTCTGGCCTCAAAGAAGCTTCACCAATGTAGAGTAGTACAACTTACATGTGTATAATGAGATTAGAGCGTCTATCAAATCATCTTTGTCAAGCGATGTTTCTTTGTCAAAGTTGTTGAATGGTAAATCTTCTTGAATCACGAACTTTGTCATTCGATCCCGAACCACATCACGTTGTAAGTAAATATTCACGTCATAAGTATATATTTCAAGATCCCGAACTACTATATTTCTCAATGCGCTTCCTCCTGGTCAAATTCGATTGAGGAACTAAAAAAATATGATAAATCTGCAGCGAGTCTTTGAGACCCGTTAGACATCTCACAGAAACCGAAATTTTCTCAAATTTCTTGGCTTCTTTAATTAGGTAGCACCATCACAAGCTAAGCTCAGTTAGGAAACTAACACCAACAGATAAATGAGATTTAGTATTTTTGAAAGCCATATATAGCATTTGTAAAGATAGTACTATTTTTGTGTTTTTTGAGTTCGTTTTTGCGTTTTCAAGTGTTGTAATCAACTAATACATCTCACAATCTATTTATATTAACTTAGCACCGACAGTCATAAAAACGGCTATAAAGTCGTATATGATAGCTAGTTTCAAAATAAGCATTTCAAACGTCTGTAACTAGTTTGGAACTAACGAACTTAAGGCAAGATGAACCGGCTTGTAATCGCCGGGCTTTTTAGGTAGAAACTTTGGGGATTGGCAGGAACTGGTTCGGGTTCGGGTAGAGTCGTCAAGTGCGGATCTAGAAAAGATATTAAACTTTTAAAAATGACAACTTGGGTTGTGCTACAAACTGTTAATTTTAAGGTCAGATACTATAAAAAATCAATATACTTTTAGTTTTTCTCATAAAGGTTTTTGTATAATTTTTTGCACGTAAAAAACAAATATACTCTTTGTTTTGTCTTATAAAAATCGTAATATTTTTTTGTACATGAAAACCAATATACTTTATGTTTTTTTCTCATAAAAATACCTTAACAATAATTTACACATTAAAGTCACTTTACATGTTAAATTTGAAGAAAATTGTAAAAAAGAAAAAGTAAAACAACTATCGTATGACTTTTTTCTTCCATACGTGACTTGTTAAACATATGGGAGCTCGACCCCTAATTTAAAGTAGTGTAATTTCTCATTACACTCCATCATTAATATTCATTTAATATATCACATCCTATAAAACGTCTATATAGTTTGACATGTTAAGAAACCTTTAAAAAACTATTTAATAATGTATGCACTTTAAAAGTAAGTTAGTGTCTTTTACTTGGTTATATACTTATTTATATATATGTACACGGTCCTAACACCAAGTATAGCTACATATATTCTACTTAATAAACAAATCTGAAATGGGAAAATAATAATTATTCCGGAAATTCTGCAACTGGGCCACGTCACCTACGCGTTGCCAAAAATAATCAAGTGGCATGCAACTATCGGTTAAATCATGTAAAACCCTAACAATATATATAGTCAGTAGATCGTCTTCCTTAAATGTACACATATAAACCCACAGCTTCCTTCGATTATATTACGAAACTTGATTACTTATAACACCGGCAACAATATATCTTCCTCCGGCTGACCGCAAGCAAACGCAAAGACCGATTAAGTTCACCTTCGGCTCATCACCAACAGACACCAAGATCAATCGAGTTCGATCTGGAGAAAATTGTAAGGAAATAAAGCTTTTGCTGATGTTTCATTTGTGGTGGTGCATAATCACATTTTCTTCATCACCTTCTTTAATTTACCGATTAGTTTCCTCATTTCAATTTAACCTTTTGTATATTTATATGTGCGTTTTTTTGAGTGTTTTGGATCAAACCTTGAACCTTCAAATTTAATTTGAACTAAAAAACACACACATTTGTTAAAAGGGTTTCAAAACTCTGATTCTCTCAAAAGTTCAACAAAATTTGAATTTTTTTTTTGGTCTTTTTTATATCAGCTTACTTACAAACTCTACCCACATGTCATCAACTTGTCCAAATGGAACAAAAACTTCCAACAACTTGAGAAGCAATATTTTACTACACTATCATCCCCTAGACTACAAACCAGGCCATTTTGTTTTAAATATCAATTTTCATTTGATATGTTATTTAGTTTCTCTTGTCATATATATATATTTACACACTTCTATCTACGTTTTCACCCTTACACTACCCTATAGATTTTATTATAATGTTAAGTTATATTTAATATATATTATTTTATAATACTATAAAAATGGTATACTTAAATTTAAGGTAATAAAATTCTTAATAGAAATGTTCCATCACTTTAACTGCTAGACGACCACCCACCCTTATAGTTTTAACTTATTTTTTGTTGATTTTGTTAGTATCATTATTGTTTTTTTAGAATGATTTCTAATCGATTACCTATTCCTCAACTACTCTTATTTATTATATTTACTATTTGGATTGCAGATTCCGCAAACATCATGACCACTCTAATGACAACTACTTTACAAATCAATCGTTTTTGTGACTGTAAAGGATGCCTAAGAAAAGTAAAGAGTGCGCTTGGTAAAGTTAAAGACGTCAGTTCACTGACACTAGATCCAGAGATAGGGGAATTTACATTCTTAACCAGTAAAACTCGTGAAGTAATAGAATATATTTTTAGGGAAAAATTTCCTAAAAAGAAGATCATTGTGACGCAAGAAATCAACCAACAAGATCTTTCATCAACGTCGACCACACTGTTACCATCACAAACTACTATCACGTCATGTGCTCCACCTATGCCCATATCACCAGATATTGTTTATGGGTACCCTCAAAAGTTCTATGAATATTACTATAGAAATCATCCACATGGATGTGTGTCACAATCACAATATATCAACCACCCACGAGTACCAGAGGCAATGCCACCACCCCAAACTATCACCATGCCATCTGCTCCACCTTTGCCTACATCTATGGTTTATGGGTACCCTCCAGAGTTCTATGGTTAAAACAAAAATCATTCATATTGAAGTTGCATCATTCTTTAATTGGTCTGATCGATCATGATTTATTTTGTAAGTTGTAATTTAGTTACATATACGTAGTTATGCGCGCATTTGTTTTTTCTTATTCTATGTATTTAAATAGCGTACTTGTATTTAGAGATACTTTCACTCTTTCAGAGTGTATAGCAGTTATAGAACCCGACAAATCGAAAATGATTGTTCGGCATCTATATTTGATATGTTATCAGCTTTTTTATGTGCTTATTTCACCACACAACCAAGCCACACACTTATGCATTATGTATTAATTTAGGGTTTTTCTTATATATGCTAATCGGTGTTTTTGGGCAATAGGGGTTTTCATTGGGCCTGGACCGGCCAGAACCAAGGACCGAAATAGTTTAAAACTTAAGATTGAAGACCGGATCACATGTATGTAGAATGGGTTGGGTCGGTCCGGCCTTTGGTTTTTTGGTTCGACCCGTATTGTACTCACCCCTATTATTCACTAGCGGGTTCACGAGTCTGTACTTCGTCCAAAAATAGCTGCCTGATTGATCCAATCCAGTGTGCCCAAGGTACACGCCCAGCCCGCCCACTTACCCGAAGGGCACTTCACGCATCCTTAGTTTCTTTAAACAATAACTATCATCTGAAAATATTGATCCAAACGCGTGTCAAAATTGTTTACAAGACCAACATTTAATTTGAAAAATGAACCTGCTTTTTTGTTAATAACACATGCTATCATAATAAGGATACATTGTCATTAGAAAATCAAACAATAATGTCAATGCGAGTGAAAAGAAAATTTTACATTTTATAGTTGTTCTATGAGTTTTTATATCTTGAAAACGCACTATTACATCTTCGACTGATACCCTTGCAAAATACATTTTTTAATATAACAAATGCAAAAATAATAAAGTTTAAAATGTTAAGTTTTGAGTTTCGCATAATCACATAACATAACATTTGAGCACAATTCACATGTTATCCACTTATTACATTTAGATTGAATTGTCAATATTTTTCCTTGTGGTTTGATCACATTTGCTATGTTCATTCTAAAAAGATTTTTTTTTTCAGCTGGCTCCTCAAGGTTCGAAAAATTTATCATTTTCATTCAAAAAAGTTAACTCTGCTAATTTAAAAGGGGTAATTATGTAATTGTGCATATAAAGACAAAATTCTAATGTATGTTAATGTATTGTTGTAAAAACGTCATTCACATGTTATTGTTTCATTCACGAAACCTACATCGAACATTTCATCTTTTCATCTTTGAACATTTCATCATGACTGAATCATGAAATTGTCGGCTTCATCAGTGGAGGAGGAGGATAGACCTTGATTTTTGTGGCGGTCCAGAACCCATTGCGAAGGGGTTGTATGATTGAGACCATCGTCTCTAGTCGTCGTCACTCTTATATCATGACTTAGTTCTACTCGATTATAGTTATATAATTGAGGGATTTTGTTTTGTGGTTTAAGGGATAACTTTTTCAAATCATATGTTTAACAATTTAAATTAATAAAGTTATTTTTCTAGAATGAAAATGACAAATATTTAACCTTGAAAAGCTAGATGCAAAAAAAAAAATTAACAAATATGACCAAAACATATGAAAGAAAACAACAATTCACTTTTATATTTAAATAACTATTCAAGTTGCATTAGCAAAAACAAGTAAAAGAAGACTAACCTTTGTTTGTTTGTTCAATTGTCGCGCAACACAAATGCTTATGACCGTCGTCAGGATGATTTATATAATGATTATCAATAGAAACATGGTGATTAGGTTTGAGTAAAATCTTGAAATTTGAATTGAGAGAACGAATTAAAAGTAAAAAAGCTAACATAACGCATAATGAATGGTATTAGTGATTCTACACATTTACAAATTAGTGCAGTGAGAAGAAAAGTACGGAAAATTAAATTTGAAAGAAAACTAAAATCGAGGGTTTAAATTATGGAACCGAGGGCCAAGAATTGGACAAATTACCAACAATTTTTTAAAGCATGTGGCCTGTTGCGACGATCATCAAGCGACACATTGTATCTAGTCTTATTACTCACGGCATGGCACATGCGTGTGGGAGTTAGGGTCACACTTGTGCCTCCTATTAAGAAAATTTCACTAAGAAAGTTCCACCCTTATATACCACTTCAAAGTTTCACTTTGTTTCTATGTGAAACAAGTTACACGTTTGTCTTAAATTTTTGTAGCCTTAACAGTTTCAGTCACACAACTTCGAGCGTGATTCTCAATTATCTTAACATCGTTTTGGAAACTATTTTTTCTAATATGAAGCTCTCACATACTACAACACAACACTGAATACTAAACCCAGATGTTTAAAATTAATAAAATATCATTTTCCATTTGATGAAAACACCAATATGTTCGTCGATTTTTTCAACACAGTTGTTGGTGGCCAGTCTAATCTGTTAAAGTGGGATTTTGAGTGGCAAACATGAGAAATTGACAATGGATAAAAAGTAACGAAATTGATTGAACTGGAAACCACGTCATCTGTTGGTAACAAAATAATTAAAAGGATTAGTTTGAATGTCCTTTTCGGATATAGATTTTTTTGTGAATGTCCTTTGGCTACATTTAAGATTTTTATTTTATCTAATCATGTGGAGTCTCTATCTTTTTTTTTTATTATATTTTGTCTGTTAGTAATAAATCCCATTGCCAATTCGTCTATAAATATTGACGGACTCAACAGCGATCTTCGTTTCGGTAAATCTTGGATTTCTGTAAGAAGACTATCAGTTTGGTTTGATTAATTACCTTTTCACCGTTCAATAATCTTAAGCATATTGACAAATAAATTATAATGTTTTTAGTTAGAATGAACTGTATGACTATATACCTTTGAGCAAATGATAAGATGTTTGGGACAAACAGTCCTCTACTCATCTATACAAAGTGTAAGGTAATGTTACATATAGTTAAGAAGGAACCGTTGATGAGTTTGGTTATTGGCAAGGTGAGTCACGGGTCTACGGTATTCAATTGAGATGTTTAACTGTTAACTAGATTGGTTACATCTTTACTTGTACCAATTATAAAAACATTATCAATGGTTAACATTTGTCAAAATATTGGTAAATCCAAACCCGCACATTACCACGAGAGCGCTAATCGTAAGAAATTTCAAATTCATTCACCAATTTTCATATTAGAGACAATATAAATGAAACTCAACACACTTCATGACTGGTATATAAAAGGATCAATAAGTTGTAAAATGTAGTTATTTATTTCAGGTAAACAAAATAGATAATAATTTAACTAACAGTCTTCAAACAACAACCAATGGCGTCAATATACCAGCCATATCGGCCATAGAATCCATCAAACAAACCCAAGTCCCATGATCCTGAAAAAGATGTGCCCGCCTCCATACCGAAAGGACCATGCATGTTTTTGTTCGTCTCGAAAGACAATGATGAGATTAACTTAAGGCTATTATGAATCCCAAAACTTCCTGAAAGCCCGATAATCTCTTCGTCGACATCAAATTCAATCTATGAAAACCAACGAGTATCATATCGTTAGAACTAAAAATAGAAAAGTGGTATCATGTATGTTTATTAGCATATCACTCGTACCATACTAATACCCCTATAATTATATTTTTATAATGGTAAATCACCAAAATTAACATGTTGACCCATCATTTGCTAAATTGAACTGAGCGGACTATGGATGCTAAGAATTTATCCGGCATAAACACGATAAAAAATATAATAGTCCATAAAACAACCAATCAAATAAATAAATGTGTAAAGGCCGGCTAAATTTTAGTTGTAGTCTAAGATTTAGCTCCCTATTAACCGTTAACTTAGATTTAGCCCCCGACAATGGCTTAGATTAGCCCCCTTTTAGTCGCGGACTAAGATTTAGCTTAGATTAAGCTGATTAACATGTTCATTTTGATGATTTATCCTTTAACAATTAAGCTGATTAACTAACCAAATTATTTTAATGTCGCAACACCAACTATATCATGTTCAAGATTAATTCCGAATTAACTTGACAATATTTCACTTGTAAGTTGAAAGGGATAAGAAATGATCACCACAAACATTTGACCCCTGTTGTTAGGGTCATGAAGCCCACCATATTGTTGTGAAGAATGCAACAAACCATCGGAATCTTCCGCTGTAAATATAAGCGAATGAATCCAACGGTCGTGATATATCGTTATGCTCCTCAGCCTTTGATTGCTCTCAAGCCGAAACAAGAATGAATTTCCACCGGTCACTGATCCCCATAACTTGGTTCGTGCACCCTACAATCAGATGTATAACACAATGTATTATTTTGATCATAAAAAAAGTACAATCGAATTTCAAAAAAATAAATTATATATGATAACATACCGTTTGGGGATCTGAAATGATTGTTGTTGGTGTGTCCTAAGATCCAATAACACAAAGTTTGTCATAATATCCAATAACGTTAACACAAGGTTCGTGATAGCAACGAGTTTGTGATAACTTACAAGTTGATGTTCTAAAGCAGTTTCTAGACCTTTAACAACTAAAACCATCGTTGGGCGTCGCTCACGATCTTCATTCAGGCATTGAAAAGCAATATTGGTGAACACTCTTAACGAACGCGGTTGAGCTTGCTCTAGTAAACTTGGCATTATGATGTGGTGTAACGTCCCCTTCTTTTGATGATGTTTCACTAAGCAAGCGAGAAATCTACGCTCATCTTCATATTTCCCGACAATTGCAAGCCTTCCACACAAGACTTCAAATAATATAACTCCAAAAGAATACACGTCAGATTCTTTTGTAAGAATCCCAGTATTTACATATAGTGGATCAATATAGCCGAAGGTGCCACAAGCAATCGTGACAAGAAAAGTGAATTGCTGATTAGTTGGACCTATTTTAGACAATCCAAAATCTGATATCTTAGCTTCCCAATCGGCATCGAGTAGAATATTAGAACTTTTCATGTCACGATGTAGCACCCTATGCCCTTTTCCCACCCCATCATGAAGATAACTGAGTCCTCGCGCGGCGCCAAGACAAATACGAAGACGTTGCTCCCATGTGAGGTTTGGGGAGGCCACATGCTTGTCGAGGCTTCCATTAACCTCGTGTTTGTAAACAAGAATCTTTTCATTACCTTCGTCAGAGAATCCAATAAGAGAAACAAGATTCTCATGCTTGTAACTAGCGAGCATAACAATCTCCATCAAGAACTCGTGCTCTCCTTGCCCGCCCTTCACGTCTAACCGTTTTACAGCTACAGATGTACCTACATCTGGCTCACTTGATCCGGAAGAGGACGGGAGTTGACCTTTGTAGACCCGCCCAAATCCACCTTGACCGAGGAAATTCTGGTCATCGAAGTTGTTGGTGGCAGATTTGATGTGATCAAATGGGATTCTCAAGTGGTCTAGTTTTCGAAGGGAAGACATTATATGTGAATTTTGTTTTGTGAAGTATGAAATGATATAGCAAGATCTAAAGAGCTAAGAGAATGGGACTCATTGGAAGGAGATGTAATTGAAATAAACTTTCTATAGTAATTAGTTAAGTGTTATCATATTTGCCAGCATACTATACTGAGGTTAGGTACAACATTGACAGCAAATAGAGTTGACTGTAAATACATGTTGTTTGGATATGGTCATATGTACGTGAATGTGGAGACATGTGCATGCATTAAGTATGAATGTAGTTATTCTACTCTAAACTATATTCGAAAGTAAATCAATTTTAGAGCAAGTGGCATAAAATAACTCTTATCATTTTCATGCGTTTAATTATTATGCTAGACCGTTTACTTTTTTTATTATCCAGATTAACAACTAATTAGCTATTTCGTTTTTGATTGAGATTGAACTCTATTTGAGTTTGTTTATTGGCAAGGGACTCATGAGTCTCGTATGTTCAACTGACCGAGAATTGAAGTCTAGTTTTAGATTTGAAAGTTCTTATTTTTGTGGAGTTTAATTCAACCGTTAGGTCTAAAGTGGCGACTAAGGATGTTAAAAGTAAGCTCATTTGGAAATATTCGATTAATTGTACTCTATTCATTAATGTGTCATTTTGGGTTGTCGGGATAAAGGGGTTAAATGAACTTATTTTTGCAGCATCAACCCATAACGACTGGAGGAGGTGTGGAGAGTAGTTTAACAGAATGAGACCATCAAAATTTGACATAATCACCTAGTTTGAACGGCCATGATTGAAAATTAGAGTGATCAAATAGACAAACGGTTACACTCACATCTCATATCATAAATAATTTCTGATTCTATTGTTCAGCACCTCATGTAACAACCATTCAACCTTGTTTTCTTCATGTACCATTGTTTTGTTTTTTTACCACCGCACTGACTTTTCTTCTGAATCCTTTTTCATGTAATCACTATTCACAAAATTAACAGGGTCCATAAGATGAATAAAGCCATCACTATGCACCCAATTATTAGGTTCATAAGATGAATAAAGCAATAATTGAGTTCTCTAACTAAAGAACTCCTTAAATAAATTAAACAATTAATTAATGGATGACTTTATTTAAAAAAATTGTAATATGTACTTCAAAAAAAGAATATTAAGTATAAAATTAACAATTATATTTAAGGGAGCACAATGCGCAAAACATGTATATACTTTAAATCATATACAATGCACGATAAAAGATACTTAAATTAAAACAAGTAGGAACAACTCTAATGCAATATCTATTCTCACTTTTGCATTATAATGGTTATGTTTATGACCTTAAGAATGATTTATCAAATGAAACATGGAGGCGAGATTGACTAAAATCTTGAAATTTAAATTAACTAAATAAAAATAAAAGTAAAATAGCTAATTACAATAACACATAATTGAATGTTATTAGTGATTCTACACGTTTAAAAATTAACGCAACGAGAATCAAAGCAAAACAATTTTAATTTGAAGAAAACCTGAAATTGAGGGTTTAAATTATAAAATCAGGACACGAGAATACAATCATTTTTAAAGCATGTGGCCCGTTGTGAGTTTTTCTGTATGTTACACTCACCATAACTTTAAAAAGATAAAAACTTATAGTTATCTTCTTCCTAGTTTTAATAGTTGATCTATGTAAGAGTTTATTAGCTCTTAGATAAGATCAGCTTCATATTTGTAGTAGTGAATGATAAGCGTTCTAAAGTGTGATGGTGACAACGAAATCTTATCAACAAATACGAATGAGTGGCTGTGGCCAAAGCTGGTGAATTGTGGTTGTTAGGACATAAATATTCTTTCTTTTATTAGAGTTGTTTTTTATCATACCTTTTAAAAAATCTTTTGAACTTGCGAGTGAGTTCTTATCTATCATTCGGACCATCTTCTAAACTTGAGTGTGGTTTCTGATTCCTCAATAATTGGAGTGCTTAGTATTCGAATCGAATTAAAAGTTTTATTTAAATCAATTTCATATTTCATTTTCAATTTAATATTTTGATTTTAATTTCGATTTTCAAGAATTCATGTATTGAATTTCTAATCGAATTCAATTTTTTTTTGTTTTTGATTCGTTCTAAAATTTGAGTTCAAAATATACAGATATTATTTATTTTATAAAATAATTTTTATTTTATATTTTTATATAAATGTTAAATTTTGGGGATTAAAGTATCATTTTAATTGTAATCATCGTATTTTGGTCACATGATATAAACTTAGATTTTATTAATGTTAACATTTGTCGCTTTGTATGTTTTATATGTACTTATGGGGTTATAACGAACTGAACGGAGCATTGTTCATATTCGTTCATTAAGAACTTAAAGCCTTCACGAACGGTTTACGAACGCTTCCCGAACGAAAATTCTTGTTCGTGTTCGTTCATTAAGTAATTGAACTAAACATATTACTGAATTATTCATAATTTTACTAGTCTCGAATTGTATTTTTGGTGTTACAATTTTGATTTTGAACATCTAAAAGTGCAAGTTTGCATACATTCTAAAAATGAATCAAATTAAAATATTAATTTTTCTGAATTTAAATCATAACAACTCGAATTCAAACCAGTTTATACAAATCCAAATTCAAATTCAGCTTCATAATTTCAAATTCGAATAACCCAATTTGTTTTACTTGAATTCGATTCGATTCGATTTAATGAATACTCTTACTATAGATGATCTTTTATAGGTAGTAGCTCTAAACCAAGAAGCACATTGCGCTCATCGCCCACACCACATGCGTGTGTGTGAAGTTAGGGTCTCCTTTTTCTCTTCTTCTATAAAAACAATTACTAAGGATGGTTCATCTTTATAAACCACTCTGAAGTTTCACACTTCTTGTGAAACAAGTTCACATTTTTCTTGTTTCTAGATTTTATATTTTCACACAAACAATTCCGACCATGAATATCTTATTTATCTATGCTTCGTTTTAAGTACGGTTTGGCTCATTTCAAAATTCCTACATAATAGTACACAAACCACATAAATAATAATTATATTTATTGCAATTACTTATGATTATTTGTATGAAAGTTATTGAAAAATCATTTTTCAAACATTGGTATAAACAATTTTCATATATTTTTCCAACACATTGATACTTCCCTATCCAACATGACCAATGAAACTATAGTCTGAAAAAGTTGTTGGTGGCCATCTTGATTAAAGTTTGAGATATTAGTTATTGAGTGGCAAACATGAGAAATTGACAATGGAATGGGGTCCTTGGGGATGTTGACGAGCAATAATGAAATTGAAAACCACTTCATCTATTACTTCAACAAAAATGAATTATTTGTACATTAATCAGTATGCCATATTTGTCTTTTTCATTGCAAACAAATGAGGGTTAAATTGGCCCATCATTATTTACCTATATATTAAAGCAGATATGAAGGAACAGTAATAAAAATACTTTTTTTAATGTAATCGTCTTAAAAGTGTTAAAACCGCTTCAGGTTAAAAGTTCTAAAATTTACTATTGTTTATTGACCACCATCAAAGGTGGCTAAAAATGTTATTTTAATTAGTTTTACTATTTGTTTTGGGAACCCCTAAAACGATGACCACGTTTTATATGTTATTAGGTTAGTACTCTGTGTATTACACATGTTAAATAAATAAACTATTAAATAATTAGTAATGAAAATTTATTAATTATAAAACGATATGATTGAAGTTGCATATGAGTAAGAATATAAGTAATAAAACATGATATCATTGTTTTAAAGTTTTGTTTTTAAACCCTTATTGCTTTATTTTAAATAAATATTTTGTTCCAAATAAAACGTTTTAAAAATATCAATATTAAAAACTTTCTTATTATAACTCCTAATTTTAGTTATTTTGTTTTGTAAAAAATCATCTTAAAAAAACCATTTTAATCATAAGAAATTAAATAATATTATTAGTATTTTAATGTAGTTATTTAATAGAAGAGAGAATGGAGAAAATTAAAATTAGATAATATAGAACTGTGCCAAGTGTCATCTTAAAACCCTCTTTTATTATAAAAGATAAATATATATGTATAAGTTGGTTAGCGAGAATAATCTTATTTTAACTAAAATTTGCTATTTTTGTTTACGGTTATAATATTTCGGTTGTCTTGAAAAATATTGAATAGTCAATGATGATGTACCTGTATTCATCTGAGAGGTTTCGCTATTATGCTAATGTGTCTGTTACCTTGGCTTGGTTGGCTATTTTGTTTCAAACATTGATATAAAACGTGCGAGATCAGATCCGTTTGTTATCTGTACGGTTTATCTGAGCCTTGGTTCATCTCGTCCATTACATGCGCAACGCGCGTGAATGGATTTAACTAGTTTTTATTTATATATGAACTAGTAATTTCCCTCTCAGAATGTGAACGAAATTCATATATTACAAACTAAAATGTTTATTAACTGTATATTTAAATACATAAATGGTATCTTGTGTAATTAAATCATACACATTTAAACTATGTATGTTTGTTTTTGGGTGATAAGACACACACTCTTATAAATCGGCACCTTTTTATACGTTTCGTATAACCCTATACATCTCATATAGGGCTATAGTTTATACAATGCGTATACGGTGGTCGACACTAAAAACGAGAAAATTCAAGAGAGTTGTCAGATGACTATACGTCTAATATAGCAATATACCCCAAATATAGGCCTACATAACGTGTATAATAAAATTTGAGTCTGAATATGAGAAAAAATTCAAGAGGTTATCAGAGAGGTTATAGCCCATATAAGATTATACGAAAGAAAATTTAAAAATTTAAGGAGTGTTAGCTTTATATAGAAATGATGTCTAAATATCGAAAGCTTTATTCACTTAGCAAAAGTGAATGACACGACATTATTCATGCTTTCAAGACTCTATACAATATATTGTCTTTTGGTTAAAAAAAAATACTCATTCTCCTTTTTTGCTATACTCTTCAATTTTATAAAAAAAATGGATTATACCAATGATTACTTGTCCGATTTGGATTTCGAAGAGTATGAACAATATGGTTCAGGTGAATAGGAAATTCCATCTCAAACGCAACGGGTATCCGAAATACAACCTCAAGTAGTGGTGTACAAGCCGGTTTTTTAACCCAAACCGGTCGGTTTGGGTTCAAAACCAAACCGGTTTTTTTGTCGTGGGTTTAAACCAGTTTTTCTTCAGACCGGGGTTACAAACCGGTTTGGCTCACCGGAAACTCAAACCTGTCAAACCGATTCGGACACGTTTGAAACCGGTTTATAAACCAGTTTTGAGGGTGGGATTACCAAACCGGCGATTCGGGTCGGTTTGAGACGGTTTGGGCCAAACCGGTTTTTCTTTGAAACCGATTCCGGTTTTTTTGGCCGAACCGGGTTTTTTTGCCCAAGTCTAACCTCAAGCCCCACCAACACAAACCCAAGCAACTTGTACAAAACGATCACACTAGAAAATACAACCCGATGAAGCATCCACACCCGCTCAACAAAAAACCGACTCGTTGGACGATTGAGGAAGATCAAGGTTGCACTAGCTCAAGCGTGTGGGTACATATAAAAGTATGCATACCCTTGATCATCGAGCATTATTAGTAAATATAATAAGATCAAGAAGTGTTAATAGGTAGTTATAGTAAATAAAAATAGATGATGATTTAACCGATAGTTTTCAAACAACAACCAATAGCGTCAATATACCAGCCATATCGACCATAGAATCCATCAAACAAACCCAAGTCCCATGATCCTGAAAATGAATTTTTCGCCTCGGTACCAAAAGGCCCGTGTGTTTTTTTGTTCGTCTTGAAAGACAATGATGATATTAACATAAGGTCGTTATGAATCCCGTAAGTTCCGGATAACCCAATTATCTCTTCATCCGCATCAAATTCGATCTATGAAAACCAACAGTTATCGTATCGTCAGAACTGACACTAATACTATATTAAGTAATAACTTTATATCATATACTTTGAAAATGGGAAATCGCTAAAATCAGATAGATTAAAGTAAGCAATAAATATTTCACTTGTTTGTAGTGAGGGATAAGAGTTGATCACCTCAGACTTTCTACCCCTGTTGTAGGGATCATGAAGCCCACCATACTGTTGCGAAGAATACAACAAACCATCGGAATCTTCCGCTGTGAATGTGAGTGAAGGAATCCAACCTGCGTGATATATCGTTATCTTCTTCAACCTCTGATTGCTCTCAAGCCGGAACACGAATGGATCGCCACCCGCTAATGATCCCCATAATTCTGTTCGTGCACCCTACCATGCATCAAATAAATAACACAACTTTTGATTTTGATTTCAGCAAAATTATAATTGTATTAACCACAAGAAAATGATAACTTACAATATCAGGCTGTGTAAGTACTAGTGTTGTTGTTGATGTATCCTAAAATCCAATAACACAAAGCTTGTGATTGTATATTCGATCAAATTTCAATAAGATAGCAACAAGTTATTAATTTGTGAAATAACTAGCTTACAAGTTGATGTTTCAAAGCAGTTTCTAGACCTTTGACAACTAAAACCATCCGTGGGCGTTGTGTGCGATCTTCATTCAGGCATTGAAAAGCAATATTGTAGAACACTTGTAACGAGTACGGTTTAGCTTGCTCTACTAAACTAGGGATTATGATCTCGTGTAATGTCCCCTTCGCTTTATGAAGTTTCACCAAGTGAGGGAGAAATTTGCGTTGGTCTTGATAACTCCCAACGGCAAGTCTCCCGCACAAGACTTCAAATAATATAACTCCAAAAGAATACACATCAGATTCTTTTGTAAGTATCCCAGTACTATAATATGCTGGATCGATGTAACCCAAGGTGCCACAAGCCATCGTGACAAGAAAAGTGAATTGTTGATTAGTTGGACCTATTTTAGACAATCCGAAATCTGAAATCTTAGCTTCCCAATTGGCATCCAGTAAAATATTAGAGCTTTTCATGTCACGGTGTAGCACCCTGTGCCCTTTTGCCACCTCACTATGAAGATAATTGAGTCCTCGAGCCGCACCAACACATATACGCAAACGTTGCTCCCATGTGAGGTTTGTGGAGGCTATATGCTTGTCGAGGCTTCCATTAACCTCGTATTTGTAAACAAGAACTTTTTCACTACCTTCGTCAGAGAATCCAATGAGAGAAACAAGGTTCTCGTGTTTGTAACTGGCGAGCATAACAATCTCCATCAAGAACTCTTGTTCTCCTTGCCCACCTTTCACGTCTAACCGTTTCACAGCGACAGATGTATCTAGCTCGCTTGAGCGGGTGGACGAAGGGAGTTGACCTTTGTAGACTCGCCCAAATCCACCTTGTCCTAGGAAATTTTGGTCACTGAAGTTGTTGGTGGCAGATTTGATGTCATCAAATGGGATTCTTAAATGGTTTAGTTCTTGAAGGAAAGACATTAGACGTGAATTTTCTTTTGCAAATTATGTGATGAAATAGCAAGATTCTGGAGGGGGGAATTATAAATGACTTTTGGTCTTTTGGAAGAGCTAAGACAATGCAAGTCTAATTAGGAATGAGATGTGACTTAATTAAACTTTCTACACTGATTAGGTCTAATCATATTTCACATATAACTTTTTAATAATGTATTTTATTTTTTCAGATTATTTTTCTTGCTTTTTAAATTTCAGTTTTTGTAACACTTTATTACTCTAAACACCACCTATCAACTAGCACTTGCAAGTATTTAAACCTTTATTATTTTTATAAAATACAATCATATGTTAGTAGACCACAATACATTTCAGACATCATTGAATTTTTAAATCCGTATTTCCGCAGGTAGAGCGATTGGTTCAACCTGTCTGGATTTAAAAATATCCACCAAATGAATTTATTGTAAAAGCAAGTTGGCATAAAGCCATAAAGTAATTTCATTCAATTATTATGTTAAGGTTTTTTTAACGGTAAATGTGCGAACCTGCTTCGAATAATATGTGTTATCTTAATCAGTGTCACATATTCGTTTCCCGGTCAGAATCGCACCTCCAACCCCCTCAGAAGGAAACCAACTGTTGAGAAAACTCACTAGTTCAACTCTAAGCATTTTATTCAGAGTGAGACTTAAACTCATAAACTTTTAATATTAAAATATTATAAGTACTTCACTTTAATCAGTTGTATGAAGGATCATTGCTAATTATTATGTTAGGTAGTTTACTTTTTTTTTTTATCTTTTTTATCCAAATTATTGGTATATAAAATCATTGAATTGTCATTCGTGTAGTAGAGTGATTGGTTCGATGAGTCTTGTTTTCAAAATATCGTACACATAAGATTATAGTAAAAGCAAGTGGCATAAAGCCATAAAGTAATTCCCTTCAATTATTGTGACGAAAATATATTTTTTAATTATATGAGTAAATTACATGGACACTCCTTTAGGTTTGTACGTATTGTAAATTCAGTATTTATTTTTAGAAAATTACAGATTCAGGTCTAAACTATACAAGAAGTACACACTAGCAATCACTGTCACTAACAAGAGTTAAGTTTTTTTTGTTATATCAATATGAAATTACCAAACACCCCTAAACTTTAGAAAATATGATGATGATGTGGGGAGATGAAGATGATGGTGGTGGCTGCCCTGATTGTCGTCGGAGGTGACGGTGGGCCTGCCGGAATAATCGTTGGAGGTGGCGGTGCGGCTGCCGGAATAGTTATGGGGGAGAAAAGGGTGGGTGGGTGGGTGTGGTAAATATTTAGAGGGTATTTTTGTTATTTTAAAACATTTAACAAATAAACTTAACCTCTGTTGTTGACAAGGATTGAAACAAGGATTGACAACGTACATTTCTTGTATAGTTCAGGTTCACATCTGTAATTCTTAAAAGTAGGGACTGAACTTGCAATATGTACAAACCTTAATGACTATCCGTGTAATTTACTCTAATTATAATTTCTTTAATTTACTTTATTCACAATGCGACTCACGTGTATGGATTAATATATTCAACCGAGATTCGAGAAGTCGAGTTTTAGATTAGAAAGTTCCTCTTGTTGTGGAGTTTAATTACTCAGCAATTGGGTCGATAGTGGTGTCTAAATTTTTTTTTTGAATAGTTAGATATTATCATACTTATCTTACTCTTAATTTTAAAAGAAGTTTCGTCCCTTTAACCTTAAATGCATGGGTGGCTTTGAGGGTGGACGAGGTGGGCGACCGCTCAAGGCTCAATATCCTCAGGGGCCTGAAATTTTAAAAAATATTATATTATGTATGTATATATAATTTATAAAAACAATTATAGGCTATTAACAACTAATTAACAAACCCAATAGCAATTTAATTATATTGATCTATTGAAACTTAGGACTCGTTAACATTTTAATTAGTTTAATCGATCCACTACCATTTATCCAATTTAAACTCAATTAAAAAACGCTAGTAGAGTCTTATGATGCGCTTAAGTAAGCAAATTAGATTATTTGCTACAATATTTTTGTTTATTGGTAAAACAATTATTAACATTCTCGGGACCGGCCCTGCGTAAATGTTTTACCCTTAGGTACCGTTTGGTATCAAAAAATTAAATGTGTAGTGTTAATAAAGCATTTGTATTTAATGCTTGTTTTTATATCAATAAGAAAGATCTTTTCTTCTAGTAAAGAAAACAAAACCTGGTTTAATTTAAAATTCATCTATTCAATAAAAATAAAAGCCTTTCAAACGATAGTCTTTAAACAACACCACACAACATTCACATACCAGCCACAACCCATGATCCTTAAAAAAATAAGTGTCCTCCATCATCTCCTCACCCACAAGACCATGCTTGTTTTTGTTTGTCACAATAGACAATGACGAGATTAACTCAAAATTGTTACGCATCCCAATAGTTTCGGATATCCCAATTTGTAAGGTACAAAATCGATCTAATCAAATTAAAACGGATGTGTGTATGTGTGATAGAACGAACTGTAAACAAACTCAATCGGATGTTTATTATAACCAAAGGATTAATATATCAAAGAAGTTTACGTCGTTTAATCTCGATTCGCCCGAGGTGAGCTCACCTCAGGCGCCCTATCACACAATCATCTACTCTCTTGACCGAGCACCTATACAAATGAGACAAGCATACTAAATTACAAAGCAAAAATAACTATTTATACATTCTAGGTTTCATGCGTAAACTTCCCCAAGTTTTCGCATCATATAAATTTTCGCATGGCTTCAAGTTCTCACTTGACTTGAAGTTTTAGAATGCTTTGAAAACTTACGTCTTTTTAAAAGTTTTCACATTATATAATTTTTCCTATGGCTTCAAGTTTCGCATCATATCCGTAATTCATCTGCATTATATACCTTTCTAAAAGTTCTGTCACCTTCAAATCTGTTGGTTTAAATTTTTTATAAGGGCAAATGTACAACTTTATTGGTTTATATATATATATATATATATATATATATATATATATATATATATATATATATATATATATATATATATATATATATATATATATATATATATATATATATATATATATATATATATATATATATATATATATATATATATATTATAAACATTAATCATTTTTTAAATCATAATTTAAAAACTAATGACTACAAATTAATTTTCAAAATGTATATTTGTTCTTTTTTTTAATCTTCGAAATTAAGAAAAACTAACATCTAAAATTATAATTTAAAGTGTCACATGAACGATATTTTTTGAGTTAATCTCACCAGTTTGAAAGATAGAATAAAGTCAATGACAATTTTAAAAAACTTTCATTCAACTTTTAAAATGGTAATTTAGCTTGATCAAATGTATATATAAATATTTTTTTTCCTTTACTTTAATAGGTCATAATAAGTTTGGGTGGAAAAACTTTTGTGAGATAAATGTGATGATGACATTTGTAAGATGAATCAAAGGAATCATATTAGTTTATTATGAGCACTCAGCCAAATATGATTCATATTCTTTTGTTTAATTTCTCTTGTTGCATACTATAGTTTGATTTATGTTACATTTTATTATAATTTTTTTTATATAAACAACACCATGTTATAACCTTGTGTATTAACCTCATATATTACATGGGTAAAATAAAAAATACTATTTATTTATAAATGAAGTGTTAGGAACTGTAAAACATTACATAAAAAAAATATTTTGATTAGGTGATAAAACATTTTTACTATTTTTAAAACTTTCGTTTAAAAGATTATTGCTTTGAAAAAAAGCTCGTTTTTTAATCAATATCTCATTGTTTAGACACTCCAGGTTTGGTTTGGAAAAATTATTTTTATATAAAACTTTTATGTTTTAAATGATTGATTTTAAAATATTTTATAATTTGAAAAAAATTCATCGTTTTAGAAAACTTCTCATAGTTTTAGACAAATTTGATTTTGAAAAAGTATATTTTTTAATCACAATACTTAGTTTTTATTTAATAAAAAAATGTTTTTAAATATTAATGATTAAAAAAGGACTTGGATTTATATTATAGAAAGAGAAAGAGAAAAATCCGAAAATTAGTTATTTAACTTTCAAACATGAAATAAATAGTATGGACGGAAAAACTAAAGTGAGAGGGCTTGTGAAAATGACACGTGACATCACATGTAAAGAATTATTATGTTAGATTAGTAGATGAGATGCGTACCTTTTTTGTGTAAGGTTTGGGAAATGTGGGTTATTATATAGAGTTATTGATAATTTATTTTTTAACCAACGATAACTTTACACTGCTATATAGTCGCTGACTTCACAGCGCTAGCTTCCATGGCGGGTTCACGAACCCATAATTCCCTACCCGCAACACCCGGGCTGGTGTTCCTACAAAACCCGTTGGTACACAAGTCCTTTACCCGCAAAAGCTTCGGATACCCTAATTACATACTTACAAGGTTAAGTATTAACATGTATAAAATAATTTCATGAAATCATTCAAGTTGAACGGCTTAACACTGAAAACCTTAATCCACAATAACCTTTGAATATGAATCTTTAAAATACCTTTATCATAACAGATAAAGTTTTATCATTTAAGCCACTCTATGTAAAACTAGCGAGTAAACGCATGGGTCAAAGCGAAGTTAAATCATTCAAGCTCCCTTCTTGTTAATAGAAACATTAAAAAGAGGTCCTCATTTCGAAACATGAATTAACATTAGACTAGTGCTACAAAGCTAATAAGGGTTGTAGCGGCTACGTCCTCGACCTCCACTGTCATTACCACCACGCCTACGGCCACCACTTGAACTGCTTCCACCACCACCACCACTACGACCACCACCTCCTCTTTGCTGTTGTGGCTGGGGTGGTGGTGTGTGTGGCGGTACACCTGGTTGCTGCCTGCCACAAACAAAAACCAACATTAATTGAAAACATCAAACATGCAACACCATTAATTAGCAGCACATCTTCTATACTAATGTACCACAAGCAAACTAAATTCATCATTTGATCAGAACTATTAAATTTCCAAGTGTTTGATTGACCACAGGTCCACACCCACGAGTTGCATGCACACTTGTTATGCTCATGTTGGCAGGCAAGATGACATTTTATAATATGATGCTTAGAGAAACGATCTGATCTTTATTGTTTTTATTTGTGTGTGTATCCTATTGGAAAATTGTAGCTTCATCATTGACTCGTTTATGCGTAAACAGGTCGATTTGGGATACTTGGTATCTATGAAGGGTGAAGTGGGTTAAGGTAAACGGCTTTCACTAAAAGGTAAACTATAACATGGATCAATCAGGTTGAAAGTCATTCAAAAGCATAAAAACCTCCTGAACCACCTTATTAATATAAAATGCGGTACTTATTTATAATAATATAATTTTGGAACTTCATTTAGTATATTACTTTGTTGTAAAGTAAAAAAAAAGGATAAATATGTGCTTGCATATCAGTGCAACCCAACCCATTTCAACATGGATTTATCGTTTTGACCCGTTATCCATGTCCCATCCCGTCTGACCAGTCCATTTTGCCGGTTTAGTCCTGATAAACTGTCCTCGTACAGAATTTATGGTGATAAAGAAGCACATGAATTTCAATAATAAAAATATGTTGGACTTGGGTTCATAAAACATGTCGATAGAACAGATAAAAAACAGAACCTATTCAGGTAGCAACTGCAGCTTTAAAAAGTTCATAAATAAATAAAAAAATTCATAGATAAAGCATCTTAATATAGATTTTCACTTACAGGACATATCCAATCCTTCCATCAGGCAAAAGCATTGGCATCATTGCCATGCCAGCTGTAGAAGGTCCCCTTCCATAGATAAGCGACTGCAGAAGAATGAAGTTTAAAGTAGATAAATCCAAAACAAACAAGTAATCCCATATGTTGAAAAAAACAGTGCAAAATCATCAATATCATAGAAAAGAAATAATAAATGTGCATATGCCTCTGACATTCATAGAAAGAGAAGTGCACCTGTGGATATCCCGCAGCACCAAAGCCTGCACCCAAAGCACCATATGCACCCCCAACCAAACCATAACCAACACGAGGAGGGTGGCTTGGAAGTATAGCAGCCTTCTGTGAGTTTGAAGATCCTCCAGATGATTTCTGATCTGCTTGTGGTTTAGCAAGAGAGCACTCCAATGTTTGGCCTAATTACATGAAACCCAATATGTCAAATAATACTTGCTTTTTTTTCTGATAAACATCATAAGTCTTGATCAGACAGTCATCAACATTACCATTAAGCTCATACTTCTCAGTGTTCTTAAGAGCCTTCAAAACACTTGATCTTTCTGCAAAATGAACAAAACCAAACCTACTCCTCTCATGACCTGCTTTTGCAGGTGGAAGAACTACTTTCGTAATCTTCCCGTGGTGCTGAAATATCTTTTCTAACTGCTCCTGAGTCACATTTTTTGGTAAATTCTTAACATACACTGCCTTAACCTGCATAAAATAGTACGTGAAATAACGACATGAGTAATACTTTAACGGAAATATATATTCATCAAGTTTCATACACCTGAGAAGAAGCTGAAGACTCGGCATTCTTTGGGTCAGCCCAGCTCACAGTTGGAGCATTATCATCAAGTTTAAACTTAGGATTGGACATCTTTTGTCTTGAATATTCTGCACAGGCATGGTTATAATACTCTATAAAAGCAAATCCACGATTTCGCCTAGAGTTTTGTGGATCCTGTTATATAATAAGCAAAAAAGAAAATATTAAATTATCAACCTTCTCCCGTTCTCCGTGTCTTCCGGTGTAATATAATCCAATTAATTAGTACTTACCTTTAACAGTTCCACAGAATTAATGCCTGGTCCAACCTTTCTGACAACATTCTCCATGTCTTCCAGTGCCCAGTTTTTAGGAACATTACCAATAAACAATTTATGTTTCGCTTGGGACGATGAACACTTGATCTTTCTACCCTGAGATAATGTAAAACCAACAATGCGATGTCAAAAGCCTGAAATGCAGAACTTTTATGCAGCATCATTAAAGGTAAAGGTGGCAATTTCAAACCACTTATGAATGGATCGATTTGGTTTAGATGTATCTATTAACAGGTCAAACAAGCAATTTTGAAAAAAAAAATATTTACTGAACTCAAAAAGAAACAGCTCAAAAAGGTTCTGTTCAACAAAAACAGATTAAAAAAATATGATCTTTTCATCGTATTTGACAAACTAACTATTAATTATGAAGTAGACAGGTTCCAAACCATAAACCAAATTACCTGTTTTGATCCAGTCTCTTTTTGATCCATTACACAGCCCACCCTATATAAATCGCTTCTAATTTAACGTATCAATTTCACCATTTAACAGCAGCAGTGTAATGTTGTTTATAAACGGTTTAAAACTATTGCAATACCTTCAACTCCCTATTATTAAGCTCCTTGATGGCAGTAGAAGCCAAATCTTTAGTTCTGAAGGTCACAAAAGCATAGCCTTTATTGCCACTTGAGTCTTTGCCTCTCATTATCCGGACCTGTTACATGTTAATTGACATCAAAATATATATACATACTATATCCAACAACATATTCTTCTACATTAGATCAGAAAGAGAGAGAGATACCTCTGTGACTTCTCCTATAGATTCACAAAACTCTTTTAGATCATCTTCAGATGCATTTAGAGGAATTCCACCAAGATATACCTCTGAACCATGAGGAGGAAGGGCAAGAAGTTCTTCATATTTTTTCTTTAAATCTTCTTCACCTTCAACATTTTCCATTTCATCATCTTTCCCTCCTTTTTGTTCTTCTTCTTCCTCCTCCTCCTCCTCCTCCTCCTCTTCTTCTTCCTCTTCCTCTTCCTCCACTTCTTCTTCAACTTCTTCCTCTTCTTCTTCTTCAACTTCTTCCTCTACTTCTTCATACTCAACCTCTTCCTCAACATCCTCATCAAAGTCAACCTGTTCTTCTGGTTCTATCTTGGTAACCTTTGGTGGTTCTTCGACCTTGACATGTGTTGAATTTGCAGTCATCTTTGCCCGTGTCCTTGGCATCTTATGGTTTTAGAAATAAAAGCTTGAACAGCAACTGGGATTGATACACAGAAGCCAGATGCATTTATAGAAGAAAGAAGACAGCAACGGGAAGATTGAAACAAATTCAAAGAAGAAAGGGAGTGACAAAGAGATAGAATGTGTGCCATTAGTTAGATATGGCTCAAGGAGTTCAAAAGGCAAATTCAAGGGGAAAATCAGTGAATCAATGACTTCCCAAAATTTAGATATCAGATGATAATGGAAAATTGTATCTATCTTCTAGAGTTACAATCTACCACAAAAAAAAATGCATTAATAGCAAAGAAAAAGAGGTGGAAGATCAATTACCAAGGTGGAGAAATCAAAAAATACAAGAAATATATTTCATGCATCAGTCAGAGAAACAGCAATTATAAAGACTGGAATCTATGTCCTGGCATGGTCAAAGGAGAGCTAAATGGGTGTCGTAGAATAATTTATAGCAATATTATCAAGATCGAGATTAATTTTCCTGTTCCTTTATGCCTGCAGCAAGTTAATGCACAGGAATTGAGAATATACTCAACCAATGAGCAATTCGAAAATGCACAAAAGCAGTGCTTAATATTAACCAACTTGCCATAAAAATGAAAAAAGTACTTGACAGTTAACCAGTAATTATTATGATTTTAGGGATAACTAATCTGAATATAACACGCAAAACTGCCAAAGCAAAAGCAAACCACAGAAACTATTTTAGATATTTTGATATCATCTAAAAGGTTTAGACCACCTAAGAAAACAACTATCCTACATCAACAGGTAATATTCTAGAAATGCATCACTCATATTTTCATCATGGTTATTGTAGAACTCTTAACTTACTGCTATCACTCGTCGCAAGAAAAAAATATTAAAGTTGTGCTCACTGTAGCTACTGACCAAAAACTATATAACCATAGCATAACCCTCCTTGTGCTAATTTTTAATCCTTCATATTATAAATAAAACCTAGTTTAAAAAACTAGTTATAATTCTGGTGTTTATAGCATGAATGAGAATGTTGAGAAGTCTTCCCTACACGCTTCAGATTGAGATATTTAAGCATATGACTCTCTACCAGGTCAAGTGACGAGTCTTGCAGTTCTTTAAAAAAAGTGACAAGTCTTTGTTTGCTCTTAAACTTCTAGTAGAGACAATGATTAAGAATCTAGAAGAGAAAAGGATGAATTTATTAAGGATTGAAAGTTACTGTTCTCAAAATCCCAACCACAAAAAGATGACTTAATGCAAGTTGCCTGTGTATCAAGAGGCTACTGTTAGCACACTACACTATTTTCATCACCATTGTAAATTTAGCCCACTGAAACAAAACTCAAATGATGTGCACCTTGTGCTCTTCACAAAGTAAATCAAACCCCATGCGCGTGCAAATGGGTCATTGTTTATTAGTCTCTGCTTCATCTCAAATCATTGACCAGGTGCATTCAAACAAACGTCAAAGGTTTCAATACTGTTAAGGTACGAGTCCTACTTGAGGTGGCCCCTCAATGAATGACTGAATCATGATCATAAGGTACACAGATGAGAATGTACGTGACGACAATCGGTGAATCGTGATCATAAAGGTACATATATGGAAATGTGCCTTTAATTTATTCACAATTAAAATTAGGTTGTAAGCTTTACAAAGCCTTCATATCACCCTAATAGCAGAAATATACGAATATAGCATTTCTGAAGTGTGAAATGAGCAAAATTAAGTCTTGTCCTGGTCCTTAGGATGCAGCAATGCACATCCATAAGTATCTCAAATACTTCAGAGTTTAGGCTTTTGTGTGTGCAAGATGAATGTATATAATGTTATATCAATTTCTTTATTGCTTGTCAATACTGTTCACAGTTTTACATAGAACTAAAGACGTAGAGGCTTTTAGGTCTGTTCAAATAGCTCATAAAGCTCACTAAAAATAAGCTTCTATAGTTTTCAAGCTGAGACAAACAGCCTCATACTCATTCACCTATACGTGATCAACATAAAATAATACATTTACAATCTTCTTTGACTCATGTTGGCTAAGAAAGACCAAAAAACTTAATCACTGAGAAATTGATTTCAATGTATAGTAATGATATTTTTGAATCATACCAACTAGTGATTTTTGACAAGAGTGAGTCTATGACCCTCATTGACCAATCCCTTCTATGTCGTCAATATAACTGCATATACACAGCCGTAGATGACTAGTTTTTATAAATCATAGATTCCCGTACGCACCTAAAATGACTAAAACGCTACTACGTGACTAACAGATACCCTTAAATCAGCAATTCAACACTTTACAAAGCTGCTTTCAATCAAAATGCCAAGTTTAGCAAAATATCCTAAAGAAGATGGCTTAAGAAAGCCCTAATAGGTGTCTTAGTTCTACATACGGACATACCAAAATTCTCTCTTTACTTGGATGGTTTGCCAGTAAATTATCGAAAACCTGAGCTGTTCAAATTCAGATTCACCTTACACTGATTCCATAATCATAGATTTGCCATTAAAAAAAAACTTAACTCAAGGGATTCAAAACATCAAGGCGATATAGCTAAGCGGAAGGATAGTGACCTGGTATCTAAAATTTGTTTAAGAGGCTAAATTAAACCCTGAAAATTTGAAAATTTATCAGAGTATTAACAAATATTACACTACGAAACACAAAAAACGACTACATGTATAACACAGCGTGAATTACCAACATATAAACAATGATTCATAGTTCCTAGGTTCTCCTATCAAACAATTTGAATCTATGCTTATCAATTGCATCGTTACTGAATAGATCAATCATACGTGAACAGATGAACACACCGTTTCGCTGTTTGAAAACTATTCGTTCTCTCGTGAAAAATTAACATTTAAGTCGGAGAAATGAAATTTAATAGAGCGTGTGATACCTGAGTCCGACGGTGGATGAGTGATCTCGAACGCCGACGAACGGAAAGGAGTCGCCGGTGGGAGACGACGGTGGCGGAGTGGCGGAAGAGCGGCGCTGAAGGCTGAAGATGCAGGTTAGGTTAAAGTTTTACCTCTTTCATATTTATTTCACTCGCATCTGTCAAGATATTTTCTTTGTTTCATTTCTTTTATAGATAAGTGGATATTCGCTGGCAAATGACACTTCCTCGTCTCTATGTTATTATTCAAACTTAATTATGGAAACTATAAATTATTGATAATGATGACAATTAAGTGCCAAAAAATACTCTTTTTAAGTCAGGTTAGTTATTAATAGTTAGTGGCTGTTTGGCAACTTCTGAATGGTTAAGCGTTGAATCACTAAGAGCATTCACTTCCCAATCCTTATCCTTATTCATATAATTACACTAAAAACAACTATTTTTTCTCTCTCCTTTCAATTAAATAATATTTTTAACACATTTATTATTATTTTTTCTCTCTCTTCCACTCACAACCACTTTAAAAAATATTAAAAAAATTATAAGGGTTGAAAAATAAATCTTTAAATTTACAGATGAACAGTAATATTTTTTCTCTCCTCCATTCACACCCACCCAAAACCATACCATATAATTAAAAGACTCTACTCACACATTTTTAAAGAACGGGATTTAAATGCTCTAAAAGATCTGAACCATTAAGAGCTAGTATATCGTTTAACTATTCAAATACAAATGTCTGACCAATTCAAATAAGAGGTCTTAATCATTCAGCATTAGACCTTTTAACCATTCAGCACTAGTATAATGTTTAACCATTCAGAAGCAAATGTCTGAACCATTCAGACATTTGCTCACGAAACAAACAGTCTGAACCATTAAGTGTTGAATCATTCAGACATCTGAACCATTAAGAGACTGATTAAGAGGCTGTCAAACAACCCCTTAGTGTTATCGGGTTAGTAATTATTCGATAATATAGAGGTTTAAACTTTGGACGTTCTCTTTCACCTCTCTATTTGACCACTAGAACTAAAAATCATTGGCCACAAAAATACATATACCACTAGATGTCGACGTCAAAGGTGATGGATGAAATCAAGGCCGACACATACGTATGGGACAAAACACTGTAAAACTCCCATATTTAAATTGGATGTTCTAATGTAATTTTAACTTGTCAATCTTTCTTATGTCTTAATCATCTTCATCCAGTTACTTGTTAAATGCGTGTGTTTAATAAACACCATTGTAAGAAAATTTGAAGCCCATGAAAAAGTAGATATATGTATTTTTGTGGTTGTTCAGTTTTAGATATGTACAAACTGTAATAACAAAAGAAAACGTAGGATATATAAATCAACACATTACTGTTACATGCATAGTTCTTCAATGGCGGTAGTGATTTAGGCCTATGACCGAAACAACATCAAATGAACCATTTAGTGGGAAGTCTTATTTAAACAAACAAACATTAACATATGTCTCGTTTGTGAACGTCCGTATGTTTGTTCATTTACATTTGATTATGTCGTCTGTTTATGTTTGTTTGTTTATTTTCGTTAATATATTATTTACAATGGTTTACATATGCGTCCAGCTTGATTAAAGATGATCCTTTTGTTTATTTTTGATTGCGACGAAATCTTTATCTAAAGGTAGTCATGGGCAAAACCGGTTCGGGAACCGGTTCGGCCAAAAAACCGGAACCGGTTTAAAAAAAACGGTTTGGGCAACCGACCCGAACCGCCGGTTTGTATGCCCGTTTGGTAACCCCACCCTCAAAACCGGTTTATAAACCGGTTTCAATAGTTAAAAACCGGTTAAACCGGTTTATTAAAAAAACCGGTTTCAAACCGGTCCGAATCGTTTGACAGGTTTGAGTATCCGGTGAGCCAAACCGGTTTGTAACCTGAACCGGTTTGAACAAAAACCGGTTTGACTCCATGACCAAAAAACCGATTCGGTTTTAAACCCGAACCGTTTGACCCCACTAATCGGTTTGTACACCTCTATCTAAAGGTGGTGTTTTGACCTTTGAAGTATGTTCTAGACTTTATTTTAGATGTGCATCTTTGCTTTTGAAATACTTTTGACTTTGGTTATGTTTGGATATCTTTGCAATCCTTTCTGTATGTTCATTTATGTTTGTTTATTCTCGTTTAGCTATGTCCATTCAATTATGTTCTTTTACGTTTGTGAACTATTCGTTTATATTTTTAATGGATGAACATGAATAAACACAAACACATTTATTTTTTAATGAAAGTACACGAACAAAAAAACATATTTCATATAAAACGTTAATGTTTGATTATTTGCTCACTTGAAGTTAAACGAACTTGCTTCATATACTACACTAGGTGAGATGTAGGTGGACTACCCTTTCATCTTCATTTATTCGGATTTGATACAGTCCAACGCCAGTGGTTGCCTTTGCTCATCTACCCAACCGTACGCCTTTAAAATCCATCAAAATCACCACTATTTCATCCATCGCTGATAGACTACGACCTCATTATTCACTCTCTTAGAGCATTCACCTATTATTCCTCATCTCCATTCATATAATTACATAAATAATCACTATTTTTTATCTATTCTTTTTTAAAAAATAATATTTTTATACATTTATCATTAATTTTCTTTCTTATTCATTCACAAGAACTTAAATATGTTAAAAAAATTATAGGGGTTTAAACAATAATTTCTCAAAATACAGATTGAATAATAATATTTTTTTATAATTCACTTATAACAATTTATAATCATACCGTATAATAGAGGTGCTTCTGCACCAGTGTTGAACATATTCCTACAATACACTAATTAGGTGTCCGACCTAAGCAATTCTCCCCGCACCGTAATGTGCTGAAACGGATTTTGCAAAGTAAATGGGAAAATAAACTCTTGATGAGCTTGTAGGAAGACTAATATGTGATTAAGTCATATACAATTATTGAAAATTATAACTTAAAGAATGTGCTTCTTTTAGGTGCATTAGACAACCTTTTTTTGTATTGAATATCTTTGAAATCCATATGCTTAGTTTGTATGCTCTAGTCTTCTAGATAGAGGAGCCATGAGGTGCTAACTGATTTTGGTCGTCCACTCGCTATTAGACCATGAGTCATGGTTAATGCTCATTAAAGGTATTTGATGTCGTATCAGCGCCAAATCATCATTATTTTTTGTTAAAAACATAAGTAATGGTTTATGTCCTATAATGCCCCTTCATTATTATGGATTTGGTGATTTGTGGCGTTATAATAATAACACTAGGGAGGCTTTTTTTAAACATAACGCCCCACCGTAATGGTCATGGGTCATTATGTGACGTTAGGTATGGGTTTAACGCCCCATTACACATGGTCTTAAGGAATATACACCCCCGCTTATTTTTGTAACTATCAGAGGTGCAAAATCTTTTAATACCTAATCTTAAAAGGACTTTGTAAATCACATGCATTATTTTAGCTCCATGATTATTAATCTTTTTTATATGCTTGAATGAAGGAAAGTCAGAACGAATCCTTTTGAACTTGTTAGTTGTATGATCTTAATCATACACATCAAAACACATCATGATATCATTACGACCTAACCAGAAAACTAACACTCTAGAAATTGCAAAACAAGCGGGTTCAGTAGCAGACCTATCTTTTAATCACATATGTCAAAATGTTAGGATGTAATTAGGTCCTAACCTAAACACCTTTTAAATTATAATCTTTGGATAATTAACATTTGTAAACGTCGTTATGAAAGCTGTATTCTAATTGTCTGTTGGTATGTATTGATATTGCATTCTATTGATGAACTTTTATATAACTAAAACAGCATCTTCTTGCTCGCATGCATCTTCTGTAAGCAGTCAAGAAATACTATCCTTCCAGATACTTTTGGGTGTTATATTGCTTATTATGTTAATCATCCTCTTTACACACCTGTAAGTGATCTCCATATGAAGATTGGATTTGGGTTTGGGTTGATTATGCAAGTTGCAAACTTGTATTGCAATATCATATTAAGAAATCTAGGTGCCCGAGTGGTGATAACGGGTACCAAATTCCACAAGGGTCTTTGTTTAATATTGTGACTTGTGCAAATTACACAACTGAGATTTATCAGTGGTTGGGTTTTAATATCGCAACACAGACCAAAATACCCTCGTCGATGGGTAATACTGCCTCCGTTCCTGTAAACTACCACAAAGACGGGTTGTATCTCGTCTTCGTTTGTTTTGGATTATCAGCTAGATTTGGTTGTATCATTAGTTTATTCTTGTAACAGATGTCTTGGTTAGAAGTTAGAAATTTTTGGTTCTTCTTTATTTGTATTTGTTAGTTGAGTCTATTATCAAGTGAAACTTTATTATTATTATGTTTATTAATGGTTTTTAGTTGTTTAACATTAAAATAAACACATACAACTTTGCATACATATGTACGCATGTATATGGCACCAACACAATAATGAAACAGGATGTATACATATGGCAAGATTGTATACTATGTGACAGCCATGTTGGTGAGGTAGTGGGAGGGTGGATATATTATGAAAGTGATTTTGGGAATTATTTAATAATGATCTACTAATATGATCTTTCATGATTTCTGTTTCATTAATTAATTATAAAAAAAAGTTTCAGATTTATTTTTAAATCAAGTTTTCTGCAAAGGAAAAAAAAAACTGAATAAGTGAAATATATAGGCATCTCACACCAGGGCACCAGGCTGCAGCTTTTTAATATATAAATTAAAAGATTCATTTTAGACTTCATCCCAATCAAAGTCAAAGTTTAATCATACAATTATGTTTTAATATAAGCATTAGAAATAGCGGATGTCACGCTTAAAAGTCCAAGAAACCTGTTCATCATTGAAATAAAAATTCAAATTATTTATTTTTTCTACAGAAAAGATATTGATACTTTTAAAAGAATACGTGCGTTGATACAATCTTAAATGGTTGTCATAATAGTATTTAAATCGTATCTAAGCTGCCTTATCAATCAAGTAGTTTAAATTTTAAGTTAAGGAAAATTACTAAAATCAACGTTTGACCGATAAAAAAAGAAGACCGAAATGTACATTTGATTTTTAGGATCCTTTTATCCAATTTCAACTACTAATAGGTGTAAAATACCTCTCTTTCCACTAAGCCGATGACTATCCTATCATTGCCTATGATCCACCTGAAATGGAATATAGAGATGACACAGGTACTCGACTAGTTAGCTGCACTATAGCCAATTTGTGGTCCTCCTGGCTAGCCCTTAGCCGACCTAACTTGGTTATGGGGTATCTGACCTAATTCGGCTATGAGGTAGTTGGCCAACAAAATGGAGCCACAAGGTTATGACACGTCACATGCACCCAACTGGGCTATAGTTGTGTAGGGTGTTGTCACATCTCGACTACTGTAAGCCAAGTTAGGTCGGCTAAGGGTTAGTTGGGCGGCCTGCAAGTCGGCTACGGTGCATCTGAGTACACTTGTCAACTCTACGTTCCACTTTGCTTGGGGTCCATAGCAATAATTGGGTCGGTTAGAGAGTAGCCGACTTACCTGAGAGGAGGTTATTCAGCACTATCAAATGTTTATTTTAGCTTTAAAACTTGATCAAACGTTTACTATGGTAAATTCTCCAATTAAGTTCTTATAAAAAGAAAGTTTATACCAATTTTTTTTTGTTATTGTTGAATGTTGAATTAGAAGAATGTAACCCGGTCAAAAAGTTTGGTAATTTTCCCAATTAAGTTATTATAAGAAGAAAGTTTACACGACTTAGTTTATTAATCTATATTTAATAAAGAGATTCAATATTTTAATTTTAAAGATCTCCAAATTAAAAAGAATTAGTAATTAAGACCCGCACATTGCTACGATTATAAAAATACGATTCCTCATGCGTTACGGTGAAGGCATTGATAATATTCAAGACTTCATATAACAAAATGAATTTTTACAAATAAAATCAAATATAACAATATGTTAACTAAAATTAACGAATTAAAGGAATTTTGATAAAGAAACTATTTGTAGTTCAAACTTGTTAGTCATTCAAAATTGATTTTTGCCGATTAAGTTCGTGATTTTCTTTTCTGAATGAATCGTACAATAAAGTTTTATGTTAATTTCTCCCTTTTAATGTCCTTTCGCAGACACCACACATGGGAGTGAAGGTTTTGCAAGTTAGAAGGTGGCACATCTTTATGGGTATCGATGCATTAGTCCTTTTTCTTTTTCTTTTTTAGTTATGTTATTAATTTATAAAAATGTCTAATACATATGCAATCTTAATTGCCTCTGGTATCGTTCATTTTAATCACATAATTGATAGACGTACAAAGATCACGCATCACAATGCCTTCCTTTATGAATAAGAAAAAAAATATGCACTCATAAATGCATATACATCAGAAAAAAAAGACCATGTACTAAAAGATCATATAAAGAACAAAACACACACATTATGGAGAAATTGCAAAAGAGGTTTGTGAGACGGTGAGAGTAGCCCTTGAATCAATATCAACATTGAAGTGTTAAACCCAAGAGGAAAAGACTTTTGGTATAATGATATGCAACTTTGTAAAATAATGTCCATAACATGAGGTCAAGGTTTCTAAGTCCTACACTAAATAATAATGATAGATTGTGTGTTAAAAAGTATTAAAATAAACAAAGTAAGTTTGGAGTTTAAGATGATACAAAATGAATTTTAAGTAAAAAAATTATGAGTAGCTAATAAACATTTACACACATTCTTTTCATTGTGATATATAAGTTAGTTATCTATCCACTATCCGTATAACAGTCTACTTTTTCTCTCCCACTAGATATAATATATGCTATTGTAAGTACTTATATGATCTTCGTGTTTCTCTAATTAATTTTGGTTTTATATTAACACATACCTCCATATACACAAGCTTCACATATAAATAAATTATAAAACGATATTTAACTTCTTTTAAAGCTTTTAAAGTCTTGCATGCTGTTATTGAATGAGTTGGTTCGGCAAGATTCAAGTGGAACTAAGATACAAAAGAAAATTGTTCATTCCATGCATATTCATTTGATCATTTCAACTTTCAAGCAATCAAATATAAATAAAAAATAAAATATAAAAAAATAGAAGCAATGTGGGCCACCCAGACGTGTAATCCACCACATTGCATCAAACATCTTGGAGATTAAACTCATCCAACGGTCCACATTCATCTCTCTCCTCCTATATCTTTTCCTACACTTGCACATATTTTTCGACCCATTCTTCTCACAAATTTCTCCAAATATCAACCGCCATTTTTGTACAATTTCTTCAGGTATGTTTGTTCATCATCTTCCTTTATCCACCTTTTGCTCTTTTGAAGTTTTTTTTAGTAGATCAATTCATTTCATTCACTTCATCGTCTCTCAGTTTTAGGTGAAATTGAAGAGAAAAAAAAACTGTTCATAGTGTTACGAATTTGTGTATGCATGTTGGAAGCTAGTAGGTTTTGATATGTCTCGTAGAGCATGTTAAATTGTTCCGATTAGTTGTTGATTAATTTAGTTTATGCGTTATACACTTTAAAATTGGTTATAGGAGTGTAAGCGTATTGCTTGTTACGATTTGTGTTGAATCGTCGGTCAATTTTGAAACGGAAATCATTTAGCGGTTTCAACGGCAATCGATGATCATTTTGTATTGGAATCTGTGTTTTTCCACATCCTATTTGCTGTTGGAATATTTTCATCTATGGTTACAAGTTAGAAGATGAAAAGGCCAGAGACTGTAATCGGCGATTTCAGTAGATCTCAATGTGGTGTTGTAGACTATATGGTGTATTTTCTGTTAACGTTGAGATCACATACGCAAACATACTCTTAAATCTACACCATTTGCTCACAACTAGACTTGAACCTTCACCACTTTTTAGGGACACCATTTCAACACCTTGGTACCATCGGGCTTTATGCCTTTCGGTGATCTGGTGTGTTTAATTACAATAACACGGAGATTGATAAGATTCATATATAATTAGATTTGTGGCGATGATCAAGTTTATTTTGTTTGTTTGCAGTTAGAAATTAATGCAATTTTGAAAGAGTAAATCCTGTGATCAGCCATGGAGATTGATAAGATTCATGTATAATTAGATTTTGTTTTAAATATGATGCTGCTGTTTTATTTAAGGATCCATCGCCATGATACATGAAAATTAAGTTCTTGTCGAAAAACGTTTATACTGTTAGTTAAAAGTCATGGTTTCTAATATTCAGATCTGTAGATCTTCAAATTACCTTTTAGGAGCTAAGAGCAGACTTCACGGAATATATTTGCAGCGTTGACCTTGTCGTAGTCCTTGTAGTATATTACTTCTAGAATATTAATAATCTCCGTCGTTCTTTCTGTTTGTTTTGATAATAATCAGGAAAGAGCATCTTTATTTTGCTAGATACCATGATTTCATCATCTAGTATTATATGTTGTCTTTTATGCTTGTAGTTTCTCCTAAGATATTGATCCCTGTGTTGGAGTTTTGGCCGGCCAAAAGTTCTATGAATCTTGTATTATATCTTCACAATCATATCGATTAAACAATTTAGTCCTATTCTGATCAAGTTAAGTAACTTGAATAGCCAAGTTGAGACAAAAGGACAAAGGAACAATCTTTTAGAGAGAATGATTAAATCTCAACCTTTATAGATGATTTATGTTAGGTTATTCACCTAATATTGTACAAACATGATGTGACCTGGATGGCTATGATAGTATAAGAATATGACTGATTATTGTTTTTGGTCCTGGTATGTAATTGAAAATTGGTTCAAGTATAATGATGTGAGGTGTTATATGTTTTTTTTAATAAAACACAGGCTAACTGAAGCTGTAATTGTTCTGTAGGTAGCATAAAAGATGGCAGAATCAGAGGAAATTCAACCACTTGTGTGTGATAATGGAACTGGAATGGTCAAGGTACCCAAATTTAATATCTCTTTTTCCCTCGACACACATGCACCGATAGATATACTAAATTATGTTTAAACCTTAAATTTGCTGCTACAGGCTGGTTTTGCTGGAGATGATGCTCCACGGGCTGTGTTCCCAAGTATTGTTGGTCGACCACGACACACTGGTGTAATGGTTGGAATGGGCCAAAAAGATGCTTATGTTGGTGATGAGGCTCAGTCAAAGAGAGGTATTTTGACTTTAAAATACCCAATTGAACATGGTATTGTTAACAATTGGGATGACATGGAAAAGATTTGGCATCACACTTTCTACAATGAGCTCCGTGTCGCCCCAGAAGAACACCCGGTTCTGTTAACTGAAGCACCTTTGAATCCTAAAGCCAATCGTGAAAAGATGACACAAATCATGTTTGAGACATTCAATGCACCTGCTATGTATGTTGCCATTCAAGCTGTTCTTTCTCTCTACGCTAGTGGTCGTACTACTGGTAATCATCTCATACTCCATATAAATAACTTGCATTACAAGTTTTCTTGTTCAGTGATTGTAGCAATCTTGTCTTTTTGTTGTCTGGTGCAGGTATTGTACTTGATTCAGGAGACGGTGTGAGCCATACAGTTCCTATTTACGAGGGTTATGCCTTGCCACATGCCATCCTCCGATTGGATCTAGCTGGACGTGATCTAACCGACAGTTTGATGAAGATTCTTACAGAACGTGGTTATTCATTCACCACAACAGCAGAACGGGAAATTGTAAGAGACATGAAAGAAAAGCTGGCTTACATTGCTCTAGACTATGAGCAGGAGCTCGAGACTGCAAAAACCAGCTCTGCTGTTGAAAAGAGTTATGAGCTGCCCGACGGGCAGGTCATCACCATCGGTGCTGAGCGGTTCCGCTGCCCGGAGGTGCTATTCCAGCCATCTATGATTGGAATGGAAGCAGCTGGTATTCATGAGACCACATATAATTCAATAATGAAGTGTGACGTGGATATCAGGAAAGACTTGTATGGAAACATTGTGCTTAGCGGTGGTACAACTATGTTCCCGGGGATTGCTGATCGGATGAGCAAGGAAATTACCGCTTTGGCCCCTAGCAGCATGAAGATTAAGGTGGTTGCACCACCCGAAAGGAAGTACAGTGTCTGGATCGGCGGGTCCATTTTGGCGTCACTCAGCACCTTCCAGCAGGTTTGTTTTTTATTCTATTTTGTTCAAGCAAACGTTACAGATGGTTAGATGGGTTGGTCACAGTTATACACTTACGCGAGGTTGTGTAACATGTCAAAACAAATTATATTTCAGTACTTCCAGCAGTTCTGTTATTGGTGGTTGTCTGTATTTTGTTGTTTTTGATTTGGGGTGTTATGAATGATGCAGATGTGGATTTCGAAGGCGGAATATGATGAATCGGGTCCATCAATCGTGCACAGGAAGTGTTTCTAAGCTGTTTTGATGATATTCAACTTTCAACATTCAATTCCACATGTTTTGCGTGTAACATCCATCATATATGTTGTTTTGTCATTGGGTTGAGACAAGTATTTTAGCTTCCGATGTTCTTTCATTTCAGTTTCATTTCAAATCAAGTATTTTGTTGGGAGAACATGATTCCGAATATTTCTCTTATTTTATGGTTGAGATAGTGATGATTTTTGATGGCATCTGTTTTAGTTCCTGACTTTTTACACATAAAATTCATAAAGTCATTGGCATAAAGGATGAGTAAAAAATAGAGAAAGGAAAACTGATTCGTGACATCATATTTATATATAAAATATAACATCATATTTATACATGCATAAATGAAACCAAAAGTAAGAATAATAGGATTATAAGTGTTTGATAATAATGTATCTAGTAGTTTGATAATAAGTGATAGTGTGAAGTAACGTTGATAAGTGATAATAATGTATCTAGTAGTTTTTTCTAATTCTCAACTTGTATGTACTAAGTGTTAAGCAAGGGTTACAACTAGTTAATGTATGTACGACAATTATTGCACCTTTTGGTTTTTTTAATCTTTAATTTTTATTTTAACCAATACTTTTAATTCTTTTACAATTTAACTTTAATATTTTTTTACTTTTAACTTCAGTCTCAATATATCTTTCATATTTTAATTTTTTTTATTTATGTTTCTGTATAAATGAGTTAACATGCTAAAGTGCGCATGTGTGGTTCAACGTTTACGCTTATTTTTTTCACGTTTAACGGCATCATCCCAACGCGTTGGTCCTAGATCGACTTACTAATTGTTTTTATATGGTTTACATTTCGCTTATGTGGTACAACGTTTTTACATTTACTTTTCATTTAGTTTTATTTTTCTATTTATTTTTAATACGAGTTTTTTCGGTGTTGGTGGTCATTGGTGTTGGTGTGCCATTGGTGCTTCTTGGTATGATTTTACGCTCCTGTTCCAACACGATGCCTTAATAGTAGTTTATTACAAATTGCTTGATCTTAAAAGGAGTGCACATTGGTTCTAAACTTAATCCTAAGTTGTTAAACTCGAGAATCAAAACATACATAATAAAAAGCAAAAAAAATCATGTACAGTCTAAAAAGTTTTACATAAAACAAAATTTTTTATATTTGAGCTACAAAGTTTTATGGACAATCTATTAAGAATAATACAACTTAAAAATGGTCAATCTTAGCCAAAGGTTGAATGCCAAGCATTTTTTTTAACAAAACTAGATTTTCTAAAGAAATATATCACAACCAATATCAGTTGCCACTCATTTTGAAAAATCAAGATCAGTTCAGTTTGATCCATCAACTTGTAATTTATTTCATACCATGATTTAAACTCTGATGTTTTTTAAAATGTCACATGACAATTGTAGAGTATATGTGGCACACTGGCACATGCATTTCGAAAGTCTTAGCGTGTGAGAAAACTATCCAATTCTTTTTTGTACGACATTAAAGCAATGTTTTGTGATAGCATCTCATGATTGCGATATAGCTTTAAGATTTACCAAAGTGGGTGGGATAATGGGTTGCACGTTTAAATTTGTTGGAACCTCTGGTGACTGAAATGGTCCCCCTTGCTTCACGTTTCAATAAAATAATTTCTACCTTCTTTAATTACACAAACAATATGCATATATGTACATACACAAGCATGTGTATGCATATGACAATTCTATAATAAGTGTTTTTATATGTGAAACGTACGAAATCATCAAGTTGGGAAACGTGTGTTTCACGTGAGAGCTATACATATCTGTATAATCACACAAAAACCACGCAACATATATATGTAATTAGCAAAAGGGTCTAGGTCTAGCGCTACCAAGATATGTAGAAAATGTATATTTTTCAATGTGATTAAGGGTTCAAGTTTCATAAAAGATAAAATATGTAGATTTAATAGCATAATTAAAGGGTGTGTATGTTAATTATTCCAAAAAACATAAATAATTACACAACATTTACACATTTACGCAACATATGTTAATTACGGAAAGCTATAATAAGTGTTATATAAGTACGCAACTCATATTTTAATTATAAACATTTTTTTACTATTATCATTTATCAAGTTTTAAAATAAGTTGTTTCTTAAACATAGACTATAACAATACTATACTCAAATTAAAAATAATAAAATTATTAATTTTATAGTATAATAATCTTTAAAAAGTAGTAAAGTATATAAAAAGTAGAGTGAATTGTCGTTTTCCTCCCTGTGGTTTAGTCATATTTGTCATTTTCATCCAAAAATGTTTTTTCTTGCATTTGTCTCCCCAAGGTTTGAAATAATTGTCATTTTCATTCAAAAACATGAATTCCATGGTAAAAATTTTTATTAGCAACACGTAAACATAAATTAGGATTTCGTTTTTATATAAAAATTTACGTAAGTACCCTTTTAACGATAAATATTAAACATTTTTAAAACAATGGAGTTGATATTTTTGGATGAAAATGATAATGTTTTGCAAACCTTAAGGAGCCAAATGCAAAAAAAAACATTTTTGAAAAATAACAAATATGATCAAAATATAGGGAGAAAAATGACAATTCACTCTAAAAAGTATTTGATATTAAAAGAATTAGTATAACTATGACTTCAAAAAAAGTCAACAATAGAACCATATATAAAAAAAATTAAAATAATTATCTACAATCTTGTCACCATTTTAACAATTGAAAAAACTTGATAAAAGGACTACAAGCATTTTGTTTTGCATACTTGTTTTATCAATACATAGATGAACGAGCATTCCCCCTTATAAGTTGTCACATTTCTTGTGATTAGACTTGCTCCAAGCCTGGGTGTGAGTATTACACATCTTAAGGTTAGGATAAGATTTCAAAAACTCATACATATATCAAGAGTCTTTAAATGATCTAAAGAAAAAGATTGAAGGATTTTAAAGTTTCATTAGGTTTCTCTGATCAAGAACAAAGAATTAAAATGAACTTTTATATAATTGCTCAATTGGACCATTAATTTATGTATTGAGGACATCTAAGACAAAACATTAAACCAAAAGCTCACCTAGAACACAATAGCATAGATAATCACATTAGTATAACACTATCACTCAATGTCTAGCATACATAATATTGTCAACGAATCTCCTTGTATACAGTTTTCCTTGTAAATAACAACCAGAACAAGAAAAATAATAACTGAGAAATCTTTAAACATGCTAAAAAACTGGTTGGTTAGCTTTGAAACAAGACCTGATGATTCGTATGTCTGAAAACCGGTCATCATGAACTAGTTAGCTCAGGGTTTTAGGACAAATGAAGCTTAACGAAGCTGCGGTTTATCTGTGATTTGAACTAAGATTGTCGATGGCTTATTTTCCAAATACCGGCTCTATATCCCACAGACATAAGAGTCATTTCCCACAGCATGTTGAGTATGCTTAAGGGACTCACTTTCGATCCAGGAATTTCAGACCAGGTTACTGATATCTCTATTATCGGGATGCCAAAGTACTTGCACAAATAAACTAATTCCACGTCAAAGCACCATCTGTATTATAAACAAACATGTAACTTGATCAAATTTAGGATACATTGTAATCGAGTTGTAATAAGCTTTGTGAACAAGCACATTGTATGTCGCGTTTAGGTGTTAGTTAACTTGTTTATATTTACTAGAGATCTCAATTTCATCCCTTTTACTTATGAGCTGGTTTACCGGGGTTGTGTTTATATCAAAGGGGTTAGGGGTCAAATAAAAAGCTAACTATGAGGGGAACAGGTCAGACGTGTTCAAAATTGTCAAGAGTGTTGGAGTCTAATTTCAGTGCATAAAACCTCCTAGATGGATTTATTCAATTTTAGACTATTATTCTAATGATAGTTTCCGAATGATTGATGTAGTACAAATTTTAAAATATATTTCATACCTTTTTAAACGAATATTAGTAAAAAGCTTCCTTGCAGCAGCTCTAGTAAACATCTTAAATCCACACTGCCATACATGTCAAATTTCATATTAAATAAAATCCAACCAGTAAGCTTCAACAAAGAATTTTTTTTTTCCGTCAATTTGATATATTAGTGGAATTATATTATTGGATGTGTTTCTTAAAGAAGAGGTAACCTGTGTATCACGAACTCCAGGACCGGCAGCTAGGAGGACCACAACATGGAACCCTTTCATCAAAAAGTTTCTGTACCATTTCCTCTGAGGCATAAAATGGAATTGTTCAGAAAAGAAACAAATCTATGGAAAAAATAAAATCAAACACGAGAAACTAACTGTAGCCAGAGCTTTCTTCTCCAGGTGAGCACGCGAACCAAATGCCACAATAGGGATATCTTGAATTTGTTCACTTAAATCTCCAGCTGATTGATGTTTCATTTTGGCAGCTGCAAAGATCTAAGAAGGAAAACATCAACTGCTATTTACATATACCCTTTCAACAATCAACGTACTAGACAGGTCGGGCAGGTTAAGTAAATGGACAAATGGGTTTGGATAGAAATGGTTATTTTTTGACGGTTTTAGAAGGATTGCATCAAGTCGGGTTGACCCAGCACATGCTTTGCCCAAAATTTAAGAGCTAGTTGGTGTATCAAGTCTGATTAGAAAAACTATATTGCTACAACAATAATCTATTTTAAGAAAACTAATATAAGAAAGCAAAAACTAACTTGTGCGACCCATTGATCCTTTTTTGTTGGCTACTTTTAAAATTTTAAGACGCTAGAGGTAAACTCATAAACATAACCAAATCAAACAATTTAAAGTAAATGCGTGATAATGTCAGTTCTATAGAGATCTTAAGACAGATTTAACCTGTATATAAGTATGACATGAGTATATGACAGATTGCAACTGAAACCAACCTGGTTTTCAAGTTTTTCCAAGTCATCAACTTTGGTTGCTCCATCAGCATCTAGCATCAGAAGTAGTTTTCCCCTAGAATGAAGCATACCCTGTTTTACAATGCTTTCGCATAAGCAACAAGCTTTGATCAGTTTTCAAGACAATTAAAAACACCATGAAGATGAAACATGATTTAACCAAATCATATAAACAAGACTGACTTTTCTTATAGCTTCTCCTTTGCCCTGATTCTTTCCTAGAAGCACAACCCTAACATTGTCTACTTTATACTTCCTCACAAAGTCAAAAGCTACTCTTTTTGTTCCATCTTTACTTCCATCATCAACAATTATCACCTGCTCAAGAATCAAATGTTTCAAAATCAAGCTTTTAAGGGGCACCAAACAACTATCTCATCAAAAAAATCTAGAACATACCTCATATGTAAACGAGTTGTCCTTTCCAGAACGCTCTTGAAGATAACTACACACGAAAAGTCAGAACTGCTGATCAAGTCATACATACAACAATCTTAGAAAACACATCTTAAGTTCTACAAAAAAACGCAAATCTGCAACCCATGCCCTATACTACGTTAATTCATCAGTGAACAGATTATGATATATCATCAGGTAAAAATGTAATTCAAACTAAAGATTCAATCAACCTACTGAAAAAAAGAAAAAAAGACAATTTCTTTACTCACTTCATTGTTTCATCAAGAGCGCCAGGAAGTCTAAGTTCTTCATTGTATGCAGGCACAATCAATGAAATATATTTTTCTGCAGGATCATATATGTAAGGGCATTCAACCTGATACAAATGCCTCAAATACAGTTAGCATTGATTACCAATTTACGAAGATCATATATACCTAAGATTACTTAATGCAATCATATTATTAGCAAAAGGATTTCTGAGTTTCTTATATTGATTTTGAAGTATGAAATTTCCTATATCTGCATACTTACAATGGTGCTATGCTTCATCAATTAGATACTAACTATGTTTAAGATTCACTAATTACGTCTTCAACACTCCAATAAGATACAAATGTTGTGACAATCAATAACAGATAGAAGCAAGAAATCAGATCACAAACATACCCGTTTCAAGGAATTTGGATCTTCAAAGATCGGGTGAGCTTCGAGGTGACTGCGAGAACAAAATCAACATCAGAAACGGATAAACATCAAATCAAACCAAATATCGTAGTAATTTGAAGATGTAGAAGAAAATACCTGTGATTGAATCTTCTTCTAAATGATTCAATAACAATGGCAACTGATAAACCTAACCCAAAGACTAAAGCTAGAATGAATGTTAATTGAATCATCGTCGACCATCCCACCCATATTTCCATGTTTCTCTTCAGGACTCGACGACGACACAACAAAGCTAAAATTCAACACATCAGATTTAACCTCTTCAAACCCTAAAAATCTCATCGTTACTGATGTAAATGTAACCTATATCAATTAAACAATCAAAATATGGAACACAAGTAGCCCGTCTAGCTCAGTTGGTAGAGCGCAAGGCTCTTAACCTTGTGGTCGTGGGTTCGAGCCCCACGGTGGGCGTTAGCATTTTTTAAAAAAAACATGCTGTTGGGCCAGTGTTATCTGGGCTAGCTTCAAAGTGCAGGCAGGTCACAGTTGGGCTAGCTTTAAAGTGGATGAAATATTGCAAATTTCCAAGACATTTCCTTTTCTTGCGGTCATCTTTTTTGGTTAGGGCTCACTTATGAATGAAATTGGGCTTATGCTATTCCGAATATATAGCGCCCCACGCGAGTATTACGTGATTTTGCATCTAGAATATACACTGATACAATAGATGTAGAGTGCGTAATTGGTCAAGGTTATTTTAGTGCTTGGTTGAAAGAAACTTCGACAATTCAAGGGGTAAAGCCCACTAAACAATGATGTTTTGACCCCTACATAAGGGATCAAAGCACTCGTTCTATAACATTTATCTTATCCGAAAATATTTTAAAGTAGCACCAAAATAATGTAAATTTGAAAGTGAACAATGCAAGATTCAATTGATCATTCAGGAAACTCAAAATCTGAAAACTATATAGCATAGACTACATGTAAAGGAAGAGAGAAAACACATTATAACCAGATCCGATTTAGAACCACTAGACAACCTAATTAACCAAACCACATTTCTTTCGTTATCGTCATTACATTATGAAAATTGTAGTTGATACTCTCTCAACCTCACCGTTGTTTTCATATTTAAGCGTTATAATTTGTTAGGTTTTCCAAAGTCGTTCTTAGTGTACTACTACTATAGGCAGTTGATTGATAGTTCGTTATCACTTTAAATGTTTAAAACCATCAACTTGTTTAACACGAGTTGTTTAACACGAGTTGATATTAAAAATTATGTATAAATTAAAATGTAAAATGGAGTGGAAAGTTGATGAAAACAGAATGAGGACCGATCGAGATGGATGTTTGGGGAGAATATGTGTTGCATTCACCAAGAACCATATTTAAGAGAGCCTAGAGATCAACGAAAAGAAAAACATTAATCGAAGCAAAAAGAAAATCAAAACTTATAAATAAATTCAGACCTTGTTATTATTTGACAAGAAAAAACAGATATAAATAGTTAGTCAAAGTAATCACAATATACATTTTTTCAATAACTTAACATATTTTAGGTAAGGATTGTGTAAAAGCCACGAAAAATATATATATTTAGTCAAAAGCTTAAAATAAGTTATCATTTTGAATAAATAAATAATCAAATCATCTTGAATAAATAAATGATCACTTTGAATAAATAAATGGGAGGGAGCACAGGTCAGAGTGGGAGTGATGTTCTGCCTGGGGATTCTGCCGACATTACCGATGCACCATTTCCCAACAGTAAATACATGCATAAGGGTAAGGTGGTTTGGGCGTTCTCGGGTTGGGGCGTTGGGTTCAAGTCTGGTGGGTATGCGTAGCAGTGTGAATTTGGGTTCGTGAGTCTGATGATGAAGCCTTAACTCACGAGCACACCCATCGCAAAATTTGCGACTGGAGTAAAAAAGATGATGCCACAACCCTTGATGGTAGTTTTAAGTTTAAATATGATGATATTATATATTTATATAATTGGATGGTAGTTAATGTAGTTAGAGATTTAGAAGATTGTGCTCTTTTCACACACTGATTAGCCCATGATGCAAAGGCTATTTCATTTGCGTTTGTCGATCTCTAGGGCTTTTAGTTGAACTATCGTAGTGTTTTAGTGAAGAGATAAAACCCATCCAAGAAGGCAATTGTAACCTTAGGATTTATCTCTTTACCTACTACTCCCAAACCTGATTTTGTGTGTACATGTGAGGCTAGTTATAGTTAAAAATAGTTTGTGTGAATCATACTAACGTGACACACATTTGTAGGTGTTTAGGGTGAAAGCATTTGCGTCCACTTCATTACAACTGTTTTAAAGACGCATTGTAATAGATTGACTGAGTGTTGTAGTCGCACCGATAATTCATACATAAAATCATTAAATGTAGACGTTTTATTATAATAGTTAGACGCTCACAGTTCTAATCGATCATATATTAACGTCTTTATTTTTTTTTTTAGAAATTATTACTATTCTTAAGAGAATAAAATTTTCTTGTCGGCAATGCATCAACTCAATATTAAACAGAGAATCAGTTCTATAATTATTTATCTAGAAAGCTTAACAATAGGATAAATAGGATGCCGTTAGAATAATCTTTATTCTTAGTATTACAATGTTATTAAATAAGGTATTATTAGTCAAAAATACAACTTAGAAGATATTAACATGATTCATATCTTTTGCTTTTTTTTCTCACAATAAAGCAATAACATGATTCTCTCTATTCAAGATTTTACAGTGTACATACATCTGCACAATAACAAGTGAAAACAAAATCAAACCTTTAAAATTAACTACCAACAAAGCAATAAGATAAAACTAATCAAAAACAAAATATCTTTTTATTTTTATTAATCGTAGAAGCTAAGAATTAAGATACATTCATACATATTATTCTTCATTTTTCTGAATGAATGGCTGTAAAAACTTTTCCAAATAAACTCACAAACCAAAAAAGAAAATCTCTATACATCATTTGTTGTTATCATATAAGTTGGTCAATAGTGGGACTCGTACCAAGAACACATAGAAATTAGAAACCAACATTTAGTACAACTGTCACACCAATTTATTGATCCCAAGTGACATCAAACATTTAAACTTTCTTCCAAAATATAAAATCTCACATGAAAATAATCAAAAAATCCCAAAAATATTTCCCTTCAAAAAAAAAAAAGAAAAAAACAAGAACAAGAAAGGGTAATACAGTAATTTTCCAAGGCTAATGAGCCATAGCAGCAGGTGGAGCAAAGGCAATACTCCTTCTATTAGGCATCGCAAGCATTGCAGTATGATCCACAAAATCATTCAAAGCCACAACATATTCCAAAACTACCCTCAGATCATCAGCACACGAGAACCCAATATCACCAACACGTCTAACTGCATACACATAAAACGTGATGCACCCTTTTCTGAACTTGAACCGGGCCATTTCAGAACCGGTGAGCCCTCGGATCAACCGCCGGTTCACCTCCCCCAAGGGTATCTGGGCCGGAAACGTCCGGTCCACCGACGCCTTCATGGGTTCTGATCCGAAGACGAAGATGACGACCTTTGATTTCTTGGTGCCGAGGCCGAGGGTGAGGGTGTGCCATGCGTGGTGGGCCAAGATGGTGAAGTTTGTGGGGATGAATGCGGTGGTGGAGGGGAGGGGGGTGGCGGTGGTGGTGGTGGTGGCGGTGGGTGGCGGTGGTGGTGGTAGGGAGAGGAGGCGGAGGAGTTCTTGGGGCTGAGCGCGGCGGAGGGTGAAGGATTTGACGATGAGTTGACCGCCGAAGCGGAGGCCTTTGACTTCCGATGAGGGTTTGAAGGAGTAATCGGAGGAAGGGGGATGGTGATTTGGGTGTTTGTGTTTTTGCTTCTTTTTGTTGTTGTTGTTGTTGTTGTTTTTCTTGTTGTGGTTTTGTTTATCATCCATTGATGAAGTATGAATGAATTATGAATGTGGTGGTAATGGTGGTGGTGGTGGTGGGTGAGAGAATGAGAATGAGAGAGAGAAAGAGGTTGGTGGAATGGGGTCTTTGATTTGTAATAAGAGAGCAATGTAAAGCTTTTTTCTGTTTTTTGAAGTTAAAAGGTACACTTTTCTATTAAGTCCAATTTAATGGCTTCTTGAATTCTCAATCATTATTTTGTTTCTATTAATATAGAAATGAAAAACAATGTCTATCGTAAATAAACACACTATATATGTGTGTCAATTATTTTATGTTTATACACTATTTAGAAATTTATGTACTAATAATGCGTGAGATATGAATGGATAAAATGGACTTGAAGATATGTTTTTTAACTTTTAAGTAATAATAATGTGTGAAAATAAGGTACTTCTATTTGTTTTTTTACTTAAAAAATACATGGAATACACAAATTAAGCATTTGTTGCATTGTGGCGAAAATCAAACTGCAAGAGTTGCATTTGGCGTAGTCTTTCGTAAGCCTCGAAACTCAAAATAACTCCAGTTTAAAATATAAAGGGCGTAATCACGTGAAAGTTCAATACCTTAAAGTTATAATTTTAGTTGGCTGGTTACGACTTGTTGAAGTTTCTTATGTTCTTTTTGTGAGGTTTTAAGTGGAGTTTAAGGAAAAAATGAAAGTGACGCTTGGTGAAAGAGAAGGAAGATGAGTGAAAGGAACAAGTGTTACAAAGTATTCTTTCATTCAATTCACTAAATATCTTCTCAACTTTTCAATCCATCATCATTCCAACCATGATTATATGCAACCTAACTCCTTATGATCACATAAGGGGTGTAGCATTTGACAATCTTAATGTTTATCTCAATATTAGATACATGGGTCATGAATCCACTTTTGTTTGTTTATGCACTAAGTATTTAAAGTGAATTTATCATTTATGTGATAACATCTTTGTATGTGGGAAAACAAAATATCTTTTCACGTCATTATAGTTTCTCTAAATTGGGTTAATCTCATTATAGAACAAGTACTTATCCATTATGCAAATATGTAAACAACATATTTCTATGTGGTGTAGGAGTGTAATTATCAAGCTAGGTTAATAGTTGTTTGAATCCAAACATTATAAGTAATCATACTTTCTTTCAATTAATTTCCGGGTTCTAGACGTAATGTATGCATATTAACTTTACAAAATTCCAAATCAAGTTTAGATTTCACATTTTCTTGAACGATCAATTTGAGCTAAAAGCCATCCAACAAACATTTTTGTGATTTGATACCATACTTTTCAGTGAAATGTATCATATTAAATAGTAGTTTAAAATTTTAAAAATATAATAAGCAAGATATTTAGTAGACAGATGCATTGTATAAATCTATCTATAGAAAATAACCATGTTTAAAAGGTCATGTAACAATGGTATAAACAAAGGTTTATCTATATAACATATATATGCTTATAGTATATCATGTAATATTGTAATCATTAATTACCAAACCACTATGATTGTATATATATAGTAATTCATTTTTAGTTCCATCGTCAAAGTGTTGCTTTACTATTGGATTCTATTTCCTTACCCATCAATTAATAATACAAAGAGTAAAGTTTTAATCTTGAGTTTGATCGTAAGAGGGATTCTATTTTGAATTTTTTTTCAGCTTTTGATGTTTGTCTATTGTACAAGTGATTAATGAAGGTGTAGATTTAGTCTTAATATAGACAACAAGCGTATAAGTTTAAGAATTAGGTTGAAGGGTATATGATTTAACGGTTAGAAAATTACACTTTAAATGATAAAAACTTTTGACAGAAGTTTATCAAAAATTTGAGAACTACTTACACTGGCTCTAAAGAGTTGATTAGACGTGACTAGAATAAAATAAATTAAATTTCAGAAAAAAATCAAATCAAATGAAAATATAATAATATAATATGAGATAAAAGGTAATACAATAATGTAACAAAAAGCATGAAATTGAACAAGTGCATAACATGCTTATGGCTTTTGGGAGTATGAATAGTATCAATCAATGGTGCCACCCGAGTGGCCAAGACTTATATTTTATTTCACTGATATTATATTATTTTGGAATGGTTCTCAAATGTTTAAATAAGTCTTTGTAATATTTAATATTATCTTTGATTAATCAGCTGTTACTATTATTTCTAATTTGATGATTATAACATTCCTTATTCAAACATTCTTTTGTAATTTTAAATAAACATACATACAATACTTACATACCACTTACAATTTACTAAATTTTATATTCCCTTCTTCTGCATTTTAATAAACTAGCATGCACATGTTAGTTTAACAACTTCATTAATATTCAACATTATGAGACGTGGGATGGAGGGTTAGGTTTATAATAAGCTCATTTGAAGTTAGAGTGGTGAAGTTTCTTTGAGATCAATATTTTGATCCTTGCCTTTGCAATTATATGTAAATTAGTTGTTCTATAGGTTAGGTGAAGTAAGATACGCAAGGTAACATCTAACTATTCAAAAGAAAGATATTATAAGAGACGTTGCAAACAACCTAGGTAATAAGTTCCCAATTATCATGTGGCACATGTTGATTTTTTATCAGCTAACAACATTCGCAACATCCAACTTAGGGCAACCATGATAACAAATTTTGCGAGACACAACAAAAGTGGATACACGACAATGAAGTCACATGTCCCTTGACTACAAGACGGAATTACTTATAACAACAATACAGAGGTATAATGCTTTTAAAATAATCATTATTTTCATGATTTTCTCGTATAAATCACTTCATTTTTACTTGAAATATTACAATTAACATGCAAATTACTTACTAAAATGATCGGATAAAAATGTGACGCGTTAATCATTTAATAAAAAAGTGATTAAAAAATGATTTAGGTTAACTAAACCTGACTTATTTGATAATAAATTGAAAATTATCCATTATTTAAATATATCCTTGAAGATTATTAAAACAATTAAGAGGTTTTAGAGAAACATTAGATATGGGACCCAAATATGATGGAGCACATTAGTCTTGTGAATAAAGCTTCTTCCTTTAGCATACGCTGGTACCTTCTTGACCTTTTTAATCATTTCACAAGGAGAAGGAGACCTCCCATGTTCCTCATTAGACCAACTCTTTAATGACATATAGCCCACCCCCTTTGTGCGGCCCCACAAATTTTATCTTTACAAAGAGATTTTTATTTTTTTAGAATGACAGTTTGGTTTTCTTTTGACACAACTTAAAGTGAGACTAGACTAAAGTTTGTAATAAAAAACAAGAAATAGCGAAGGGTAACTAGTAAAGTTACTTAACTTATTTCTAATTATAAATACCGCACAAGTTTTAATATAGTTTTATTGTTATAAAATCTTTATAAATGTTACATGCATAGAAAAACATAAAGCTTCTTTACTATTTAAGGGGAGTACGTTTTCTCTCTGATTTTAGTAGATAATATAAATGCTCCAAGGTAGAGGTGCACGTCAAACCCCGGTCCCGACCCAAACAAACGCAAAGTTTTAACAGGTCCCGATCCAAACCAGACGCAGAAGAGTAAACTTTCGGTAGATAATATTTATTGGACTCCAAGGAGCAACATATATATGTAAACTTTTTTTTGAACAGCAAACTCATACGCATTTTAAAAATACTTTTAAAATACTCATACGCATACGCATTTTAAAAATACTTTTAAATCTACTGATAAAAAAGAGGACATCATACTATAGGGCGTAGGCGCCTACAGGGCCATACGGGTACCGTCGGACCAAAGGCCTTTGTAGAAAACCAATCCATTCTTTTCAAAACAAGATACTACTTGTAGTCCAGAAGACGAGAGGGCCCAACTCGAATACAGCAAAACTAAAGTCGATTAAGCCCAAAAGTGGCCCAGTTAAAGTGTTAAAGGCCTATTCAACTTTAAAGTTCAAACTAATCAACCCTGGCCCAATAGAAGCCTACTCAATTGTCAATTATAGCAAAACCCAAATCAATCAAGCCCAAAAAAGGCCTGGTTAACCTTCCGAAAGCCCACATATCAATGTTAAGTGTTCAATTCAAAGTTAAAACCAATTAACCCTGGCCCATTACAAATTTTCATCCCAAGCCTTTCATTTTACCTATTATATACATTTTTCTCTTATGATTTCCAAAATGTTATTTAGCTATTAAGTTACTAAATAATTAAAACTTAGCAAAAGATCATATAATTAATAAGATGAACAGCAGTAGATGTGATGTGACGCTGACTCTTAATATTAATGTCTACAAATATGCATCAACCGTGCAAAAAAATAAACATTACAAGTCTCAAAAAATGTATGACTACATCTCGAATGCTTTCTAGTAAATCTAACATCCGTCAATACTCCAAAACAATGATATCTAATAATAATAATCCGTGATACTCCAGCATATGATCTACACGAATAAAGTCATGACTAAAACGATCACCACAGCGAACCTGGCGGCAAGAACCACATTTGCGGTGGTGGCACCTAGCGATGAATCACGAACATTAGCATTCACGGAGGTAGGAGCACCCGCGGTAGAAGAAGCTGGTGAGCCCGTCAAAGGTGTGGTTTTGTTAAAGAAAGGAGCATCGTCCCAAGGACCACCCGAGGATGATGGTGCATCAGCCGACGACAACGGTGCATCGCCGGTGGCGGCGGCCATCGGTGACGGAGAAGGAGCCTGAACATACACAATTCATCAATCATGTTAGCCATGAAAAGTTAATATCACTAGCTAGATTTTTCCCTAGATATTTAATTATTTATGTATAGTAACGTTACAATTATCAAAGGGCATGTGAGGATCTAACGGCACCTTTCTGGCATTTTATTCTTTCCACCAAAAAGCAATATTCTTTTAGATCTTTTCGTGATAGCATTTATAATTATATTAAAAATCTTTATTTTTTCTCTATTTTTTAATTAAATAATTTTTTTTACTCTAATCCACTCACAACCATTTCATATAATATAGGGCATCCACTCACGTAAAAATGAAAAAACGAGCTGTGAATACTCTAATTCGTATAAATGCATAGCTTTGTATCTGATAATTGGAAGTAATGATCAACAACAAAAATCAAGTATTCTACTTTAATTTTGAATCTAATCCAATTTCTTATTTATTACACACAACATTATGTATAACAATCATAAGGATACAGGTGTATGTATTTTATAGAAATCTACAAAGTGCATTTAAAAAAATCTAATTATTTTATTTGAAAAACATTTTACCAATAAAAATCACCAAGTAAAAACAAAATTTCTGAATAAGTGAGGGGCACGTGGTGATCAACTTTCGGTGCGTGGGCTACTGTGTTCACTATTTACGGGCCACGTAAACCCTATTTCACCGTAAAGTAACACGTGAAAAGTCAAAAATAGTCAAACTCAATGTCGGAGGAAATAATCACCTGCGGCGCGTGCAGTATCCCCACATTGTACACCGGCGTAAAATCGGGTCGAAACAACCCGAAATTCTTCTCATCCAACGACGGACCTTTCAAGTTCTCGTTAAACAACGCAAATATATACGTCTCAAACTTCCGTCCAGGCATTAACGGCGTTCCGTCACCGGAGTTAACTTTCTTCATCAACCCACCGATGTACGCCGCCGCATTCGCCGGATTCGCGTGCACGTTCGCCGGATCTCCGCCGGACGGCCACCCTGTCTCCGCCACTACGATTTCCACATCTGGGTACCCCAGCTTCTTCATCGACACGTGCACAGCGTCCATCAGCTGATCAAATTGGTTCGTATACCTTCAAATTCATCAACAAAGCATTAAAAAGATTAGATTATAGCTCAATGTACACCTAATTTGATAAGAGGGTTGATGATTTACGTTATTCCGGTGGCTTTATCGAACAATCCGGGGTTGGGTTTGAATAGGCAGAAATTAGCATTCGCCGGAGAATACCCGAAGTAGGTATACGGGTTAACCATGAACCCGGATTTGGTCTCCTTCAAGAACTGAAGCATCGGAGCCAAAGTACCCACATCCCACCCGGGTCGGAACGAGGCATTACTGGGTGGATCCGACGACAGAAGAATCCCCAACGAATGTGGGCTGGAGATCTTAATCTCATCAAACCCCTCTTTCACAAGCGCCGTACGGAGAACCTTCATGGCGGGAACGAGGTTGTCGACGAGGTTCTGCGGGCCCCAGTGAAGAACCTCGGTGCCGACACAGATGTAGTGGATGTTGGTGGCGGGGTAGAAGGGTTTGATGTTGGTGGCGATCCAACGGCGGGCGTTGCGGGGGTTGGTGAGGGAGGGGATGTCGCCGTTGGGGACGGTGACGGAGACGAGGATGCCGGAGTGGGCGAAGGCTTTGATGATGTCGGTGTTGACGTCGAAGATTCTGATGCGGTCGATGGTGGTGCGGGTTTTGAGGAAGTGGGCGACTTCGGACGGTGGTGGGAGGTTGTCGCCGAGGGTGCCGTAGTTGACGCCGATGGAGGTTGTTGCAGGTATGGTGGTGGTGGTGATGATGAAGAAGAAGAAGAAGAAGGTGTGTTTGAAAGAAGCCATGGGTTCTAGTGTTTGCTGATTGCTTGTGGAAGCTTGAATATAGTAGTGGATCGAATTCTCGATCTACGACAAGCGAAATCTGACCGTTGGTGTTACTTTTTTTTTTTAATATTGAGATAATGTTTAATAAACATGTAAGTTTAAACGGTATTATTATATTTAAGTACTCAATGCATGTAAATATACATGTAAATATAAAAAAGTTTAAGTTATTTTGAGAAAAAATGTTTAGAGTTGTGTTAGATGTTTTTATGGTTGTGGTTTTTTTTTTTAGAATGTTGAAATACAGTGCCGATTAGAAAACGAATAGATGATTTTGATTCAGAAATCAAGACTATTACTGATGGTTTATTTTTGATTATTTTGACAAGAAATATTCGGCAATCAACAATTTTGTTTGTTTGTTTGATTAAGAGCCCACCATATCGCTTATGTCTTGTTTTCAAAGTGATACCAAACCCATCCTTATAACTTTCACTTTTACACCTTATTTGTCTACATATAACTCGTATCTATTCCTTTATTTTGATTTTTTTAAATCATTTTCCTCGATGGAATACTAGCGCCCAATAATACTAAATATAAATTATAGTCAATTACACTAATGATCTCTATGGTAAGATCATATTACATATTGTATTCAATGCTGAAAATTTACAAATGTTGAATTTTACTGTTCATTAAATGATAGCATCGGTGATCACTGTTTTGGATGAACGTTAACTTATTTTTAATTGAGTGTAAAAAAAACCACGATTGATGCTCTCTTGAGAAGGGGTACATGTTAACATCCCTAATGGTCTTTGCCCAGTCTGTGAGGATTACTCTAAATCTACTGATCATGTTTTCACCTCATGTCGTCTTAAAATACCACCAATATATGCTTTCTTATTCAAACACTTAATGAAGATTCACGATTCGGTCACAAGAGGAAACGAAAAGGAGTTAATCCAAATCATATCTGTCACCGTTAGTCTATATGGTAGTCGAGAAACAAGGTGCTATGTGTAGAGAAAATTCTTTTCATATTCCCCTGGTTGAAGAATCAGTCAAAATCAAATGGGTTGCGATGTGGAAAATGGGTTTCTTTCAACTTTGGTATGTAATGGTGTTTATATATTTATCCCATTGGTGGTTGTAATCTTTGGTTTCTAGATAACCTTGCTGAACTTTCAACAATATTCCCTTCAGGTTGTTAAGAAAAGTATAAAGATTTAGTCACATTTATATATCCAATAACTAAACTAGAAAATTCTTGAACTATAATGACATCATATAAGATATCTAAACATTCTATAGGCTTTAAGTTGTAAATAAAAGGATTGGGTAATATAAATATTAAAAAGACATTACAACCATTCAAGAATACAGATTCAGAAACCAAAAGAGCAACATAATCATTTATTTTATAACCATGGAATAAACTTTATCATCTGTAAATTAAAGAACATTACATTGTCCAAGCAACCTCTTTATAACAACTCAACAAAATAAACAAATTTGGAAATAAAAAAAAATAAATAACAAACCAAAATTTCTTCAGATCCACATAACAAAACACCGTGGATCAGATCATCATCAAAAGATGAAAAATGAAATCCACAAAGAAAACTATAAAGAAAAGAATAAATCTTCAGATGCAATAAAAAATCAAGTATACCACCCCCATCAGGACTTCCAAAAAGCATCAATCTTGATGGGTTAAAATTATTAGTTACCTTGCTTTAACTGTGTAAAATTCTTTACATCTCTCAGGGTGTTATTCTCCTCCACCTATCGACCTTCACTCGACCCACGGGCTTCTTTAGATGGTTCCTATCCGTTTCCAGCTCAAATTGGATCAAAGATTTGAGCCGATTCAAGTGCCCATTACAGAGTTTGCGCTGAGAAACAAACGGGCCAGAAACAGGTTCTAATTCAGGGTGGATTTGCCTTTGATAAGCTGAGTGCCATTTGGATTGCAAATATGCAAGAGATCTCCATGGAGGAAGTGGCATGTTGTTTTGTTTAAGGGATGATTTGGCAGCTTCCACCATTACTTGAAGAAATTGTTTTAGTTTTGTTAATGATCCCACATAAACGACGGGAAGAGAGTTTAATATCCGGTTGTATGAAGGAACAGCTCTAGCTATCTCAAAGTGACTTCTAAAGTCAATGTCAATGATTAGGCGGTCAGAGTTTCCTGAACCGTTATAGTTTATAATGTCAATGTATTCATGATCCCCTGCATTTTGATGCAATAAATTTAATGTTAGCAACACAACTAAAAGAAACACAAAAAAAAGGATGAGTGACTTAATTGGAACAAGCTTAAAACTTGGTTAATATTCTATAAAGTTTTCCTATTTTAATTGGACACAAAATTGATAACTGGTCAACCCAACCCAATTCGACCCATTTGACCCGTACATTATTACCATTGTGTTAGTTCTAGCGCATATGGGTATGTTGTTTCACCCAAACAACAACCAAAAAAACAAAATTAACCCAGTTTTGTTCATTTGGGCCTAAATTTCACATTCTGGAACTTATAATATGTTTAATAAAAATTTAGGTTTTAGATTACCTCCAGGAACTTTTCCAGTGCCCTGCCACCTTGATGTGCATACAGCAGCATCATAACCAGAAAGCCTCAGAAGTTTCACCAGATAGAACCTTATGCAACTAGTATTACATGAAACACATCTCATAAATTCGAGGTCGATGGCATTAATAGATAAAATCAGAGAATGAACCACTGACAGCATGTCGATCTCATGTTGATCCAGCAAAACTTTGTAGTACTGCATAAACACAGATTAACAATCAAATTAAAGCATCCAAACATCCAACACTTGACTATAAAATCATTTATAATTTCTTGTTTTATGACAAACACACAACAATAGTTTGGATCGCTAAATGTTGTTTTCCCATTTGTTCTATCTTGCATATAGATGGAATATTAAGCAGGGAGGTCGTGCTATGTCACGGGTCTAAATGAGTAGCTTTTAAAAACAACCTTGTTGATTAAATACACTTATTCTCAACAATTTTATGAACTTTTTGTAAAAAACTAGTGTGTCCCAAAACATTTACAGCAATACCTATTTTGAAAGCGTACCAAACCAAATTTTACTTCTTTACCCTTGAGCATTGCAATTTAGACCACTTTAATTTTGGTCCACAAGATCCTCTTACAAATTCAAATATGGTATTTGTTTTGCATAGTTCTCACCACAAACCAAGCAAAAATTGCAAGAGGAATGATAAATGTAGATTGTAATAATTACTTCTCTACCAAATTCAACCCATTATCACAATTAAAAAAAAAAGAATTAAAGGAAACCATGAGTGCGTTTAATGGTGGAGTTGTGGTGAAAAGAGAACATCTGGTGAGCTTTCAGTCACATAAAGAACCTATTGTGTGAGGCTTCAGGCTCTTTAACAACATACCCACACAGTAGTTATGTCCTTATGAAAGTTGCCGACTTCCACTGTTGCTAAGCCTCTTACTATATTTTTGTTCTTAGTGTTGGAAATATTAGTGAAAAATAATTGTTTTAACTATAACTACACATACAATTGTACGCACATATGATATATATGTTATAGAGCCTATATTATTAGTTTACGGGTTTGCATTCTCCATTATGACACTTTCACAACTAGCTAAGATATACTAAAATTGGAGCCAAGGTAAACAAGATATTAATTCTGAAAACAAGACATATGGATTGGAACTTATAGGTATTTAAGTTTTGTCCTACAAGGGTGGGAGGACAAATCCTAGAAGGGCCTATGTTCATCTCAAAAACACAGCCATTTCATTTTAGATGATACAAGTCTGCTCCAGTAAAATTTTAGGTACTCGCGTAGTTAATTCCAACATTATGATCTGTTCCGCCTGTTGTACCCCTAAAGAAAACGACGAATCTAAAGAAAAACATGTCAAACACAGACTTTGGCCTCTTACATTTATTTTTAGTTTTCTCTATTTCTGAACCAGTGTCTTTTACTACACTTTGTACTACTTTCATTAAAGACTAAACCTACTATTACAAGAAAAGAAAACATGAGAGAACTCTTGAAATTGGGACAAACTCAACATACATATTTCAAGATGTATTAAAGGCAAGTTCTAACACAACATCATGATACTGTCATGTTTCACCTACTGCACCTAAACATATCAAAATTCAACACAGCCCAACATACTTATATCAATGTTTGGCTACAAAAACTCATGGCATACTCTCATTAATCACAAAGGAAATTACCATTTCTGAGTGAAACATTGTAATCTAACACAACAATCATTCATTCATCATTCATCATTCATCATTCACAAAATTTGACATTTTTAATGGTAAACAGAAGACAATCTAGAACTTACAAACACAGCCTGTAGAAAGCATTATTCAATACCAATAATTGACGCATCAAGAAATTGAATTCATGAATGGAGAAAGATGAATACCGAAATCTTGTCGGCAAGATGAGCAAGTTCACAGAAACCCGAATCGCTGTCGCTACTGCAGCGTGAATCAGCGCCACAACTGCTTTCATTCTCCAAGAAATCGCTAACCATCGCTGCTAAATCATGTTCGCTTTCGTGGCTAAACGCCCCACCCAACATCTGCCCCCCTACACCACCACCACCACCACCGCCGCCGCCGCCGCCGGAGCCACTACCCCCCATCATCAACCACGGGTCCCCAGCTACCGGACACACTCTGCAATCCATGCTCCGCCACCGGGTACCACCACAATCACCTTATCGGAAAACCCAATCGATTGCTAATGAAACCACCGTTTTCCGATCAATTTCATACCCAATTACAAATTCCGATTATAAAACAAACACGAATTTCCTTTCTTGTTCTCAAAAAAAGTGGGATTAAATGATTAATACGCAAAAACCCTAAATTGCGGAAATCCCATTAGATTACGCTTATAAAACAGAAGAATTGATACGACCAAATCCCCTGAAAACGGAGGAAAAGGGTATCCAACAATCAAATATCTCAATCTTCCTCTATTCTTGTTTCTGTTTTGTGTTGATTCTTTTAATCGATTATGAATTAAATTCAAAGAACTGAGTGATCAAAGATCAAAACTTTAAACAAATTTGAAAGATTTATAGCGATAGAAAGGAGGAAAACGAAGAGAAATTGGCAGAGGTGCAATACAATCAACCATCAGAGGATGAAGACGAAGAATGAAGAAATGGGGGAAAATGATATATAGATGATTTGGGTGGATGGTAAATGACCAAAAAGGGCTTTGGGTGAAGGAGAGGGTTTGGGTTATTTACGTATTTAGACACAAAACAGAAGCATATTCGCTTTTGAGGGTACTTTCGTCCTACGCCACTTTTTCTGAATTATTTTATGTTTATCTTATCCACCCAAATACTTTGCGAAAAAATATAAAGTTATAAAGTAACATTGTGAGAAAATGACATTTAATTTTTTAACTTTCTGTTTGAGGTTTATTGCTAAAAATAATGTATTTTTCAAAAATAGTTTTAAAAAACAGATTTGTTCTGTTTTATTATTGAGCTATGTTAATTTCATATGAGGTTGAAAATTAATACTTGAGTATTTAAAAAACATTGAGTGAACATTGCTAAAGCTAGATGTATTTTCTCTCTGGCAAACATTTATTTCAATGGGATAAACCATGAACCGATAAATAAAGTACTTTAAAAATCGTATTTATATAAATATACCTTATATCTTCAAGGGACAATTAGAACACTAAGATGTATTGTTTTTATGTTAGAGATTAAGAATTACAATCTTAAAAGTGAAGATTATGAGCTATTTAATAATATATATAGATATAACGTATGTTTAGGACATCCAAAAATTAGAGCATGTCAAAACTATGTACTTTTAATTAAAATGCTACCAAAAAACCCTTTTAATACACAAAATTGAATACTTAAGAATTCACAAAACAAAAATGACATGTTTATTTTTCAAGTAACTCGTATGGATACTATTATAATTAAAAGAGTGCAATAGCTTCCCATCGGTGTTAATGTAATAATGTTATCATTGTATTGAGTCATCATGTATTGCTGGAAAAATATGAATGTGGGTTATATTAAAGATTAAAGAACATGTTTCTGTTTTGGTTATCAAAGTTGATATAATAAATTTATAATAATAGATACAAAAATATAAAAACAAACAGTGAAAATAGAAAGAAGAGGGGCAAAAGAGACAATGTGCGATTGAGACGGGAAGGAAGCACGGAGGTGACGTGATCCACAGGGTCACCGCTTCTTTAATGGACACTTCACAAAACATGTGATCTTTTTACGCGTAATAATACAATATAATATAATTATTAATAATAATAGTTGTATAGTATTATTTTCTCCTATTATTTAGCACTTGATAATTTTCAGATAACACGTCATCTATATTAGAAAAATAATAAACACAGCATGTTACGTCAATATGACATTTCTTTAAAATATAAGATTGATCTATAATTTGTACACGTTTGAGTTAGGATGATTTCAAAAAACCAATTTATTACGAGAACAAATCTAAAACGTTATTCATGATTCATTTTCTAAAAAAAAATTAGTTTGTACATACAAATGTGTATCTCATATATAAATCTTAAAAAACCCAAAATAAAATTTTCATATGATTTTTAACTTTGAGATTGTAGTTGCTAACCTGTTTATAGTTACTGTAGATTCTTTAGTAATATATACTCGAACAATAAAACTTGTTGCTCAAAAATAAAAAAAATGGTTGTTTGGAACCGCAAAAACACACACATTTAATTAGTTTTGGGTTTTTACGTATGTTTTTAATAATTAAGGGTTTTAATTTAACAAAATTAGTTTGACAGTTTTTCTCATAAAAAATAATAAACTATATTAAGTTTTATGGTATTAAACCCAAAAAAGAATGTCACAAGTCAATTGGCTAACTTGTAAAAATAGAGTAAATTAAATAGAACAATAGTTAAGAAATTTAATATATACTAATTACCAACTCAAGTTTGTATATAGTGTTGTATTCTTAGCATTAAAAGTTATACATATATTTTGTTTTTTGTCTTTTAACTTTTTATTTTAAACCTAATACTTTTGCATCATTTGCAACTTAACCCCTATAATTTTTAATTTTCAACTTTTACACTAGATACATTTAGTTTTTACAAATTTTTCGTTTAATTTTCGGTTTAAATTTTGAGAGTTAACACATTGGTAACATATGTGTGTGATTAACGTTGTTACACCTATTTTTATCCGTTTAACGGCCCCATCGCAACGTGCAGTCCTAGATCGATGAAGTTATTGTTTTTTAATGCTTTACGTTACTACATTACTTTTCGTTCGATTTTATTTATTTCTTTTTTAATACGAATTTTTTCGATGTTAGTGGTCACAGACAATATTGTACCATTGATGCTATTTGTCATGATTTTATGCCCCGACGCAACGCGGGAGCTTAATACTAGTTAGTCTTAATATGATTAATAATTTCTTTTCTGAAAACAAGCTATAGTTTTTGTTTTAATCATGCTAAAAAAATTAAAGGATTTTGACATAATGACTTATATGTCTTTTTATATACTTTTTACCCAACATCATCATGACAAAATATCTAGAATGTAGTTAGATGTCCTGATCAGTCGTCTTCATATCATTTGGCAACATATATGTTATTTTTTCTAAGCAAAGATTTTGCAACTTGTTCATTCATGAATGCTTCTAAGTTCCAAGTACATAAACTCAAGTAAGAAAGCATTATATAATTATCTTAACGTTGATTAATAACGTACTATCTTAATACTAATAGTTAATGCATAAACTCGACGTATTAGGTTTTCACTAAATTATTAAGAAGCAAACTGATCAAGGTTGGAGGGCTTAGTGGGTAATCATAATAATGTCATGGAACTATGATATTAAAATTGTGTAGACTTATTTTTTTATAATAAAGCTAACAATTGAATAATACAATCATAAATTTATAATACCTAAAACTAATAATATGTTTGGTAAGAGAATAACATTAATTATAGTAATAGTTATTGTGATGTTGACATGATGATTAACAACTTGGCAGAAAATTTATAACTAATGGTTAAATGTCAAGATCTATCATATTAGTATCGAATCAAATTTGTTTATATTTAGATGAATCCAAAGATTCAATTCATAATTGTCTTAATTATAAAACTAATTATTTATCCTTTGACGTGTAGTGGACGGACAATTTTCACCCTTAAAATAATGAAGATTAATGTTATTTAATCGGCAAAATTCAATATGATATATAACATGTTTTATGACTTTATCAACACAATAGTGTTTGTGTATTGATAAAACGCATATAATAATAGTGTATGAATACGACCTCCCATTGTCATACTGCCAGAAAGGGATGGTATAGAAAAGGAAATAAGGTGCAGGTGACTTAATTATTGGAAATTATGGTAGAATCTAATCATTTTGTTTGTAAGAAAGTGTCTCTTTTGTATGATTATACAAAAGAAAAATGAAAATATTAATAGAACATAGATTTAAGAAAACATATCATGTTTACATACTAATAAAGATTTATAAGAAAAGAAGAACGGCTCCAATGAGACATCTTGATTATAAGTTGCCTTCATTCTGTTAAAGAGATTAGGTTTTTCAAATCCTGCAGTCCGCAAGATGTAAATATAAATGGTTAAGTTGAAAGTAGATTATAAGCTACTATTAAGGGAAAAAAATAATGATTAAAATGGAAAAAGAGAATTGTAATACGATGCTGATAAAGTACTTAAATTACTTTGGAATTTAGATATTCTATAGGGTATTGAAAGATTGTTGCACTCTTAGTCGAAGGAAATTCGTCCGAATGTATTTCAATTTAAATCTCTTTCATGATCAACCAAACACGTTTTTTATTTCAAATTTAACTTCTACTCATAAAACAAACAAGTAGTAATGTTTCATAATGCAAATGAATAAATCTAGAAACACAATAACCATCTCGTATATGTTTTCGGTACAAATTAAAATGCAAAATGTTTTTTATAGTGACGATAATATGCCCATGATTATATAATCATGGTGCAACTTTGAAGGCTGCCAGCTCCACCATTTCTTTAAAGTTTTGATGAAAATTTATTATTTTTGATGAAAAAAAAACTAATAATTTTCAATAAAACTTTTAATGTGGACTCAAGTATGAATTGGATAATTGGTGCATGCATGTAATATTATACTCGTGACTTAATGGTTGCTCTGCCAATCCAATAATTGTGGCACCATGCATAACTTTTTTCTTTATAACTAAAAAGCGATATTATTTTTTGCAACTATCTTTGACATCTGTGGCCCAGTTAATTTGTAATGTGCATATGTCAGGTTTCTTAAACCTTTTATCTCCAACAAATATGATTAAAAAACTTGATGGCAAAACCATCGATTAAACATGAAACTAATTAAGACTAAACATTCGCACACATGGGCTGTTGTTAGTTGACCTCTTTACACATAATCAAGTTCCCCTCACATGTCGTTAACCTGAAACAGCTCATCAGAATATCACATTGCACATCATTAAATCAAGAAAGAACAACTTAAATATATTAATAACAAATGCAGCAGTAGCAACAACAACATTAATAACGATAATAATAATAATAATATTGTTGTTGTTATTATTATATATATTTTACCCAGAGAAGAATATATCACGTTTTATAAATCCGATGACGGAAGGACAAATGACAATGTTTATCATCAGCTAACTTAACAAGATAACAAGGGCAAACCCTCCAAATGCTTAAATCTAACTTTTGCACATGAGCATTTAGGAAAATAGTTTAACCCATAAGACATCTTTGACCCGGTAGGTTCATGACATTTTTAAATTGTTTGACACACCTTTTATATAATAAGAAAAAACAAACGAAGCGTAATTTTTCGTTTTCTGGAAACCAACATGTGAGATCTAACAACTAGTTTTTGGCCGACCCTATATCCTATAATAGCTTAAGAACAAGAAATTTTGCTAGCAGCCGAATTTTAGGCATCAAAAGATGCTTTTGAGGACTTAACATACCACAAAACACATAAAATATTCACATGGAAGGATCCTCTTAGAATTTAGAAACAATATTGTTAAAATCATGATCAAATAGTTCAATATCTTTTAAAGCTAGAATTATATATGACCCAAACCGTATTTATGGTCTATTACCACGGTGGATGTGATAAATGACGTATATAGTCTACATGCACATTTCATGTAACGATTGTTAATATACTTGCTAATTTAACATGGCTTCTCGAGTATCTAGTTTAGTTGTCATTTTCTGCCACCAGATCAAGTATTGTTATTAAGCTAGCAACTAATTAACATGAATAAATTTCTTAAATCATGTTATTAGGCAGATTACATTTTCACTTAAAAATATAATTTTTACAATCATATTTGTTAACCTTATTATTTTACATAACAACTAAAAAGCTCATAAAAAAGTGTGCAAGCTAGTCTCTTTTAAAATGTGTACATTTTGCCCCCTCTAGTATGTAAGGGCTAGTGTGAACATATAATTTGTAAAAACTACTAGTTAACTTGCAACTAGTTAATAATCAGTTATCAAATGCTTTATGATAAAAAAAATTATAAGTATATAAAGAAAAATTCTAATATATATTATGTTGAGATATTTTAAAACAAGAAAGTATAGTTAACTACTTAACTTCTATTATATTAGTCAAGTTGCTGCCATAGAAAAATAAAGTAATTAAAATCATAAATAAACAAGTTAAAAGGTCAAAACTTTATGTATAAACCTAATTTTTTAAAAAATGGTTTTGTTGTTGAAAAGAAGCACTAGTTTGTTTATCGTACTAAAATAATTGACGGGCTTTGACATGATGACTTAAGTCTCTTTATATACTTTATAACAACATCATCATGACAAAATATATAGAATATAGTTAGATGTCCAGATCAATCGTCTTCATATCATTTGGGCTACATATTATTCTTTCAAAGCAAAGATTTTGCAACTTGTTCATTCATGGCTGCTTCGAGTTCCAAGTACATAAACTAAAGTAAAAGAAGAGCATTATTATAATTATCTTAATGTTGATACTTTCTTAGTACTAATAATTATTAGGCTTTCATTAATTAATATATTGATTGAAAAAAAAAGTTATTGGTTGGAGGATTTAAAGTCTTGGTTGTACTCTAAAGCTCATTTAACACCAAATTGGCGATACATCACTCATTTTATCTTATTTCACTCTATCTAACCCATATGAAAACGTTCTCAACCCATTATACTCATTAATTATAATTATTATACGAGTAGCTAAGAGAGACGAGTACAAATTTTATTTTACAAAAAATCAAAAAATACTAGTGAATACAACAAATGCAACTCAACACCAAAACACACATTTCCACATGGCCTCACATTAAGGATTAGAGAGAATACAATCTAATACTTTGTTTGATAGAACATAACCCGCAAGTTAGCATGGCTTAACAATGATATATGTCACTCCAATAAAGATTTATAAGGAAAGAACAACTAAAAGTGGAAAAAGATTGAAAATTGATGGTGAGAAAGCATCGACCGGTAAATAGATTTTAGAGTATGTTAGTCAAGTAATATATGAAATTATTTAGAGTTTGAACACTTCATTAAGAAGGAACTCTTGAAGTGGTTATGTTGAGATAAACTTATTGGAAGAAAATTAAATTCCAATTCCCTCTATGATTAAACTAACAAATTTTTCAAGAGACGTGACATCAACAATAATCATGATAAATTTTACAAACCAAACAAAAACACGTATTTTTATCATCACAAAAAACCTAAAATACCATAAACATCTTGTATATTTAATTATTTATCAATACTAATTAAAACACAAATTGTCCTTTTCAATGACAAAAACTTGCCATGATGATATAATCATAGTGCAACCTTCAAGGTTTGCCAAGTTCACCATATCTTTTGATATGAAGCCGTTTAGTCAAGAATCTAATATTTTATAATTTGATTTAGGTTCTAGTTTTTCTTTATAACTAAATCATAATTTCCCAAATCCCAACTATATTCGACACCTGTGGCCCAGTTAATTTGTATCGTGCATATGTCTGGTTTTTAAAGCTCATCTCCAACAACAGTGATTAAAAAAACATTAAAATATAAAATATGTGACAACCAGGTCCAAAACCATGGATTAAACATGTAAACAAGGACTAAACATTCGCACACATGGGCTGCTAGTTGACCTCTTTATATATAAGCTTCACCCACATGTTATTAACCTGAAACAGCTCATTACAATATGATATTGCACAAATTTAAAATTAAGAAAGAACAGCATATATAATTTAATACAAGTAGTTATGATAGAAACGTTATTTATTATGAAAAGAAACCTTTTATACCAGATAAGAAAAAGTTAGTTAGAATATCTAACCTCACTAGAATCTAAGTACAGCAATTACAGAATAACAACAAATGGCATGTTTATTATCAAGTAAACTAACAAGACAGAAGAGCAGCCCTCCAAATGTTCAAATCTTAGATTATGCAGATTGGGTTTTGAAAATACAGGTTAACCCATAAAACATCCTTGACCCAAATCATGATACTTGTTATTTGTCTGTCACAAACCTGTATAATATGAGAAAAACACACGTAGTTTTCAGTTTCTAAAAGCCAACATGTTAGATTTAATAGTTAATTTTGGGTCAACCCTATAGCCTATATAGCTTAAAACCCCAGAAAGGTTGCTAGCAACAAAGCTTTGGGCTACAAAAAGATGCATTGAAGGACTTGACATACCACTAAACATATTAAATATTAACATGGTTTTGAAGAATCCGACTAGATACAATCTTGTTAAACACATAGTCAGCTAGTTCAAATTTCATTTGTGCATGATTTAAACTTGTACCATTGGTGGGGATAATAAAAGGACACAATTGCCCTCCAATGACATCAGTTTAACAATTGTGAGTATGCTATATCTTTTATAATGGCTTCTGAAACAAATGTAACTTGATTAATAGTTATTTGTTAAAGTAGCAAGTAGCAACTAAGAAAAACTCTACAAGTCATGCAGTCATGCATGAACAAGATTCTCATAGTAATAAATTACTAGAAATTCAAAAAACAGACCTACAAAAGCACATATTATGCACATGCTGCATGAATCTGGAATATTTGCAGACAATTTTAAACAAACCAAACAAGATAAGGTTCAAAGCAACAATTCATATAAAGTAATTTGACTGAGAAATTAAAGGGATACACTTTCTCTTCTAGTGAATGGAAAAGGAGTTTGAGGAATCACTTCTGATGAATATGCAGGTAGGTTGAAAGACATTCATGTCACTGAGGCCTTTTACCGTCTCAATTCACGCTGAGAAAAAAAGAGAAACAATTGAATACAAGCACATGTGTGTTTTAATATGATATGAACATGTTAATGTTTTGGTCGCATAGAAAAGCTTACCCTAGGTCCCCGATCAGCTGTTTGGGGCCGTCTGTATTCCTGTCTCTCTGCTTCTTGAATAATCTCTGGAGCAGTAAGTTGGTAAAATGTTTCTAGACTTCCCGTAACAAATGGTCGTATTACATTTACTTCCATTGCAGATAAATTTAGCTGCAATTCAATGTTAGATATAAGCAAAGAAAAAGGTAAATTTGTAAAAAATAATACATGAGAATCGACATCCCTGAAGGCCTCGTGTCAATATTTGCTCAATTCGTATAGAACGTAGCAAGTTCAACACTTCAACCCATTAACTTTTAAATGTAAATTTGGGTTGTATTTTACCTCTCAACAGATCAAGAAGCTTAATATGAGACGGGTCAACCAAATCAAAGTCGTTCAAAGTGTATTTTTAGTGCATAAAATTTCCAAAATCATGTTATTCAGAAGATTTAGATTGTTACTGACAAAATATCGTTATTGTTATCATATTTGACTACCTAATTATTTAAATAAATAATAAAAACTATACACAAAGTGTTTGTGCCAACCCAACCTTGCCTGTTCTAAAAGTATTGACCAGAAACCCAGCTGACCCATTATGCCACCACTAGTCTGTGAGAGGTATGACCGAGGTTGGAGAAAACTACTAGTTACTTCTTTAGGAACTTGCAAGTAGTTGTTAACCAATTATCAACTGTTAATACCGTTTTTGATAAAGCAAATTTGTTATCGATTAAAACTTTATGCTTCATCTAAAATACCTTAGGTTTTATGACTTTTGGATCCCCAAAAAAGTTGGTTAAAACAGTCATCCTATTTGAGTAGTAATTTCTTCACAGAGTTCTCTTGAAAGCGAAATGGTACTAATTTCAAATGATTTAATGAATTACCATTGCAACAACTTGGTAAAAAAATTTATGTTGTATCAGCACTGCCCAACATATATTTTATACTATTTTATTGCACATTTTGAATGTGAAACATGACCAAACTATTATACCTTCATTGCATAGGTCCGAGATGAAAGCTTTTCCAAGCCGGTGCCAATTTTGTGAAACCTTACATCTTTGATGTCTTCAATAAGGGATCTTACCTATCATATAATAAGCTTATAATGTTTCCTATATTACAAAATAAAGGGATTTCATAAACGCTATTTTCCCATGAGGATCTTTAGACTAACCATATATACTTCAGGAATGTCTTCACGAGCACTGCATCAATGACAGCTTGTTAAAGAGCTTTTTCAATAGCAAGCAGCTAAGGCATAATAAGTAGATAAACGTGTAAAACCCACTCACTGGTCAAAAAGAAGCCTTGAGATCTCAACATAATGAAATGGCAATGCTTCAAAAGAACTTGCTGAATCACGCTCTGCCTCCAAAACCTGAGTCAGTTTTTCTAGTGTGGGAAGAAAAAATTCAGTAAGAAACTGGTTACTAATTAGACAAATAAGTAACAATTTATTTCTTAAATCTTAACAAAGAATTGAGTAGACACATATATTGTTTAACTTGATAAAACATACATAACATAAAGATGTCACTAGATTACATAAAAACAAGGTAACATGCTGCACACCTTACTATTTTAATGCAGTTACTTTTGTAAATAGCTAATTTCAATTGATAAATAAGTTCCGAAAAACAACTAATCTCTGCTTAATTGTTTAAAATGCTACTGCCACAATTGATTATGACTAAATGTTATATCCAAAATACTTTTCTTAGTTTTTTATGATCATGTGTTTAATTTTCCAGAAACATGATTTTTTATTACACCATAAGCCGAAGAGAACAAAAGCAAACCAAAAATGTGTATGTGTGTGTGTGTGTTTAAATCCATAGAGTAAACATTTACCAACAGACATCCAATCCGGAGGACGAATAGTGCATTTCCCTCTCTTCTTCAAAGCCACAGCCAACCATATGGGGACTTGAGTAGGTATTTGTGGCTGAAACGGACCAAAATCACCCTGCCAATTATATAACTCATAACAATAAATTAATGTTAACAATACATCAGAAGTTCAGAACTATATAAGATGTTAAAATACATGTAAATTTACAAAAAAAAAAGTTACTAAATAAAGTCATAAAGTAGTAAACAACAAAAAGGGAAGGAACATTACACAGATCAAACTAAGAGGCTTTATTCTTAGGTTTGGAACTATCTCGATCATTTCATCTTCTGCTAAAAACTCCAACTGAATGATTCAATCCAAATTTCATTAGTCATTTAAAACAGCTGAAACTTCATATATAACCAATTATTTAATAACAATTTAAATTACCTCAGCAGCAGAAAACGTAGAACCACGAGGGTCCGATTGGCCAGACATATCTCAGATCAAACTTCAACAGATCTAGAGCAGTTAACAGCGTGTATACCGTATAGTATGCAGAACTCTAGTGGATCAATCTAAGGATGATTGTATGAATAAGATGGCTTGGAATGGGTATATGTTTGAATTGGACTTTTCAATCTGTTCAAAGGCTACAATTTCATTTGTATTGAATAACAACAAAGTAAGCATAAACCTAAAAATTGATCAAGTAAACTAAACAAAAATGATAGGCTAAGCTTGAGTTTTCTATAACAAATCTTACTTGTCTAATTAAACCCTACTAATACAAAACTTAAAAATAAAAACGTAGATAACTTAGTTTATTAACGACTTACTATAATAAATTAAACAAAACAACAGAAAGAAATGAGAATTTAACAAGTTAAGAACAGATCCAAGGGTTTCCGATTGTGAAGAGGATCCGGTCACCCGAGAACTCTTGTTTTTGGTTAAAATGTACTCAACAACATAAAATCATCAACTCATATAAGAATCGCAAACTAATATCAAACATCTAGGGTTGTGTTAAATGATTTGAACCTGTAACGCAAATCGAAACCTCAAAAATGACGATAAAGCAGCAATAAGTAAAGAAATTAGGGCTTAAACGCCTAGATGACAATAATTAGGGCTTACCAAGGGGAAGATCAGTGACAAGAGCCCTGATTGATTCAGCAATGGGAAATTGGAGGGAAACGGCAGCATAAACCGCGGGTTTGACGGATTTCTATTTCAGAGTTTTGAAAAGCAATCTAAAATGGACCAAAATATGAAGCCAACGTAAAGGCCTAAATAAACAACGTCTGGTCCAGAGCCCAGACCTCAGAGTCTTAAATTAAGTTACGGCCCGTTTTGGTGACCGGTGATGCATGAGTAGAGGTGTAAAAACTAAAAAAACCCGTTCAAAATTGAACCGGTTTAAAAAAACTGGTTTGAGTCAAACTGATTCCTAATCAAAGAGTTGGCTTATATTCGTGAGCAACTCTCAAATTAATTAATCGACCTTCAAAATTTTCATGTTCGTTCGCTTACGTATTTGAATAAAACGGAAACAATGACCTTCAAAATTTTTATATACGTTCACACATTAATTAACTTGTCAAGTTCAATGTATATAGATCTAGATTGATCATTATAAAATGTCTAATGATAAAAAACAAGTGACTATAGATTTATTTTTTACTAGACAATTCTAAATTATAGAATACTTAGTAATTATTAACTTATAATTTTGCTGGGACCAATATATTTAAACTGAAATTTCAAAAAATTTATATCAATTTATCGATTGAGGTCCAATTTTGTACTGGTCCCAGATTGAGACAGGACAAATTATTAACTTTATTAAACTTATTAATTTATCGAGTATTAAATTGTAAACGCTCTGTTGTATTTGTTTTCTTTTGTCTTTCATTATAAATATATTATATTGATAGGTTTTTAATTAAGGGCCTAATTTGTTTACTTGTTTTGGCAAATTAGTTTTTAATTTCTTTTTACTCATTGTTCTTATCTTCCCGTCTATATTGAATTGAAAAGTTGGATTCCTTTTGAAGTCACGATCAATTGATGTTTTATTGTTTTGGCAAATTAGTTTTTAATTTCTTTTTACTCATTTTTCTTATCTTCCCGTCTATATTGAATTGAAAAGTTGGATTCCTTTTGAAGTCACGATCAATTGATGTTTTATTGTGAATATCAGCTTATTTTTTGGATCTTTGAATTTCTCTAGTCTAGTGTCACTTGGAACAGGTTCATTCTCCCCGTAGATCTGGTAGTCCGTTACACATAAACCAAACTGGTTAAAGCAGGTTTTCCTGTTTAATTATGGTTTGTCTAAAACCGTGTGTTTGCTAACCTCAAATATAACCAATGGCTTTACCAGTTCCTACGTTTATTGTTTTTGACTGCCTAGTTCAGTTTTAAGCACAATGGTCTTAAACATTTTTTATCGCACTCTAATGTTTATATGGATGTTATACGTATATTTCTTTGTTGTAATAATCTGTGATGATGATTTTATATTTATTTTTACCTTCTTTAAATTTATATTACGATAATTAAAATATTCATTGAAAATATTTTGAACCATCTCAAAGCGTGTTTGTCTAGTATTTCTTGGCCCCGCCACATGATTGTCACCAGAGAACCATGCCATTCCCTTGCTTCCCAGTTGCACCACCCGTTACCAGAGGCCGCACACCTTGTCGCAACAACTACCATCACCATTCATTCCTCAACACCATCTCCATGTTTGTTATACCATGCACAATCATTAAGACCGGTAACAGGTAAAATAAGTTTTAAGCAAAATGAGTTCACGTCAATAGGTTATGATAAAAAAAATAGATTCAAGTTGAAATGAGTCAATTTAGAGAAAAGAAAATAACAAAATGGTTCACCCACTATAATTGTTCAAGACGACTTGTGACTATTGGTGAAGGTGGTGCATGAGGTGGCATGGGCAGTGGTACTGTGGTGGTTACAATGACTCCGGCAATGGTTGTGTTTTTTATGTTATTTTGTATACTAGTCGGTTGAGACTAAGGTACAACCCATATCAACACATGTAACACCCCAAAACCTAGGGTGCAACATTTGTTCGATATACAAAGTCCATAAAGAAAAACTAATTTGTTAACCGCAACAGAAGTTGAAATACAACTCTTTACAGCTTAGATTGTTACAACAAAACGCGTTAAGTGTGTAACAAATCCAACAGATACTGCACTTAAAGTTTTAGGGTGCTACAACACATTACTAATTACTAAGTAGATTGTTTAAACTTGTCGATCTGATGAAAATTAAGTAATGATACCCCAGAAACTGCAATTGGGGTTGGAGATAGAGAATCCAATTCATCAAAGAAGATGGCACATCCACGGGCTGCTCGTGCTTGTTGGAACATTTTAAGTCACTAATAATCAAAGTGACTTAGTAATCAAGTTTCAATCAAAACATGAAGCAAACAAACAATCTAACATTCAAAATAAAAAAAGTTAATCTCATTATCTGAACATGAAGCAATCAAAGAATCAACATCAAGTAAAAAGATTATGGTTGTCGTGTGACCCTCCTTTGGGTCTACCTCAGTCTACCTCTAACCAATAGGACTAAAAGGAGGACACCAAAGCGCTTTATGTTAAATGAAAAGCAGTCATGTCAAATGATACGATAAGTTGTAGCAATGACTTAATTTGTTTGGTGAGTTTTTAGACCAGTGAAAGAAAACAAGTGAGATGGTGTCGGTAGTGGCGATAAGGTATGTATCCAAATAATTAATGTGACTTCCATGTGTCTTTTTATGTTTGAAACTTCGTAGCGATAGAAATAATTGTGTTTTTAACTACATTAAATAGTTTTGAATTTTAACAATATACAAACTAACTTTACAAATTTTATCAGACTAAAATATTAAAGATTATAGAGCTCTTTGAATTTCACTACTTATTTACTGATCTAACAATATAACATTTAAGCCACATGAAAACGTTGACTGAAAAGTAACGATGTAAGCATCTAACATGACTATCAATACATAAATGCATTTTTCAAAAGAATGAATCTAATTATTTTATTTTACATTGAAATATATAAAATCGACATTCATACTGAGAGAATTACAGTATATTATAAATACATGTGGGCAGGTTGTGCAAACAAACAGATTTGATAATGTCAAATAAATTGATTGGTTTGTTAAAGCAGTTTTGAATTATATGTCCGTACCACTTGGAGTTGTCAAAGGGTATGCGAGATGTGGTGTATGCCAAAACATAATGTCAGCATATTATGTCATACCTTCGAATAAGACATATAAAATTATAATGTTATGCCTTGACTTTTTTTTATCGAAGTAGAAAACGAATATATTGTTGTTATATAAAAGAGAGAAGAAAAAACAGCGAAGACTGTTCTTGTTAAGTAACTATAATTGTGTTCTATGAGTAGAACTAAAAGCAGTTTTTTGTCTTTTCTTTTCTTTTTTGTAAAAAAAATTATTAATAGGATATTAACGGCGTTGCTTTCTAATAGAAGGTGTGGCGTATTAAAGTTACGTATTCATTTCAACAAATAACATCTACACACATATAATGGCAATACACACATATAATCAAGGACTTAACCGAAATAAGCACACATTAAGACAATTAAACAAGCAGTAGTACAAGTAATGATTTGAATCTCATATCAACACAATAACACACAAACAACTACCTTGATCAAAGTCACGAAATCAAACACTTATACATACACAAACACTCGTGTTAAAACATCACACACGTACACATACAAACACCAAGGATGATTTTATAGAATAATAATATGCATCTTAGAACTAAGGTAATTTCTTTTTCTTTTCAAAAAACCTTAGCAACTAATAGTGCTATATGGGTGTAAACGAGATGAAGAAAGAACAAGATCAACTAAACTTAACAATGGCTCCTTTAACTTAAAAGGTTATAACTCGAGTTTAGCCCTGAAGTATTTTCTCTTCGAGCTCAATTCAGGCTCAACTATTTTATTATATGTTATATGTTTCATTATGTTCATATATAATTATTTTATTGAAAACTAAGTTATGAAATATTTTTTTGTATTATAAAATTGTCACATGCTCGATCTTGTTTCGGGCTCTTAAGCTTGCTAATTATGTAACACTTTGTTATATTTATGATAATATTATAATTACACGTATAGTAATATGCAGTTCATGTACGTTTTTATATTCGTAACACCAACTAAGCTTGATATATAAAGTTTAGTTTATTGAAGAAATTTTTTCGTTGGAACGGTGGAATTACATGACTACATCTTCACACACGATGTGAAGGTGGAATTTGGATGCATTGATACAGCCTGCACACATTTGAGAAGTATGGATACAAACTGAAATTCATATATTTAAGTCAAAATTGCAAGCTTCTTAAAAAATAGAAAAATATTGAATAGATTAATCGACAGTTGGTGAGTTGTAGTCAAGTGACTCATGGAGAAAAGTCAACAAAATTTCGGTGTCGTGGTGTTTTTCATGCAAGTTTACAATTTTAAATTTCATTATAAACAAAACATTATATATAATTTAGTCAATTCTGTAAGCATTGTACGGTCATGCTTATAATTTTGATTTGTATAGTTTCATAATGCAAAAGAAATTGTGATTTGTTCCTTATAAGATCACCTCTAACGCGAGAACGTGACGCCAACCATGAAAACACCTGTATGATGTGGAGAAGCGAGGAAGGAAGAAGTCTGTATTCTGTAAGGGCGTCACACTCGATGCCTTGATGAATTGAAAAAGAAGAAGAAAAAAACGCAAATACAAAATTATATTACCATACATTCCAATTTTAAAAATGTAATATTATATTACCTTGATATTTTCATGTTTTGGTATTAATTTACTAAAAGAAATCCTAACTATAAAGTCTTCTACAATAAACAAATTTATCTTTATAAGATACTACAGTTTTAAATAGATTATATCTTAATAAATCAGTAATTGAAGAATATATTATTTATAAATGATTATTATTAAAATAACAGTCTTTTGCTTAAACAAAATATTAGTTTCTAATTTTCTTTCTCATATTTAAAGTAGGTGGATTCTTTTTTATTTTATATATATATATATATATATATATATATATATATATATATTTTTAGTCCTTCAAAACTTCAAATCAACGTCACCAATACTCACCATCATCATCATCATAATATTATATTTCAACTAGATATTTATATGTTATACGAGTTGAAATAAAAAAATTAAATAATAAATATAGATATGTATAATCTAATATTTATTATAGATAAAATATCAATGAAATATATAACAATCATATTTAAGCTCTAAAGAATAATATAAAAAATAAATAAATATCATTCATAAATATCCATAAACATGTTTATATACATTTTATTTTTAAAGTATTTTAGTTTTACCAATAATTATCTAGAAATTAAACTCTATTTTAAACTAATAATAACTTATTAAGTATTTTAAATGAAATGATTGATTTATTTATAGAAAGAATTTAATTGATTAAGATACTAGTAAATGAGTATTCAGCAGGAAACTCATTTGAAGAAAAACAAATTTGTTTACCAAAATTTATAAGTTTACTACAGTAAGGACATGTGGACAAAATTTTAGATGAAGTGTAGATAAAAAAAGGTGAACAAGCTAGAAAATAATTATATGATTTTAATAATTTTGTTTTATCAGGTTAGACTGTTTTTTGTTTTGATAACCAAAATCTTTTTTATTTCAGTAATTAGTTGAGAAGATTTGGATGCCCCAAAACTTGAATCCGAGGAGCGACCCGACCCGATGGATCTTGAAAGGGTTTCAACCTTAGAGCATTCACAACCTATTCCCTATATTTTTATGAGTATGTTTTCTATATTATATGGTATGGTTATAAATGGTTGTGAGTGAAGGATATGATAAATTTACTGTTCAATTTGTATTTTGGGGAATCACTGTTCAAAACCATATAATGGTTTTAATATATTTTAAGTGGTTGTGAGTGAATGAGAGAGAAAAAGTAATAATAAAGTTAAAAATGAGAGAGAAAAAATAATGATTTTTAATGTAATTATATGGATAAAAATAAGAAATGGGTTGTGAATGCTCTTAGGCAGGTTGTTGACCCTGATCCTTTGTCTTCTTTCTGGTTAAATAAACAAAGTGCCACTATTATAATCCGATTATTCAACTCTACCTTCGATTCCTTCATTACCCACCTTAATTATAGATTTATAGTCTTAAACAATCAATTTCTTCATCCAAATTGGAAAATTATAGACTTGTTTAATTCAAGATTAGAGATGGTGTTTAAGATACCATTCATAGATAAAGCAAGTTGCAGTTATGAATTAATGGAGACGAAGTCAACTCATCTGTCATTGGCTTTACTCAAGAAAGGTTCTCGTGAAGCCAACCGTACACATGGACTTTCAGTGCATGTTCACACCCACCAACTGTTTGATATAATGCCACTGTGAGTTCTTTTTACAGTCTCATTACTGATCCATACAGAAGCATAATAACACTCATTTTCTTTCATTGTCTTCCCTTTTAGAGCCAAAAGGGTGAGTCTTTAACGTGTAATTTGAATCAAAAGATAAAAAGATTCAAATGGGTTCTTGCTTCAGTGTTCGGTTGAGAATAGAAAGTTCCCGTCATGATGGTGAGTACATCATAATCACAATCACATCAGCTAATTTGTGTTTTTGATGCCCACAAAGTTGCCTTTTGTTTGAGTTGATTATGATTCTTTTAATGTTAATCATAATCACATCAAGATTGTCTTTTTAATGTGTTTGACAGTTAAGGTTTCATCTGCAACAACACCACCTAGCCCTCGAAGCCAAGATGAGATCTTGCAATCAGCAAATTTGAAATCATTTAGTTTTCAAGTACTTAAAACAGCCACTAGGAATTTTCGCCCCGATAGTGTGTTGGGTGAAGGCGGTTTCGGTTTAGTGTTTAAAGGTTGGATAGATGAGCAATCACTAACAGCTGCCAGACCTGGCACAGGCACTGTTATTGCTGTTAAAAGATTGAACCAAGAAGGTCTTCAAGGTCACCAAGAATGGTTGGTAAGTGTCACTCTATGCAGTTTGATTATGAAACTGATACTTTGAGTAAACTAATTTCTTGTTATAATGATGTTACAGACTGAAATCAATTATTTAGGGCAGCTATCTCATCCAAATCTGGTACAATTAATCGGTTATTGCCTAGAGGATGACCAAAGGCTCCTTGTCTACGAGTTCATGTCTCGTGGCAGCTTGGAAAACCATCTTTTTAGGAGTGAGATTTCTTTCCATTGTTAATTTAGTTTTACGCCATCGATCCAATCTATCTGCCTACAGCTTGTTAATTGATGTGATTTCAATTTGAAGCAGGGAGTTCTTACTTTCAACCTCTTTCTTGGAGCCTACGCTTAAAGGTTGCTCTTGGTGCTGCAAAGGGGCTTGCATATCTTCATAGCCCTGAAGCGAAAGTGATATATCGCGATTTCAAGTGTTCAAATATCTTGATTGATTCTGTATGTTTTTAATTCGTGGCCTAACGCATTTTGTTGGATATTTAGCATTTTTACATGATATTTTACTAGTTTCGATTGTAATTTGTTTTTCAGGACTACAATGCAAAACTTTCTGATTTTGGGTTGGCTAAAGATGGGCCAGCGGATGGGAAAAGCCATGTATCCACAAGGGTCATGGGCACTTATGGATATGCAGCCCCCGAGTACATGGCAACAGGTGAACTATTTTGACAATCATAAATTGTTTTGTAGTAATATTGCCTTTGTATTCATATGCAGCATTATTTAAAAAGTTAAATATTTTATTAAAACGGGTTTGTGGGTCAGTCCGATCTGTTTCTACACATTAAAAAGGATCCATTTTGATGTGAACCCAGCCCATCAAACTAGCCTATTTTGACACCTCTTATTATGGACTAAATTTGGGATTAATTTCAGCTTAAAGATTTCTTGAATTCAATCCTCTCATGTCTTCATGCAGGTCACTTAACTGAACGAAGCGACATCTACAGTTTTGGGGTGGTTCTTCTTGAAATTTTGACAGGAAAACGATGCATTGACAAAAACCGTCCAGCTAATGAACAAGTTCTGGTTGACTTTGCTAAGCCTTATTTGACCTGCAAAAGAAGGGTTCTTCAAATAATGGACCCGCGGATTAGTGGTCAGTACTCTGCTGATGCAGCCATGAGAGCTGCAGTTCTTGCAACGAAGTGTCTCGCGAGAGAACCTATTCACAGACCCACCGCTGATGAGTTGGTCAAAGTGTTGGAACAGCTTCAAGAATTGCAAAACAGGTCTGATATTCGTAGAACAGAGGCGGGTCGGAAACATGATGGTAACAAAAACGTTGGTCGCCCGAGGCAGGTGGCTTCTAGAGGTGTTAGTGTTTGAAAGACTGAAAGAGTATCACATAGTGTTCATGTACAGCCATGAGTGGGTCATTAGTGTGTAATTTCAAAATGTGTGTTGCACAAATAAGAAAGATGGTTTAAAGATATTGAAAATTGCATGAAAAGTTAACCAGCTTTGTCTGATTTCTGCTTTAGGTAGACAGTGAACTAATTTAGGCATGAAAATTCATTGACCTTTCATAACTTGTAATTTATGATAAGTTGAACGTTATAAAATTTCATGAAACATGTGGCATCATGCCTCACATAACCTACAAAACATTATAACGCGATATACGCTTATCCTCAAGCGATTGAATGATCAAGTCGTATGGTAAACAAAAATATCAAGTGATTGAATTATCAAGTCATATGGCAAACGTGTGTTCAAAGTGTGATAATCTCTTGCAAGACTATAGACAATCAATTAATGCTGAATTAGTTTAGTATTTTAATAATGTAATTGATTTAAATGTTTTTCACTTCATAGGTTTATAAAATTCAATGTTTTTGAAAATACTTTTGCTACCTTTTTTTTATCTATGTTTTGATATAAACTTTATTCGAAACCAAACTTAGTCAAATATAAAAATATATACCTTCAAATTGGTTTACGTTTTAATTAACATTCATTTAACTATGAAATTATTATTTTTAAATTATTTTGAATATATCATTACAACACACCTACCTTTTGTCTATGTATTGATATAGATTTTATTTAAAATAGATATACAACTAAATTTAATAAATATTTTTCTTTTAAAAATTCATTTTCACATTCTTTAACACTCGTTTTCACAACAATGTTTTTGTCGATATAGGGTCCATGATTCCACTACAAACCCGGACCCGACTTGAATAATACATGGTTAAGACCCTGTTTCTGGATCTTAGGTAACAAGCGACACATGTCTTTCATCCAGAAAGAATAATTATCACCAATTTTGAACTTTGATTAAACACACCCTTGAACTCATGGGGGGTAGGGACTAATGATGTAACAAACTCTTTTGAGAATGATCTTATCATTATACATGACATGAAAGCATGCGTCATGGATCACTATATATACCAGATAAATGGGAACGATCTTTTCATGCGCAAATACACCCTGAAACTCTCTCCATCTCTCCCTCATCTCACATTTATATTTTCCGGTTACTTATTCTCACGCCGTGGGGTCGTTACAGAGAGATTTTCCAATCTATAACGCATTAACAGGTGTTGTTTGACTGTGTATAAGGTATAGACTACAGGAGATTATTCAGTGGATCGGTTGAATCAAGCTCGATTAAGGTTAGCATTTACAGTTTTTTATTAATTAAATTTCAAGTAACTTCATGACGTATTTATATTTATCTACACGTTGATATAAGTTTTATTAAAAATGACGCACCCGGAACGTGAAGGCATAGCCCAGTATTTAAAATTTTAATTTAGTAAATGCAGTATCCCATATGAGTTTTTTAAAAATTAAAACACACCGACCGAACCGGTGTTCTTCTCTTCTTCGTCGCGAGAAGCCAACAAAGGTGTAGGTCAAAAGTTTCAATTCCAGCATCTGGATCTGTAAATCCACAAATCTATCTTCTTTCTCATCTATCAGGTATATCTCACATCTTAATCCTTTTGCATTTCTTATTTCGACGATTTCACGTTAGGTTTCAGTTTCGTGTCATTCAAGGCAAAAGTGTGATCATAACGTTAATTGTTTCAAATTTCATGTCATATTTCCCCAATCTGATATTTGTTTACGGAGTGTTGATTTTATATACAGTTTAGTTGCAGAAATTGAAGCATGAGAAGATACAGTCCACCATACCACAGTCCTCCACGGAGGGGCCATGGAGGTCGTCCAAGAAGCCCTCCTCCCAGAAGGGGATATGGTGGTGAAAGAGGAAGGCCCAAGGATCAGAATCATGGCAGCCTTTTGGTTCGTAATATTCCTTTGAATTGCAGGTTAGCCATCTGTTTACAATTCATACATTCATGTTTATTGATGGTTTGTGAATATAATCAGGAGAACAATGTATGTTGGATATGTAATTGTGTTGTTCTAATTGAACTTTTAGGCCTGAAGAGCTCCGCGTCCCCTTTGAAAGGTTTGGAGTGGTCAGAGACGTCTATCTCCCGAAGAATTATTACACCGGGTGAGTGTGTAATAATATTCCAGCCCTTTATTTGATAAATGATAGCCCGAACAATGTTTGAATTGTTAGAACTTATAATATCTATCTTGTAAAGGAAATGGTTATTGGGAAAGATATATGTTTTCATGTAGAGTTATGTTTTGAGTTTTAACCTGGTTTGTCAGGGGGTATGGTTGGTTTGAACTTTGAAGTTAAAAACAAGCCCAAGCCCCACAATTGATGAAGGCTTCTTCTGTTTAACATTGCTTAACAATTTTCCCACCAAGAGTAGTGTTCAATTGAAGAATGTTCGAATATCAAGAGAAATTATATAAAATTGTTAGAAGTTTGATATGTGGAAGAAGATTGATTCTTCAACAATTGAGATGAAGTTGAAGCAATTTTTACTTTTGGACAACGTTGATTTCAAGTTCAATTATTTACAAGAAATATGAAGATTTTTGAAGTCATTTGCATCTTTTGAAGTTGCCATTTTGCCATTCATACTTGACTATAGAGGAAAAGGTCAGCCATTTGGATCTTAGCTGCTTTCATGTACTTCTGTGTCAGATTCATATAGAATATAATTACACAGGAAGATATAATAAGAAAACACGAGTCAACTAGCAGCGCGGTTTGGTTTTTCTTGTGACTAAGAATTCTCTGCATTCTTGCTGTGTTTTTTTGAAGGTTTTGTTCATGCTTTATGCAGGGAACCTCGTGGATTTGCATTTGTGCAGTTTGTGGATCCTTATGATGCTGAAGAGGCGCAGTATCATATGAATGGACGGATGTTTGCTGGTAGGGAGATTTCTGTTGTTCTTGCTACAGAAACTAGAAAGAGGCCTGAGGAGATGCGCCGAAGAACTAGGGTTAGGTAATTTATACTCATAGGTTTCCTCTTAAACTTTGTTTTATATGACGGTTGTCTGATATTTTGCTGTTTGAAATATTCAGGGGACCCTCAGGTCATGAAGGCCGGCGACATGGTATGTATTACGTATCACTATATCAGATTTTTTTATTTTTTTAATATGTGTTGACATACTTTTTTTTCCTATCTGTTTAGAAGGGGAGTGGGTTGAAGTTCACTACTGTAATTTATATTAGTTTTCTCATAGAGGTGGCCTTTTTGACACACTTTGTAATTGTATCTGACATACTAATTGTATATAAGAAGGATTAAGTTCAATTATATCCTTTACAAAGTTCAAAATTCCATATACATTTTTGTAAGTTTTGTAATGTTACATTTACCTTTTTAAAACAATAAGAAAATCATATCTGCCAATCTATAGTAGAACTAAACCAGTTTTAACAGTGTGTTTTATTGAATTTTCAAGCATGAAAGCAGTGTTTATATTTTAAATCATCTTCACATTATATTACTGTTTTCTTTATGCAGTGAAACTGGTTGTTATAACTTATAACTAACTGAATTATTTTATTTACTTGAAGTCATGAAACTTGATCATTTAGATGGCATATACTAAAATACTGTTAAGTAGGATTATTAAAATTGCCCCTTATAAGAAATATCAAGGTCCTTAGATACTAAGATAAAAACCTACATGACCATGTCAAAGTTAAACGTTCCTGACTTGTAAACAGCCCGCCCCTTTTACGGTGTCCTTCTTTCTGTGGATTACGTAATCATTACCTTTTATTTTATTTGGTAACCACCAGGACGCTCTCGGTCCCGATCTCGCTCCCCTCGCCATCCACCAGCTTCTAGAAGGCATCATCATTCAAGGTAATTTCCCAACTTTCAAAGTAGCTTTTTTTTAATAAGGAATTATTTATTTTATCAAATGTGGTAAATTTATTGTAATCTCACAGGTCCTACTCTCCTGCTCCTAAAAGAAGAGACTATTCTCCATCCCCTGTAAGAAGAGAGCCTCGATCAACCTTAGAGCGTGAGAATGGTCATGCTCGCAGGTCTTATTCTCCAGGTTATGATCGTGATGCTGACCCAAATGTTGATAGGTATGTTTGAGCTAGTAGTTTGATATATATTAATGTAATTTATAATTACAACAGCATTCATTGGAATGAGGGTGATCTAACTATATGATGTGATGATACAGGAGGTCCCCACATGAATCTGACGGAGGTAGAGCACGGTACAGGTCACCGGCATCAAGATCTCCATCAGGATCTAGGTCGAGATCTGCTGATATGTCACCGCCACCCCGGGATTAAGCTGCTTCGAGCCCAAGTTGCTTATTATGTGCATGTCTACTGTTTGTACATGTGTGACTGATATTTGATAACCGAAAACTAAAACTTGGTGACCTGGTTTATGTATTTCTAGAATACTTGTGTAATGACTTTCTAATTTCTATTGTGTTGCATCTTTCATGTATTATTTGTTTCTCATACATCCCAGAATGCTTAAAGTACGTTTTGATTGATAATGTAGTTTCGTGTTGGACTAGTCTTCAAGCTGAGCCAAGACTAGCTCGAAATCTATTTAGCTCAGGCTTGAATATGGCTTGAATGCTTATTGCTATATATCACATGAAGTTGAAAAATCATTAAAGTAAAAAGTTACCAGATTACAGAAACCATATAATTATCTTTTGAGAAAAGTAGCAACCAATCACACCATTCAACTGATCGAATGAACAAAGAATTCCCTAAGTTGTACGTAACTTAAAGCTTGATTTCGAGACTTAAAGATTCAAAAGGTCTTTGTTTCCAACAGCCGTTCTAGCTCAGTTGGTAGAGCGCGTGGCTTTTAACCACGTGGTCGTGGGTTCGAGTCCCACGGATGGCGTTTATTCAAAATAGTTGTGATTTAATTTTTGACTCTTTTTTCCCGTCGTCTCTGTACTCACTGACACAAGATGTTGACCGTTCCCCATGCTATCTTCATCTGATCAATTCCGCATCAATGTTTGTAAGTCGATTTGTTTATGCGCATTTATGATTTTAAGAACTATGGTGGCCTGGTCGGTGGCATATTTGGTTGTGTTAGCTGAAAAAAAATTAAAAATCTTTTATGCATATATACACGCATCTAAAGCGGTTAACCTTAACAATAATCTTAATGCTTCAATGCTATAATAGAAGATATTCATAACATTCCAAGATAATAATCAAATTAGGATAAATGGTTATCTAGGCAAGTTGAAAGTAGTCACCTTATCATTCAAGTAATCATGTAATTCAGAACCAAAAGTAGCATATGAAAACATTGGCCAACCTCACTGGAAATGACAAATCAATAGTTAAAGGAAAAAGGCGTGTCACATAGTTTACCAAACCATGTTAATAGCTTAGGTTTATATCTATTCACTACTTCTATAATATTTTAAACTGATTGATATCGATTTGACTTTTGAGTCAAAAAAGATTGATGATGATTGACCAATATTCAGTCCTGTTTTTATGGTCCTATGACAAACACACATTCTTAGTTGGCTTAAAAACAATATACCAAAATAAGGCTCTCTCTCTGGACAGAGGAAAAGAGGATAAAAAAAATATAAAAATTAAATAAACGTGTGACAAAACTAAAAATACTTGTGTCAAAACTAACTACAAGAGTACAAGGTGTATCATACTTAAAGAACTTGAACATACGGTTATAAATATTAGATGCACATGTGTAAAACAATAATTAAAATGGCAAAGGTAATCATCAATTATGAAAGGATAATTTGGTGGGTGGTTCATTCCATCTTATTAAATTTGGTAATAATAATAATAATAATCAATAAATAAGAATTCTTAAACAATATTAAAAATGGGAAGTTAGTATCACGGGCGAAGAGTTATATGTCATGTAGCATTGACCCGTGCTAAATAAAGTTACGGTGGGTAGAGAAGAACGTTTAATAGTTTTCATGGGTTTCATATGTAGCCACCGCTTTCATTTCACGATTTTCAGATTTGTAATTTCAAGATAATTGAGCCAAAAAACAGACAACATAAACTAACTTAATATGATTCTAGAAGAAATAGTATAAATGATCATGAACACACTCTTAGATGTTTTCTAACCTTTATCATCATCATCATCATCATCACCACCATCTATCTCTGTTTCACTGATCCTTCAATAGAATGAAATTTGAAGAGCTCATCATGCAGGAGACTCAAGAGATTCAGAAAACCATGGCTCTTCAGCAAGAGGTGTCCTTCATCTTTTTTATCTTTTTCATAGTAAATGCATATAATTAAAGGTAAAAAGTAGGTAATTTGAGACTGATAGAATGGTTGTGTATGATGTTAAAAGGTTGAGCAACTTGAAGAAGAATTAGAAGAGGAGTTGAAACTGAGCAAAGTGTTGCAGTATGCATTGGATGGTCCTTGTTGTCCATGTTTATCTACTCAAACTCACCTTCCCTTTAAGGTAAATAAACTCACTGCTTCTTTCAAAATGATCAACTTTCATAACAAATTTGTCAAAATCTGTTTTTTTGTGTGTGTTTTGAGTCGAGTTAACGGTCAATATGATACTGCAATCCCATTTATGCACTCTATGACAGTTAACTGTTTTAAATACAGATAAAAGAACTGCTTGCAGAACTGGCTACAGTTGAGGAAGAAATCGTGTGGCTCGAGAGAAAGGTCCAAAAGTTGAACCTCAGCTTGTGTTTGGAGAAGAAACAAACCAGGGAATGGGAGCTGCAGCAGCTAAAGAACCAATATCTACGTCAGCAAAGACCGAGAATCAAGTCACACAGAAGACAACAAAATCGACTAATATTCACGAATACTAACGAATCACAAGATTATGACGCGCAGAGAAGACATTCTTCATTTGGTTCTTCAGTTGAGTTGATCAAATATGCTAAACATGGGCTTTCAGTATTGGAAGCAGAAGGCATCTCAAGTGGTGTAAATAATCATAAAAGATATCCAAATAAGTTATCTGAAGATCTTATTAAGTGCTTGATAGGAATATTTCTTGATCTAAATCAGCCATTTGCGGACAGTGAAGAAGGATCGGATATTGCACAGAAGCAAATATCTTGCATGAGCTCTAAAAGCTTCATCTCTAAATCAAGCTTTAATTGTACAGCACCAACTTTTTTCTTCAATAATAACGGGTCAGATTCTGACCCGTATTCCATATTACTTGACTTTGATGGTGCAGTTAGAGACATTGGTCCATACAAGACTTTCACCCAAATTACGCGAAATACAGTTGATCATACACGCATTTCTGAATGTTCCATAGAAGTTGGAAAACTTAGGTAAGTATTTGATGTTTTCAACAAAATGTTTACGAGTAATTCTGTAACTTACATGTTACTTTCTTTAGGAATTTGATGCAGAAACTCTGCAGTGTGAAGGTGAACTTATTGACATATAAGCAGAAGTTAGCATTCTGGATCAACATATACAACGCCTGCATAATGCATGTACTGTAAGAAATCCTGAATTAGTACGAAAAGTCCCAAAATAAACATCATGTTCTTAGTTATTATTTCATCGCAGGCGTTTCTACAACATGGGTTGCCATCAACACAAGAGAAGCTACTACTTCTCATGAATAAGGCAGTAATTAATGTGGGAGGTATTGTGGTTAACGCACTCGCCATTGAACACTTCATTCTTCGGCATCCATCAAACTCCAATCATGTAAGTTGATCTCCATAAAATAGCTCAAATTTTATAATTTAAGATATAAAATTAATATATTATTGGTTGATCCTACAAGGGTATAGCAGATGAGAGGGAAATGCTACTTCGACACGCGTATGGACTTGGGTTCCCAGAACCCAATGTGACATTTGCTCTTTGTAGAGGGAGTTGGTCGTCACCAGCAGTAAGCTATATGCAATTACTGTGTTTTAAAACTTAATTATGGTGGCTAATTAAGTTTATTGTTATTTGCAGCTGAGGGTTTATACAGCTGAGGACATAGTGAACGAACTAGCAAGAGCGCGACAGGAGTATTTAGACGCTTCAGTGGGTGTTATCAGCAAGAAAAAGATTATGATACCGAAACTTCTGCAATGGCACATGAAAGATTTTGCAGATGACATGGAGTCACTTCTGGAATGGATTTATAGCCAGTTGCCACCATCGGGCGCACTTAAAAGGTTGATAATGGAGTGTCTGATCAACGGCGAAACAAAGCCCAATCCGGCTAAAATGATAGAAATTCAGCCATATGTCTATGAATTCAGGTACTTGTTGCCTTCATGAACAAAAGGGGTTAATTAACATCATGTTAATGTCATTTGTATCAAAATATCCTATAGTTAGAAGTTGAAATTAGTATGAATCTCTTGTTCAATCTCTTGTTGTAACATGATTCAATTTGTGGTATCAATGTATTCGAAACGGTAGGCTATTAATGTTACAGTTGCTTAACGTAGTACTACTGAATATGTACCACAAATATAACTGCTGTTACTAACATCCCCAAACATATTACTCAAGGAATCTTGTAACACAAATATCACTGCTGTTATGATACCAATATGTAAATGTTTGGACAAAATCCTAACCTTAGCAAACATATCAACATTCACTTACATTGATCACATTCATGAACATGAAAGTTATGCTTTTTTTTGGATAAATCAAACCGAAAAACCCAACCACTACCGTATGCCAGAGATTTTTGTTGGGTGAGTATCTTTGCTTATTTAGATCATACAAATAAACTTCTAAAATTCCAAAAATATCATATCAATAACATAAGTCATGTATTCATATAATGATGATAATATAAAAGAACATATAAAAAATAGAAGGCTGCGGGCCGTCATCAATCAAGGCATGACGATATAGTTCCGAGCCACTTCAGACCTCCTAATGACACTCTTCCTAACTTAAATTTAACTCCAATCTAGTACACAAATTCTTTATTGTAAAGCTTGTGTAGCGCGTATAATAATAAAACAAAAACATCTGGTAAAAGTTTAATTAAGCCGTCTGATACCCAAGTGGCTAGACTCGAAAATTTTTGCCAACAAAGGTTTGCCCGAATTTCCAGTTGGCAGGAACAATGTTCCATGAGGTGGAAGTGCGACGATCACTGCCTCTGATCCTAAATGAAAGAGATTGGCCAACAAGGACCGCGTTTGATTGCCAGTTTTGACCCCAGTTACGGCTAAGGCTCATCCATCCGGTCCTTGAACCTTTCACCCATGCTTGATTTATGTCCCCTGCTCCCGCAACGTTCGTGATGAGAACCAAGTTGAAGTAACGGAATCCATTGATGGTGAATCGCACCCCTCCTTTTTTTCGGCATGGCACCCTATGTGAAGAATATTGTTTTTCAATTAACTTAGCAGTTGTACAAATGTTATATTGGTAGATGTGTAAATCAAAGAACAGATCGTAGATTTACATACACGGTTTTGACTTTTGAGAGGAGTTTACACTTCACAACATGTGAAGTTGCGACCCCTTATGGTTAAACAGTTAAAAGGATCAAAATTAATGTAATTATCATGTTTTTAGAATTGTATTGGAAAAAAAACCGATGGTGTTAATGGTTCACTTGTTGGAATAGTCTAAAAATTAGTTCACATCATAAATAATAATAAAGTATTTTTATATATTTAATTCAAGACAATATATGAGAATATCATAGCTTTGGAATGGATTTTCAATTTTAATAATAGACTTAAATAACTAATATATGGATTATATAATACTAAATAATTAGAGACCGGGATTCTAAAAGAGAAGAAATAACAAAAAATTATAAAAACTCAATCACCTGTTCAATTGAAAATGATTTAAATGGACATAAGCATATAAGCATACCTATATGACCGGTTCACTTTAATTCCGAAAACACCGTTTATTATACTAATTTTAATACTTATCTTAGAGTGCATGTACTAAAAGTGTGACGTGTAAAACAATGTTTTTTTTAAACAGGTTAGTTCAAAATAGATTTAGTGTGCGTGTGAGTTTATAAAACAAAATACTAACCGTCGATAAGAAACGGGAACTATTCCGGCACGATATTGCGCAATTTTGAGGAACATGGGCATGGCTAGATCAAAATGGGTTCGAGGGGGGTTGCACCACCCCCCATTATCACTCGCCTGAGCGAAATTAGGCGGGCAAAAATTAGTAGCCGTGACGAAAATCGACGGACTACCAGGATGACACCACTGTGGGTCATTCACACATTTGATCTCGAAACAAGCACCGCAGCTCAGCCCATTGTTGAACAAAGCAGTGCTCAACGCCGCCGTGTTGACACCATACCCTTGGCTGTATAAGTTCCCATACCCACATGCTCCACCTGTAAGTAACACAATCTAATTAATCAACGTTCATTGAATGAAACGTAAACAGAAGATTATAAATTTATAATTGAAGTTGAAATGGTGACGTACCCATGGTGCCGGAGGCGTCATTGCCGCCGTAGAAGGTGGCGTGAGCGGTTTCCCACTGGCCTCCGGTGTAAACTCCGGGGATACGGGCGTTGACGGTGGTCAAAATTGCGAATAGGAGTGTAAGATAAGTGATGCACCTGAACTCCATTTTCATACACGAAGGGGGAGATGAGAAGTTGGGGATGAAAGTGTGAAGATGGTGAAATTCGAACCGCTACTTATTGGGGCCAGAGAGGGGAGAAAAAGAAAATGAGATTTAAAATATTTATTGATGGATGTAAATTAGGAAGAATATATGCCATGTGAATTCATAATGTAAATTCATATTTCACACTTAATTAAGTATTATATTATTCATATAGAGATTTTAAAATAGCTCGTGTCTTGAAGGTTCGTTCGTAAAAACTTGCTTGAAATTAGCTAGTCGGTTAATTTAACTCAGATCGTTTATAAAACAAGCTCGATTTGTTTACGAATCAAGCCAAGGATGAGTTGATCCTGACTTGAATCGGTTAGGTAAAAACAACTTAAATTGAGTATGTAGAGTTGAATACTTTTATTTTAGATCAATTTCAATATAGGATCATCAAAATAGTTTGTATTTTAAAACTCACTCAAAAATAGTTTTCTTAGCTAAGCCATTTTACAACTAAATCGCTCCATAGGTTTCTTATATGAGTGTGTTTTTTATATTTTAGAAAATAATTGTAAATGGTTGTGGGTGGAAAACATAGAAAAATTACTGTTCAATATGTATATTTGACTTTTTGAGAATCACTATTTAACTCTTATAATTTTTTAATATTTATTAAAATGGTTGTGAGTGAAGAAGAAAACAAATTTAATGATAAAAGTATTAAAAATATTATTTAATTGAGAAGGAAAAAGAAAATATAATGTTTTTTAGTATAATTATAACGCTAATGATAATAAGCCTAATGTGAATACTATTAGCTCAAGAATTCATAATTTGGTAAATGAATATTAACATTATAATCTTGATTAATATATAATTAATAAACTTTTGAATTTATATATTAGTATCTCCCCAATTTACCCTCATCTTTTTAAGTGATTAGAAAGAATAAGTACTGTGGTTTGGTGATTCCTTAATTGGAGCCACTACTGGCGGTGGGGAGTTCTTTAATTTCGATTGACCTCACAAGTCATCTTGTCAAAGAAGCCTTTATTGTACTTTCCGTACTTTGTCTATATTACCCTTCCACTTCAACACACCCTGCCAGAATCTTTTTTAATAGATCAGGGGTAAAACTGGAATTTCTCATTTAACAATTAATATTAAATTTTGGGATTTGGGGAAAAAAGAAGAATGCAAGTGTGAAAAAGGGCCACAAGTTTGCCGCTTTGCTTGAAAATGAAGTTGTGCTTCAACACCATCGTTATTATATTGGCTCACCTTAACCCTTTACTTTTACCTATTAGCAACTTCAGTCCCTAACAGTATATTTATTCTTTTTATGAGAACCTAACTAACAATCATCTAGTATGATCGATGAATAAATATCACAATACAAAAAGAATTTACATGACATAAAGATTCTGTAGGTCGATGACCATTAAACTTTCAAACACGTATTACCTCTACGATCAATAAGCATATTCGAGCTAAAATGGAATATATTTGATGCTATATATAATGTTGCATGTCTCTTCGTCATTCTTTACCAGTACCTAATATTTTTGTTTCTTAACTATCGTCTGTGTACTTTGGTAATAATACGTTTTGTTATAGTCTCAAAGTAACAATTAGAATCATCTAACAATCATTTTTTTTGTTTGAGAAGAATTTAACTTTATCATTCAAGGATCGATTCTTAGGTTTTGGAATCCGTTTGGAATAAGTTGTTTAATAATTATATAAAAATATTAAATGGTCTTTTATTTAAACCCCGTGAGTTGTTTAAATAAACGTATAAAGCTTTGACATACTCTACATGAACATGCCTACATAAGGATAAGGCACTTGCATCTATTTTCACAAAGTTGTATGCTACATTTTATCAAGATATGTGTGAAAAATAGTAGATATTATACTACTGTTTTTTATTTCTGATTTTTTTAAGACTGCAGAAATAAATGTTTCATTTTGTTTAGCGTGCAAAAAAGTTCTTCATATATTATACAGTTGTGAGTTGTATTTGATATAATGTCTTTATCGTCTCCTCAGAATATAGCTTCTATGTTGTATGATTTTCTGCTTATATTAGATATTTAGTTGAGTTATATTAAATAATGCTACATATGGGGTATATTGGATATTCTACTCCACTAATACTAAAACTTAAGCAATGTTAGATAATGAAAAAACACTTAATAAGTATCCAAAATTTTTATCTCACCACCAACAAAATTTCCATTTGATGCTCCACGTTTCGTATCAGGTTCGTCTACAACCTTAATATAACCGATGGTACTTGTAAACTTAGAAAAAAACATTTATTTTGAACTTAACAATAACGAAACACCACGTATAGAAAGCTTTCACATATGTCATGAAAATATGTTTAACCTGAATTAGCATATATTCAATTTAAAAGGTGAGAGAGGATCAGATTTTCACTTTTATACTTAATCACGAACAAATTTATTTCATCTTATATTCTTTAACGATGAAATTTTGTTTTTGTGACTCATTAGATTCTGTTTCAACTCAATTAGACCGAAAACTTTAAAAAAGATGTATTAAAACAAACAACGGACTGAATAAGATATGATTGTCTACTCCAAGCCTATCACTATTCGGGCCCCCGGTTCATATCGGTTTGCTTTAACCCGTAAGATTAAATTTTGTAATAAACATAATATAGAAATCAAATCAACCAAAATAATTAGCGCGGTACGTTTATAACTTTTATTGATAGATTTCTAGAATGACATTTTCATGTACCCATCATTTCTGTTTCTAGATGGTATATAATTGCTATGTTTTTGAATTACATCAGTCAATAAAAAGTTAAAAACTACAAGAATTAAGTAATACATTATGAACATATTTGTATTTTATAATAAAATAGATTATTATACATCAACTAGCGCATTGGGTATACTTTCATCATATTTTACTCCAAATAAATGTCATATTAGTCACCTCTTTTACTAACCCCCACTCAATAAATTAAGAAAATTATCTCACCCTCTTTCACATCACGTAAATGCCACTTCTTCCATTTTTTTCATTTTATACGGTCAATTCTTACTTTAAGCCTATTAAAACCTTCAGGGGAGCCTTCTTCGGCGTCGGGAGGCGTGGTGTATCATGCGCGTTAACGTACAGGTTTAACGCGCCAGCTCAACTCTCGTGCCCCGAGCGTGAGGGTGTACCTGATGGTGTAACCATCATCAATAATGATTTACTCTACAAACACTCTAAAATATGTGCGAGAGATATATAAAGGCCCGGGGGGGGGGGGGGGGGGCTCCCCCCCCCTATTTTTTCGTCCGTAATGTTAACTTTTAGCCCGATAGTGTAAATTTTTGGCCCAGTAATGTAAATTTTTATATAAATATCAAGTTCGCCCATCTAAAAAAATATATTTCGCCCCCGCCCCCCTTACAAAGTTGGTTAAGCTCCGCCACTGATTGTAGGTGTGAATAGCACATGGATGAAAGCATAGAAGCCAAAAATGGTGATGGCCAATGAAAGAAGAAATCATTTAAACCAATTGATTTTTCCATAAATAGAACTTGTATGAGACTACTCTTTTTTTCATAACTTGCATTCCAAGATTTTAAACTTTGTACCATCACTCAATTTTGCACCATATAGACATCTTACTTTCTCAACACTCTCCTTTATGTAACTATATTTTAATACTAGATTATGAATGTTATATAAGAAAAGTAAACACATTACGTTCATATATGATTCGTTAACTATAATAGAGGAACTTTTGGTTTGTTACATTATATTAAAACAATAATCATTTGCATGTTAGTTGAATGTCTCCAAGTTGAGATACAAAGGCACAACTGAATCATATTAACGTCTCCAGGGGACACCCTGATAATTAAATGATGTGTTTTACAACAAAAAACTTAAGAGCTTAAATCCTGTAATATGCATATTTACAAGACGTGTTTACCTTAAAAATATAGGAACTGCTTTAAAAAAAACTATACTATTGTAACGTTCTTTTAGTTATACCTATCATAACCAATTTAAACAGGGCTAGTACTAAGAATTTAGGGGCCTTGGAGTCCTAACCGAGTTAAAAAATAGACTATTTAAAAAAAGTTATAATGAGTTTTAAATTGTTTATATGTGTCTTTGTGATGGACAAATTTAATAGGTTTCCTCATCTCAATTCTCTTTTTTCCTTCTTAAACTGCTTCTATAGATATATTTCAATTTTAATATTAATAGACATAATCACATCTTGAAGGGACCATGCTTGCTTACTAGGGCTTGCTCTGTGAGTGACCCCTGTCCCATTGAGATCTATTGTACCCGAAAGCAACTACCTAACCAACTAACACCAACAACCTTAGATGGTAATTATATCATCACTCTCCCTTTTTAGTTTTAAAGATAAAATTTAACAAGTTAGACAAATATATAAAAATAAAATAAAAAACTCACTATCCATTGTCTCCAAAAATTTATGTCATTGATTATGATTTGTGAGTTTTCTTTAATTCATTAATGATTATAATAATAGTAAAAAGTATTTAAATAAGTTATAAGATCGATAAGTTAATAGTGTTTGTTACAAAAAAGGAGAAGATTAATTATTATCTTTGTTTTACTTATAATTAATAGGTCCACTTAAATTATAAATAGCTAAATGGGAAATTTTAGTATTGTTGCCGCTTATCAAAAAGTTGTTTAATTATGAATTTTTGTCATGCGTAAAATTGCATATATGAGGGGCCTGATCATTATTCATTTCTCTATTTTCTGTAACATCTTTTAGTTTTTTTAGATATTGTTTAATTCTTTCTTTCAAAATTATATTATAAAATTTGAAAGACCACAGAAAGGAATTTACTAATGTATGGATTTAAACATAGACATGTAACAATGATCAATTGACATTTTAGTTTACCTTTGCAACAATTTTAATACTACCTGATAGGAAGACTTTAATTTAAAAACTTAATATTGCTATAAATATGAAGTCACTCTCTAAAGTGAGACGTGCTTGTAATTCGTCAATAAAAAAGTGACAGGGAAAAAAATTGTGGGTAATGCATCTTTCAGAGGATCCTAATAGAATCTTTCAAAAGACTACATATAGAATCTTTTTAGAAATAATTAATGAAATTATCATCCACGAATCACTGAAGGGGTTTTACTGCTAGTTCACAGGGCCGATGGTAAAGAAGAATCAACAATGTATTTCACCAAGAGATCACCAACGGATATCTCACCGATGTATTTCCATTTAACAGTTAAATAGTACAACTAGGTTAAACCATGCTACAAAACAAAGTAAAAGATTTATCGCGTATACTCTTGTGTAGCTTACCAAAGTATTATAGTATATGGACACAAACTACAATTGGCAAACTAATAAGAGATATATAATTAGTAAAAACAACAAACGATATTATTACATGCACATAAAGTGACACGACACCTAAAAATGAAACAAGATTCCTTTATTAAATGCTAAGGCCTATTGGGCCAATTCCACAATATTTAAGCCCAAACAGAGATACTGTTGAATGTATTTTAAAAACGATCACGGTGGGACTCGAACCCACAATCTCCCGCTCCGGAGGCGAGCGCCTTATCCATTAGGCCACGCGATCACTATATGTTCGAATCTTTTTTATTTTAGTATCTTGCAAAAGATTTTTGAACATAATACAGAAATCCATATAACAATGATAGAATGTTTGGTATTAATAATGATTTAAAGTTAAATAACTATATATTTCATAAGAAATTTTTTTGTGTTTCTATGTAGTATTCTGTTTTATATATGCTAAAATATTAAAAGAATACAAAATTTTAAATATAATGAACGAAAAGTATTTATACTACAATTTGTGTACGACCAATGTGAGGAGAAATTGGTGTTCAATGATTTTATATGGTATTAAAGCCTATGGTACATGTGTTTATTGCATGAGATTTGTTTACTTGTTTATTTTTTTGTATCTGCTTTTTAATATCTATATTAGGCGATGTTAGATTTATAACAGAATCAGATAGTAGATGAGTAGGTAAGAGCGTTTGCCTTTGTTGGAGTGCGACCCCATTTGAACCTCTCGCAGATGTTCAACTCACTTTTTCTTTCAAAGCTTACGCACGTTGCTCTCTTTTAATTAGTCTAATAAACTTTTTCACTTTTTCTATTTAAATCACTTATAGTTTTTTTTCCTATAAAGTCTCTCTACTCTTACTAGATGGTCTCATGGTCTAATATTATAATTTTTTTTAATATTATAAAGATATAATTAGGAACAAATAAGTTTTCATTATAACACGTGAAATTAGATACACTATTGAGAAATGACTGATGAGAATATTAACCCCATGATGCCATGATCATGAGATCATCATACTAATGGGCTCACCACGGACCCATGTTGAATTGATGTTTAAAAAAAAGGTTAGTATATCTACGTTACTCTTAAAACTCTTAAACTATGTCATACAGAATTTACGCTATTTAACGTTCTAACTTAATTAATAAAAAAAATATTAGATATCAATATATCATCTCTACATAGGTCCACATTTCCACCCACAAACCTTGTAAGCCCAATAAGCCCAAAAAGTAAAGCATTGCTATTTGAAGACAGACAATAAACAGACATTGATGATCAATCTTCTGAAAGTTTTTCTTAATCCCTTAAGTGTCATTAGAAAGCCTTAGGTGGTGTCCTCACTATTAAATCCATTGATCATCGATGTTCTTGTTATCATGATTTTAGTTATCAAGTTGGGAATCATATGTTTCGTCATTTCCTCTTTATAGTGTCACCATGGCTTGGGATTTCCTGTAATGGATTCAAGACTGAGATGTACACAATATCATCCAATGATAACTTACTTGACCCCCTATTACGTCTATCATTTATACGCCAACACAAAAAACAATAAAACCTTATATGTATTACACAATACATCCCCGGAGCATATTTTGATCCAATAAAACTTCTCTTTTGGTTAGACCGATAATTTTCTTTATAAGGGGACGGTTCTTGAAAAATCAATAATTATGTGAAAACTAAAGAAAATCACAGAAACCATTAACATAATTCATAAATTTTATGTTATTTTAATTGTAAAAAGGGTATTTAAGTATTTGTTACATACATGTTGAACATAAATACGAGAATGAAAAGTTTTACGTATATGTAACACTATGTTAAATGAAAATATAGTTACGTATACGGAACCTATATGTGACCTATATGTAAAACTACGCTACGGTTTTTCATTTGACCCACACCCTTATTTATATATACACACACAAATATAAAGGGTGGTGATAATAAAATTGTAAATTATGTGGCCGTTTTCATTGGTTTTCTCTGGTTTTCACATAACATTGTAGTTTTTTTTTTGATCCTTCCTCTATATAGGGGACCTATATATATATATACACACATCTTCTATTAGTATCTAAGATGTTGTTTGATAGCTTTTTAATGACAATTAAAAAACTACCATTCAATGATTCATAGCTTTTTAATGGTTAAGATGTAACGTTATTTCTGAATGGTTAAGAGATAATCATTAAGATGTTTATCATTTTTCTGTCTACGCCTATGCAGTATTTTATCATTGCTATATTATATTTTTTCTAAAAATTTAAAATAACAAAATTAGATGTTTACACTACATAAAACAATGTTGAAAGAAGTTATTAAATGGTAAACAACATGTTTGATTTAGATCGATCAATGTAACCGATTATAATACATTATTAACAATAAGACTACAAAAGTGTAGGAAACTTCAATGAACTAACCTAAGCACTTATGAATTTTGTTAATATTACTAGTGTAAACAAAAAAATCTGGAAATATATATATCTATACGTCGTTTTTATGTTTTCACCTACAAAGTTTATTATCAAACTTCCGTTGACAAAAATAATAATAATAAGCATCTTAATTAAGATGAACACTTTATCAACTCAATAGTTAAAACTTAGATCGCTTCGAATTGAGAAGGAAATAAAGGAGTTTTTCTTAAATAAGAGATAAGAGAGAACAAGTTTTTCTGTACATTTATATTATGATTGTTTGGGGTAAAAATATTTATATTTATTTTTATTTTGTTATATAATGGTTAATTTTTAATAAACAAAACTCACATGTGACGTGCTATCTTTATTTAAATCTAACTGGATCTCTCACATGCTACTGCAAATAATCAATGTCTAATATTTACGAATATTTAATTAGTTGATACCAAAACATTACAGTATTTAATTTATAACACAATATGATATAGCTAATTTATAACACAATATCATATAGTTAACTACAATAAGAATACTATCATCATATTTGTCAACAAAGTTACTGTTTTATAAATAAGTTTTTTTATATTTCCTAAATCGAATTTAAAATGACTTGCTATATACCAATAGAAGTTAAATGAGTTTTCTCATAAATGTGTTTATAAAATTGAAGCTTATATTTACCAATAGAAGCTAAATGAACTTTCTCATAAACATGTTCATAGAAGCGTATATTATTCTTCGTGAACGTGTCAAAAGAAGTTTGATACTGTTGCTAGTCAACATATGCCTAGGTTTATATTATCCTAGTAGGAGTAGTTCAATGTATTTGCTCATATTGGTAAATAAGAATATAAGAATAATTGTATTTGCTTATATTTGTCTACTACCTTTCTATCTCAAAACAATTTTTATAAATAAACATGCTAAAAATTTAAAAGTTATATATAATACGTGCGAGCAGCTTAATGTAAACTTTTATCTTTTTTAACGTGGATCCATTCAATAAACTATATAATTTGCATAAATGATTTAGTTGACTGATGGCATTCTTAACATGTGTGTTTTCGTTTATTTAACAACTCATTCATATACAACGTATGCATGTACTATTATTTGCATTGATTCTGAAGCAGTTAACGTATATGTACATATATTTTTTTTAGAACGTATTCACTTTTATCTTTTATTTCCCATGGCAACCCAATATATTAACTTCTTATTTTTCGTAACATGTTAGTTGTTTACGTAAATATAAAGTTAAATTAACTTTAATAAATGAAGGTTAGATTTACTATAACAATATAATACAGGTCCTATGTTTTATATTATTCATAAAAGTGGACTTAATGAAAGGCTTGTAAAACCCAAACACGTGTCAAAAGCTATCCACATATCCACGCAAACATCGTAAGGCTAAAGTGGTCCAAAAAACCGCCCTAACAGATCACACAGGTTTATGGTCACCTGCTCTTTCAACCCACACCCCTGTCAAATTACCCTTCTACCCTCCATCACAAAATATATAAACCAGGGGTTTAAGCCCCACCCCTCTCTCCTTATTCAATTCTCATCTCCAAAACCACTTGGTGGTTTCTGTTTCTATTTCATTGATCTAAACTTCATATTCCATAATAATAATTCTTACATTTTCATTGTTACAATTCTCTGTTTGTGATCAAACAGATTATTATTATTATTGTTGTTATACGGATTCTAAATTCACGCTTCGGGTACAGTTACGTCTAACATACGAATTCATCAGATCAATCGGTTTTTCATCCGATACAGGTAATTCTCCCCATCGATCTATCCTTTTTGTTGATTTTGATCTCTTTGAGTTTTGACTGTTGAGTCTGTGTGTTTTGATTCGTGTGAATTTGTGTTTTTCGCCGTGATTTGGTCCGATCTCCATCGGAATTTAGCTAAACTGTTTGATTCGGTTACGTATCGACGGAAATGGTATTGCAGAGATCGGATCGGATGTCGATTAATTTTTGAGCAACTTGAATTTCGACGTCTAATTGCGTTAAATTTGGTTTTTATTGGATTTCTGAATTGTGATTTCGAGATTATCGATTTTAAGATCTAATTCAAGGTGAATTTGTAGTAACATTAAATGTTAATTAGCTAATTAGGAGGTTTATGGTTTTATTGTTGTGGATGGGGTTTTTTCGCTTTTTCTTCTTGTGTTCCATATTTGTTAATTTGGTTAAAAGTATGTGACTTAACAGGGCGGTGATTTCTATGTGGGGACTTAGGCCAACTTTTCGTAGATCTGTACGAATATTTATTATTTTCGTTCACTCTTGATCTTACCTCCCAATCTATGGGATCGAGCTTCTGGTGGACCAAGGATTGTCCATTATCTGCTTATTGTTCTTAAATTGATGAATTAGTCCGTCGTAATTGATTCGATATCGAATGAAAATGAAGGATTATCAATGTTTGGATCAGCAATTTGTGTTTAACAACGTGAGTCTTATTAAGAATGAGGGAATTGTTGTTCTCAGGATAATTGTTACATTGTAGTAGAGATGTGGGTGAGATTTGCTGGTTAAAGAAATACAGATCAGTAAATTTGACGGATCGAAGTCTTCTTGGCATGTAAATCTGGTTTTTAACCAAATCTTTTCAGAAGATCTTGTCATTGTCTCTTAAAGCTTTTATCTTTTATTGATCAACATCGGATGCATCACATTACATGTTACTTTGACCTTATGTTGTGTTAGTTCTATTGATGTGGTTTACCTCCACTCAGTATTGAATGTGAATTTTGGTATACGAGTCCTGGATGATTATTATCTACGTTGCCTGAGCTATTTATCGAGACTTGAAATCTTTTACTTTCAAGGCACAGTTTGCTATATTAATCAACACTTTGAAGAGATGACTAGTTATGTAAAGCTTCTGATTCTTTATTTTATCTAACAACAGAATTTGGCATGTATGCCTAAGAGATGGTGTCAAAGAAGAGACTATATAATGGAGGATCTGATGGTTTCCTTGCCCCTGTGGTGCCTAAGGCCCCCAGGTCCTTTAGAGTGAGTAAATCATTGAGTTCCTTAATCAAATTGTTTCCCTGGTTTATGAGAACTTATAATTGACATTATTCTTAATTTTCTTAGAGGGTTGCACATAAGAAATCATCAGTGGGTAATGAAATCTGCCCCTTTGAGTTATTGGCAGCTGTAGCTGGAAAGTTACTGCAGGAGAGTGGAAGTTCTGTTTCTAGCACGGGTCCAGAAAGAAAAGAACAGATTACCAGTCCTGAAAAAGATGTTAAGCAGGAACCACTAGAAGTCAAACTCAATCCTTTGAGATTAGACTATCTTGATCATGGATGCTGTGGTGAGAGTGAGTTTGTTCCTGAACCCTCTAGTTTAGAGTTAAAACTAGAACCCGAATTGAAGGATTTGCCACAGTCGGACAATGATTCTGCTTTAGAACATGCTTCTATAACTACCACTTCAGATTTCTTGAAGGAAGTTAGCACTACTGTGAAGTTAGAGGCCTCAAATGACAAGAATGGAATTGGTAGGGATTTATGTGATGCTAATATGGATACTAATGGAACCAAAGTACAGAGAGATGCAGTAGAAGAACTAAGTGAAGATTTGACGGCAGTTAAATCATGTGTGAATCATTGTGTATTAAATAAATCATCTGACGATGCACATATACCCTTTTATAGTGATCCTGCTCCTAGTGCTTGTTTTCCTAGGCATAGGAATAATGTAAAGATAGGTATTAGAGATGACGACGAAAACTATTTTAGTTTTAATCAGCATATCACAAAAATGAGGGCATTTAGATTGCAGTCACGTGCTGGATATAGAAGAATAAGGAAGATGCTGACTACTAATAAGCACTGGAAATCAGCTCCAAAGCTGAAAGAGTATGAACCGTCTAATACCACCAGTAAGTGAAGAACTCTCAACACAATTTTTCTGCAATTTCGTGCTTATGTGATTCCTTTTCTTATCTGATCATCATATTGGATCTGTTAGGTCGTGGAGTCAAAGCCTTTAACCAAAGCAGGAAAAACATATACATGCAGGAACGTTATCAAGCAGAGACTGCTTCTAAGAAAAGGAAACGGTTTCACCATGACGCAGAACCTGAATATGTTCAGGAGACGAGTAGTGAAAGTATATCTAACATACCTGAAGGTCTTTAATTCTCTCCAAATTTCTAGTAAAATATTACATGGATTTCAACATTCAATTAACGAACTGTGTTATATATTGTACACAGCAAAATCAGTGACATCTTCAGTTATCAACAACAACAGTTCCATTCAATCCAAGGATGGTTATGGTATTCTCTCTATCTCTCGTGAATACATGGTTAAATCTTCATTTGGAAAATTTCTCACGTGCATGATGTTTCTTCATTCAGTGAAATTTAGCATAAATTCCTTTAAAGTGCCAGAACTATGTATTGAGATGCCAGAGATATCAACAGTAGGTTCTTTGAAGGTACACTTTCACTATTAATACAAACAGTCTCTCTTTTGTTAATGTTCAAATTTAATAAATTATGGTTCAGAATTGTGATATTGTCTGAAATCTTTTTCCATAGAGGACGGTTGTGGAAGCGCTAACAGCAATGCTAGGAGGTGAATTACAAGTAGGGGTACTTCTTCAAGGCAAGAAGATTAAAGATGACAACTCAACATTACAACAAACAGGCGTTTCATCAAACAGTGACACTTTGGGATTTTTATTAGAGCCTAATCTTGCCCAACTTTCTCAGAAAGAACCTCCATTATTGCCAACATGCGACAATCATGAACCACTAACCAGGTAATATTAAATTCCCCATTGACATATACACTACCCATTAGTTGGCTCTCATTAATATTAGCATTTGACTTTCTTTTTTTTGTTAATATGTATTCAGTTCTCCAGCTAGTCCCATTATGGATGTGGGTTTCTTGAACCCTTCGGTAGACCCTCATATAGTAACTTGTTTGGACAACCAGATTGAGAACAATCAAGAAATTGAACAAGCATCAATAAAAGAAATGGTGGATACTAAAGCTATTGTGCCAATCAAACAACTGAATCCAGAGGCACTCACAATGGTCACAATGAACCATAAAGTGAGCAAAAAAACTGAACTTTCACAACGTAGAACTAGAAGGCCGTTTTCTGTTTCTGAAGTAGAAGCACTTGTGGAAGCAGTTGAAACACTTGGAACTGGCAGGTGTGTAAATCCCATAATGTTCAATATTATTGAATGAAAGTATGCTATCAGTAAATAATAGTTCCAATGCTTTTTTGTGAACTTATGTAGATGGCGTGACGTAAAGATCCGTGCATTTGATGATGCAAACCACAGAACTTATGTGGACTTGAAGGTAGGACATCAAAATTCTGTATATGTTTTTTGCCTTTCAAGTTTACCTTAGATTTCAATATTTTAAAATTTTATACATATGCAGGATAAATGGAAAACATTAGTTCACACAGCAAGTATTTCCCCTCAGCAAAGAAGGGGGGAGCCAGTGCCACAAGATCTACTGGACCGAGTCTTGGCTGCACACTCTTTCTGGTCTCAGAATCAATCTAAGCCACACGGGAAACATCAGACCGAACCCATTCAAACTCCTCGACCGGTCAAGGTTTGTTCGGGAGTTTGAAGGCTAAAATTGAATGGGAATGGGGATGGTGTGTAGTGTGTACAAAGTTTAAATAGGTTTAACTTGTTTAATTTACTGTAATACCTCATACTTTTACTTGCTGTGAATTTATTTTCCCTGAAGTCTCCTCTCTAAAAATGCCTGCTGGAGAGGATATAAGGGTGTTTTTAACATGTTTTAGAAATTGGCAGTTTAATACCATTCTTTTGCACATTGTGTTTGTATGCATTCTGTAAACTTTGTAATTTTCTAATGAAATCAATTCAATTCTTGTTTTCTTTCTTCTTATTGTTTATGCTCCTTTTTATCCCAAAAATCTCCCTTATTTGTTTGCAATTAGTATTTTCATACCATTCTTTGTTATATTTTTTTCCCTATAGAACTTGTTACCAATTAAACTCAGAGTACCCGTAAATATCCTACTAAATATACTTATATCATAGTTTTCCAGTGGGCTAGTGATATTTAAGAAGTCATGACAACAAGTAGAAACATGATTCAAACATTTTTTTCTCTGTTAGAAAATCATGTGTTTAGCGTTATATACTTCTTTATTATATTTGAGGTTTACTAGTTTGTTAATTACTAACTTAATGTTGGATTTAAAATTTAAACAAAAGGATAAGATAGGTAACAAGTGGTTGTTAAAAGCTGACTTAATAGGCTGATTTAAGTCAAAAATAATATAAGAGGACCCCGTTTATAAGATAATGACCTAGTGGGATGAGCATGTGGACTGGGCCATCGGGTACCTTTCTGAAAATTAATTAGATACGTCATAATTAAGATTCTCTTTTTTAACTTTTCCAAATAATATATAATAAGAAAATCCTCAAACCGTCACTTTCTCATTATTTTCCAAAATAATGTCCGTTCCAAACAATATGTTGACGTCTCTTCAGGTACGTGTGGGTGTGTGTATCGTAGATCGGTTAGAAATGAACATGCGTGCAAACAAGCAGATGCCTATAACCAAACAGGCGGACATCTGTTACCATACGATATGTTGTCAGAGAGGTAACGACGGCTTACAGGTGTCGACTCCTTGTCTGGTAGAAACCTTTTAAAAGATATTTGTTTGGATGGGATATTTAAAGGTAAAACAAGAGAAAAAAAATTCATGTATTTTCCCTTATATAATATTTCTAGATTAAACAAATCATTGGATCCTACTAAACATCTGAAAGAATATATGAAATTATAATAATACATATATTATAAATATCTGGCCTATTAAAGAATCTGCTATTATGCATAGATCCAACCTTAAAAGAGGGGTTATTTTGTGTATTTTATACTTTATACGGTACAGTATAAATCTTGTGAGTATCACTTGGTTATTTAACTATTGGTAAAATTACTGAAAGAACCCTGTAAACCCAACAAAAGCCTTAATATATATTATTTTAAACACTCTAGATGTCCGATTCAACACGCAAACTCGTCCTTTGCTTTCTACGATTTCACTTTTCTTAAAATAGAAGTAAAATTTTCTTTTACTTTAAACTGAATATATTTTTTTCTTTTTTAAAGAAGTTCTATCCTATATATTGTTTTTTAAGGTAAGTACTAACAATCCTCTAAATATAAATTTATCTATTTTAATATAATATTTTCTTATTTCCAAAAACACATATTTGTATATCTGACCAATAACACATTTCTTTCCATAAACTATGTGTTTAGAAAATACTAAATATATTTTAAGCCTAGAGCTATTTCAAAAGTCCAGAAAACCAAGAAACGCTTACTAAAGAACTCCCAATTAAACTTTGGCATGAATATATGCAAGCAAGAGATCATATGACTATATACATAGTACCAACCATTGCATGTTAAAAGCTGTCTATAAATATATATTTATTAGACTTAAATTACGAGTATTATTTTTTATCTTATGAATGCAAGCCTTTTGAAACTAAAATAGGGGTGTATTTGTCTTTTTACTCTCTTCCCTCTATAGTCAACCTAATTCCTATATATAATTCATCAATTCATTGTTTATTATTTTTTTAGAACTAAACAATGTATATATTATATTCTTTTTTTTGGGGATTGAGAGGCTAAATTATAAGAAAACTTCAACTTCAAATATCATTATCAATAGAAAATATTGTTGGTCAGAAAGTATAGATATTCTCAAAACCCTCTCTAATTATTCAGACTACTTAAGTTACCTTGTACCTTTATCCCTAACTAAGTATATTCTTTTGACTTAATATTATGGCTGCTAGAAAAATATAACATGTTATATACAAAATTGTGATAACAAATCCTTTCATTGTAAGTAAATTATCTAAAGTGATTTTAACATGACAAAAATCGAGATATTCAGAGGTAACTTGAATTCCTTTGCGTGGGCTCGACGGCCCGGTGTAACTAAGTTGGGCCTTCAGTTGATTCTATGGCCCAACATTCATTAATGGCATCGTATCATGTTAATAACAAATTGACATTACATTTAAGGGATCCAAAACATGTTCATAACAAATTATGTGAGTTACCATTATGTGATATTGTGATATGCAAATTGACTAATGTATAATTGTTTAGACAGACAAACTTCTAAGCTTGCCAAAATGCTAATAACAAATTGACATCACATTCATGGGGTGACGTATGTGTATGCAAGAGAGTGGAAAGTCCCCAAGTAAAAAAAATCCACTAAGCAGTTAGCCCTAATTAGTTTACAAATTAAATTAGGCCTCTTTTAGATAATTTATCAGGCGCTAAACATTGTAACTGAAGCTCATCACCCGTACCAAAATTAGATGCGGCTTGAGTAATCGCGAGAGGAAGATAGATTGTGTGATAGTTAAATCTCTAATTAGCAGTTCAACAAACTAAAGAGTCTGCAAAAAAATACAAAGACAAATCTAAATTCTTCAAGTTGAGTGATGTAAATCACATTTGTGCAGGGAGCTAAGTAATCAACAAGTGTTGGGTCGTCGGTAGTTGATAGCTGACAACCCTCATGAGTGACTCGTGGAAAGTCCTTGCTTGTCATGCTTGGTAAGATGGTATGCTATATTTCATGTGACATCTTTTATGTTCATGATCAATATGAGATGCATATAATGTGTTTTAAACAACTTTTTAGGGATTTAACTCCGTTGAATGAAATTTGGCCTAATCCTAAACACAAGAGTAACCCTAATACAAACACTTCTCTAGATGTCACGTAGTCACTTATTTTGAAACTATTGCTGTCCAAATACACTATATTACAAAGTTTTAATGAGATATAATATGTTCATGGGTTTAATATGCTGATAAAATGACGCATTCTATTTAACTTGAAATTTCATATATTAAAAACTAGTTTAAAAACTCGTGTATTACACGGTTGAATAAAAATATTAGATTTATAGTTAGTAATCAATATTTATAAATTAAAAAGTAATTTTTTAAGATAAGATATGATTACTTTTTCATAAAGTTTTGTTTTTAAAAACTTACATTTTTAATAAGTAGAAACATGTTTTTTTATTTATTTAACAAATGTTTAATAATTTAGAAAGAATATGTAATATTACTAGAATTTAATATCATCATTAAAATATTATACCATTATGTTTATACATTTTTAAAGACGGGTTTCTTAAGGTAACTCCATTTTCCATGTAATTTCATATTTAATTATTAATATGCATGTTATTGTCGTAAACACATGATATCTAGAACAACCGGATAAACAAAATTCTTAATAAATAAATAAAAATATCGTATAGTACCCTACTTCCAACAAATGCATTAGTCATTGACTCATTTCTTCATATTTTTGGGTTAAATATACATATTATTAATCCAATTTAACAATTCAAATGGTTTACTAATGTTATAAAATTTCTCTGATTTGTTGTTATATTAAATGAGACTATACGTAATTGCTAGCTTATAAATACGTCAGACCAATGATAACCTTCGGTCTATTAATTCTGAAAAAGAAATTTCCATTATAACGACGACAATAGTCCCAACCATTTGGAACTTCATTTTCACAATTGTACGTATTTAATTTGCAAATGATCGCCATTAAACGAGAAATAGCTAAAGTGAGCCGTATGTGAAATGAACACGAATTTGGATGGGCCCTCAGGAACTCGACATCGAAGACCAAACAAACCCTAAACGTGACTTTGGTCCCGATCCCGACCCTTTTCAATTTATATTCAATCATCATCTCACATCACATTTAAACATAAATTAAGGGTTGGGATATTTAGACACCCCTGAATTTTAAATCAACATCTCAAATTTCTATATGGGTTGTGTAGCACCATACGATATATATATAATTTAATATTTAATATAAGTTTATATGCAATCTTATAGTTATGTATAAACTAACAATAATTATATATCCAACACTCTAATTCATCATACAACCGGTTCTTGAAAAAAAGAGTTGGGGTGGATCGGACCGGTGACCCAACCAAAACCCGGTCAACCGGTAGGACCAGTCGTACTTGCCGGCCCCATCCAAGTCTAACAACATTGATTTTTTCCTCCACACTTGATCATCAACCTCACATCTCCCTACTCTCTCTCCCTCTCTCTACATATACATTTCTTATCCATTTATACCATCACAAATATACATTTATACAACAATTATATCTACTTGAGCATCATAGGGTGGCCCTAGATGGTCACCTAGAACCCCTTCTAGCGACTTTTTTCATGTTGGGGTTCTAAGTAACACTCGAGAGGGGCTAGATCCGGTTTACATTGCTTGAAGGCCCGACTACGGTAGCCAATGCTTAAAGAATAACAAAAGTTATTAATGGTTTAATCTTTTAAAGTTTTAGTTGTATTTTGTAATAAGTTTTAAAAATCAGTGTTTTTATTTTGAAGTAAGAAAAAAATGACATGTCAAGAAGATATGAAAGAAAAAAGTTAGAAACAAAGGTTTGGTTTTTGATTCATTATAACTCCAATAATCAATTGTGTTTGAGTTTGAGTTTCGATTATTATTTATTATTCGGTCTCAAGTTGTACCTTTTGAATTTGGTTTTTCTACAAATGCATCTAAACCAATGTAAATCAAAATTCGAGTATACCACTAAAAGCAACAATTAGATTTGATTTTTTGTTATAGTTTTCAAGTCAAGTACCAAATAAAAACCTAGGCTCATATAAATAAAAATGTGAGGTTGAATCTCGTTTGATCGATAAAAAGTAGACGCGTAGTGTGTGTATATAGAGTGGAGTTGGCAAGCAATGTATGTGTTGTTATAAGGATTAAAGTAAAGGGGGTGCCAGTTTTATGCGTCAATACAATGAAGGAGACTACTCGTTTGACAATCGTGTCGGGTCCTTCCCTGCCGGCCTTCACGAGTTGGGAGTTGGACTGTAGATATCATAGAAACATAAAGATCAAAAACCACACGGTCAATGAAGTTAGAATATTTATATCAACGGATCTCGAGAATATGTTTTTTTAATAACAATTCCTACTTTTTTTACAATAAATACACTACAACTTATATTTTACATTATTTAAATTTTTAACCTTTTAGTATAGAATACAACATTTTTTTCATCAAGTTGTCTCTCAAGAGGATGGATCTTGTGTATAAGTATGTATGCATGCATACATCATTAATAAGCTAACAAGTATGGGAGGAAGTAGACTATTTGTATGGAGAATGAGTTATCTCTAGTGAGTGGAGATAGGATGGGCCAAAGCTACTCCACCAGGCCCGACTCTATGATAGGATGACGTGACAGATGAAACACTTTTTTTAAAGTTAGGTTATACAAACATTTATTTATGCTATCGAGACATCTTATTGTCTATTTGTCTTTATATTTCTCTATGTATCTATATGTATGTATAAAAAATATATAAATGATAAAATAAATTGGGTGTATCAATAACATACCCCTAAAAACACTTTTGATAATTCCTTTAATACCCGAGTAGGTTTTTTTAACACGAAATGTTAACGCTTTTATATTAATTTTGATCCTCTAGGTTTGATTCACAAACAAACACCATTAATAAGAAAACTCACAAATGTAATTTTTTTTAAATCATGTTTAAACCTGAGATCTAAAAGATATGAAACTCCATACATCACCCTTATACCATTAGATTTGATATATTAAACACTTCTACTCTTTATTATCTAATTTACCTTTTCTTTTTACAGACTATGTAAAAAACAATAATTATTATTAAACTTTTAAATGTAGGCTTCGTTATATGGTAAACTTTAAAGATAATTACAACAAACAATATTAAAAAAAGTACACGAACATTATGATGTTTGTTTGGTGCGGGTCAATTATTCAATATGAGTTTCCATACAAAACTAAAACCACACAATAACATTGGGGCTAAAAAAACAAAACTACATATTCTATAAAGTGGGTGGGTCGGTTCGTATGATTGTTTTGGGTTAGATTTTTTCTTTTTTATACCTTTTTCTCTCATTTCTAGATGCTAAACCTAGAATAAAAATATTTTCTTTAGATAATAAGATGCTAAGTTGAAATTTTAAAATAAAGCACATGACATATCAATATACCATAGTAGAGTGTGGTACCCAACCACAAAAGATTAGACTCATAGGACACAAAGGAAAAGTTATTTCATATTGTTGTAAAACCGATTCAAAGAAAGAATAAAATTGAAAACAAATTCACTACCAAAATGATTCAAATGTTATTGAATATTGAGGACAACTGAAAAACTATGAAATCTATCAGAATTGAATAATGAGATACTATTCTAAACAACTCTTAGATCCTTTTAGACTAAGAGTCAGACCTAACAAACATTAACAAACTATTTACACTTAAACCCTTCAGGTTTAGAAAACATTCCTTCTGAAGCTTAACTCTCCTTCCGAAGCTTAGCAAACTTCCGAATCTTAAACACACTTCTTCCGAAGAGTACATCTTCTTCTTTCGAAGCCAACAAGTTTTCTTCCCAAGCATTATTATGTCTCTATGATCAACTCTAACTTCTCACACATATGAATAACAAGACGTCAAGGCCTCTCCTTCAATTGGACAAGGAGGCGTCTCAGGTTGTGAATCATCTCAACTTAAATAGATACGTTTTTTTAAATATTTGTGCAAACTAAACGCTATCATTCACTCGTTTACTTAATTTTTTAAATATACTATTAATTTTGAAGGTTGAAAGGATAAAATATTATATAATAATATAGATATAGATATATGAAAGAAAGAATACATTAAATACTTCTGTATAGGTCCCACTAAAGAATACATTAAATACTTCTGTATAGGTCCCACTAAACTAAAATTTTATACGCATCAAATTCAAAAGTGACATTTAATGTATTTATGTCCATTAAGAGAGTGCCATGTTAAAGTTTGTCGTCCTAATAATTAGTTTAGGTATTTGGACAATCAACTTAATAATCACCTAACATGCACTCATGCATGCAGGTATATTTATGTATGATTTATCTAAAAAAATCTAATTTGTTACTAGTAGTAGTATACAAATATTTGCTTAATTAAGTGACAATAAGATTCAAAAGCTAGCAAGTTACTTGCATACAGATAATACACTTTTATCGATTTATGTTTCAACTTCTAAGTCTCAAATACTTTATCGATTATGTCCAAACAATTAGAACCATAATATTTCAAATATTAAACATCCGTATGTCGCATGTCAAGGTTGTTTGATCTTGTTTTTCTTGCCAACATATGGTTGATTTCTTTCAATGTTTTCAGAACCGGATTGGACGACGAACCGGTCATCTTACTGGTCCATTGGTCGAATTGGTCGCACTGGATTTAAGAACCGAATGATGTCATGATTATATACGTGTGTATTAGATATATAGTTATATATATATAATTCAATATAAATATTTTCTACGTATAGTTTATAGTTATATACAAAAACTCAATAATGTTTCTTCTAACGAGTGCATGCAAGCATACAAACATCAAATTCTTTGTTGTGCGATGGATTCATCATATGGTGGTTCATTATTCTTTAGTTTTTTATCTTTCTTATTTTTCAATTATTATTTTCAAAGTCCCTTAACATACAAACATCAAATTCTTTGTTGTGCGATGGATTCATCATATGGTGGTTCATTATTCTTTAGATTTTTATCTTTCTTATTTTCCAATTATTATTTTCAAAGTCCCTTAACATGCACGTGTTTTAAGCCTGGCATCGTCTAGTTCGTTTTATGTAACATATTCATCATACCTAAGTAAAATAATCATCATGCATTATACTCATTATAACAAGTCAAACATTAGTATGATGTTAATTTTCGAATTTTTAAGCTCCAATTCATGATGTATTAGACTTAAAAACTAATTTATCAATACCTATGACGAACATGAATAACACCCAATATTATGAGTTTTTTCAATGATATTTTATAGTCGATAACAACTATCAGGAATTTCAGCTAGTAAAAGAACTTTTCTTAGGACTAATAGTTTTAGAAAACATTAATAAAATAAAACCTAATGTACAAGTAAAAATAGTTACTAACATTGGCGGAGCTTAAACATTTCCCCCGAGCGGGGGCGAAATTAATTTTTTTAAGATGAGTGAACTTGATATTTATCTAAATTTTACACTATCGGGCAAAAAATTTACACTAACAACCTAAAAATAAACACTACCAACAAAAAAAAAAAAAGAACCGCCCCCACTCCCCCACACTATCCCCCGTCAATTGTTACTAACATAGATTGATGATTCCCGTCAATTGTTACTAACATAGATTGATGATTTCACATATGTCCTAGTAAATTTTCTCCTCTAAAATTGTAAAATAAAAACCATACCCATATAAATATAAAGCACACCCAGAGAACAACCGATGTAGCACTAGGATAACTCTAGAGAACATCAACATCAATCGCTTACTAGACATTTAGCACTCCACTTACTACCCCATATAAACAAATATTTTCTGAGATCCAATCATATGTTTCCTTGAATTTTTTAGTCGTGTAATATTCCAAACCGCAAACTTAACTATATAATATACGCGCACTTTTACAATTTAATATCGTCACCATTGTTTGAAACAATAAACTATTACATATTTCAATAAAAAATTGTGACAGATTTGAGTATCCGAATCGAAACTTGCAATCAAGAATAACATGTAATTAAATATAACACAAACATAATTACTATTATCTGATTTTTGATTCATTCAAGATTCTTGAGTTAATCCATTTATAATGTTAACTTTCATGTTACTTTATCATTTTACGTTTCATATTATCAAAATGATATACAATAAATTCCGATCCATTTTAACCCCTTAAAATATTTTGTTTACAATATAATAAGATTTAAATCGTCTACCATATATAAAAGAAAGACATCTTTATCATTAAAATATCTTATATATCAAAATTAATAGCTTAGACTAAAAACAAATATGAAGTACATCTATATCCAATTTCGAAATATTGAACGGTCAAGATTTTCCCTCTAATACCCTTTAAAAATGTGAACAACCTTGAAGTTGTAGTCTTCTTCCTTCACGTTCTACACACTTTCTCTCTCGCACCGTTCTAGGGTTATTATTGTTCAGGTACATCCCTCATTCATCCATCGTTACATTTGATTTTTCTATATATATCTGTGATTTTGCTTGTTGTTAGATTTGATGATAACTTTAATTTTGTGAAATATGAATCGTGTTATCGAAATCAGTTCCTCTTCATGCTTGCTTTGTACATATGATCAATACTGCTCATGAACATCACAATTCATGGCTTTCTTCTAGTATTCAGATGTTGATTACTAGTTGTTTCTATCAATGGAGTTCATTATAGTACATGTTGATTTGTTTAATAGTTTTGAATCATTTTGTCAGAATACACAGTTTCGTTCATAAAGTCAGTCGTCTGTTATGCGAATAACAGAAAGTAGTTGATTTGCTTAATAGTTTTGAATCATTTTATCATGATACAGAGTTTTGTTCATAAACTCAATCTTTTCTTATGCGAAGAACAGAAGCTTAGTTGTGTAAAAGCATATAATTTGTTTGTTGTGAATATTGAGGGATTTAGGTGCTTTGAGTTTTAGCTTAAATGATTTTTGTATGTTATAGATAGATGGTCATGGATGGGCTATGGAAGGAGGATTACGGCGTATTGAACCTGAACGCCTTAAAGTTCAATGAATCACTCACGGTTCTATCGGATCCAAAGTTTCTTAATGCCATGAATCTCAACGAAACACTTTTAGGTCGAAATTCTGTGAATCGTATTCGAGAGGTTCCTGATTGGAGCCTTAGAAGGTTTAGTCCATCATCTAGCTCAAATCACGAACATGAAGATTTTGATCTTAGTGATGTAGTTTTCAAGTACATAAATCAGATGCTCATGGAAGAAAACATAGAGGAGAAGACTTCCATGCTTCATGACTCTGCCGCTCTTCAAGCCGCAGAGAAATCATTTTATGATGCTCTTATGGTAAACGAGCCTCCTTTCTGTAGTTCTCATCTGACAATACCTCTGTCTGATAGCAAAGATGATATTTCAACTAAAGACTACAATTATTTTGTTGGCGATGCATCTGTAAGTAGCACAAGTTTTGGCTGTGGTGTTAGTGATTATGATTCTCCTCTTGTACCAAGTGGTTCTGTAAATCTTGATTCACAACCCAGATCTCAGTCTTCTTACTGCTCATCAAGCAGTAATAGTTGTGTTATAGATTGTTTTGCCGATTCACCTGTGAGCATTCAAAGTGTATCTGCTATACACTTGCAAAACAGTATTGTAGAATCAAGTAGTCTCCCTCTCAGCAATGATGGGACTTTAGATCAACTGGTGACTAAAAATGTGGTTCAAAAGGCTGAGAAGAAGCATGAAATCAGTTCATCCATCACAGAAGAATCAAGAGGAAAGAGAAACATATATCCCAATGATCTTGATGAAGATGGGAGGATTTTCAAGCAGTCTGCAGTTTATACAGACCCAACGGTGAGGTCCAAGATGTTTGATGATGTGCTGCTTTGTAGTGGAGGAAAAAACCTACCTCAAGGTAGTTTTGTTCATAATGGGGCTAATAAAGCACAACAGAAGGGTAGCACGGGTAAGAGGCGTGGTAAAAAAGGTGTAAAAAGGGATGTGGTGGATCTGAGAACGCTTTTAAGCCTCTGTGCACAAGCTGTTGCAGCTAATGACCAAAGGAGTGCAATCGATTTACTGAAACAGATAAGAGAACATGCGTCACCAACAGGTGATGGTATGCAAAGATTGGCTCACTACTTTTCTGCAGGGCTTGAAGCCCGAATGGCTGGCTCAGGAACAGAAATATACAAAGCACTCATTTCCAGACCTACATCAGCTGCAGACGTATTGAAAGCTTACCATTTATATCTTAGTTGCTGCCCGTTCCTGAAAATCTCCAATTTTTTATCTAATAAAACAATTTTGCTTACTGCCCAGAACAAGAAGAAGCTACATATAATAGATTTTGGTATTCTTTATGGCTTCCAATGGCCTTGCTTCATACAACGTCTCTCTAAAAGGCCTGGTGGGCCCCCAGAACTTAGAATCACTGGCATTGATTTCCCCTGTCCTGGTTTTAGACCATCTTTAAGGGTTGAGGAGACTGGAAGTAGGCTTGCAAATTATGCAGAAACTTTTAATGTTCCATTTAAGTTCAAAGCCATAGCTCAAAAGTGGGAAACAATCACGATTGATGATCTTGAGCTTGATAGCGATGAAACATTGATTGTAAATTGTGCATATAGGTTTAGATACTTGCTTGACGAGACGGTAATGGTGGATAGTCCTAGGAATAAAGTTCTAAACCTTATTAGGAATTTGAAACCAGACATCTTTATTCTAGGTGTTATTAACGGGTCTTACAACTCCCCCTTTTTTATCACAAGGTTTCGAGAAGCTTTATTTTTCTTCTCTTCATTGTTTGATATGATTGACGCTAATGCGACTCGCGAGACACCAGAGAGAACTCTGATTGAGAAGAACTTTTGGGGACGTGAAGCGATGAATGTCATTGCTTGTGAAGGTGGCGAGAGAATTGAGAGACCAGAAACATATAAACAGTGGCATGTTCGAACTATAAGGGCTGGATTTCGCCAGCTACCACTTAATCAGGAAATCTTGAAATTGGCTAAAGATAGAGTAACGTCACGCTACCATAGAGATTTTGGGGTCGATGAAGATGGTCATTGGGTGCTTCAAGGTTGGAAAGGACGCATTATATGTGCATTATCTTCATGGAAGCCCGCTTAACGTTGATAATATGTGTTTTTGGGTTGATTGTGGAATACTTCTCCATCTCATGCATCTTGATTCATCAAGAAGTCATACGGTACTTTTTATCATACTGTTATCGATTTTATTTTTATTTTTTTATTGGTAATGTGGAATAAAGATGAAGTAAAACGATACATTATGTGTTTGGTAAGCAGGGTAAGTGAGAAGTTAGCTGGCTTCAGGACTCCTGATTTTGCTACACTGGCTATACTGAATTAATTAGTTGAAAACTTGACAAATGAAGCATCCATGTCTTTGCTTCAAGGATAGCCTTTCTTTTCTATGGGGTATAGTGCATTCATCATATTAAATTAATACCAAAAATTTGTTACCATTGGGGAAAATGTGTATAAGTATTCATTGTTACTTCATACACATGTCTGAACTCTGTCAATATATTAATATATGAAAAATGTTATAATCAATTACAAAAACTTGAGTCTTAACTCGCCGTTGAACAGGTAGCAGCTATGACCTGAGGGTGCACTTATAAATAATATCACATGGGTGATTCATACGATTGACAAACGTCATGGATTACTAATTATAGGTTTCAGTTGAATGCATCTTCATATAAAATATACCATTGGAACTTGGAAAATACTTATTATTTATTTACAGTCAGTAAATTTATTATCAGATGCCCTTTTGAGGTTTCATAGACACAATCTTTAATTTTGTATTATTATAGTCACTGTATACGTATTATGAGATCCTTACTGACATATTACACTATACTACTACCAATTGAAATCTTTTTATAATATAATTATATGAATCTTTTCATCTCTACTTATTTTCTGTCTAGGAATAAAACTGCTTCTATGCTCCTTGACCATTCTATTTTTCCTGTCACTGGTTAGGTTATGCTCATACACAGATGCACATATAGCTTCTAGGATCATTTAGTCATTTTTTTTTTCATTTATCATGTACATGTATCCTCCTTCAGTCCCTCACATCTATGTGTTTCTGATACTGTATGTACATGTATCGTATTATTCAATTTACAAATTTAATTACTTTTATCTATCATGTTGCCAAATATAAAAGACATTATGGTTTAATCAATAACTGTATCATTTACAAGTTACCTAAATGTATCTAATATATTATATAGTTATCAAGGGCAACATGCCTTTGAGGGCCAAATTGACCAGTCACACGGCTAACGTGGACTCGTGGAGGATGTAAACCGCATAAGCTGCATAAACAGGGATCGAACAACATGTGATTGACTGCTAAACTACCATACCCTAGGACAAGGTTACCTTATCAACATAACTATGTTCTTTTGTAAGAAAGTTTTCACCTTCATAAGGAATCAAAAATTAAGATATTTCATTCGGTATTCATTTTTATATATGTTATCCATGAGAAGTTAGATTGTGGATTTGTGAATTTGTGGTATTTGTATGAATCCCACTAACATGAACTGATCCACACACACACACACATATATAAAAGGGTTTAAGTTTTATGTAGTGGGATATTTATATATAGTTATTAAATTGTGCATTATAAGATAGAAGAAACACTAGCAGTCTTCGAAGCCACTCACTTTATTCACCTACTACTAAACCATCATATATAGGTATCCCTTTGTTATATTATAAATAAATACTGAGATGTTATTTTTTATCACTGTAAGTTTACAATCATTTCCAAGATTGGTTTCTAAGATGCGTTATTAAAAAAAACAAAATCCGTGACATAGCTTACGCTGTTTTTAACATTTTCTATTCTGACAAAAAAAAAAAAATTATCTAACTTTAAAAAGCAAATTATGAAAATAGTGTTTTACTTGTGCCCAATTATACAATAAGGAAAAACCTACATTTTATGAATTATCTAATATGTTTTTCTAATCAGGAGAACCTATTACTAGAAAATTAATGCACCCGTCAAAACAATGCTAACTAATAAGATCAGATAGACCGTAGCTTATATTTAGGATGGTATAGCCATTTTTGTTAGGGTTTGTTAGATTTCTAGCCTATATATATAGTATGTATTGTTCTCTTTCATTTCAAGCTAAGCAATACGAATATATATTTTATATTTTAAACGTGTGTATTTTTTTCACTTAACATGCTGTATGGATACAACGGATCTGCGATATAATGGAATTGCATTCACGAACGGCGTTACTTCTGTCACTCTCCACCACGGACGTCTCTCCCCTACCCTACCTCAATCTTGAAGTTTCTCTCATCTGTGTATGTGGTCGTCCTTAGGACCGTAGCTGTGGACATCTACTATCAAAATCGATGTTCTCCTTGACCCTTCACCACCACAAGGGGAACACATCGACGTCCATGGGCTCACAAACGCCGTGTTGCAGATAGTCAAATTGATGGACTTCACACACACATCGTCTGTGGATGGGCACCAAAAACAAAACCAAACATTGTCATTTTGGTGAAGACGACAAATATCTACTATATGCATCCTTGAAAACTCAAAGACCATCATTACCGTTGCTCTAATAAATGAATTTTAATCCTTTTTCTTTGCACCAATCTTCTCTATAAGTTTAGAACTGCACTCTAATAAGGTATAGAGTCTGGATTGATAATCGTGGGCCTGTTATGTGGGTTATTCGAATATATTTTTTCCTAGTAAAGCGAATAAAGACGCGAGAGAATATTAGAATAAATAAACTTTTATGCATGCTTTTATTTAATATTATAATAAAGTTATATCCGAGACTAATCATAAAAATGGTAACTCAAAACATATATTGGTATGTTACTGTGATTTCATATTCTCTTTTAATTATTTAACATTATAGTCCACAGACATAGCTATCGTCATTTTTTCCCAAACGATGAGTGACAATTTGTGCTCAATAACATGTTACTGTTATAAAACAAGTTAGTTTTAATCAAGTTGAATGGCACAAATGGCGAAGGGACATTAGATGCCAAGAATTAATTATAAAATATTTTGATGTACTTGATGTTATATAAACAATTACACTTAAAAAGGTTTGAACCAATAACCTTATAAAGAGAGATCATCTATCACACAACTCATATCTCATATTATATATATACACTAATTAATATGCATTATAAGTTGTATCATGTGTTTTAGTGAGTTTTAATTTAACTCAAACTTTTACTTTTTTTTTACTATTAAGATCCAATATTTTTTTACTATCAACTTCAGTCACCTATACTTTTCATATTATACAAAATTTACATTTTACGTTTCGATCTAAATCTTGCGAGTTAACATTTCGTAGCGTGCATGTGTGATTCAATGTTTTTACGTTTATTTTTTTTTCTGTTTAACGGCTCCATCGCAACTCGCTGGTCCTAGATCGACTTATTTATTGTTTTTATGAATTACGTTTCCCGCGCAGTTCGTCATTTTTACGTATACTTTTCATTTGGTTTTATTTTTTTGGTTTTTATTTGTTTTTTGATACGAGTTTTTTTCGGTGTTGATGGTCACCGGTGGTGGTATGTCATTGGTGCTACTTGACATGGTTTTACGCCTCGCGCTACAACGCAGAAGTTTAATACTAGTTAAATGCGAGTTGGTAAATAAAGTTTGTATCTGATAACCTAATTACTTGATCAAAACATGTTTACATAGTTTAGGAAAATATAAAATATATACATGATATTTCTTGTTGGAATAAACAACTATTCCATTAAAACATGTATTAAAATTTGACAACCCTGACTCTTATCTATACCGACGGATGCAGAAGAAGAAAGTCCAAACAAAGCGACAGTCACCGTCAAGGGACCCAAACCACACAATGCATGCATGGGTCACACCAATACAGAATAAGCATCAAATATAATAGAATAAATAAAGCTAACTCACCAAACGATATATCATCGTGTTTCATTTTCTATACTCTGCTCAAATATAAAAGAATTAAAAAAAAGACACGGTACCTTTTACAGTGAGAGTCATAATTTCCATATATTGAGTTGTTATAGTTTTTGATGTTTTGTACTTAAAAAAGGAATTACAAATCATATTAATAGTACCTTAATAGGAAATGTATAAAACATCACTAAACGATAGTGTATTACTTTTTAATATATATTTCTGTTAGAAATTATTTAATTATATGGCCTTGTGACTATTTAATTAGTTAGTTTAATTATCATGTTTAATGATTAACTAATGGTCGTTATTGATAAGTTAATGCAATTATCAATCTATTGATAATTTGCACTTTAGTCCCTCTATGGAAATATCTTGATGGACGATATTGCCCTTATGAATAGCTATAAATAGAGGGTTTATGATTCTAATTCTTCTTAATGTCCAATTAATCAATCACATACATACATATGTTTCTCTCATCCAACATAGAGATAGTATGAAGAACACCATAATAAAGAAATCTCCATCACAATTTGGGCATTCAAAGGAGATTAGAGAATTTCTACATACAATTACATCATCAAGATCATGATCGTATCTTCTAACAAGTAAGTTTTATTTTCATAAATCTTGTTTATGTTGAAATTGATTAACATTTTCTACTATCTAATTCGACACACGTTTTTTTTTTTCACGTGACAAATTATTCGTTCAGACAAAACACGGTAAAAAGAGTTTCCAACCTTTATAAAAAGATATTGTTTTCTTTCTCAACCAATGTAAAACTTAAAAGATCATTTGTTAGGCAAAACGTGTTCTCTATTTATCTATTTTCTTTATAAAAAATATTTTAATCCATTTTAACTTTTAAAGAACTATATTTTTTAAAAATATATTAATCAAACACGTTACTAAAAGAGTCAACCTTCAAGAATATAACCAATAAAAAAGTTGAAACTGAATATTTTTCTTGATAAATACACAAAAGTTATTATCAAGCCTTATAAAGATATAATAATCATCTTTTAGTAAAACTTGTTTTACAAGGTACAGTGAATTTTATCCAAAATCATAATTTGGAAAAAAAGGAAAAAAGGCGGGAAAAGAAACGTGTGGCCCAGATTCGAATAAATTCCGTCTACCATACCAGACGCTTCCAACACGCCACGTGTAACATATTCCCTTTTTATCGTCCACGTAGGATCACCACCTCGATTCAAATACCACCTTCCCGAACAACCCACACACAACAATCACACCATCCATAAATATAACAAAAAACCCCTTCTTTCATCATCATCACCATCATTATCACATAATAATATTATTATTATTATTATCGTTAGTTTCTTCATATGGAATTCGACGGTGGTTATATGTCGCCGGAGGAGGGCTGCCGGACACCGGAACGCTACCCTGTTCCGATGAAATGTCCGGCGGCGCCGAAGAAGAAAACGGTTCAGTTGAAGAAGAAAAAACCGCCGGCGAATGGGTATTTTCAGTCACCGGATATTGAGGTTTTCTTTGCAATGGCACGTAGAAGAGGAGCTTGTGCGTGAGTTTGTTTTGTAGTCGATCTGTTTGTTGCAGATCGAGGTATTATTATTATGTGGTTCATCCATCGATGGCATCTGTGTTTACTTTGATTTAACTGTTTTCGTAATTGTTGTTCATATTATTTTCTTCTTTTTGGAGTCGATATCTCGTAATAATGATTCCACCATATTAATGTTGAGGTTGTATAGAAGAAGTTCTTTCTTGATTTCATTTGTTTTTGTTTTTCATTTCGGAACATGTGTTTTAGGTGAAACTAGAGGATGATCTGCTGAAGTTTTTTTTTTTTATTATTAAGATTTATGTAATGTTGGTGCTGATTAACGGGCGAGTTAAGTCGCTGAAATTTAAGCTTCATCGAGCTGTAACATATATTTATTTTCTAAATTTTAGTGAAGATTAGTATTTACTTATCAAATGCACAAACAACATGAAATTTAAGTTTTATGGAGCTGAAACATATATTTTTTAAAATTATAATAAAGATTAGTATTTACTTATTTAATTAAATGTATAAATAAACACATATTTGGGATGTATAGTCAACTATTGGGGTTCTAGTTTCTTGCTAGCCTCGTTTTTTAATAAAATTGTCGTTCAGAAACAAAAACTAACCGAAACGAAACGAGAATACGGAAGGAGAAGAGGTAGAAGTTGGAACAGTAGGCCTTCTTGTCGCTAATTACTGAAGTTAAATTATTTTTATTCAGCTAAAATCAATTTAAGTCGTTTATTTGAAAGTTATTAGAATCGGAATTTAGGCTTATGTAGAAAACCCAAGCTTATCTCGACTCGGGTTCAAGTCGTGAATAAAACTAGCTAATTTGACCAAATGATTAGAATAAGAAATGATATGTGGTATTTTTTTTATAAGTTCCTTTTTCCTTTAATTTGTTCGTTTCCGAAAACCAGAAAAAATAAAGTAAACGGAGGTAAACTCTAAAGACCTTTTGGTACTCCGATTATTCTGTCGAATATAAATGAGGGGAAAATAGTCTTTATTCTTAACGAAAGTTTAAAAAAGAGGACAACAAGCTGTCTACACAAGATTCGCTATTTTTCTAAGACAACTTTATTTATTTAGATTTTTTTTGTTTTAATAAATAATAATAAACTAGTATAATGACCCCCGCGTTGCGGTGGAGGATTAAAATGACATAAAAACTAATATCAAAACGTAGTCGCAAACCCGCGTGTTTGAAGGGCGTATAACCACACAAAAAAATATCGAACATCAAAATGTTGTGGTGAATGTGTGCGTTGATGTGGACGTTACTGCTCATAACATACATAGTTTTATATAAAATACGAATGTTGTCAGGAATCTATCTGTTGAAGAAGACGTTCAAGCCGTTGATAACGTATGTTTGTTTTATGAAAAACGAAACTCTGACATCGATAATGGTTGTTTACATATAATTTGTTAAAAAACAATACATTATGTTATATTATTTATTTGAGATATAGAAATAGAAACTTATAAATAAATAAAAACTAAGAGACAAAGCCTATGTATAACAATATTAAACACATGTACAACACTATTATGTATAAATAAGTTGCTAAATAGTATTATATAAATGGGGTCGAAACAAATGATGTTCAGTTTGGCTTCTTGCTCCTTTCGTTTTCTCCTACCTTGAAAGGGTCTTTTTTAAGGATAAACACTAAATATTAATCAGCTACGTGGCCATTCGTTGTAAAGAATTTCTAATTCTATAAATAAAATATTGAAATTAGCAAGAACCATACATTCATATTTTTTTAAATAGTAAGATTTTGCTAATTGGTCGAGGTAGTTTTTTCCCTTTCTCCACTTGCCATTATCTTATTAAATAGGATTAGGATTTAATATATTATTATATGGCACTAAAAATCCATTTATTAACCAAGCCACGAGAACCGTGTATATGTGTGTATATGTACTCGTTTAATTAAATATAAGATGTAATAAGGTTTAGTCACATGATTATCTCTCTTTTACTTTTACGTGGAGCTTGTTAACACCTTTACGTGGAGCTTGTTAAGGTGTTAGGATGGTGTCTGGTGTCATCTCCACTATGGTGGGTTTAGTTTCGTAAAAAATAATTGGTATTTAAATAATTAATGCTTTATATAAAACATTATGTATTTTAGTGAAAGTCTAACTGTGAAAATTTAAAACAATTATACATGTCAGCATGTAATTAAATGATAAATGAGAAAAAAACACAAAAATAAAGTAATCACATATGACTCCTTACCTATTTATGAGTTAAAATTAAAATGATGCTAGATTTATAAAAGAATATAACATGTTTCCATAGCGATAACTACAATGAATGAGAGTGTCTCATTTTTAACCAAATTCATAAATTAACAACCCAAATTCATTTTAACCAAATTCATAAATAAACAACCCAAATTCATAAAAACAATGCCAACAACCCAAATTGTTTTACTAAAATGGAGTTGTCGAAGCACCAGTGAAAAATTTTGAGATACACGATCAAGCCAATCGGTTTTTTTCAAAAGTTTCCCGAGTATCTTAATTGATAGTTTTCATAGTTAAGTTTCAAAAAATGAGAAATTGTTACATTTATGTGTCTATTTTTTATTAGTAAGCTGTTGAAAATTTTTATGAAATATGTAAAATATTTGAATTCAAATAATTTAATAACCTGATAAAAATCTCAAAGTTTGCATGGTTTGATATTTGTGTATTACAAATAGTTTAAATGATTTGTTAAAGATGAGGTTTAGCATTTTGTTTTACCAATGTCCATGACTCTAAAAAATCTTGATCACATTGAATGAAAAGTTGCCAAGAATTACTAGTTCAACCAACTCATTCAAGTTATAATTTAAAACAATCTCTAAAGTCTAAATATTTCGTAGAAATTACTAGTTCAATGAATATATGTAACTACTTTAGATTATTAAAAATACCGGGCGACTCCATGTATAAATAAGAGTAAATTACTGTTTTCGTCCCTGAGGTTTGACGAAAATCACGGGTTCAGTCCAATAGTTCATTTATTACATTGACGGTCCAATAGTTTTAAAGTTTGTTTCAATTTCGCCCAACGTGTTAACACCGTTAGAAATATTCTGTTAATTTAATATGAAAAGACAAATTTACCCTTAAATTAAAAATACAAATTAAAAAAAATAAAAACCCACCCCACCCAACCCCACACCAATCTGCTTTGTCTCTCTCTCTCTCCTATCCCCCTCTTTCTCTCTCACTCTCTCTCTCATCTTTTTCATCATCAGAATACCCACACTCACCTTCAACCCCAATCTACCGCCACCACCACCGCCCTCTCCGGTCATAGCCATTGTCGCCACCCTCTTGACTTGCACCCTGCTCAATGATATCATCAACCACATCCCCAATTTAAATTGAAGAAAGAAGATGGAGATGAAACCCTAAATCAAGGTGGAGGGTTATAGTGGTGGTGGTAGTGATGGAGGACAGGTGAAAGATGGTGTTGGTGGTGGTAAAATATGACAACACAAAGAGAAAGAGAAAGACGATTATGGTGTTGGTGGGTTGTATTGAATCTGGATTCGGGTCTTGAATGTGGTAGGTGGTGGTGGTGGTAAAGGGGATGACTTCAAATGGCGGCGGGGTCTAGGTGGTGGTGGTGAGCGATGGTGGTGGTCGTGGTCGACGGGTCTAGGTGGTGGTGGTGTGGCCGACGGGTTTTAAGTGGTGGTGGTGAGCGATGGTGGTGGTTGTGGTCGACGGGTCTAGGTGGTGTGGCCGACGGGTTTTAGGTGGTGGTGGTGAGCGATGGTGGTGGTTGTGGTCGATGAGTCTAGGTGGTGGTGGTGTGGCTGACGAGTTTTAGGTGGTGGTGGTGAGCAATGGTGGTGAGCAATGGTGGTGGTTCTTATCAAGAGAGGGTGTGTGAGGAAGAGAGAAAGAGAAAGATAGAGAGAGGAGAAGAGAAGAGAAGATAAGAGAGAGAGTGTATGATTGTGTGGATATGAGTGGTGATAGGGGTGAGGATGAGGATGGGGATGGGTTTTAAATATTCAGGGGTATAAAAGTCTTTTTACATGATTTAACAGACCAAGTACTAACGGTGTTAACACATTGAGTGAAATTGAAACGAAACTTAAAAGTATTGGACCGTCAATGTAATAAATGAACTATTGGACTGAACTCGTGATTTTCGTCAAACCTCAGGGACGAAAACAGTAATTTACTCTATAAATAATAAATAAAGTGGGCATTATTTACACGTTCATGGCCCAATGTTAAGCCATAAGCCCATTTGAATGCCGTCCATTTCAACATTGAAGACTGAAGAGTTCTTCTTGGATGTAAAACCCGCGTTTAAATATCACAAACAATTGACTTCTTTTGTTTAAAGACCCATTTCACATAAAATAAATGCTACATACAATATACAATATTTTCTAACAGCTTATAATGCATTTTTCACGTCTACAAAACTTAAGATTGTTTTAAATTATGACATATAACAAATAATTTGATTGGTCGAAATGAGGATAAAATGAGTAAGAGTACAATCATACATGTAGCAAACCCCAACAGTCGTTTAAGGGAACTTTTTAAAGTGGTGTATTTTTCAATTAAAAAATTTATGAGTTTTACTCATGGAGGATGAAGAACGTTGTGATTTTATCATTGAAAATCTAGTTGTTCGGGGAGACGGAGTGGAGCCGGCAGAGGTTACCCGGGATATGAGGTGGCACCTGGGGAAAAATGAAAATACCATCCATGCGGACCCGGTGAAAGAAAAAAGACTTCGAACCGGTGAATTTTTACCGTTTCCCTGGTCGTACAAAGAAGAAATCAAGGGTTGTTCGGGCTTTTTGACCCGACGTAGGCATAGGCGAAACTTCTATTGGGCCAGAGCCCCTCCCTCCCTCTCTTTTTGTTTGTCAGTGGTGTTAATTTTCGGCTCGGTAGACTGTAGTGTAAATTTTCGGTCCGGTAGTGGAACTTTTTTAATAAATTTAGAGTTCGCATCCATTAAAATAGTTTACTTTCACCCCCACCCCCCTAAGATATGATTCAAGCTCCGCCACTGAAGGTAGGGCGGTCCAAATGGTTCGACTTGTGAAAAAACTGGGTCCTAGAGAAACCCGGGAACACAACGGCCCGTTTTTAAAAAAAAGAAAGAGTCATTGGTCATGTCTACAGTGATTTAAAGAAAAAAATAAAAAAACATTGTCCTGTAGGATATAATGATTTTAAGCGGGATTATTTTGATTTTGTACTTAAAGTCTTAAAGCGTGAAACTGTCATGTCGGACTTCGGTGTCATTGGTCATGTCTACAAGCTTTATAGATGGGCCCGATCCATTTTTCTAGCCCAGTAAGTTCCAGCCCACAAAGGTATAACTTTTTCATTTATTTCAATCTTCTTACATCTTTTATCATTTATTCTATCTAATCTTCTATGAGAGACATAGACACGTAGTATGATGTGAGATGTGCCTACCTAGGTTTATTCACGTGACAAACCTTTTCATTTAACTCACACGTCGTATGTTACCAAATGAACAGGGTTCGTAGTGGAATACAAGGTCTACTTCAAAAGTCTATTTCATTTCAAAATGCATGATAACGTAGGCATATTATGTCCATCACTAGTCTTTCCGAGTCTCTGATGTTTATAAAGAAACTACTTTTTTCTAAATATACAATTTTAAATCCATAAGTTATCTTGGCTAAAACATCTGGTTGATGTATAAGCATAAAAATATCACAGTGTTATGTTGAATCAATGCCTTGACAAATACTTTTAGGTTGAGTTAGTACTTGAGTATTAGGTTGAACACAATGTCATGTAAAAACCCTAGTTACGCAACTCAACATGGACCAAACTAAGTAACGACCATACACCATGGTGAGGTATTTGATTATGTTTAGCTCATATATAAGATAGGGTCAGTACTAATGGAGAACTCATAAATATTTAAAGAGCTACGAAAACTAACGTCAGTATTCCAAAATTTTAAAATTTTATGCTTTATACAAAAAATAACATAAAAATTCATCAAACTAATGTTTACACATGCTTTTAACTTTTTTATCGTTTAATTACATATGTGTATATAATGCAACTTACAATAACTTATACATGTATAGATTTAAAAATTTATGGACTTCAAGAGCAACGGTTAACCATTAATATATTAATCAAATGATCCTAACCCATATATAATAAGTAATAACATCACAAATTTGCCAACGTATTATAAATATGTATCATGTATGTCCAAACATGATAACTATTTAATAAACTAAAATTATTAACTTTAATGAATAACCTAAATAATAAAACACATGCATGCATAATCATGGTCCGATTTGCAAAACCCTAGGTCGCGCCTCTCCATGTGCTATGCACATGCCATGTGACATTGAATTAACAAACAAAAAAACCACAAAACTAAAGTATAACAGATCTAACAACGATGGTTAACAACGTTGTTCGGTGGTAAAATGCGTTGGATAAACCTTTCAATGCGACATTGTAATCCATTGCTAATATGTAGTCGGTGATATATAAAATATGTCGGTAATCCAGTCGTGAGAAATGTTCTTTCTAACTGTGAAAGTCGTATGTTTTTTGTGATAACACCAATTGTAAATAAGTAATAATTTATGTATGATATGGTCAGATTAGGATGTTCAAATTAATTCTCACTTCTTAACCACTGAATTATATATGAATTAAACCATAAAAAACTTAAATCAATACTTCATATTTCAATATTAACTATAACACAAACTATCCATCACTAGGATTTATCTTTTTCAAGTGAATTTTAGGACTTTGGTGTGAGCAGTAGAAACGTGCAACGTGCGTATACTTATGTGGGGCCACATGACTTCCTATGCAAGTATATCCAAAAATAGCTGTATGACTTGTGCATGGACTTGCATTGCGTGTGTTCGTCAACGGCTATCACTCTTCTATTTTCCGATATATTATCATCAATTTCGACATTTTTGTGTTCTTTTGCATTCGATTTTAGGCTGAAAATTAAACAACAAACAATTAAGTGGTTGTTTGGTAACTTCTGAATAATTAAGTGCTGAACCAATAAAAGGTCTGAACCATTAAGTGTTGAATTATTAAGAGCTAGTATATCGTTTATCTATTTAAATGCAAATGTCTGACTAATTCAGATAAGAGGTCTTAACCATTCAGCATTACACCTCTTAATCATTCAGCATTAGTATAATGCTTAACCATTCAGAGGCAAATGTTTAAACCATTCAGACACTGCTCGCGAAACAAATAGTCTGGACCATTAAGTGTTGAACCATTCAGACATCTGAACCATTAAAAGACTGATTAAGAGGATGCCAAACAGCCCCTAAGTTTCTCCAACAAGTTTGTTTGATTTTAGAATTAAGATATATAATATAAAGCCTCTCCAAAAGCATGCTTTTAGAGGAGAAATTGTGAGATGAGAGAAATAATATGACGTGAAGGAAAGAAGGTGGGGGAAAGTTTTCGTAAAAATAGAATAATTTTATATGTGAAGGAGGGAAGACGATAGTTTTTAGTTATAAGATCGAGTTAGACAGAAAGAGAAAGCGAGGACCAGTTGCTATCTCACCTATGTTTCTAGTGTTGTTATTAATGACATTTTGCAAATAATAAAAAGTAATTTCATTAAATTTTGTAAAATGTGATCTTAAATATATCTATATACGTAGTGTTTTCCAGCTAGGATTGAAACGTTCGGTCCTGGCGATTGACCAATAAAATGACAGGTTCGTCATTCAATCCTCCTCCGTGAACACTGTATATCTGCATTTAACGTCTAAAGAATTCCATCTGAAAACACGGATGTGAAAAGACAAGAGGCCTTGGTATGCGCATTATTATTCATTTGAGTTAATTACATAAATGGTCCCTGCGCTAAGATAGTTTTTCAAGTTTAATCCTCAAGTATGATTTATTACAAGAGAAGCTACTAATTATAACAACTTATCACAGAATAGCCCTCAACATGTAGTTGTGTTAACTTTCCTATCAAAAATTTTAAAGTGACAATAATATCCCTTGATTAACAAATAAGAAAACCTAATCCCTATTGTCCTCTTCCCCACTTCTCCGCTCACCAACTAACCAACACCGACGACCACTACCCCACTTGACTTCCTGAGTGTTTTCTGGCCATCCACTCCGCCATTGCACCCTCTTGGATCACGACACCACTACACCCTCTTGAACCATCCCAATTCTCACACAACAGATCAAGATTTGTGTGAATACTCACCAAAGTGGTGGATGCCATGTGAGTGAGAGGCTAAGAAGACGACGCGACGACGATGAAAGTTGCTAGCTGGAGATGGAGCCCAGTAGCCTGATTATCGTGGAGGATGATGGGTGCCCAATAGCCGATGTGTGGTGGAGGCTATGAAGATGAGGAGCACCTGGGGTTCTGGTAGTACCTAGTACCCGATGTGTGGTGGAAGGTGTTGGTGGTAGTGGGTGGTTGTGATGGTAGGTGGTGATGATGGAATGTAGTTTTTGTGAAATAAAAAGAGAAGACGAGTAATATAATTTAAATATTATTTTGTCTTTTAGTAAGGGGTATAATTGTTATTTCGCATTTATTTAACGAAAAAAATAAACTTACATTCATCTCAATCACTATTCTATTATAAGTTGTCATGTTTAGCGGACTATCTTGTAATAATTCATATTTAAGTAGTAAACTTGAAAAACAAACTTACCACCACATGGACCATTCACACATAATATTAAATCTATTTATTTATTAGGATAATAAAAATGATAGTGATAAAAGAAAGAGTTCCGTACGAGGTGGGGAGAGTGAAGAGTGAGTGATGGATGTGTGATAAGCGAGAGTCCACTAGCCCGTGTTGGACGCTCTCCGCTCCTCCTCCACTATTCCGTGTTTGATGCTCCGATTACCACCGGTGTATCATGCTTCTTAATTTCTTAATGTACCTTATCATCTTTACGTACCCTTATTGAGTTTAATTCATTTCTTTATCATCGATCATATGTTTAATTTCTTCTGTTTGATGAACCACCTTCACTTTCTACTTTCTATTTGATGCAAATCATCTTCTTTTTCACAAACCTAAAGCCGGCTAATTAAGATCAATGGTAAGTTTTAGAACGATTTATCATTGTTTTGTATTTACATAATATTTCTTTTACCCTAAATCTATATTTTTCTCCATTTGATCATGTTATTAGTTGAAAAGCTTATTGGATTTTTATAGAGCTTTTAGTGGAAGAACGTGTCACGTGTCATTTAAGTTTATAATGAAAAACTTGAAGGATGAAGTTATTATAACGTGTATTTGGATTTCAGGATATAGAACGGGTGATGATATATTTCGATATGTGATTAAATGTACCCGGATCCATTCAAGTTTTGTAACTGCCGAACATACCAATGCGAAATGTTTATTTTCATCCATGTTCAATATCGAACCACTACGCAGCATGGGTCTAAACCGCTAGTGTTTTTTTTCTATTTAAATTAAATTAAACTATTCAAAACTTCATCTCGTGGCTAAAGTGTATGATTTGAAAGAACTTATCATAACCCATGGGTAAAAAGTCTTTTTACGATGGTTAGCAATTATGAAGTTTATTAGTCGATAGAGAATTCTTGAATAAAAGCATTTAAAAAATAAGTAAATAAAACTACCTGAAGTTATTATGGGATTTACTTTTACTATTTCTCTCACAGGTATATGATTTTTGTTGCTTTCATATCATATTTTCATACATAATACACACCTTTATAGTAAATAAATTCTTTTATTATTCAAAACTCATACATGATATTATTATCTGGAATTTAATTATCTTTTTCTCAAGTAGTAACTTTAATATTGGTTAAATAAAAAATAAAAGTGAAGTTTACCGGCCAATAATATATGTTAACTAGTATTTCGATCAAATACATTTTGTTTTGAAAAACTAACAACTAATCAAGAGTCTTCACAAATATATATTTTCAAATAGATGATTGACAGTTACAAGCTGAACTTTATTGAAAAACAAAATAAATTTTATTAATAGTGGGTGGTTACATTAAACTTTGACGTTTTGGCCGGTGGTAACATTTACACAGAAGCAATTGATTAGGATATATAACTTAGAACCTTTTTAAATTACTCGTACAACGAGATACAGTAATACTATCAGTGAATTGCCTCTTAATTTGTTAATATCAAATATAATTCCTTTAGTTTTCCTATACAATTTGTTGGATTACGTTAGACTATTTTATATAAAGAGAATGAGTACATTTGTTACAAAAGACGTGAGAAAAACCACATAGGAGGGGATGAAACTTCTGTCGTCAACTACATGATGTATGCTTTTCAATTCATCATATACCGTGCATACAAAGGGCTAGATCATATGAACTTATAAGTATATGTATTTGCAACACAAGGGACATCAATGCTTTGACCGCCCCTCGCATGGATGCGTTCGTGGCCACGAACGGACCCTATTTTTCTCTCCTTGTATGTTTGCAGCCGCTCCACACTCTCTCCTCCACGTATGACCCCTTACGGATGGCGAAGAACGCCACGCGTTAGGAAGCTCTTTGGTATATTCTTTCATGTTTTCCTCTATATATAGCTTTACCCATCTCATGGTCTTTCAAGAAAATCCCCAACTTTTCCTCTTTAATTTTAAGCCCCATCTTCATCTATGCATTATTTATCTTTCTCCTACATCACAATTCCTCTTCATTTTCATCATCATATAGTTGACCAAAAGTTATTCCTTTTTTTATCTTTTCTCACTACCTACTTAATTATCTGCTCTCCATTAGATCTTCTAGGGTTTCCTTTGATCTCTCCATCTTTACCACTCTTTCGATTCATTGATCTCTATCAACAAATGATTCAAGAGATCTCAAGAAAAGTATGACAGTCAGTTCTTGCTGTTGGAGCATCCTCAAGATTCACAAAAAAGTATCTCACTTTATACAAAATCTTTGATGTTGAGTTTATATCGATCTCGTTTCACAAGATATCTTTACTGATCCGATCACGCTATGTGCTGATTGTTTGAGAATCTTGATGATGCTGCAGCAACAATTAATGGCTAATTTTCCATTTTAATATTATTTTGAGGAGTCTTTATCTTCCAAGTGGCTGCTGGTAAGCAAAGCTTTACCTAATCTATAATTTAATAAGATAGAACTTAATTCCTATGCCATTAGTAATTATCTATTTGTTAATTACTTGTTTAATGGAACCTTTATATGTTTGTTGCTTTTGGTGTAAACTTGGTTTACACTAATCTTCACTTTTGAGAAGTAATTAATATCCTTACTTAGGTAAGTGTGCGCTGGTATCCTTAATTAGGGTTTTCCTCACAGCAAGATCAGACATGTTATTGAAATCAGTTGTTTTATATCTCCTAACCTTTTCTTGAATTTCTTTCCATCTGTTCTACAATCGAGATTTGACTATGCGCGTGTGAACGTGTGTGTGGTGAGAGAGAGAGAATCTTTAGGTTTTGTTTGAACGTAAATGATCTTAATTTACTCCTGAATCCAACTAACCTATTTATCGTAAGATTTAAATTCTCGATCTCTAAGAGGTGGACTACTTATTGCACACCTTGTTACCATCAGTAAAATGCACTTTTGGTGGAGAGAATCTTTAGGTGGAGAATCAGTACCACACATGCACATCTCACCTTGTGAATTTGTGATGTAAGTGGATAGATGAATAATTTGTACGTACTGTACAATTTAAATCAATAGATTGGTGTTTCCTTAGGTTCATGTTCACTTTCTGATGTGATCAATTAAGTATTCAGATTAATCGGGTAATGCCCTTTTGAATAAACTTGAGTTCGATCTGATACAAGTAGCTAGGTTTTCTTCATGTTCTTGTAGCTAGCTAGTTGCCTAGTTACACATCAACACAAGGTATATAAGGGTTTTTATATTAAAACTTTACACGATTTTGTATTGGGTGCTGCTACTAAACGTACGTATCCGCTCATCTCATACATGTACTGGGCCGGCCCTCCACTAGAAAAAAAAGATATCTCTCTCACAAAGGGCTACATTGAGTGTAGACGAGGGTGCGTTTAGCCACCAATCCCTTTGCATATGTATGTTTGTTAGCATTTACTCAAACATAAATTCCCTTGTAACTAAGCTGACGAAGTGAAATCTGCAACACCATCATTGAGTATATAAGTAGCAAGTTATTGGTGAAGTGACAAGATTGTTGAGCTAATTAGTTCACAAACACAAATGTTTGCAAGTAAAGTCACTACAGACCGATGCCCTGAACACAGTGGAAGGTGAAATGAGTGTGTTTTCATGTCCTTAATTAAGGTGCGGTGTCGAGAGGAAGTGCAGAGGTCTGGTGATTGTTGCTAGTTGGGAATGAAATATAGAGTATTTGGTGTTCCTATCATCTTCATCTGTTGCAATTGTGTTCTTACTTAAGAGCGTTTGGGAAGTGCATGGGTGTTTAGAGTTTTGTTTGGAACTCACTTTTAGTATGTTACAAATGGTGCAAGAATTACTATGAATCCATTATCCGAGCTTAAAGTTCGTGTAGGTTGAATTGGTGCCAGAACAATTAAAGTAGAGTTTTTCTACATACTTAGGTGTCGTTATTAGTTAATTTTCTAGGTGATTAGTATACTATTTCTTGCCTTACTCTTCTTTTAATTTCTACTATTAATAAATATATTACGCTTCTTGTCCTTTAAAAAAACAAAAAAGCAAGAAAGGGTTTGTTTAGTCGGGAGTCTATGTAGGAGCATCCCTCTATCTCCTATCTACTATGATACAAGTAAAGCATGTCCTTATCAATGTTTTCAGAACCGGATCGGACGTCGAATCGAACGCCTTTACTGGTTTGGTGGTCGGACCGGTTGGACCGGATTTAACTATATTTATATATGTAATTAAATATAAGTAATTTATATATGATTTATATATGTATTTTATAGTTATATATAAAATTTAACTATATTTGTATATCCAACATATTAATTTATGGTTTAACACCTCGTTTTTACCCATTAAAATAAAAAAATACCAAAAACCAGTCCGGTTCCCTGGTTCGACCACCCAAAACCGAACCATAGCAGACAGGTCCGGCCACCTGACCGATCCCCGGTCGAACCGGTCAGACCGGCCGGTCTGATCCGGTCTCCAAAACATTGGTCCTTATTGATCTCATCATTCCCAAACTTTGCTCTAAGAGTGAAATATTAGTGAGTATTTTTGTTTGTTTGGTAAATTGGTGAAAACTAGGATATCCAGTCTTTTGAGTTTAAATTGTAATGCGTAGTGAGTTGATACTAAGTAATGATATATTTTGCAAAGAATTTGGTACTTTCACCAAAATATTGGTAAGGAAAGTGTATTGCACCGATTTTTGGATATGATGTAATGCGTAGTGAGTTGATAAAATGTTATACGCAATGTCACGAGACACGTCACGTGATACATCATAAAAAAACTAATGGGAGTTAACAAATAGTTAGAGTGAGACTGTTATTAATAACAAAATCGAAAGTTAGAATTTAATATCGGTCCAATTATTAATTGGGATTAATATTGGATAATAAAATCATCACATTTTGCATAATGTAGGACACAAACCTACAGTATATTGGTTTGAAAGTAAACCGTTTACTATCAGAATATTCACTTAGGAACAATTGTAAATGTCAAAATAGAACATTTTAATTGACAAACCAAGAATATTGAATTCCTCTTCGGAAAAACATATTGAAATAGAGATGTATATAGAAAGGGTATCAGCAAATTAGTGATTTATGGATTGAGAATCGGTGTCTATAGATGTTAGCGAAAGCTGACACTCAAGATTGTGAGAGGAGTAGTCGGTATGGCAAAGGTGAGTGAAAAAACTTTTCAAAAGTGGAATCGCATATCAAAACAAGATTTTATGATATGGTTAATATCATAAGGTATCTCGTGAAATCACTTTATTATGAAAAGTTATAGTTTTGAATTGTGAAATAGTTGGTGAAATATTTATAGATTTGTAGCGTTATTATGCACAAATCCAATTGCATTCGGAAGTAGTACGTTAGTGCAATATCGTCTAAGTGTATGTGCTATTCTTATGTGTATAGTGAAACTAAATATTGGCTGATCAGAAGGTGAATCGGTGAAAATCTGTTCAAGTACGTATGTATGTTTGACGTGTAAATAAGTTGGGATAGATGGAAATTTATTTGTTTCATTTACTTGTACAAAGTAAAACTTTGACTAGTAAAATTTTAAGGTCGTAACATGGTTAGTATAAATGCAAGGATGTTAGGTTGTGAGAAATAAAATTTATGCTCATATGATATTTAAATACATTTCTAAGTCTTATTATACATATAACAATTTGTTTTATCTAATTTTCACATATGAAGAAGATAAAAACCGACTCAAACATTTTCGAAACTTTAGAACGTGTATAAAAATTTTAATGTACATTCTTCTCTATTGTTATATCTAATTTTCACATATGAAGAAGATATAAACTGACTCAAACATTTTCGTAACTAATTTAGAACGTGTATAAAATTTTTAATGTGCATTCTTCTCTTATGCAAATCTTTTTTTTACAACTGTTATTCTTTATAGGGCATATATATTAATATTATATAAATGAAATATACAAACATTGTCTAATAAATAAAGAAATCAAACTAGAACTTTTATTTTTTTGTAATAATTAACTCTGCAAATTCTATTTACAAAGATGTAAAAAGAACGCTATCTTACACGTATGTAAGATGTGTAAAGGACGATAGCTTATGGCCGGTTCTCACAAATTTAAATTTTCATCAAATTTTTTTGTGAAATAAATTTTGACATGTGTAAAAAATTATTTTACACATGTAAACATATGTAAATAAATAGTTATAGGAGTTATTATAAAAATAGAGTTCTTAAAATAATTGTGTCCATCTAATAATAATAGTATATTAAGAATTTTCAAATAAATATTTCTTTTTGTATTACTTGTTTCCTCGTTTTACAAATTTGCTTTTCTTACGAACGATCAATTGTGTTTTGTTCGACCTTTTTCTAAACCTTGTTAGGTCTGTTGTGTGCGTACAATTATTATAACATATATATTTCTGTTTTCTACCCAATATTTTGTTCAGTTATTGAAAAAGATTATGTAATGCTTATTTTTGTAACCAGTTCTCTTAGCGCTACAAAATAATTTTAATGAGAAATAATGTTACAAAAAATATTCGTTTTTACTTCAGTTATTCTAGTTCCAACTGCAGCATTATAATGAAAAGATCTGGATTAGTTTATATTTACCTTTTAATTATTCAATTAGGTTTCCGTAAAGTCGAAGATGATTGTATGGATAATTGATTAATACTATTTTCATTAGTAGATCAATTGATTAACTATACAAAGAATTGGACTTTTAAATTTGACCGGGATAAAAATGGATACACACTATACATATGTTGAAAAAACCCTATTTACTTATTATTTAGTTAATCTCTTATTTAGATTAAACAAATATCCATGATAAACCGACTAATTCAAAAAAAGGACTGAAAATAGATATGAAATCCGAATAAGATATTCGGATTCAGATGAGATCTGATCTGAATATCCAAAAACGATTCAGATCAGTTTTTTCGAACTTCAGATGACATTTGGATTACGATTTTCTTTTTGCTTTTGGTTTTTATTACGCCCCTAGTGCTCGGTTAGAAGTATTGGACAATACGACCAGTTTGTAACAAGTTTTTCTAAACTTTTTTTTTATTAGTTAGTTAATAATCAGTTTACCAGAGGTTACTCTTACAGACAAAAAGTAGTCGTTTTCTCATATTCATCAAAAACAAACTTTGTATTGTTCTCAAATCCCTTCAACTTTCTTAATTTTCTTGAACTGGATTTTTTTTATCCATACTGTTTTTCAAGTTCATTCAATTAGTTTAACAAAAATGGACTGGAAGGTGACGAAGAAAAGTACGGATAACTAATCTGCTTAGTGTGATTAATAAAAATGGTTAGAGAAGGATATTGTGTTTATGTATTGATGGTTTCTACATATAAAGATGATTATACATTTAAAAAAAATGCATGTTATAATATTGTGTAAAATTTTCATCTGAAGACCTAAGTTGCCTTCTGAAAAAAAGATAAAGACCATATATATATTCAGTATTTAATTAATTTACTTTTCTGCATTTTTTATTAATACATTAAAGTTTTTACAAAAGTAGGCTTTTCAGTTTGAAATGTTCAACTGGGCTGTCATATGGGCTTCCTGAACATAACGGGCTTCAACTTTTATGGGCTGCTAACTGGAGTTTAATGTGGAGTATTTCGTCGTTTGAGCCTGGATCAAATTAAAGTCCACTAAAAGGGAATATGTGACCCGTTAATACAATCAAAAGTCCATTAATGAAATATAAATGTTTAAATCTTCATAATGTAAAGTAAAAAGCCAACCAGTCTTCACCGCAGACCACAAAATGCGACCTCACATTATTTTATAAATTTACAAAGTAAATAAATTGCAAAACAGTATAAAATTTAAACTTATATGTTTAAATCTTCATAATCTAATGTTAAAAAGAAATGAGGGCACTAAGGAGTGATTTACTAGTCTCTTATCACTCTTTTCGCATGTTATAACAGTGCGACCTCATTATTCTCTATATTTTTATATCTTTCTTCTATGTTAAAGGGAATTATTACCACTTTTACCACATGACACATCACTTTGATTTATTCTTCAAATTTATAATAGTTTAATTGCAAAACAATATATAATTAAAATAAAGCTTCATTGTTTTAAAGAAATATATATTATTAAGAAGAAATGAAAAAAAATACAAGAATTCTTTTTAAAAAAAAGTTTAATAAAAATAAATCTCATAAGGCTAGTGTCAACTCAAACATTATGTATTTTCACGTTTTCATTGTAGCACCACGTCCAACATCATCCTAGAATACACGGAGTGGCCTTTTTAGGATAAAATCCAAGTCCGTTTGTTTTTGTTTTTTGTCCATCTCTTCTTTCTTATTTTCATAATAATTCAATCTGAAAATGTTGCCCACTTATAAGATAGAACTTCTTGTCTCTAAGTCAGGTTTTTTGCTCGGTTTCGTCTTGACTAAAGGTGCTGAACTTGTTGATCTTGCGAAGTTCTTTTTTGTGACAATGTTGATGCGGCTGATTTCTTGTCTTGACTAAAGGTGTTGGATTATTGTAGTTAAGATAGTTATTAACAAATTGAGCTTTCGAAGACGTTATGTATATAGTGGCAAGATTCATTTATTCTTGATCTTTGGTTGGTTGCAATCACGACCCATTGGAGGCATTCACTTGTTGCTCTTCATTTGTGTTTGAAAACGAGCAAGAACCTATAAAATTAAACAAATAAGATACAAAAAAGTAACTTAAAAATATAAATAAACAACTTAATTATAAAAATAAACAAGTAAAGTATAAGAAAAAAATAAACCTTTTTCCAAAACACGTATGCTCGTTGTTGATTGTCAAGGAATAGCAATTCCGAACAAAATCCATGCTTACACCAACACTTCATCTTCTTTATCGGATGACATGTCTTGATTTTACTTTTCATTTCTTTTAATATGTCAAGGGTGACATAGGTTCCTCCTCTGATTCTTCATTTTCTTGTGTTGGCGCCAATGTCCCGTCTCTTGAATTGCAGTCGTCCCAATTAGGTTGACAGAAATATTCAAAAACGTCATTGTTCATTTATAGGTTGGGGAAATAAATTTTTAATACTCACGGTCACATAACGGTTTAGTTACCATCCACAATGGTCAAACGAACTATTTTGGTATGATATGTTGATCGATGGAGGTATAGCGATCTGTGAGAACTTTTAACATACAGAATCCTAGGTATGGTACTCCTGTCCAACAAAAAAAGGTAACAACTCCGTAACACTTTTCCCAATTACTATTTTCCTATTCACATGCCTTGATAAAGAAAATTAAACTAAATACTTGGTCAAAAGTGCGCATAACAGCATAAGTGAATAAACTAAATACTTGATCCAAACATCATAACGTATTTGGTTCAATAATATCAAAGTTTGTTATATGATATCCTATTTCAAAAAAATGATTTTAAGTCTTGTTATAAACAATTTGGTGTAGATTTTAAAATTAGATATACGGTGTGTGAATTGAATTTCTAGTTAAAAATAACTACTTGGTCAAACCCTTTACATATGCATGATTGTAAAGTAAAAAATAAAAACTAAAACTAAAACATAAGGAATCATAACTGTGTGAGTGGAGCGTTTGCATGCATGATCCCATGTGCGAATTGCATGTTATGGTTCTACAATATTAATCTAATAATCTGGTCAAACATTGGGCAATAAAACTAAAACAACTTGAAAAGTATTCATTTTTTCTCGTGTTTTAATTTAATTTTTTTATCATAAGTTACTAGCCTAATTAGTTGTATAGTTGATATAATATTAACAATGTCATGTGGTGTTTTTTGTCGCATATGTGTCATCGAACTTGTGTTCGATAATTTAAAATCGTAAACGTCTTTGTGGATACCGTTCAAGAGTAATCGCAAGGAATAATATTCTTCACATCTTTTCTTATTTCTTTATTTTGTTTGATTAAAAAATTTCCAATTAAGTTATTGAAATATGAAAATGATATTGTGCGTGTGAATAATATTATTCACCAGTCAAATATGAAGATGCACACAGATTGCACACCCAACTGCATGTCTCGTGGGAGATGTTTACAAGATACTCAAGAAAACTATCTTCTTATGATTAAATAATTAACAAATGGAGACAATAGTAAAAACAGTCAAAATTATACCCTTATGAAAAAGTGGTTGAGGAACAAGTATATTTTAGTTTATTAGAAAAATATGGGTCGGTATGGTTCTGTATCATTCGTTTTTCATATGTAAATTTTCTAATGTGCAATTTTTATGCTATATTTGTTAAAAAAATTCATATACGTTTAGGCATATTTAATAAGGGTCCATTGCCTTACACACAAAAGCAATATTCAATTCAAACAATTATATGTATGCTCAAAATTATCTTTGTTAATGGATCGATATTGATGAACGGTACCAAATTTCCGATTTGAGCTTGAAATTTACATATTATATAAAAAATTAACCACATAATAGTTTATCAAAAGACAAAATTGATGATTCTTTGTTTGTAGACAGAAGTTTAATCAATAAAAAATAGTTCAAATCTCTTGTTTCAGTTCACTCAATGAGAATTGAACATGGGAACTTGAAAATATACACACACTAATAAATATTAGTTTTTTTTAAACAATAATATTTTACTCTTTAAATACCACATAATCAACTTGTATTTGACCATCACTGATGCAATTAAACCACATCTAATTAAACACACGTAAAAAGGGGTCGTTGATATGCCATAAAAAAACTCAATTGTTTGATGGGTGGTCGGTTAATGACTAAATCCTCTTTAAAAAAAACTAGCTACAAAGCCTACAACAATATTCCAAATTTCGAAAACATAGCTCTCTAACTTAATTTAATTAAAAAATGCTTGATTGTTTTAGTAAATTAAAAGGCTAGACGGCGCATATGAGACAATTTACGGAAATCTGGTGGTTTTTATATTCAGTTATTCACCTTTTACTTGTTAGTGATGTTGTTAGCCACTCTTTAATGAATCATGTCAAGACATGGACAAAGACAGTTTTAAAAATAAAATAAATAAAATTAAAATTAAAATTAAAATTAAATGAAATAACTTTATGTTATACAGCATAACCTTTTTATAAATATATATTTTTGTATTTTAACATTTTGTAGTTTCTTTTTTTCTTCCAACGGCGGGCCTTATGATAATATTAATTCAAGTCTTGTGACTTTGAGATATGGGTTCAGGTCATGTCAAGTGTCTTCTTGTACAAAATGTATGCTAAGGCCGCGTAATTGGGTTCAAAACGAGAGTTAAATCAAGTATCAGATGCACATTTTGTTTATAGGTTTTTTTTATCTTGAATCTAATAATTTAATATTATAACATGACATAAACATGGACAAAGATCTAGTTGGTTGAGATATCTAGGCATGTGATGGCATTTACTTCAAATGCATGCAAATGTTCGTGTTTGCTCGACATTTTTAGTTATTGCTGTTTTGTTAATCCAACTTGTGATGAATCTATGGGTCTGCAATATTATCCATAGAGGTGGTGAAGTGATGATCACTCTATGAGGTTGTGAATAGCTGTATGAAAATTTATAACGAGTGTAATACAAATCATCTCACTTAAAACTACTATTGTAATGGTTAGTGATTTTTTAAATTAACAATTATAAATCTACTTTACTAACTATTTACGTCCACACCTTGCAGAATTTGAACTCTCGACTTTGTAACATAAGGAGATATCCCCTTGAGACAGTGAGTAATTTTTTAAGTTACAACGTTGATAACAAGAGTAGTAGATACATACCTCTATTTGAGGTGGGGACACGTGCAACGCTATTTCCTTCAATCATTTTCGAACGTTGATCTTAATGAAATTTAAGAATTTTAAGCTTAGAAAGTTGTATAATATTTAGCTCACTAAAAATAAATAAAATAAAAATTTTGAGCTTAATTATATTTTCATTGGAACGTCAAGGAAAAAGAATTTAAACACAACCGCGTATTTAAGTTAACACGATCTACAATCCAAATACACTTACAAAACCAAATACTAAGACTTTTGTTTTTAACTTTATATGAAATAAGAAATATAAAATAAACATCGAAAGAAACAAATGCATGGCAAACTGTATCGGGCAAAATAATTTTTAGGATAGTAGTAGACGTCATACATTTATGCCAAATTCGTTGGTGTTAAGTAATAGTTGGATATATCCAAAATCTATAATTGATGGATGGACCAACTGTTTTAGCAACATGTACAAGTAACCGTTGCACCCACAGCAGGCCTACCCTATGACCATCATATTCACAAGAAATCGGTTGTATAACGAAATATCTGAATTATTTTTTTTGTCTAGAAATGCGAGCAAGAAATAACATTTGGATGTTGCTAAATGGTTGCATGTTTAGTCTCATGTAATTCGCTTTTTTTTCTCTCGTATCTTTCTTCGGACTTAGTTTTTTGTTAATGGTTTTCTTTTAAATATATTGGTTGGTCTTAAAAAAAAATAATCAAAGTTTAACTCTTAAATTACACTATATTATGCTTGAGTTTAAACCTAAAACCCTTCTTTTAAAAAGCAGAGCTTTATCAAACGAGGTAACCCTACATTGACAATATAATTACAAAGTGTTTAACTCATTAGGATGCTCGACACACCTTCAGCAAAACTATTCAGCTTGATAGGGTATCTTGGCAACACCACCGCTGGTGCCTCGCCAACCCCATTTCAGCTTCCTATTTTGACGATCGCTACCTGCTCCATCAATAGATCATTTTGGGTTGTTTAAGTTATACTAGTTTGGGTTATTTTTATAATTTGAGTTTTGCTCCTATCAATATGTATTTAGAAAAAAATCGTTAGAAAAGAAGTGACTATCTCTCTCTCGTTAAGTCATCATTTAAGTAGTTTGGGTTATGCTCCTACCTTTACTTGTTTAAATGTTCTAAATAACTTCGCTCAACCACTTAAATCGATAATTATTAGTTGAAATAGACATTATAATTTTTTTGAACGACAAATGTGCGACCCTGCTTTGGATGATAAATGTTATAATAATCGGACTCAACTATCTGTTTCCCAACCGAGACCGCATACTCAACCCACTCAGGAGGATACTTATTGTTGAAAAACTCATTGGCTCAACTCTGATTATTTTTGCTTAAAGTGAGATTTAAACTTATAAATTTACTTTATTTACATGTCATGAGTACCTCACGATATTACTAGTTGTATCTCGCTTAGCACGGTTGTGGAATTGCATAGAGGGGAAAATGTGTAGAAGTTGATAGATGGTCCTAAGGGCGTAATTAGCATCGGTCAGATTTGACACGAGAGTGGGGTCCATTCTTCCGCCCCTTTTTGTTAATTGTCCGACTCAGCGCCATGTCATCACCTCTTCCATCGTGCTGTCACTCCCACCAATTCACTTCACTGCACCCACTCCTATTCCCACCTTATTATTGCCTTATATTTATTTCACACTCTTTTATAATCTTTACCCACAAAAGTTTTATATAGTTTACATAATTACTATGTAATTGTTCATAGTGAGATTCCGCTACTTCTTATTTCAAATTTAAATATATAAATTAAAGAATATTGTATAGATGGTCTCTCTGGTTTAATCAGATTGAATGTATGGACTCAAACTTTAAAAATTATATGTAAAATTAGTCCAATTTTTTTATGTGCATATTGTTTTCTTTTTGTCCTTGACAAAAAATTCATTTATTTTTATACATTTTATAAAGTTTAGACTAACTTTTTAATTTAATTTCAAGGACCAAAAGTGCAACGTGCGCATAAAAATTTAGACTAACTTTGTAATTTTTAAATTTTGGGGACCAAACTTACAATTACTACATAAAAGTCTAGACTAACTTTGTAATTTTTAAAGTTTGGGATCAAACATGCAATATGATCAGACCATTGGAACCATTTATGTAATTTTCTCTTTAAATAATAATGATATTAACATTTATAGAAATATTAAGTCTTCTATTTGATGCAATAGGTCTCTAGTTGGGATAATCAATATAAAAAGGACATTTTGCTCGTATTGTATTTCATTGAGTTTATTTTCTATAAACAAATGGTGTAGATTTAAATGTGTGTGGTTAAACGATATTAAGTGTGACGGTACCCTAGTTGAAGATCATTGACTACATGATTATCATTTATCAAATACTATTGTTTTTTATTGCTTTATTATCATATTCGATGGAACATTGTCTAGTTTAAGACCATTCATGTTTTAGCCCTAAGTATTTGCTAATATAATTTTAGATGATTTTCTATATTTCATTATCTAAGTTATTACTTTTTTAAGGGTGTTTGGCACAACACGTAATACCTGAGTAAGTTTTTTTGGGACGGGATATCAATTTTCTATACTGATTTTGTCATTTCATACCTAACTCACTCGGAAACAACCACTATGAAAAAACCCTCTTAAGTCATGTTTGAATCTAAGACGTAAAAAGTTTTAAGCCTAAACCATCACCCTCTTTTAAATCAATCAATATGACTAACATGATATAAATATTAAATATGGACTAAAATAATAAAATGATATTTTCTCTGTTTTATTTTGTTTTCATGGTTGATATCACCTGGTCGATTCCGGTGACATGACTTGGTAACTGTGTCTGCCATCGTGCTAACAAAAATATTTTGTTAGTTTATTATTCATCTTTAGATGGCATATAACTACATTTATTAATATAATAGGAAATATTAGAACAGAATTTGTCTTCATTATTTGTTAAAATTTGCATAATATATTAGGAAAAAAAGTTAGAAGCCGACAGTGGTAACGTAAGCCTTAAACATTTCTCGTAAAACAGAGACAGAAGCCTCACCGTGACGTTTTGCATCGGGAACCAACTATCTCAGTATCTCACACTATTATATGTTTTTTGTTTATTTCGCTAGCTGGAACAAACCATAAAACTATGCATGCAACTTTAATCCCAAACTCAATATCTCTATGAGAAAATTACAAAAATATTCTCTATGTTTTGATCATATTGCAAGTTTGATCCTTAGTTTAAAAATTACAAAATTTAGTCTAAACATTTAAAAGTTTGTTGCAAATTTAATACCCACCATTTGTGTCCGTTATTTTTAACGATCTGGGGACTAAACATGTAATATGGTCAAACCATAGGGACCAACTGCGCAAATATGAAATATTTTAAATTTAGTGTTATTATAAAGTAAACTTTTTTATAAACCAAAAATAATAAAAAATGAGATTTAAAATAAGGATATTTATAAAAATGATAATTCTTCAAACAAAATGTTTTATTTTTTTATAAATTTAAAAAGTTAATATTTTAACTATTTCTGTCCAAAAAATGAATCTTTTAACCAATCAAGCCTTGTGCTTTGTAGTTTATAACCTTCAGTCAAATGCACTAACAAAGTTAGATTTTTTTGTTAGTTAATGTCCTTGGATTGAATTGGTAATTTTAGAAAACCTCAGGGACCAAAAGCGTAAATTACTCTAATACATATTAAAGAATGTTTTTTTATATGTAAAATTGTTGTAAACTTATTTCTAAATCTTTTGGTTTTATTAAATGTCCTTTTTTTAACAATCGGTTCTTAAACGACTTTTTTAAACTGTTTGATTTTGTTAATGTAATTTTAACCGTTCAATTTAAGGAATGGTTTTAAGCCGCTCGACTTATTAAGTTATTTTTTAAATCTTTAGGCTTACTTAAACGTCTTTTTAACCATTTTTAATTTGTTCAGCTTATTTTAATTTTTTTTAACTGGTTTGAATTTTTTATACGTCCTTTTTAACCTTTTTTAATGAACGTAGTTTTTGTAAAACCGTTCAGTTTATTTAAGCATGTAATTTTAAATGACTTTTAAAACCGTTCAACTTATTAAACATCTTTTTGAACGGTTAACTTTTTATATAATTATTTAAACCGATAGGCTTGTTGTTTAATCATTCTGTTTATTTCAGCGTTTTAAATAAATCAAACGATTTTGAAAAGTTATTTTAAAGTCAAATAGTTTAAAAAAATATAATAAGACCAGTGGTTTTAAAAGTCATTTAAAAATGCTCAAACAAACCGAACGGTTTAAAAAACTATGTTAAATTTAAAAAAATGTTAAAAAGGCGTTAAAAACGAACAATTAAAAAAATTAAAATAAGCTAAACATTTTAAAATAAAAAACGGCTTAAAAGACGTTTAAGTAAGCCTAAATGTTTATAAAAGAAGTTTAATAAGTCGAACAGATTAAAAAAGTCTTTTAAGTATGATGAACTGTTAAAAAATACATTAAAAACCTAATATTTAAGAAATAGGTTTAAACCACCTCTTAAAAAAAGAACAATTAATAATACATTTTTTTAAAATGTAAAATAAAAAAATTTTTTTAAATATATGTAAGAGTAATTTACACTTTTGGTTCCTAAGGTTTTCTAAAATTACCAATTCAGTCCAAAAACATTTTGGTCATTTTATTAAAAACTATCAGAAAAATCTAACTTTGTTAGTATATTGGATTGAAAGAGATATGAAACAAAACCACCTGGCTTCATTGGTTAAAAAATTTTTTTTTGGACTCAAATGGTTAAAATGCACAAACTACATGGATCAAAATAGTAATTTACTCTATTATTTATACTTCTACGTAATTTAAATAATATCTTATCTTATAATATTGTTTTATAATTAAATAAAATTTATTATATTTAATATTTTATTTATTTAAATCGTGTAATATTCGGGTTTTTGTATGAGCATGTCTAGTAGTTCATCCCACACAAATACTATGGTTTAGTTAGGTAAAAGAAAATTATTTTGCACTAAATTAGACATCATTCCATTGTGAATAAACCGTAAATAGTGGGTGGTACAAGTTGTTTGTACTATCTATGTTCAAACGCAAGGCCCAGGTTCATGATATTATTTTAAAATTAAATTTAATGGTCTTTAACTCTTATATACACGGTAACATATTTTTGTGAAGTATATATGTTTATAAAATAAATTATGGTAATTTGTTTTCAAACTAGCTTTCATGATATTCGTTTGCATAAAAATATGATGTTTTTCTTAATTTTCAAACAAGTCCTTTTAGTGTTCCTATTACTACAAAAATGTTAAATAAGCGTCCAATCATCTAAAAAGTAAAAAAAATATTGAAAGAAATAACATCAAAGGCGAAGATGGCTATAATACAATATCATATACACGTCAACACCTTGTTTGGTAATGATATTTAGTCAATTTATTCAAAAGGACATTTTTTAAGAACTTTTATAAGAAAAAAAAATATTTTATGAATTTTCCGTAAAAAAATTACTGACAAAGTTAAAAAAAATTAAAAAAACATACAGGTGTGTGACTGCCACCCCCACTCCCGTTATAAATAGCAACCCCTAGTTTTCCCCCACCTACAACACCACACCACACCACCTCTTCAATACCACCTTCAATTCCATCATCACTCATCACTCATCACATCTCCAATGGCTGCACACCGCCCATCTGCCGCCGCAGCCCCACCGCACCTCATCTACCTCGACGACACGTGGAAGAATCTCTCCAAAAAACACACCACCACCGCCACCACCACCGCCGCCACTCACCGCCGGTGTGCCTTCACCAGAAAATGCGCTCGTCTCGTCAAAGAACAAAGGGCCAGATTCTACATCATGAGACGATGCGTCACAATGCTCGTCTGCTGGCGAGATTACGGAGACACCGACTCGTAATCAGCAACAACAACATCTAATTTGATCCACCCTATGCGATTCACCCTTCAATTCCGACGAATTTCGTGGTGGAGGTGGGGAAATTATTCAATTAGACAGCAGGGGATCGTAATTTGTACAGTGATTTTGGTGTATAGAATTTTTGGTAGATTTAAATTGATGGGTGTTTCTTGTTTCAATGATTTTTGGGTGTTTTTGATTCGATTGAAATGAGAAGCGAGTAGTTAGGTAGCTGGAGATTATAAATGAAGCTCATTAAATTGTGTTTATGGGTGTTTGAGCTTTGTTGTTGTTCTTGATGATTGAAGTGATTGTGTGTTAGAGAGAGAAGGTGAAGTGTGTGAGAGAGAGTGAGTGAGTGAGAGATTCCATTCAACATTGCAGGTGCAGCCCTGTGATCCAGTGTGCTTGGCTGACACATCTCTTCATTTTATTTTATCAAATTTAACATTTTGTAAATATTAACTTGGTAAAATATACAATTATAAAACTTATTTCATTGCATAAAAACATTAATATGTATGAAATACAATAAAAACATTGCCTTTTTAACTTTCCAGACCTGTTTGTCAAGTCAAGCAATAGATACTTGATTTTTTTAGTGTTAAGTTATACAAACATCCATTTTTGTTATTAAAACATCCTATAGTCTTTATCACTCACCATGTATCTATATGTATAGAGAAACATGTTGGAAAAAATAAATTAGGTGTATCAATAATATATCTATTTTTTTTATTTTTTAACTTAGATAAGTGATTTTTTAACTCTTTAGACATAACGTAGCACACAAATGTATAGTTTTATTTCTTCATGGGATTCTTATAAAGTATGCTACAAATCTGTACTTTATTTCTTAAGAATTTATGTTTTAGAAGCTTTACTTTTTTTTGGTTATGTAATATATATAATTTCTTTGGGTTGAAAGGAATCAATTATAAAATTTGAGTTGGATTTACTTGATATCAAAAGTTAGTTAAATAAGAAAATAATAAAAAAATAACTGCGTAGGATTTTGTCTTTACATATAATAATAATAATAATCTTATCAACTAAAAGATTAAACGGTAATACAAGTTAGAGGAGGACCACATTAGCGGTTGCAACTTGTTTGCAATTCCTAACGGGATATCTTTGACTATAAAAGGGACCACTTTGACTTTAAATAGTTTTTACCCGTTGGGTAATTTCATTTTACCCCCTAAGTTGTTACGGGTAATTCAGATTCTACGGCTCGTATTCCACCTATTTACCCTTTTGACACTTATGGTAAAAACAAGCTTGCCTTTTTCTCCACCAAATTTCATCTTTACGTTATTTGGGGCAACAACTTGTTGCATTTATGTTTCTCACAATGTTTTCCGTTTCCCCCTATATTTCATCAATATATTTTTATTATAAATATATATATATTTATATATATATATATATATATATATATATATATTTTTGCGTGAAACAAGTTTATATGATTTTAGAAACTAAACAATGTTGCATCTTATTTTGCTATTTGTAGTTAACGTTTTGAGTTTGAATTAATACATGTATTTATTATTAAATATTTCTAGATTTCATAGGTTTATATGATTTGCATGTGTGTTTTGAAAAAAAATTAATATTTTATTTTGTGCCGATTAGATTGTGTTGAATACTTAATATTTTACCAATGTTATGGTTTAACAAAAAAAATCGGGATCATCATAATATTGATTTTAGATCACGAATGCAAAATTAGTTTTAACATATTTGCATATCTTTGTAGTCCACGAGAAGAGTGCAAATATAAACTTCAACTTATTGCTAAAAAGAAATAAGACATTACAAAATTTCAACAATAATTAACTAACCAAAAATAACAATGTTCAACAAAAGTAATGAAATATGTAATAAATATATAAAAGTTGTGTTGTTATGACTTTAGATAGATCAAACAAATACAAATGAAACTTTTCCATGTTTGTTTATTTAAGTTAACAAATAAAGTCTAACACGTAAATGAACATCGTATTCACTACTTATAAAGTAAAGTTATCCATGTTTTAAGTTTAGTTACTTTTCTAATGACAAAAGCACACACTCCATATATTACAATGTTATTTTAGAACCGCCAACCATTTAGGTACAAAACTTAGTTACGTGATACATACCATTAGACAAAAAGTATGTTGATATGTTCGTTTATTAGTAGAAGAAACCTAACACAAACAAAGATAAAAAGATGAAAATAAAATATATACATTTGATGACTGTTTGATTCGTTTGATTACCACCATTCGTATAATAATAAAACAATCGAGCCATATTTTGAACGATAAGAAACCTATAGAAAACAAAATCGGTACAATGAGTCCTCATACTATGAATGATTACCATAATCACTCCGTATGGTTGCTCAAGTTTCTTGAATGATAGAATTAACCTCGGAAGTTATTTTAAAGGGAAAATTCCTATATTATCCCTTTTCATTATGGTTTCCCCCACAATTTCCCCCTTTTATCGATTTATAAAATGTCCTCTGCTGATGAGGCGTCAGCGCCTCTTCAAACAGGGCGTCAACGCCTTACAAATGGGCAAATGACTTGGTGACACGTATAGGTGACACACCGCCTATACACGTCTAAGAGGCGCGACACGTCTACCATACAGGCGACCGCCTCTATCAAATGAGCGCTACCGCCTCCTCCTTACAGGCGGCCCTTTCTTAAGCAGTGGATATTTTCAGAACTTGATAAGAGGGGGACATTTTAGGGGAAAGAATAGTGAAAGGGAAAATTTGAGAATTTTCCATATTTTAAATCATATGATGCTAAAATATAAGGACCCAAAATGGATATTAAAGAATACAGTGGGTCTGGATGTAATTACGATTTGTCCTCGGGTGTGAATTATTGTCCAAAGGGTAGTTCCAGCTGGATTGTTACAGTTTTGAAGGAGTTGGAGTGGATCTGACTTTTTGCTGATAACCACAATTTTTTTGGAAACAAAAGTAGTACACATTTAATATTAATTTTTCATCTATCACGGATCAAAATATTGTTTAAAACTATCAAACAATTTTGTTTGAAAAAAGGTTATTATAAGAATAGATTATACGTAAATAAGGGAAGTACCCATTATATGTAAATAAGGGAAAATCATTGGTTCAAATCTCACTCTAAGCAAAATCTCAGAGTTGAATCAATAGGTTTTCTCAACAATAAGTTTCCTTCTAAGGAGGTTAGGGGTGTGGTCCCGGCTGAAAAATGAATAGATGTGGCCGATTACTTATCCTCCAAAATAAGAATAGATTACATAATATAACCCTGAAACTTATGACTATTTAAACATTTTATAAGTAAAAAGTTAAAACCATTTTTTGATATTATATTTCTTGAATATTGGTTAAATGCGTTTTTGGTGCTTAGATTTGATTGTTAATAATTATATGCTTTTTTGACATTTTGTTTCCTTTGGGAACAAATTACCATAGTCAATGATATGGAGATCTGAGGATGATGATAATCATGATGATTAGATTAGATTTGATAAGATCAAAAGTGACGCCAAAGTAAAAGTCCATGAGAAAGAGGCCCAATCAATATGGTTATGAATTAAGTGGATGCATAAGCATGCTTTGCAACAATAAAACCACTTTTCAAAATAAAGTGAAAGCATGCTGTTGTAATCCTTGGTCTTCATTTCTAGTGGAATAATAATTATATAAAAGAAGAATTCTGGTTATATGCAACTATTATCCTTGCATATATGTTATGGTTGATTTAGGCCCATTTGTTTTTATATGTTATATTCTATTGTTATTTATGGCACTTTTATAGCTTTTGCAATTTTTAGAACTAGGTTGGTGATCCAATAAACTAAGTGAAATGCATCATCATGGTTTTGAATAAGTAGTGTTAAAACAAAATAAGTTTTCACTAAAATTAGTTTACTACAATTATCCTTTTTCAAATGTTTTACTTGATCTATGATTTCCATCCTGGTCCTATTATGTTAGTTATTAATTTATAGTCGTTGAGTAGATCAAATTTAGTTCTAGAACCATAACTTATTAGCCACGGAACATAGTAAAGTTATCTTTTTCATCGAGTATGATTAGGGGGTCTAACTCATATCCTCCTTAAAAGAAACTTAAAGTTGATATAAAATAAATTAACAAATTATAGTCCCCAGAGATTCATTAGACCACCTTATAATTAACTTCCTTTGTTTCGTCCCGATGAAATTAGTAAAAACTACAAGGTAAAAAAAATGAAAAATAAGAAGTTTTATAAGATACATACAAGGTTATAGATGCCAAGACTATAAATTGAATGTTTTTCAATCACCAAGATATATATGCCAATACTATAATTTGAATGTTTCTCAATCACCAAGAGTAACGATATATAGAAAGATAATATTAGTAAGTTACATATGCGTCAATAATGATGTAGTTTTGAGTGTTAGGAATTGATAAATATATAACTTCAGAGAAATCTTCATAGTGGAGGGATCATAATCGAGCATAGAGATTAAGGACTATTGGTGTACTCAAAACTTTAATTATTTCTAGTCAAAGCCTTTAATTTGTTTCTTGACCACTATACAATCATTCTATATTACCCACTTTGATTTAAAAATATTCTAAAAAAGATGATCAAGGCTAGTTTCCTTTTGTATGGCTCTCATGTTTGATTGTTTAGTTGCCTATTATGGTTTTCACTTTAGTATTGTGGTAGTCTAATACATATTTAAATTTATATAAAATGATAGAATCAACTTTGTGTTAAAACAACAAATGCACCCCATCCCAAACCTTGGTCATTAACTTCGCCTCATTACGTTAGTTGCGCTTCCTTTAATGCGACTAATTTACATAATTGTCTATTATAAAATTTGAACCCCCAAACCTTATGAATAAAAACACCACTATGTATAAAGCATATACCATTGGACTACAAGCCCTTTTGTAGAATCCTAACTAACGGCCGTGGCTCCATCAAAATGAATTAATATAATTAAAAGATTTATACATTCTTATAAATCTGAAGACTATAAATGTTTTTAATAAATGCATTATAAAACCTAGACAAAAAAACTTAAAAAAAACTTAACACATAGACAAAATATGTTTAAAAAGGTATTTAAGAAGCATTGTGGATGGGGTCGAGTTGTTCTCTCAACTTAACTCAAGCTTCATCATATCTACTTTGATATCATGGGCAATAGATTCTTTGTACTCATATTAGTAAAGCCACAATTCACAAATCATGCCATATTATATATTATTTTGAAGATTTATTTTCTCAAAACTGAAATTAGATCAACAGGTTAGGAAAAAAAATCAATAGCGCAATAACGAGCATAATTCGACAAACATGGACAATGAAAAAAATGTGAAGACGTCATTGGTCCATATGTGACTATATTAATTATTATATATATTTACATGTTAGATATTTAAGTTATAAATGATATCACTTATTAAATTTTTTGTTGGAATAAGTTTGAATTTGAAGATACCCAATTGAGGATAAGATATTTTGGAACTAATTTGGATAAATTGTGTCGGGAGTTATTGTTTATTTTGTCCTTTAAGCACTTTATTGTTAGTACCATTGGTGAGTCACATGTCATTGTCTTTAAGTTGATCCATTTACATCTTTTAATTTTCAAAATTTCTGCCTTTGTGTGTTTAATAAATTTTTATAAAATACATAAGAACAAAAAATTGGATAACTTGTGGTATTAACAGTAAGAAATATGCATTTCTTGATGTGTCACTTGGTTTGTCGTCCATATCCACTTTATTTCAAACTTTATGTCTTCATCAGTTTCATAAATGTTTCTAAAATACATTAGGATAATAATGTGGATAACATATGATAATGATTACAAAAAATATGCATATCTTGATGTTTCACTCGTGTATCCATACTTATATGTAGCACTAGTCCCATATCTATGTTTCTATGTATGTTTAACTTGGGAACACATAATTGTTTGACAAGATAATATATCAGTATTGTACTAGACCGAAGATAAGAGATGTATAGTGAAACGGGATTAAAGTGTATAGTACCGTATACACGATCCGCACCGGCATTGTAACTAACATTTTAAGATTATATCCAAAGAGACACATGTTCCCTCACGGATTTGGTTTATATCATTGTGTGACTAACTATATCATCAAAGTTGTTTCTTTGGAATGATTTCACGAAATATTCTGCTAAACATTTTGGCTGTAACAAACAAACGTTGATAAATTCATCTCGAATTCAATTGGCTATGCAAACAGATGGGTTTTGGTGGGTCGACCAGACCATGGTCTGGTTGTTTTATGGTTCGTTTTTGGGCCTTGTTTTATGGGCCTATGTCTTCTTTTCTTTCTGCACTTTAATTTAACATTATTGGGCCTGTTTATTGGGTTATGCATTTAAAAGTCCTTGTGCTTAACTTCAGTGGTTGTAGCCTTGTAGGTGGTGGAGCACGTGGGCAAAAGGGTTCCAAGGGACAACGGGATAAGAGCATTCACAGTGAAATTTTTAAAAATATGTGAGTGTGTTTGGTATATTATATGAAATGGTTTTGAGTGGTTGTGAGTGAAGGAGAGAGAAAATGTTATTGTTGATTGGTATATTTGAAGAATCACTGTTCAATCCCTATAATTTTTTTAATATTTTTTACAGTGGTTGTGAGTGGATGAGAGATAAAAAAGTAATGAAAGGGTATAAAAAGTATAATTTAATTGAAAAGAAAAGAGAAAATATAGTGATTTCTAGTGTAATTATATGGATAAAAATAAGAAATCCACTGTGAATGCTCTTAAAGTTCCATAATATTAATGAGCAGATTTTTTTTTGATAAAAACCGTAGTAAGTTGATATTGATCACAAGTAATAGCTAGGGTCATCTGTGAAAACTTAGTCCATAGCAGCAATTGGTTAGCTACAACTGGGCTCTAGTGGCAATTGAGCGTTAGTGACAACTAAGCATTAATGGCAAGCCACAATTGAGTTTTAGTGGTAACTTGATAAGCGGAAACAATATTGGTCATCATGTGAGATCAGCTACACTGAATTTGGCACTAATGGGGATGCCATCATTGGTAACTTGAGTCGAGTTCTTGTTGGTGTTTTCCCTTTGATAAAAGTGTCTGAACTATTGATAGTTATAACCGCCAACAGCTAATTGAAATATTGTAATGATTCATTCTTATATGAAATATATTTTTGGTGTGGTTTTTACATGAATTTTGGTACGTGTTTAAAACAATACTTGCATACTTATACATATCTCTTTTGTCCTATCCGATTAAACATTATATAGTATTACCAAAATATCTTTTATTTGAGAATAATCTCACACGATTTACAAAGACCATCCAACAAATACAAAAAACCATAAAACCTACATAAAAGAATGTTGCACTTGGCTCATCCTTTCACCGATTCACAAGTATTCGAGACCATATTGACCAATTGAACCTGTAAACTGTCAGATCGTAGATTTAATTGTTGGTCTCGCTTTCGAAACATTAGTAACCAATATCAAATTTAGTATTAGTATATATTATTTACATTGACTACCGACTATTCATGTCTTTGTTACTTTATCATTTGAGTTAGTTTGTTATAAGAGTGATGATATCAACTCTTTACTAAGAATATGAGTTAATTTAAGCCAACAACAAATTATTTCCAGGTCTGTTAGTTTTAGGAAGGGTCAATTTGAATTTATTTAAATTAATAACTTGTCAATTTGGACCTACCCAACTTATACATTGGGTCAATTTGGTTTGTTATTATAAGACATGTTAAGTTAAAATGTGGCTAAATGAGTAATGGCGACCCCCACCCACCACCATTGCGTGGCATTAGCATCTTCTATACGCCATCACCACTGATATTGTCATCACAAAACACACCACCACCGACGCCCCCACCACCAACATAACACCCCTTTCCCATTGTTTCTTCAATTCTCACCACTACCACCTCCACCATCAACTCTAAAGCCTCCATCACATCATCAACACCACCACTACCATCATTCATTAATCATTATCACTAGCTGTCATAAAAACAAACACATTAAGTGAACCCATTTTGAAACTTAAAAAGTTCAAGGTAAACTAACTTTTGACCCTTTAGTAATTGACGGATAAAGAGCTTGTTTTATTACTCTCAATTGACGAGCTACGTCGAACACAATAAACATTCTGTATACGTGAATCAATTACTTTGAAATAGATTTGCCCCTTTTCACAAAACTTGGGGGGATAAAGTTATAAACTTAAAAATGTGAGGGACTAGTACGGGATATAATAAAAAGAATCCGTGTTAAACACGCGCGCGTGGGATAAAAGATGAAATTGTTGTAATTCTTATTCGGTCTATAAAAGAAGGTAGTCGGCATCTTAATAAAAGTTAGAAACCAGAAGGTTATGGCCTGCGATTTTTCCGTCAAATCGTCGCTCCGATTTCTTCCATTTTCGCCGTTGCTTTCACGCGCTTATTTGATCGTCTTCGGCAACTGGTATTTCTACTGTTCTTATACGATTCATCATCTTAATCACACTAATGCGCTTTTTCCCCCAATTTAATCAGTCTTAAATTGGGTACTCTATATCGAATTCGACGTGTTTAGTTTCTATGGAGTTGTAACTGTTATTAATCTTTGTTAATGATATGTATATGATAGTTGTTTGTTTTGGGATACGAGCTTTAGATTTCTGTGAAAGTAAGTTATTAAGTGTTCTAGGGTTTTCATAGTCCACACTGTTGATTAAATGCAGATACTCCTGTATTCCACTGTTGAGTTTCACTGCACTTGCTAAAAGTTGCAAATTTAACCAGTGGATTCTTGTGAGTTGCAGATTAGAAGATACATACGTTTCACCCTGAGGGCTTTATTTCTAACTCTAAAGTTTCAGTGTAGGCTCTAGTTTTTAGTACCTGATGGGTGTTAAGAGTTAAAATCTAACAATTGTTTGCACTCTTTATACTAGTGATTGAAATTTTAGTGCCTTTATTGATCAAGAACCATTCAGTCATCTGCTTGAGTTTTGTACATGATGGGTGATGACAAATTTTGTTTTTACAAAAAATATCTGAGACATTGACCTGTGATGACATGATAATGTGACAGCATAGAGATAAGTTTATCCACTAGAGTGAGTTGACCGGGGAATTAATTAACGGGGCTTTAAACTTTAATGATCAATGCTCGTTTTGTTAATGGGATTACTGGCAAGTGACTGTAAATTAATATGATCACATCTAAGTAAAGATAGTGTCTTTTGTTACCTGGTTCTATATCATTTTTACTGCTGCATGCCAATGAAATATGAAATTATTATATATTCACACACATTAAGCGTTTAAAACTCTAGCTCACTTAAGAAGGAACTAGTGTAAAACATAAGGTGCATTAGTAGCAAAAGGAGAACAAAAACAAATGATGTTACAAATTTTTAAGTATGTCTGATATAATATTATCTCAATGCTTTATCTTCAGGCTAGTGAAAATTTAGGTGCTATGGCTGAAGCAATTGATTTGACTGGAGATGGAGGTGTCATTAAGACAATTGTGAAGAGAGCTAAACCTGAAGCAATTGCTCCTTCAGATAGCCTTCCTCTTCTTGATGGTAATAATTTTCAGAACTTCTAAACTAATGTGAGTTGCTCTTAATGATTGTTACAAGGCACTATAATTGTTTACGAATTGGGCTCTAATTCTAGTTTCATTGTCTTGAGTTGTTGATAATATCCAACCCTACTAAAACATATACATGTCGTCGTCTATCATGTTTTGGATTCTATATGTCAAACACATAATGGCGCAATAAAGTTGAATTCTTATTGTTTAGGTGTAAAGACACAACACCATCATGTATTTATTTGCATTAATTAACCTGTAGTTGTGAAAACGGTTTCTCATGTGTTGTGTTTGAACCGTTGGGCAGTGCAATATGAAGGGAGTCTGGCTGAAACAGGTGAAGTTTTTGATACTACACATGAAGACAATACAATTTTCACCTTTGAACTAGGCAAGGGCTCTGTGATAAAAGCATGGGATGTTGCTTTAAGAACAATGAAGGTTGACTCATCTCTGCTGTTTACTGGTACTCCACTTTTAGATTGAATATACTTTATATGTTCATAATGTTTTTTTTTCAGGTTGGGGAGGTTGCCAAAATAACATGCAAGCCAGAGTATGCCTATGGTAGTGCTGGTTCTCCACCAGAGATCCCTCCAGAGTAACTACCTCACAGCCTTGTGTCTAATTTTGCATGACTAGCCATATTACGCATGTGTTATTCCATTTGAACTACAAGTAGCTAGTTGTGATAATTGTTTCTTCTGAATGACTACCATAGTCGACTATATGGTTATTGATTGATTTCGGAATGTGCAGTGCCACTCTTATCTTTGAGGTGGAGCTTGTGGCTTGCAGGCCAAGGAAAGGTTCTAGTGTGGCTAGCGCCTCAGATGAAAGGGCCAGGCTAGAGTAAGTTGTGCATCTCCTTCATTTAAGAACACATCACATTGTCGAACTCCATATACTTTAACTTATTGTTTTGGATATTTTCAATGCTTAAATGGATCTCATAAAGTTATAATGTGGAAAATCATCTTTAATAATCAGTGAGCTCAAGAGGCAAAGGGAAGCGGCTGCTGCACAAAAGGAAGAAGAGAAGAAGAAGCGTGAAGAAGCAAAGGCAGCGGCTGCTGCTCGTATTCAAGCCAAAATGGAAGCTAAGAAAGGCCCAGGAAAGGGGAAGGGCAAAGGAAAGTAGCCCACAAGGCTATTTTTCTGTCACTAGCTCCTCATATCAATAACTAGAGCTTGAATAATTAATCTTATATGAATAAACATGTCAACTTTTAACTTATCTTCTGGTATGTAGCTTGAGTACGTGAAGATACTATTATAAGTTCTACACTTGGCTCCCTTGCTCTTTATTTAATCTTGGGTTATGTCGTTATTTTGTTAATTTTAGATAAGTGCAGTTAGTTGTCAAAGAATGGTTTTGTACTTTTGTCGTATGTCATTAGCAAAGCAGTGACTTACTATAACCTGAACGGCTGAACCTTCTTCAATGCTAACTGCTTTGGTAGTTTTAATTAAGAGTTTACTTGATTGTTAAAGTGGTTAACAATCACCCCTGCAACCAAAGGCAAACTAGGAAGCTAACACTGACCCCTATGGCTAAGCCTAAAAGCGAACTATGTTACAAGCCAGATACGAAGCCCCACCCAAAAACCAAAACTGCACGCTCATTTGAAAATCTCTACCCTTTATCCTATCATTGATCATGTTTGAAGAAGTATAAGTCTATTAAATTTTGTCTAATTTTATTTGCTCCTCTCATATCAGTCTTGATTTGCCTCTGCTCTTCCCCTCCATTGTAGAGTGGGTTAGAATGAACATAAAAAGCATAACAGGTGACACCATTGAATGCATAACGGGTCAAGGTCTCTAAACATCATTGCTCATTTGCTCCTCAGAATAAACAGTCTTTTTATCCAAGCTTACCATCACAACTGGTAAAATTCATCACGGTACTAGCGTTGATCATCTTGATTCATGATTTTGGTTTCATCTTTCGTTTGTTTAGGTTTCTTATTTTTGTTTTTGTTAGCGGGCCTTAATCTGTCATTATGTTGCTTATCAAAGTTATACTAGTGTAAAGCTGGCTATTATCAATTTCAAAGCTTGAAAAGCCATTTGATTATACTAGTGGAAATGGAAATTTTGAATGTTTATCATAAAATACAGTATAAAGTATAGACAGTCTTCTCTCTAGCTTTTTTCTTTAAATGATGATAATCAGAGTTTCACTTCTTCTGCGTTTTCATTTTATGATATTTTTTACTTATTGGGTGCAATTTTTTCATCTGAATGAAACATTGAAGCTTCTACTCAGAGATTATACGAGCTATAAGCTATTTGTAAAACAACCCGATTAAACCCAAACTCATTGTGAACAGTAAGTTTTAACCCATTTACCCCCAGCCAAGATGCATCCAAGTATTTCAATTCAATTATTGTAAAACACTTTCTTCCCAAAAGAAACCTAACGATAGTGTACACCGATGACAAGAGGCAAGAGCTAAAAGGGTTACATGTATCAAACCCTAAATGAACCATCCATATCTTCTTCATTGTCTCGCCAAGCAGATCCAACTCTGAACTTACAAACAGGGCAAGTTCCTTGCTGCTTTAGCCATGGATCAATGCAAGTAGCATGAAACTGCAATAATACATACATATAGATTGTCATTTCTATTTTGTATATTAGTGAACCGCTAAGAGGATGTATTTTAATTGCTTTTGTATTAATACATACAGATAGATTGTCCTTTCTGTTTTGTATATTAGTGAACCGCTAAGAGGATGTATTTTAATTGCTTTTGTATTACTGATTGTTAAGCATGAATAAATGAGCACACCTGATGCAAACATGGTAAACTACGAACTAGTTCCCCTACATTAACTTGCTCCAAGCAAACACTACAAGTCAAATCATCTTCTGATGATTTTCCACCAACTGTGTTACCCGCCTCAACCTTCTGCCACCAGAAAAAGAAATGTTAAACAGATTCATCAAATTGCAGTTTGTAAGGGGGTGTAAGATGGAGATGTGTTCCATATAGAGAACTTGGAAATTATGCACAGAGAATTAGATCATGAAATAAAATAAGTGTCCTACAGGAAGGAAAAACATAATTACCTCAGGTGTCACCGAGGATGAACCTTGATCCACTGACGAGCTACCACTGTTATTAAAACAAATATCAAATTTCAAAGAGGGCCAATGATGTGCTGATCATAGAAGTTACAAACTCAAAGTTTAGTCATTTGGAGCATATCTGAAAACCAAGTTTATAAATCCAGCTTTTAAAATACCAAGTTGTTGCTTGAATACTTGACATTAATCATATGAAGATGTTAAAGTAACAACACCAAACATTTCACATTGCCTGTTGTACATGTTAAATGAGAGTAGATTTGGTACAGGAAAGAAGTCAATGAATCATATAACTAACCTTTTAGAGTTGGCAACCTTGTATTTATGGATAGGAAGAGAATTTACATCTTCCTCACTCATTGAGTTGGCAGCTGGAGCATTGTCAGTATCCAGTGCTCTTAAAGTTTCATAATCTGCAAATGCATATCAACATTAACCAAATTAGAAAGTAAAAACCAACTGCCTCGTGAAACTGTAATAAGTGAATCTCACGATCCAGAAATCATACAAATTAAGATAACCACACTAAAAATGTACCTAAATCATCAAATTCCCTGTCAAGAAGGGCAAGCTGTAGTCTGAGCCCTTGCAACCGCCCTCGTGTTGCAAGTGCTATTGAAGGTGGCATTTGCAACCTAAGTTCAGTATGACCAAGAAGACCACTGGCAGCCACTGCATTTGCTTGGGCCTGAGCTTGGAGTTGCTGACAGGTGGCATACATTCTTAAACTTGTAGCCATCAAAAAGACACCAAGTACTAGCCAAAGCTTAAATCAAGAAAAAAAGAAAAAAGAAACTTAGATATTTATTAAACAGTATATATAGAACAGTAAACATAGAAACAATTAAAAAGTTGAAGTGGATAGTACCAGGAAGTTTGGTGACATTTGGTGTGAGTTCAATATCATGAACAACAAGAGAACTGTAACATGAAAACAGGTAATGAGTGGAAATTGACTAAAGCCACTGTTTGTAAAAATGCAATATAAAAAAAGGTCAAAACTAAAAAACCCAAATATACCTGTGACAAGAAAGGCAAGGGAATTCGTATTGACAGGCCGAGGTGCATGGATTCGCTGACAAACAAAATACATAGTCAGAATAAAGTGGATTTTCGAACATTAGTATCGCAAACAAAATACATAGTTAGAATAACATGATTGTTTAATTCATATATACTCAAAGAACATGCTATAATATAGCAAAAAGAAAAGATATACCACAGCACGGCGTTCAGGAATAAATCCTGGAAACCCAGCTTCTATGTCCCCCCTGCTTCCTCGAAATACAAAGCTCATGATTGTTGAGTTTTACGTCGATATTTTGTCAACAACTTTCAGTTATAATCAGTCCTACATCAGAATTGTCAGTAGATCAGCAAACTCGAAAGCTTTTAATAAATCAAGATCAATCACAGTCTATTCCATATGAGGTTTAACCCAAGATAGCTCCAAGGTACTTTAGAAATGCAATTTCACACTGACACATACAACCAGAATCACAAATAAACCTCACTAATTTATCACTTCAAACAAAAGGACATAACGAATCAAGATTTGCATTGGTCTAAACAAACAGGTGTATACAATTATGTACTGTTCCAATACTTCCTAATCTTTAACAGACCTCTACGAAATTTGGGTTAAGATAAAACAAACCATATGGTATCAAGTACACCTACACAGGATAGTTCTAAATTTCTGTCGGATTATCAAGTAAATCATGGTCTGTACCAAATGTATACATTAAGTTGTTTTGAACATAGCAACTGCAAGATCCGACGATCTATGGGGCTATCAGCATTGTCCAAACATTCACAAACAAGTAATTGATCCTTGTTTTTAGGATTACGAACCAAAACAATTACATGAAGCACAGAGAAAATAATCAATCCTCCTTTTCACTCCAAATAGATCATTCACTAACCAAATTACGAAAACCTAAAACCCCCAAACTCGCATGTACTTCCCCCCTAAAACAAACACCTAAACTGCTTTTAAACAAATGAAATGGTTATAACAAACCTTTTATTATAGCAAAGAACGAATTCAATCAGAAGATATGATCCAAATCAACACAGAGAGCTTCGATTAATTGAAAGAACAGAATAAAAAGAAAACCCTAATTCAGCAACACAATTGCAACATTCACTTAACAAAGAAGATAAAGAGAAATTGATACTTACAGAGTTGAGATTTACGTCGACTGATTGAAGTGTATGTGATTAGGGAAGGTGAATTGAGAGTTGGAGGTGGGAGATGCACTTGTAAGTTGTAGTTGTAGCCGGAGTCGAAACGGTCGCTGTATCAAGTTTCTGGACAACTCTTTTGGCAATACACCTAAAATGTTAGTTTGTAGTTTATTTCTTGGAAATTATTTAATAAACCAATTAATGATTTTTTCTTTTGAACGTTAATTGTACGAGCATGTATTTTTCAACCGGGACCGTATCCCGTACCCTCTCGAGGAGAAACCCACAACTAGAAAATTCTTATGGTTCAGTCTAGAGTGTTTTTAGTCCTGAACGAAACTCAAACCCATAATCTTCCATTTGAAAAGCTATGAGGCTACCACTAATCAGCCTTATTTTTTACCACATATTCTTAAAATTTAAAAGTAAATTACATTTTAAGTTAATTACATAAATGGTTCTTGTGCTTTATTTAAAAAAAAAATTTAAATACTAAAAGTTTCAAGTAATAGTTGGAGACTTGTGGTATTGTCTTTTCAATTATGTAATGAAAACAGACGTTAAGTTTGTTAAATTTAAATAAATTAACCAAAATACCATTTGATGGACTATTTTGCAATTTTGTATCTCTCTTTTATGCAAGGACTATTTGTGTAATTAACTATAACTTTAAAAAACCTAACCCTTCCCCCTCCATCACCACCGCCTGTCCCCAGCGGCCACCATCTAACCACCACCATCTTACCAACCCTTTCCTTCACCTTTAATCACCTTGACCTCCTAACCACCAGTCACCACACAACATAGTCACACACCCACCAACTATTATCGAACAACCACGAACACCACAAGAATCTGACCCTATTTGGATTGTCAAATATATGATTATAAATTTATAATTATATGGACATTTGTGATTTCATTTATGATTGCTATACATTAAATCCAATCCACCATGGCCATTTCACCCCACCAGCACACCACCACCCTTCCCACTAAATCGCAGCAAAAACAAAAGATTACTCCTAATACATATCACGAATTGCAAATCAACCCAACTCTATAACTTAATTACGAGTAAGAGATCAAGCACCGTCGTTAGTTTGAAGACAAAATTGAAAACACAATAGCCCAACCTGATACGTGAAACCTTTTACACCAAAAGATGTTATTTTGGATAAACCAAATAGACCATTTATGTAATTAACTTTTATAAACTTTAGATCTTTTGTATTTGGTAAATTTAGACAAAGAAGATAACATAAATATTTTTTTATATTCACTTTACATTATTTTGCTCAAAGGGCGTTTGCTTTTGGAGTTAAGTTCGGTTATTGGCTCAAATGTAAGTGCATTTGCTGGTTAAAACTCGCTAACTAAGGAATTTGTTAAGTTCGTAAGATAATTACTCATGCTTTGAATAAACTTTATTAAATGATTGTAAAGGATGGTGTAGTGTATATATTATTTAGTTCTCAAATGAAACAAAAAAACATCAATAATTAGAAAACAATTCTCAAATAATTGAACAATTAATAGAATATAAAGGCACACGTGGTATAGAAACACACATGGTCATCTGCTATTGGTTTGTCACTCAACCACAAAACAAACTAAACCCACTCATAAAAGAGTCGTACCCAATGTAAATGATTCTTGTAAAATACTATTCATGCATTTGCAATTTAAATATAGGATAAGGTTAAAACTAGTTAACAAAGGAAATTGTTAAGTTCGTAAGATTATTATTTATGCTTTGAAAAAGTTATACATTAAAAGATTGTAACGGATGGTGGCCTGTATATATTATTTAAGATTATTAACAAACTTCTCTCTTCGTATTCGTATTAGATTTCCATGTTCTTTTTCGTTTTACCCTAATTGTTCGTCTGTTCTCAGTTTAATTAGGGTTACTTTTATGTAAGGATCGTATTGATTGTTATCTTTGATTGCCTTGCATGATTGCATCATCTTCTTAATTCTATCATACTGGTGAGAGACTAGTTAGATTCTTTCATCTGTAACAAGGGTTATTCAACAATAAAGGTTTGAGTGTACGTCTTAAATATGATTCAGATTTAAGGTTGCGTTTGGTTGGAAGGAATGAAATGTAATGAAATGAAATTGAGAAACTAGTATAATTTTCAAGTAAAATTGTGTTTGAGTGAGCAATTAAAAGTAAACCCAAGGGAATGTTTCACCTCAAATTCCCTTGGTTGTCGGATTTCAAAATCCTTTCACCTAGAGAGGGAATTTAAAATCCCACAACCAAGGAAATTTGAGGTGAAACATTTCTTTGGTTTTACATTTCATTACTCACTCAAACATAATTTTACTTGAAAATTATACTAGTTTCTCAATTCCATTCTATTCCATTCCATTTCTTCCAACCAAACGCAGCCTAAGTGTATTTCTTGAATATGACTTAGATTCTTTAATTTACTTTTATGGACAACCTTTGCCTTCCCTTTAACTTTTTTATTTTTGCTTTTAAAAATATGGACCATGGACAATGATTTAGTTGCACATGAACTGCCTAAAGAGGTTCCTAAATGGAAGCACACATTCCACTGTTTATGAGTTGCATATATGTTTAATCATAAAGGTGCGATGTTTTCATCTTTTGATCTGTATGATCACATCAATCATTCGTTTTAGTATTCAAATAATTTTCGATTAACATGTGATGAAATATCATTGACAAATGAAAGTCTAACGTTACTTTTTTTCTCATGCAAGTGTTTGTATGAGAAATAAAAAGAAGTATCAAAGTTGTATTAACACATTGAAAAATAAAACAAATAGGACATCTACGGGGTGGATTTTTTTTTTTGCGATTTTATGGAATTTGGAATGGTTGAAAAGTGAAACGATATGATTTTAAATTAATACCAAAACTTTTTAATTTTAAGTTTTAGTAGATAAACCTGTTATTTTACCCAACCACAAGTTCCACAAAGATTAATTGTGTAATTAGCTCTAAAAGCTATAATAGAAAAACAAAATAGTTTTTTGAATTAATTATAATATTAAAATATTAACAATAAATAATAACTATACTCTATAGGATTTGTATCTTTGTATTTTCACAACTTGTAAATCGTTATTCATTCATTTTTTATAAGTACGTACATTTCATTACACCTAGTTTACATTTTTATTCGGAAAAATTGAGTCTCGGATAGATAGAATATATGCTTATATAACGATGGTGAATACTAGTAATATGCTTATATAACGATGGTGAAGACTGAAGAGTAGGAATGCAAGTATGCAACTATGAATAAGTGTGTCAATCAAGGAGTAATATTCTAGAAACAATTTGATATGTTTAGAGAGGGTTAATATATAGAAGTAAGTAATGAGTATTTCTAGATAATTCTACTAATAACAAGTTAGCACATCGCATAAGAATACCAAAAGATTGTATGAAATTTGTCTTAGCATATCATATAATTGTATGAAATTTTATCTTTTAATCAACGGTTCTCGCTCAAAGAACATAGTGATATCAAAAAGGATGCTAACTTTGTTTTAGACGTAGAAAAATTCTATTGACATCGTGTTAGTCATTGCATCTAATAAGACATTGTTCTAAGTTCTTTCTAGAAAGCTTACCTTTGTTTCTTATTTTATTTGTTCATCCTCATATATGTTGAATTCCAAATTATAAAAGAAGAATATGCATGCATGTAATTTTGTACAGAAATAAATAGTTTAACTTGTACTTAAGTCTCATAATTAAAATAAGTAATATAACATCTATAGGAGAACCAAACACAAGTGAACATTAGTACATTACAAATTGTTTTATTTAATAAATTTTATAAAATATAAAAAAAAAATTATTTAATTTTTTCGGATATCCGAATTTTTTGTTAAAATATCCGAAATATTTAATTAATATTTTACAATTTTTATAAAAATATTTTGAAGATCTGAAATATCCAAAAATTCTCAAAATCACTATCTGACTCTAAAATTTAGATTTTTGGTTATATCGGATTCAATTTTGGATTCATATATTTTTGAACACCGCTGTTAAATATTACTGATTTGATGTGTGTAATAAAATGTAAAACTAAGTTATTAGAATTCGCTCGGCTTTTTATCTATAAGAACGATGTCGTTTTGAATCACCTCTAGAATCTTGAGCAAATGACTATTGTTGTGATTATAAACTTTGTGGACCACGAGCATCAAATGGTAATGTGATTGAGATTTGAGCAAAGAAGAAATGGACAAATGTTTTGGGGCATAAGTCAAAAGCAGGTGGGATTTGACTGCGACATGCCACGCGGTTATCTATATTTGGTGACCGTAACATGCCAGCCTGTCTTTCTTACTTTGACTTTTTTAAGTCAAATCATGTGTTTTGTATCTCAATCACTACATGATTGTGTTTATTCCGACACTAATTAAACTTAAATAATTAGATCTTAAAACGAATCAAACCTCCATACAGGGAGATCATAACCCTTACTCTAGCAAACCAACCAGAAACATGCAAAACCGAAACCAAACCAAACTAAATCATATACTCGAAATGGTAACCTTAAACCTAGAGAACTCAAAGTCTCTAATTATACTATACTAAAGTTAAATATATAGTTTACAAAGGTTTGGGAATTAGGGATCTTACAATGATTTATAGAGATCTTGTATTTGTCATTGGATCTCAATGGTACAAGTGAAAACGACGATCATTTTATGTCCTTAAAATTTAAGGGCTTTTAAACTTTTTAGAAATTATATTTTTAGCTGAAGATATATGTGTCAACCTATAATTTTTTATGTTTTTAGTGTGAAATGAGAAAGAGATAACAAATTGATGGAAAGTAAATTTAAAAGATTATTGTAAATTGCTTTATGAAAAAGAGTGTTATTAATGAATGATGTGTTAATAATGATGAGAAATATAATATTGTGACACATGTTTATCTGTGCTCGAAATTGATATTTTATGATTAAAAATGAAAGGTTTTTTCTATCATAAAAAACGTCTTAGTTTCAATGTTCGTCTTTAGATTTCAAATGTGTTAAGCTGCTTAAGTTAATTTAATTTATGTGTATTTTGGTCTAGGTTCTATCAGGAATGATCATAAATATAGACAGGACGGTTGATTATGCGCAGGAAGGGTATGTGTTAAAAGAATTTTTGTGTGTTTTGATAATGATAATAATATTTTTTCCTTTAATCTTCCTGTACTACAAATTTTTGTGTGTTTTAACGTAGAATATTAGAGGAGTAAATGTACCGCATGAGATCACTTCACAAGAAAAAGTCTAACACTTAAAAGTTAAATGCATTTCAACATTTAAGGGATGGTGAAGTAAGAATCTAATTCCCCTCTAGCAAGGTTTTAGTTTTGAATATATGTTTTTTATTAGTTACCTGTCTTAATTATTATAGACCATTTATAGAATGATAATTGTGAATTTATTGTTAGTAAAGTATTGATTGAATCCCTAAAATTACCGCTATTTTCATAGACACCAAAAAAAGAAGAAGATAATAAGTTCAATTAACTTGACTTAAATTTTTTAGGTAATTTACTCAAGAGATTAGTGTAGGTTTGTTGTTAAAAAACAAATAGATCTAGAATGATTAATTTTAGAGTTAAATTCGGTTTTACTCCCTGTGGTTTGACAAAAATAACTATTTTCCTCCGAAAAATTAAAAACATCAATTTATCTCCAAAAGTTTCTAAGTTGTTTCAATTCCAATCCAAAAGTTTCATTAGTTGTTTTAACTTGACCCAATATAATGAAACTTTTGGATTGCAATTGAAGCAATATATGAAACTTTTGGAGGTAAGTTGATGTTTTTAATCTTTTAGAGGAAAATTGTTATTTTTGTCTAACATTAAGGAGAAAAATTAAAATTAACTCTTAATTTTAAGAACCGGTAAAAAAAACAAATATACCCCAGAATAATTAAGTTTAAGAACTGGTTTGGTATTTGGTAAACACAAACAAAAGAATGGGATGGCATAGAAACAGTTGAAAGTCAGTATAACAAATTTAATATCAAATTTGGTGACTGGTGAGGAAAATAAGATATTTTGTTGGGTCCCTCTTGTCACCAAACAATTGGCTTAAAACTCTCTTGACCCACCTCAACCAACAAGTCTATCTTCTCTTTCCGATATATTGTTTATCTTTTATTATAAAAAAAAAGGTAAAGTAGTAAATGAAAATTTTAACTGAAAAAAGAGCTCAAATTTGACGGTACCAACTAAATCATGATTTGGAATGAAGGCTGAATGGACTTTGATTTGAGGCATTGGTTGTTAGATGCAAACCAAATCCTACATACATAGAAAAGATAAATCAAATGTATATATAAAAAGCCTATGAGTAACCCTCATATTGCCAAATGGGTTTTAAAAGAATTTTATGCACCAAAAGTTAGATTTTACACTTAATCCTTTTAATTATAAGACACACCTAGTAACAAGATCCTTCCATTAGCTCAATAGGACATGTGCATTTGGAAAATAAGATATGATACGAGAGAATGTACGTTTTAGTTTTGGTTACTAGAACATGTATTGACAAAAAGTTGTGACATTAGAAAGAATAGCTTTAATCCCATTATATCAACTCTAAATACAACATTTACTTCTAATCTAAACTTTATAAGTCGTTTATGATGTCTATAAAACAAACTCTAATGAATTAAACCGAATCAAAACATCAACGAATGAGTTGATTAAGACGGATGCATCAAGATCCAACGGTTGAGGGAAGATAGAAGCAACCATTTGTGATCTTCGTCAAGTCCTTTTTACAAGTCAATTCCAAGCCTTTGACTAGCAGAATCACACCTAACTTCAGCAAACCCGACCCGATTATTCGTAAGATCAAATTCCATCCACATGTTTTGTTGATGGTGATGTCCGATCACATACGCTTCAATCCCCAACAAATCCGAATTCCCAAACGTAAAGCAATGTATGTCATCACCCCCTTTCGTTAAACCCACTTTAACCAACAGCTTCTGACCCGAAACAACCATCTCCCCGCCCCGAAACATCATACTCACACTGGGCAGAACCGGTAACCCGACCCGACCCCGCTCCACCCGGTAGCAAAGGTCCATCACACCCTGATAAACAAAGTTCGAATCCTCGTAGACCCGTAACACATTCCGGGTCTGCTTCAAGAACTCGTTTTTCAAAGCGGTGTAAACGGGTCCAAGAAGGAAGGTAAACTGGGTACCCGAATCAATCATGGTTTGACCCGCTCCGGTATGATCCGGTTCGTATACGGATTTGGGTAAGGGTAGAACCGTACCCGAAACCTTGATTCCTTCAAGCTGAACCGTGTATGCAACCCGATCGAAATACGGTAATGGTGTCGACATTTTAACCATTGGTGTGTAAGTTAACGATCGGAGCCACGTGAAGTTATAATCACCGAGCATTAACACACCCGTAGAGTCCTGACCCGTAATGCAATACGAGAATTTCGGGTAACCCATTTGGGTCACGAACGATAACGACCCACGGTTCATACCAATCAACCCTGTTGTTAACGCATCCTCCGCGACGTTAGAGCTTGAATCGACCTCCATGCACCCGAATATAACTCCGGGAAGATCCGAACCCGTGAACCGGAACGTGTCGGCGGCGAGATTGCCGTCGACGGCGGTGGCGTCGGCGTAGGAGAGGGTGGCGTGACAGAGTTTTTTCGGGTCGCACGAAGCGGGTACGGTGAAGTCTCGGGTTTGGGTCACGCAAATGGGCGAAGAACATGGGATAGGGGTGTATGATGTCGAATGTAATGGGTCGTACGCTAAAGGGGTGTTTGGTGTTCTTTTACAGTGTAGCCATGAGAGCTCACTGCCGGTGTCGAGCACCATCGTCACCGGCTGCGGCGGCGAACCGACGGTGAGGGTGATCGTTAAAGAAACATTGTGGTGGAAAGAGAGCTTGTATGGAGGTTTTGTGAGGGACCCAGATGAAATTGATTGAATCTTGAGGGGTAGGATTGCGTTATTTGATGAAAGTGAGGATCTTGGTTGAAAAAATAAAGAAAAAATGATGAACAACTTACAGAGAAGAAGGAGATGAACAGTGGCCATGATACAGGGATCAAAGATTTGATGCTGTAAAGGGGGTTTTCTGCAGGTTTAGGGTATAAGTATGAAATGTGCAAAAGATTGTTTTTTTGTCGTTGTCACTCTCTCTCACACATAGAGGAACACATTGAGTGTGTGTGTAATGGTGGATATGTTTTGTGTTATACAGAGGATGGTAAGACAGGACACCATACTGTGTACTAGGTGTGTGTCGATTTAAGGATTTTCGTGGGTCGTGGAGGTCCTACAAAAAAGGCACATAGTAGAGGTCGGTCTTGTGTTTGGAGTTGTTAGTGTGGTCACTCAGTTGTTTGAATTTGAAATTGCATTGGATATGTGTATCAAGATCGGCCCACAAAAGCGTGTAATCTAACGGTATTAAGGTGTTTAGAAAAGACGTTACTTCTGAAATGGTTGAAATTTTCAAGTCTTATCATATATAAGAATGTAACTTTAGAAATTGAATTACAATGTTTGGGAATTAGTCGACATACAAAAATCAGATCCTCTCACAAAATGGTATGGATGATAACGAGATTGTGCTAGATAACCGTTTTATATGTTACAATAGCGGTTGTCTTTTTGTAACTACTATAACTAGTTATGTATTAAATGTCCGTATAATATATGATGTATAAAAATGGGCTGAATCATTATATTGTTGTTACTTCAACTAACACTTTAGTAGTATCTCATAAGCAAAAAAATGCAATTTATGTTTACTCTGAAAAGGCAATCTTAGAAATTACGAAATGAATTATTGAAGGTGAGGTGAGAGTATTTTTGTACCTGATACGATGGTTTAGTTTTAGCTACTTCTGATGAAATCTAATTTGAAAAACTAAAATACATTAAACACTTAGCTATGTGTGAACGATGCTGAGAGAGACCAATGAAATTGATAATTTCTAGAAGACCTTTTTCTGGATGTCAAATATTTTAAAATTATAATCTGAAAGTAACATTACGGATTAATGGACTATGATTATTTTACAGTTGTCCATTTATTTTATTTTATAATTTTATTGTTCTTACAAAACCATGTTGCATTTTTACCAAATACGTAACCAATAATGTATACATGTTTACTGATTATGATTTAGAAGAAATATTTGTAAAAAAATTTAAAAATATTAAATCTAATTTACATCTAACCCAATTTCAAAAGACCATTCAAAATAATATTTTAAACGAAAAAGTTAAGACCACAAAGATCTTATTAAATAGTTTACATAAAAAAATTATAAAGTTGTAATATTTTAAGCACCAAGTTCTTCTTAGTGACATATTTTTTATTCAGACTTTAGTCTTAGTTTTCATTTTAGTTGTTAAAAAGTTTTCCGGTGAAAATTTTAAAAATATATATAATCACATACGATGCTTAATTTCTTCAATATGAATACTTTTTGATATTCAACCGATAAAAAAACAAATTTGGGAAAAATTATTTGACTTGAAAATCAAGATGAAAGTTAACAACAATAAGTAAAAATTATCTTTACCCCGGTTTAAGCTAAATATAGTCAATCACATGTAAGTATGGGTTTCAAATTGCGGGCCTTTAGACTTTACAAAGAACAACAATCTCATTTCAGTATATGTGTCATTTCCATTTATATGACCCATACCCTTAAAAGCAATAAACACAACCACTATTAAACATGTATCCCTAACACTACTATAAAGTAATTATCACCAACGAAACATCATCGATGACTAGAATCCGTCAAAGATCCCCTATCGGGATAAGAAAATCGTAGAATTAGTGGAGTTTGAAAGAAGTCCGATGGAGAGTGATCACACAAGGGAGTTTGGGAGACAAGGATTCAAGAGATGCAAGAGCATTTATAAGAAACGTTTGACTTGGATAGTTTGATCTTATTGAACACATTATGTTAAATACTCTCGATTGAATGTGTTATTTGTTTAAAGGAAATCAGCCATATCTTTAATTATTTATTCTTAAGATGATACTACCGAGGAAAAAGTTGTCATTGATCTGTCAATGAAACTACCGTTATCGATACTATTGATGACCTTGCCGTGTCGACCTCACCATGATTTTTTGCCGGTGATCCGTCCATGGTCCCTTCGTTATAGATTTATTTTCATTTCACACATATTTTCTAGATAAAATAAAAGCTTTATTCTGTTAATTTCATTGTTTAGTTTACACAATATAACAAGATACTTTAAAGTTCATCTATTGATGATTTTAGCATTTTAACTCTTGTATCAATTCAATAGTCAAGACAGTTGTATGTTTCCTCTTTATTTTAACTTTTTAAGATTATTGGTGATTATATATTTTTTTATTTTGAGAAATTCTTTTGCTTGATGCTATTATTCTAACCTTGTGTAGTATTTTTTTTAAATTTTATTCATTTTCTTTCTAGTATAAAAACATTCACATTTCATTCTCTATCCTTTACTTTATATTTTAACTAAAAAAACACACATGTCTATAAAATTTATTAATTTTAATAAGACCTCAACATCTCATTCCTTATAAATTGCTCTAACAAATTAAATAGTAGTTGTCTATTAATTTTTTATTATCTTTTTTCTTTACTTCACTCACAAAAAGTATAAGAAATAAATACAAAAAATGAATGCTAAATATAAGAAATGAGAAAGTAATCCATATAATTATTTTAAGGAATGAGATGGAGTGTTAAATTACATAAAAACCATATATTTTTCTTTTTCAAATTATATGAATCTGACAAGTATAGATGTGAATGTTGTAAAGTGTTGGTAGTTATAATATAAAAATCCAATTCCAAATGTACATTTTCTTTTTATTTTCTTTTACTTTTTTGCTTTCTTCTATTATTCTAACCTTTCTAGAGAAATAATAAAAACCAATTAATACAAAATTTGGAACATACACCTACTCTTTGAACTTTGAATAAAACCCAGATTAGAAAAGAATATGGAATTTTGGAAAGTGGCAACTACCAAATATATAATATATTAAAACGAGTATTAAAGGAGCAATGATGCATTAGTTTTTTCTTCAAGGACGCCAAATTTTAGGGATAAAAGAACCCCCTAAAATTAATAAAAGATGTATTCGTTGTAAAATAAAAGGCAAAGCAAAGAATAATAAAAAGACTCACAAAAGCAAATTGCAAATGGAGTTTATGTAGGAAAAGATTGAGTTTTGCAATTAAAGTCATTGCTTTGAAAACCGGACTGGATCGACCGGTATGCCCAGTTGGACTTGGAACCGAACTCTAATTCTATCCGGTGCTTAAAATCGTTTTGGCATTGAACCGATGGTCGGACTGGAGGTTGGACCGGTTAATATATATTTTTTTTTTAATTTTTCAATATTTTTTACATATATTTATTAAAATAATTTATAATTTTATTCGGTTCTTATATCCAGTCGAACCGGTCCGATCAACGGACTAGTAAGGCGTCCAGTTCACTGACAGATCCAGTTCTGAAAAACATTGCTTAAAGGTATCTTACATTTACATCGCGAAAAGTGATTAACACTCTGCTTCTAAAGGTGTGAGCACGACTCTAAGCTCTAAATTAGACACAATGTCTAAAAGTAAAGCATGTTGACTTGAAGAGAAAAATAAGCTGATCCCCTGCAGATTTATAGGAGGTTCGATGGAAATATCTTAAAGATCTTAGTAACTTAATTCATGGTTTGTCGGGTTAGATATTTTAAATCTTTTGGGGACACAAAGGATTTATGATGTTAGTGCTTGTGGCGGCGTGACGCTATGCATAGAAATGTAGATGAAGTAAATGAAATCATTGTAAGGTTGATATGGCGAAAAACTTCCAACCAAACTCTTTTGTATCATGATCAACACTTTCACCTGTAACAGCACCATCAATCCTTTGGGAGGATCCTCTATATAGATGAAATACTTTTGAATAATTGAGTTATGGGACCAATGAGTTTTGTTGAAGACCCTTTGCATTGATGGTGTGTGTTACTTTATGGTTAAGGTCATGTGTTAAGTTGCGATAAGTTATTGTATGATGATGCTACGTTGTTATCGTATTAAGTTATGAAGTTTAACAATTAAATATTCATGTTGGTTATTGTGAGAATTCTACATGTGGCATAGATGAAGAACGATGGAGCGAAAAATACATGAGAGAGAAACATGAAGTGTAACATGAAGTTACTCAATGGGATTAATTACAAAAAGTTAGTTAACTTTCTTATTAGGAACTCGAGTGTTATTAAACTTTAGAGTTAACTACACGAATGATATTTGTGGAATGTCAATATTACATCTATGGTATTAATATTCATTGCATATGAATCATCTATGTGATTAACTCTAAAATTTGTTTAATTTATTAAACTGATAAAATGCATATTTATGACTAACTAGGTAATACAAAAATATAAACAAACACTAGAAAAATGTAATCTAATAATTAAAAAATAAAATAGACAATGTATGCTAGCTAATTTTGTAAACGAACTTAGCTAGGGATGATCTAGTTAGCATAACAACTTAACTAGGGATGATCTAGTTTTTTTTTTGAACGGCCAACGAATAATTTTTAAGTTCGGTCACCCGGGTAAACCTATTGGTGAAAGGCCACCCACGCCCGCGAACACAGACAACGCTGGTGACCCGGCTCGCCCACCATTCCAAGGGAAACCCACCACCCAAAGGTCCACTATGATAAAACTCTTGACTCACTTGGAGCATATTGCACCTAGCGAGACTCCAACCCATGACCTCCACTTTGGAAAGTAAGTGGAAAGTCATAAAGTGTCTCCTCATAAACCAATTGATCTACGACTCATTGGTTATGAATAATCTAGTTAGCATGACTATAAAGATACAAATGCCTATTCGATTAAAAAATTCTCTAATATGTGATAAATTAAACCTATTGGCCGGTTAAATAAGTTTATTCACTCGGCCTTCACGCCTATATATAAGCATTGCATATTAAATCTTTTAGTTGTTTTCTTTATAATTTCTTTAAGGGGGAAGTGTACCTTGAACTGAAAAAATATAACATAAATAATAATATTTAATTTGTTCTATACGTTTATTAAGGGAAAAAACCGAGCTAGCTATCGAAAGTCTATGCAAGCATCCACACCCTCACCTAGAATTTGGTAGCAATAGACAAGGCACAAAGAGCATGTAGAATACATATCGGCTTGAAAGTTAAACTCATAAAAAGAACGCCAAAGTAAAGGCCTAATATTTTGGAATTTGGATGGCTATCTCATGCTCGATTTCTAAGCAACTGTTACGGTGGATCAAATCTATTAGACACCTTATGTATTCTCTTTAGCTAAAAGATCTATGGTCTGTTGGTACCAACGTATACAGACTAATTAACATACCCATATGATTGATGGTTTAAACTATATGATAGATAAAATGTGTAAATAAGAATAGGATTAAAAAGTGAATCAATTAGCAAATTGATCATTAAGTCAAACACTTCAAATTAAATAGTTAGTGAATTTTTCATATTGGGACAGTTTAATCTAATCAACAACTTGTATTTTGGTAATATGACAATTAAATGCTGATCAGTATGTGACAAAATGTGGTCACTTTTCAATTAAATACGTGTTCGTCTCAAAGGTTTTGGATGATTCTCATTTCTTGCCAATTAATTGCGTAATTCACGCTAAAATTCTTAAAAATAAAATTTTATCTATGTTTTTAAAAAATTAGATCAATTTTCTAATTAGTCTGATTCGCCAGAGGGATTCAGTAACAAAATTATTATTTTTTGAACAATATTTTTTTATTGATAAATACCATAAAGGGTTAGGATCGTTTAACAACTCATAAAAAAAATTTAAAACGACATTTGAAACTATCCCAGCAGCTCATAATTATTTTCAGAACTAAGAAAACTCAACATATTTTCAAATTTTATATAATAATTGATTTAAATATAATGTTTAATTGTATCTGTTGAAATTTTATAAGAAAGTAATGAAAGAAATTATAATATAAACATGTGTATATTATACGTAGGTTATAATATATATGCATGTAAGGCTAAACAAAAAAAATTAAAAACATATGAAAACATTATTTTGATGGTTTTTCATGTTACTTTGATGGTTTTTAATGTAAAATCTACATAAATGGATGTTAAAAGTATAAAATTTTAAAACTATAAGTTATTAATATTAGTTCAAGATAAGGATTTAAACCACCCTAGATTTACGTCATGCCTCTAGATTACAAGATCATGAGCCAAATACAAAATTATTAATTAGTTATTTTTAAAACAATTACATTTTAATAAATATTTAAATAATGCTTATCTATACTATATATAAAGCATATGAGAAAGATATTTTAAGATACCATTAAACTAAGAACACTTACCTCACTCAATGCATAAGGTACAACCATTTTTAAGGGTAAAATAGTATTTTTTAACATTATTTACAAATTACCCCTTACAATTAGTTACATAATAACCTTATAATTACTATAAATTACATAAAATTTTACATTATCTACCCATTTCTGTTATATCAATCTATCATGTTTAAAAACTTTTTGATACTACAATCGTAAATGTGTATTTTTTAAACTTTTTGGTATAATTTTTTTGTTGAACCGATATGTATTTTGTAAGGTACAATAAGTTAATGCATAAATGTATAAGTCGTCATGCATAATCCATTTATTTGGTGTTTCAAGTTTTAGCTTAAAAATATAATAAACTTTTGTAAAATGATTAACAAAAATTAGAAGCTCGTGTCGGATGTAAAATGTTATCTCGCCGCATTGCGCGGGAACCCTCTAGTCAAATGTTAAGATTTTTTTTACCTGAAAGCTTTACTCCATAAATTTTTTTTGCATAATGTTAGATTTCCGATATGTTTTCTGTAAAATTATTTCGTTTTATTTTAACCCCCTAGATATATTTTACTCGCATCTTTTGCAGTTAACTCAACAATTATATTATACAATTTTACATAATTGTTTTTGTTTTGTTAGTTTCACACTTAGTTATGTTATATAAAAAATTGTTATTTCAGAATATTACTACCAATTAACTAACTGAATTAAAAAACACATTCTTATTTAAAAAAATTATTACATTATTTATAAATTTGATAAAAGAGTTAAAATCGAACAAAATTCAGTCTGTGTGTTACATTTTTTAGAACGACTTTTAATATAATTTATTATCTATCACTTGCAGGATTTAAACCATTGGTTTCTACCAGAAAGGCAACACACCGATCCATTATAACCGTCCCCTTGGGATGATTCTATGTGTTGCATAACAAAAAGTATACTTGGACATATCTCATGGGAACATGGAGGGAAGGTGGGAGAGGTGGAAGAGCCATGCATCACACAAATTCATAATAGCCATTTCTTAGTACTGTTTTCTTGAGTTATATGGAGTTACTAAATTTTGTAAGACTCAAAGTAGTGGGTCAAGTTAGTGGATCAGCTTATTTCATGTTATATTCTTGTTGTAGTGGGTCGGAAGTTGTTTCATGAAGGCTATAAATATAGCCCTCGTTTATGGTTTTCAGGAGGAAATGAATATTAATTTTAGTCTCGATCTTCCTTTCTTCCCTGAATCTCTCAAGTCCAAATTGGTACATATTACTAAATTAGACTCCCCTAAATATAAGTAGTGATCTTTGTAAGTATTTTAATCAAATTATGTATTTTTAATTACCAACGAACCCTAGTCCCAATCAAGCCCAAAATTGTCGTTCTTCAGTGTCAGGGCCGGCTCAATTTTTTCGGGGGCAGCAAACTCGAAAAATGGGATCATTTTTTGATTTCTTGTCGTCGACCCTAAAAAATTTACGTGTTCCGATTGTAACATTTATCTATTTTGAACCATTAATTAACCCGTATAATATGCAAATAATCTCTTTCCACTTAAACATCCAAACACCTCGTAATAAGCTAATCAAACCATAAATTTTAAAAACCTGATCATGTAATGAGTATTGTTTTAAAAAATAGATCAACTTATATAATATCCCATCTTATCAATCATCTCCTTCACCACACTATACATAGTTTGTCTAGCCTCAACACTCCAATTTCAATTCCATCTTCTATATGATTGCAGAAAAGTGCCCACCTTGAGGGTTGGTATGAGCACATCTTTAATGCTTGTTCTCCCTCAATTTTAATTATGAACCCATTATGTCTACTTGAATTTGAGGTCTCCTTTAATGTGGGGGCTTGAAGCAGGGTGCTTCACTTGAATATACCAATATACCATAGGCCGACCTTGTTTAGTGTTTTAATGTATGAACATATGTTGTAGAAACAAACCCATCCAATGGTTCTTAATCTAACAAATATACGAGGTGATGTGTGTTGGGGCTTGAGAAGGTATTGGTGAAGCTCTGACAAGACTATTTATCTCTATCGATTGTTGGTAGTTCTTTCTCATTATTTGAACTCATAACTTTAATGTCACAAAACAATAATTAACCTTACTAGTTGCTTCAAACTCACCCTCCTCCACAAAGTGTAGGGTAAGGCCCGGAATGCTTCACAATCTAATGTATGTAGCTATGTAGAATGTGTTTCCCACGTCATGATCCCATGAAGATCATAGTTGCTCCAAGACAGTCAATATGGACCATTTTAGTCAACTTCAGTTGTATCTTTGACTTCGTTGTTATGTTAAACGCCATGGCCAATTTCATCATGCATCCTCTATTCCTCTCCCTTCACTCTTTGAGCTTACATTTAAGAACATTTGACCGCTCACCTCTACAGAGAATTAATCAACACGATCAATGTACTTATCCATTTTTGATATTTTATATGTAATAAGAGTAGGAACAATTTGATTTAGCGTGAATACATGTATTAACTGATAAATACACAATGTGTGAAACCGTTAGGTAACTATAGTATATTTTCTAAAATACACATTTAGTTATCATAGAATATTTTTATATTAGAATTGTAACATATTCATTAGTGAATCAATTACTGGTTTACTTTTAACTTTTGGCTTGAACCTCTATGGAATTGGCTCTGTTGAAAGGGTTGTTTAATGTTGACTCGTTTATAGATGAGTCAAGTTCAAGCCTAGGTATTCTACTTGGTAGAAGGTTTCAAGCCGCGCCAAGATAATTCATTTAAGATTCCACTCAAGCTTGAGTTGACCTTGGTTCGGCTTGTGAACAACCTTAGAATTCTAATGATTCCCATTTGTACACCGGTTTCAGCAGAATGTAAAATGAGTTTATAAAACCAATCACAACATGCAACATACCTTTTCCAGTGCCAACAATTACTGACTTGAGGGCATCAGTGATTAAAATTATGGACCATATGAGCATGGGTGGTATGCTACCAGGAAAAAGATAAAGCAGAGGAGCATGAGTTGTATAAATAAAACTTTTTAAGACTAAAAATGCTAACAAAAGTGCCCAAAGTAATCCCTCTTTTGTTCTTTATGCAGAGAACCTCACCACCACACACTAATCATCTTTACAGATGTTATTCCAACAGTTCATGCACCAAATCATCACTGCCATTATGCTCATGACACTTAATTTTACCACCCAAATGAACCAAAATTGAAAACATTAACAAGCCTTCAACAGTTGGATTCAATTTATAAAGTTCTCCAAATAACAAAACAATATATTGTCATAATTAATAAACCAAACTTAAGTTACAAAAAGAATGCAATTGCTCTAAAGATTCCTATGTCATAATCTCTTCTTGTTTGATATCTACATTGAGCCTTTGATCAAATCAACCGATTTCACCATCTCCGTGGCCCGTTATGTGCATCAAATGCAACAGCCCTACGCCTAGACGACACTGATGTACTTCCATCACTGGCTCGATCATCTGAACTCGAGCTTGAACTCAAAGCCAAAGCCCTTCTTCCATTTCTTAAAAATCCACCTCTAAAACATGAAAACAAACTTCCCAATGCGCGACTCAATCCATTTCGTTCTCTAGCAACATTCCCTCTTGAAGCCCATGAAATCCTCCTTGGAACACCACTGTTGTTGAACCCACCGTCCATTTCTGTATAAACCACCGGTAATTCTCTCTCGCCGCCTCTTCTTCCACCAGCAAATCTGCCAACTGCAAACCCACCGCCAGGGAGCCGCCATACTGTTAACCCCACAGCTTCTTCTTCACTGCTAGATTGGTTATTTGCAGCATTATGACCTCTGTGACCTCTGTTTGGACTTGATGAATCTGCGGTTTCTGATGGTAATTCAGAGCGGCAAACGGGGCACGAATTGCGTATAGCAAGCCAAGGGAGAATGCAATCTGAATGGTATAAATGTTGGCAATGCATCTCTTTAGCTTCTGAACCTAAATCAAAGGGCTCTTGACACACAGCACAGTAAGATTCTATCAAAACATGATGTTCTTGAATTACAACTGTGGGCAATGCCTCAATTGCTGCTTTTGATGCAGGTGGATTGGTGTCAATTCTCCCTAACCCATTAGCTTCAATTTGAGCCAATTGATCCAACAACCGATCAAAACCCGACCCAAGTAAGAACTCCGACATACTCACCGGTAACGGTCGTAGACCCGACCCGGATCCATCGTCGTAATACAGCTCATACCCGGTACCTCCGGTGGATTCTTCAGGTGTGGTTGTGGTTGTGGGTCCTCGGAGAACGATGACGGGGTTAAACGGCGACCGTTCACCACCATGTCTTCTAGCTCGCCGGAGCAACGGTGGGCTCGGGAACCTACTCCGGTGAAAGTCCGAAATCGAGGACCCGTTTAATCTGTTGGGGCTATTGATCTCCTCTATGAATCCTCCGGTGCAATCGGGACAAGATAAAGATGAATCTTGCAGATGGGTTCGAACCCTAACGAATCGGTTGCATCTGTAGCACCAGTAAGATGACGATGATGATGAAGACCCAACCGTTGACATCTATGGTTTCTAAGAACTGATCTATCGAAAAATTCAAACCCAATTACGATATCCAACTTCACTTTGACTGCAAGAAAACCTCAAAGATCAAATCTTTTTTCTTCGAAATAATGAATCTTTGTACGAAATGAACCCTAAAATGGTGTAAATAAGAACAAAATCCCCAAATGGTATAAACTTCGAATAAGAATCTTGAATGAAGATAATTGAAGGAATAAAGCATGAATAAAAAAATGGGTTGATTAAGGAGTGAAATGGGGTGGAAAAGGGGAATCAGATAGGTGATGAAGAAAGAGAGTGGGTGTGAGGAAGAGTAGGAGAAGAAGAAGGGAAAGTGAACGTGTGAGAGAGATTGGTGTGGCATTAACGCTAGCGATTACCACACACGTCGGATTACTTTTAGGGGAAGGACTTAAACTTATGATATCAAAACATTTTTTTTCACATTTCCTCCCTTCATTTTTTGGGTGGATGGAGTGGTTGTGGCTCGAGGGTAAGGAGAGAGAAATGACGAGGTGAGAATACGAGTGAGGGAAGAAGTCGAGGGAGCTGATCGGTTTATTTAGGTGAAAGCTGACGGGATAACTTTATGTTTTTCATATGAGTTAACTTTTTGTCATCTAAGGCTTGTGAGGATGTCATAATCTCTCTTATGACGTCTCGGCTTGTTCTTTCTTTGTATCTATCTTGCATCTTCACCAATCAATACATACAACTTGACGTTTTTGTACCTAGGTTGTATTGTGTGCGTGAGGACAGTGTTCTAGTTGCTAACATTATGCCACCTTACCCATCTAGAGTTCTATCCCGAATGTTGTCTAACATAACCTTCTAAAAAACTGTTTGCTAGACATGATGTGTTATATATACACTTTTCTTGTTGTACCTCTTCATCTTGTCAAATCAGATTTCGGTTTTTGTTTAGTTAATAGTTTCACAAATTTTTTTATTCGGATAACTTATCGAATTAATTTAATTTGATAACCCAACCGAAAATGCCGCTTTAATCAGCTTAAACAGTTTATTCGCGTCAATTTAGTTCAATTAAAAAATTATTCAATTTGAGTCGGTTCAGTTTTCGATAAGCCCCAAACTTTTCAAAGTCAGAATAAATCGATATTAAATCATGCACACCCCTAGGCACTAACGTCTATGTTTAAAAATTAAGTGGGCTGATCAAAATGGAGTGGGCTAAGTTAATGGCTTTAGAGCTTCGATGGGCTAAAATGAATCAAGAATAAAATATTGGGTCATTTAATTGGGCTCCTGGATGTGGGGAAACTGCAAACAGCAAAGAAAACCGAACAAAAGAATAATAAGAGGAACTAGACTTGCACAAACCGGGTTTTGTGCCGGACCCGGAACCGGGTTCAAACCGGGTTCGGTCCGGTCGGGTATTTTTGTACCCGGGTATTGATGAACCCGGGTACGAACCCGACCCGGGCTGGAGGAGACTAAAACCCTACCCGGCCTACCCGGTTAGGGTCGGGTCCGGACCGGGTCGGGTCCAGAACCGGGTACAACCGGGTTTTGTATTTTTTTATTACTATTATTATTATTATTATTACTATTGCCATGAACTGGGATCTACCAATGAGCAGTGACGCAAAGGTACGATTCGGGCAAACCGTGTGGCGCCGACCAAACGTCACTAGTTAAGTTTACACCGGTATTTATATTTTCAAATAAAACAATTAAATTATTTTTTGCTTGCTTCCATAATTTTAAACAATAACGTCTAAGTGTAATACGACTTACGTGAGTGTAACGAGGTTGAAGCGTCTCTCGAATTAAGTTGGTTAACCGAGGGTTGTCGAAGTGGTTGAAAGGTAAAGCTTCTTGAATCACGAACTTTGCCATTCGATCTCGAACCTCATTAACGTTGTAATTAAAGATTCCACCGTCTCCACTCATTGTGTTTGTTGCGAATCCGGATTATTTTTCAACGACTTATAAAACTTCTTGCTAATGTGTTTGTTTAAAGTCGTGTTAGAATCTTTAGCAAGTAAAGCTCCACAAAACTTGTAACGAGCCTTTACAGATCCGTCACTCAACTCAATCATATCCCGATTGCACCAAACATCCATGTTACGATTGTGTGGAAGAACACGAACGACAGATGGAGAGTTTGATGAACCTTGACCAACGGAAGATTGAGAGTGAGCCATATTGAGATTTGAGAGTAAACGAGAGTATTGTTTGCGTTTTTTGCGTATGTTTTTTTGTGTTTAAAGCTTAGGTACCTTACCATATCAACTCACACCTATTTATACTTATTTTAGAGGCAAAAACAACCAAAAAAAACGGTCACATTTGGTCCCCAACGGCTATATAGCCGTTAAAAACGGCTACTTTAAAAAAAAAACGGTCAAAACCGGGTCCAACCTGGGTTCAACCGGTCCGGGTCCGGTTCGGGTCCGGGTCCGGTCCGGTTCCTCAAAATTTCAAAAACCCCAAACCGGGTTGAAACCGGCGGTTTAATCCGGGTACGAACCGGGTACACCCGGTATCGGGTACTACCCGGACCCGGGTCCGGGTCGGGTACGCCGGGTCGGGTCCATACCCGTTTTTTTTGTTCAAGTCTAAGAGGAACAATCGCCTGTCGGCAGCAAGTTTGAGGGTGTTCTCACACAACTGTTCGGGGAGTTTTTCTGGGTACGGTTCGCGATTGGGTTGCAAAACAAAAGGGGGAGTTTTTACTATTTAATTTAAAAGAATTTGTGGTGACAGCATGAGATTTGTTTGATTTTATGATTAGTTATTTTACCCATAATCACAACTACATGTAGGGTTTGTGTTGCCATTGATTCCCAATGTATGTGTTTGTTATTTGAATTAATTGATAACTTGAGTTGATTTACGTGTTTAATGTATGTGTTTTAGAACTTCATTGAAAATCATGTCTGATATATGGTTAATTCCATTAGAGATCAAGGTGTTGTTGCTGAATGCAGTCTAGATTGTTGATAATTAATCGAGATCACTATCATGCATCTTGTACTACTTGACAACTTAAGTATATTTATGTGTTTATCATGCTAAATCTGTGAGTGATAAGTAATAATGGTTTACGAGGTTGTATGCATTAGGAATCGACTTTGATAGACTTAAACATGTTTGACCCATTGGGTTTGGAAAATTTTATTTGAGTCTGACTAATATGAAAGAAAGAAAAACTAGTTACATACACCGATCTACATACCAAAACTAGAAACAACGAAAGACAGAAACAAGCCTAAAACGTCGCGAGAACTATTCATCTTATTAACTTGCTATCGATCGAGGATGGTGTAGTCAAACCCGCTTCAACATCAATATACTCTTCCCCAATTCCCGCTGACCAATTACTTACATTATCTATAAAAGATGAAGATGGATAAGAGTGCACATAATCCTCAAACTCCCACCCATGGCTACCCTTCTCGCCACTCTCACATGGCGGTGCTAAACTTTCCGGCAAGGGAATCTCCCCTTCCAAGTACCTAACCACCTGCCTCATAGTGGGTCGCGCTGATGGTGCATTACTAGAACACATTAACCCGAGCTTAATGACCATCAAAACCTCCACCTCATCATACTCACCTTTTAACTTTAAATCAACCACCTCAAGAACCACCTCTTTGGTCCACTTATCCCATACCCAATCAACCAAAATGAGCTCCTCGGGCAACGCCTTCGGCTCAGTGGGTCTCCTTCCACAAACCACCTCTAACAACAACGCCCCAAAAGCAAACACGTCTGAGCTCGTGGTGGGCTTACCTGTTCGAGTCAGCTCAGGAGCCAAATAGCCTAATGTACCCACCACTTTAGTTGTGCTTGGGTTTGAACCATGTTCACACAACTTAGCCAAACCAAAATCGCCTAAACGCCCGTTTAGTTCTGAATCTAACAACACATTTCCAGCTTTGATGTCTCTATGAAGCACTGTTTGCTCCCATTCTTCATGTAAATACAACAATCCACGAGCTACATCCTTTATGATCTTGAACCGTTGTTCCCAAGTTAAACTAACTTCAGGATTATCGTAAATGTACTTATCTAAACTACCATTAGCCATGAAATCATACACAAGCAACAAAACTTCTTTCTTTCTACACCAACCTAACAACTGAACCAAATTTCGATGGCGCAGGCGACCAATCGTTGAGATTTCAGACACAAACGCCCTCATCCCCTGTTCTGATTCGTTCGAAATTCGCTTTACTGCAACTAGAGTTCTAGAATTGGGTAAAACCCCTTTGTAAACACTCCCAAATCCACCAAACCCGAGTAATTCTTCACTTCTAAACCCCTTTGTAGCCTTCTTCAACTCTTTGTATGAATACCTATGTGGGCCTACATCAAGCTCCCATTCTTCAACCTCATCCACATCCTTCAATCTCTTGATCACAAAAACAACAGTAACAACAACTATAATAGCAAGAGCTAAACTTACAGCTACAGAAACACCAATTATGAAAGATTTGTGATTCTTTTTAGCCCCTGGTGTTGAAGCTAATTTATGAAGATCAAAAGATTGAGCTTTTCCACTCATGTTAAAGCTCCAACCAAAAACATAATGAGAACTTGAAAGCACACCTGTTGAAGCTGAAAACCCCACGTACATAACATCTTCAAAAACCGATGAAAGATCCACCGGAACCGACAAGATCGGCGTATTGGGCTTCACTGAAGACGATGAAAGAGTGACGTTCAATTGGGGCTTTAGAGCATCATAATCCACCCAAGCTTGAATCTTTTTCCCACTTTTCAGATTAAGATCATGTTTTCTTGATTGATCACCATCGTCAAAGAATCCAGCTTTTGTGGAATTCTTGGATAACATGGAGTTAAGGTTAATACCAACATGGTTGTCATCAATGTCACCGAATTCTAAATCTTGAACCGTATCGAACTCAACGGCGAATAGGTGGTTGGATGTGTTGCCATTGTTGGTGATGTTAAGGATCCCGAGATACTGGTTGGGTTGAGCTCCGGTGAGCTCTTTCGTCGGAGATATGGTGAAAGCCATCCCATGACCACCTAACTTTTTATACTTGGGTACGATGGCGAAAACGAATGAGGTGGAGAATGAGATGGGTGTTTTAGTGTTGGGATTCTTGAAACGGATCGGGTTCGGGTAAAACCCGTGACCGATTAAACGGGGATTTCCGTCGGTGAGTTCGAGAATGCCGCCGGAGGTGATGCCGGCGGCACCGTTTGTGGATATGTCGCCGGAGTTCTGGTGTTTGAATCCATTGAAGATGAAGGAGAAAGAGGAAGATGGTGTAAAGAGATGAAGAATAATAATAAGAAGGAGGCATGTGAGGTGGGAAGAAGACATGTTTTGGTCATGGTAGTTGTGTTTTGTAATCTAAATGGGTTATATATAATAATATAAATTTTGGTAGGGATATGAGTAGCAAAAAGACTATGAAAATTATGTGTTCAGTATATGTAATTAAAAGTTAAATGTATAATAGCACTCATGATATGTTTTTTTATTTTGATGTGAGTAAATGTTTTATATAATTAGGGGTAGTTGTAAGTGAAGAAGTAATAAAATTTATGGGAATTGTACCGTGATTCCTCATATTTAAAGAAATACAATTGCGAATTATGATTCTCTAAATATAAAGATGTGCTATTCATCAAATGTTTATAATTCTTGTGTGTCTTAGAGAGATAAAGTAATAATAAAAAATAAATGTTTTTGAGTGAGATAAAGATAGAGATAAGATAATGTTGTTGTGAATGCTCTAACCAAAGGTTATGTATATGTAATTCATGTAAGTTTTTTACAAGTTACATATATATAGTTCGTTTTGTCATCATCTTGGTTCCGTCTTGAATATATATATTAACTGAGTCAAAACAATTTAAATAACATGGTGGGGGTTTACTTAAATATAATAAATTATATATAAATTATGTGATTGATTAAAGATAGTTTTTAAAGTTTTATATAATTTTCATCTTACATTTATATATGTATGTATGTATATATGCAAATGGTGTGTTATAAATGTATTGTAGCATGTGTCATATTCAATCAGTGAGAGAAGAAAGTAGAAAGATGGGGAGAGAGAGAAATAAAGGAGTGATGGTTATGCAAAGTGGAGGAAATGTAGTGGGATGGTGGTTCACTGTTGAATGATTTCCATTTGGGGTTAGGCAGTAGAGGGTTGGGATATTTTCTATAATTTTTCTCAAATCCTTTTTTTTCTAAATAATAATAAATTCAAATCCTTATAACCATATGCAATCGAGCTTGCAATGAAGGAGAAAGACGACAAGTTCTAGGGGTGAAAGTGCGTGTGGAAGCACCGCTCATGAAGAAGAGATGAGCTTTATTTGAGAGAGGGGGAGGTCTTTTACGATCCGTAAACACGTTCTTCTCATGTTTAAGTGGCTTTGTACATAGGAGTTACGCACTACGGATGTTCTTATCATAGGCGAAGTATTGTACTCTTTTTTTTTCGTCAGTAGTGTTAATTTTTGGTCCGGTATTGTAATTTTTTATATATAACGCATTCGCTTCCCCTCCCCTTTAAAAAAACTAATTTCGCCCCTGCTCTCTTTACGAAAGTGTTTAAGTTTTATCACTTGTTTTTCTGAAATACATTTCCAATGAACACGTGTCAAACATTTTATACATTTTATGTATTGTTCTACACCATGTAAGTGTAAGTTGAGGGTGGCCAAAAACCGACCACCGATGTATATGTGAAAGGAACAAACAATAACCGGTTGACCACTATAAATTCTTTTGGAAATCGCTTTCAATTTAGTTGGAATCATCAAAAATTGGAGAAAAACATTATGGTTTCTTAAACTTATTTCACGTTTCACTGAATTGTTTTAAAACTTGTTTTATGTTTATGATAAATTAGCGTATAAACCTTGAAACATCTTTACGTTTGAAATCTGAATGATTAATATTTTAAGTTATTTTATGTCTTATCTTTTGTATTAAAACAAATTATTCTAAAGTCGGGCGAACTTGTTAACTGATACATTGTTGTTTGTTGCTGTGTAGTTTGAGATGTTATTCTTTTGTAGTAAGGATGACAATCAATGTGAACCCAACGGAAATGCCTGGAACTCGAGACATCTTGGACTTGGACGAGTATGAGATCGGGTACACATGTATGAGGACCGGGTATGAGATTAATTTTTATTTTTTTCGCTGGTATGGGACGGGTATGATATTGCATTGTATACTTACCAAACTCGATTACCCGATTAAGCATACTCGTTTACCTTATTATATACCCAAAATTATTTTATATTTTGTTTACCTTAATATTATCCGATCAAACATACTCGTTTACCTTATTATATACCCAAAACACTTTTTTTAATTTTTATTTTTGTTTCTCTGCAAATATTACATTAAAAAAAATGAAGTTGTCACAACAAGTTCTCAAGAATATTTTACACATTTTAGTTTTAATCACCCGTAAAAGTTTTGAAACTCTTAACTTGAAAGAAAAAGGCATGTGTACTTGTTACCACATGTGACACAAGTATTTTAAAGAACGTGTTTAAATTAATTATCTCTCATAATGCATAAAGGGCTTTAAAGAATTTGTCCTTATGATATACATCCACAATTATTGCAAATTGATAGGTCCATGAATGATGAATTTGTGGCCTCACTATGTTGCACAGCAAGATACCGATAAATGTGTGACACGTCATCATGTTGAATGCTTCGATTTGTTTTTGGATCTTGTATATATGTTTAACTTTTTCAAGTAAAGTAATATTATATTTTAAACTAGGGTACAACCCCGTGTATTACACGGGTTGAATTGAAAAATATTAAATAGTTATTAATGAATAATAAGGAATTGTAAAATATTATTTTGATATAAGATATAACTGAAATTATGTATAAGTAGTTACTTTGATTAATTGATAAAATATTTATATTATTTCTAAAACTTTCGTTATAAAAAATTATTGTTTTGATAAATATTTCATTTTTATCTATATTTTGTTGTTTAAAGACTCCGGGTTTGTTTTGTAAAATTATTTTATATATAAACGGAATGATTTTAAAATAATTTCATTATTAAAAAGTCTCGTTGTTTTATAAAAAAATCATAGTTTTAGAAAATTTTTGTTTTTGAAAACGTGTATTTTTTAATCAAAGTATTTAGTTTTTATTTAATAAAAAATGTCTTTTAATATTATTGATTTAATAAGAACTTATATTTATAATGTAGAGAGAAAAAATTGGAAATTAGTTATTTGATTTTTTAAAATGAAATAATTAGTTTAGGCGAGAAATAATTGGGAGAGTGAATGTGGTAATGACATGTGTCAAAAAGTGTAAAGGTTTATTAGTATAGATTCTAAATTAGTAAAAACTAAAAAGTCATCCATTGTGTATATACTACACTAGGTTAGTATCCCGTGTATTACACGGGTTGAATAAATAAAATAATAAATAATTAGTAATAAAAATTTATGAATTATAAAACCATGTTGGAAGATAAAATATGATTTTAATTGCATATGAATAGCTATTTCAAGTAAATAAACAATATATAGATTATAGACAGATAGATATATAGATAAATAGATAGTCTAGTTAAACGGATTATAGTTAATAATAAACACGAAAAGTTACAGTACGATATTTTTAATATAAGATATGTAAAATTATATATGCATACTTGTTCAAGAGATAAAACAATTATACTATTTATAAATCTGTTATCTAAATAGTTTCATTTTTAAACATTTATTTTAAGATTTTATTATACAAATTTATTGTTTATAAAAATCTTGTTTATTAAAACTCAAGTTTCTAATTATTCTTGTTGTTTTAATAAAACTACTTTTAGAAAATTCCATATTTTTTATAATTACTTTATAAAAGGACTTATTCAATGTTTTAGAAAATATATGAATTTTAATTTTCTTAATAAAAATTATTTCTAAAAACATAGTTTGATTTTAAAAAAAATATAGATGAGAGAGAAAGATATATTAATTGACCAAATTAATTTTTATGAAGAGAGAGAAATTGTTTGAGTATTTAAATTACTTTAATACCCTTTTGGAGGAAAAATAAAATTAAAATGTTTAAAAAAATGACAAGTGTCAAAAAGGTGGTTTAAAAATATGACATGTGGCAAAAGAAATCTTCTTTTATTAATATCTATAGATTTATAAAATTGAGCGATTCACTCTTACTTTAATTACTTGTGAAAAACGATAATCTTTAAAAAACAATTATTTTTTTAAATATAATTGATACAATTGATTAAAATAACATAAAGTTAAAACATTTTCTTAGCTAAATAGAAATAGAACATACATTTTTATGTTTGTCAAGTTCTATAAACATCAGGTCTATTTTTAGCTTCATCCATTTTCGTAAAGCTTGTAATTATCAATGATTCCACAAATTTTTATAAAAGTGAATTGAATTTAATTATTACAGAATCTTGAATCTTATACTAAACAATTATTAAAAAAATAAACTTGAAGTTGTTATTAAAATTATCAAACTTTTGTGTTTATTGACCTAACCATTAGAATCTAAGAAGCCAATTGTGCTATTTAGACTGCCTTGAAATTCTAGATAAAGTTACATGGATGTTACTTGTTAGGTTGGCTAAAACAAAAAATGGAAAACACTAGATTTGTTCTTGAGTGTGTAAAATAAGCGATTTAAGTTTAAAATTACTTTTAGGAGTTTAATTATTATAAAAAGATACCAAAAGGTAATTATACTTAAAGTCGACTTGATCTCGTATGATTGCTTTAAAAAAATTAGAAAGATAAATGTTAATGTTACTTTTATCAACGTTTACACTACTATACTAGAACAGAATAATCGGTCGGACTGGAAACCAAGTTCCTAATTGGAACAACCATACAATTATGCCTCTTTAAAGACAACTAAATCTTATAAATATTTTATTTAAAATTCAGTCACAGATTTCATACATATTTATTACATCATTAGATTTTTAATTTCATCATATCTATCTTCTATCTATTCTAATAAATCAAGGTTATTTTGGACACATGGCGCGATTCTGTACATTATAATGTTGGTTTTCCCGCCTAAACTCATATTCATATAGTAATTAATGATTTTGAAAACTTACTAAAATCACACTCTACTTTTCTTATATTAACTTCTCATTTATTTTTCTATATTTCTCTCTTTCATTATAGATTAATAATTTTTCCTATTTCTCTATACAATCAAATGACCTAAAAATTTCTAATATTAATTTTGAATCACTTGCTTGATTTTGTTTGAGTGATTTAATAACTGGTAAATAGTTATCTTAGTTATTGGTAAGTTCCTATAAAATATTAAAAGATATGTGTTTTAAGTAAATAAACTAAATAATTATATATCTAAAATGTAAATCTTCTTATGCTAATAATTTATTAAGGTATACTAAATTATAAGATTTCAATTATATAATATATTAAAATATAATTTTTAATCTTCATTATTTTGTCATTTACAATTTTCTAAATATTTATTACTCTTATTTTACTAATGGTTAATAATATATAATATACAAAATTTAAAACTCCAGATTTTAAAAAGTTAGATTTAGTCCACTCATGTAATACATGGGTTCTAACCTAGTTTACTATAGTTCATCCATGCTATAGTTCCCACAACAATCTAGTGCATTTGGAAGATTAGGAATGGGGCTATCTTTAGAGGGCAATCTCCATCCCTATATAGGTTGCTTATTGACATCAAATGCACGAGTTTTCTTTGGGTCAAAAGCAGATCAAAATGATGCAATCTGGAGTAGTTAGATTGGTGTAAATTTAACATTTAGGCTTTGTGTTTTCATTTTTGTTTTGGGAGTTTGATTGTCTTTCTCTATTTATGGTGTACTTATGTTGCCTCCTTTATATTAAAAAAAATAACTATTATTTTGTAGTTTGGTGATTGAATTTGAGCTAGCCACCGTGTGTTTGAATAAATTTGATATATTGAAGATCTTGCAGGAGGATGAGTTGTTTCATTTATGAATGCATTTTTATATAAATGCATATTTTTACGCTTGCCTTCACGGGAATTTGTGAACAAAATAAATCCAATCGCTTAAAATGATCATTGGTCAATGCATATGTACTTGCAAAATATTCTTTGCTTACATGTAACATGATAAACAACATGAAGGCGTTTAGGAATCATTTTATGTTGTAGTTTTTTTGTATAATTTGAAAACAAACAAAAAATTGGCAGTTTTGTTGTAAAGGTAATTTGGATTTGGTGAATAAGCCACGTTTGATAATTATGGTTTTTGCTTTTACTGTTTAAATGCAAAAAAATAAAAGAAGAGTAAAATCTCAAACCATCAATATATGAACCAGTGCTATAAGAATGAACACTAGTTCACATATGAGCAAGTACTTTTTTTAAAAAGAACCATTTGTGTAGTTTCCTAAATTCTATTCGGAGATATGTATAAAACTTTATGCATATATGGGATGATTTAGTTAATAAAACCATAAATATTGTAAAAGTTAAAGATGTTTCCTTTCCAAGTACTATTGAATCAAATAAAAACAACCATAATAAAGACTAAAGATAATCCTAAAAAGAGCCAACCAGGTCGACAACAATGAGAAGTAGCTTGTGACTAGGGTCCATCTATAATGTGAGACATGCATTTTGTTGTAATATTGCACATGAAAAATGATTCACACATTTCTTAGCAAACAATTATTGCCATTTTTCATAGTGGTTGAACTTATAAAACTTTGAAACATTACAAGGATACAAGTCCTTTTTCAAAGTACTTCTCAGGGTATTTTGAAGACTTAAGTATAAAGTATTGAAAATTTTATACGTCCATAAAAAAAGTTTTTACGTCTTTTAAATCAAGAGTAATTTCGAAAAATCTTAAAATTATAACCAACAAAAGTCTAATTACGATAAGTTTTAAACAGGTGGCCATCACAACTTTTAGAAAATCCGAATCATACATGCACACAATCATAATTATGTAACTGTATATGTTTGTCCTTAATAATTTTCTCTAAACAGGCTCTGTTATTTATTAATAGTATATAAGTTTAGTTGTTTAACAAACATACAAAATCCTAGTTCCTAAATGTGTTAGGTTTGGCACTTGTGATCATGTGATTTGGCTTTTGAAGTTTTGGTTGGCTCTATAGGGTTGTATCAGAATCATACCTATGCTCTATCACTCATTAGGTAATCTAGATACGTGACAAATGATTGAACATACGATTGCGTTTGAATTGATTGGATATCCATACCTGAAAACTTTTATTTTAAAATAATAGATTATGACTCCTAATAGCTTTGAAATGATTGATATCTTAGCTCAGTGGAAAGGAATTGAGTCCTACTTTCTCATCTTAGTCGCTATAACCTATGATTTTACTAACCATCCAAACTTTTACAATAACTTCAGAATCTACATTTTCTTTTAGTGGTAGGGTCTTATTGATACGAAGGAGACTCACTCCGATCGTAGTAAAGATGTGTAACCCTGTAAAGAACAACTTGGATGTGACAAACTTAGACAACACAAATTAACTCACCCAAGATTAAATAGTAGTTGAAGAACAAATACATGAAAAAAGGTGGACATCAGAATGTCTCATTTATCTGATGAAGAACTCGCTTATAATTTGTCTATTCACATTGACAACATTATATACGAAGAATAAACACTAACTGAAAAATAAAATCAGGACATATAATGTATTATTAACATTGTTATTTGTAAAATTATATATTTGTAGTGATTTATATTTTCTCATTTCTAATATTTTAAAATTAGTAAAAGTTGGATTTTATGTTGTTTATTACTATATTTTCTATTTTTGTATTTATGTTAATTAGTTTTCTTGAGAAATTACGTTTTTTCATTAAATTTATGTTATTTTGTTTCTAAAAAGAATAAAAAATAAATGAAAGAAGAAATTAATATTGTTTCCTTAATGTATTTATTTTTCTAAAAAAGATTTAAAAAATACTTTTTAATATAAAACTTGTTTTAGATCTAGTTTTGGATCCGGCCATAACCGACCCGCATCGGTTCCCATCGGTTAGGTTCATGGCCTTCATGAATTCGGTTCGAACTTGAACCAGGTTTTACCACCAACTGGTTTTGACCCTGCAAACCAAAAACCAAACTTGTTTCTGAGCCCACACCAATTCATGCACCTCTTAACCCCATCAAGACCGGCTTCCAAATTCTTTAGTTAGCAAATTCACAAAAGGAACTAAAAAAAGGCTTGTTCATGGGCTTAGGAATCCTTTACTAGTTTACTGGGCTCCATTTTAATTCATTTAAGAGACCTTTAAAAGATGGCAACCAGACGGCCCAGGCCTGTGTATACTATATGGACCATCATAATTTGGCGCCCGTTAAGCTTTGGGTCCGGTGGAGCTTTTCGCCATACTGACTGCTTATCGTCTCATCACCCCACGTTCTCACCCTAAGTCGGTCATCTTCCGATCTCACCGTCATCGTTCTTTGTTGTCTGCTAATCGTCTCATCAACCACACTCGCAACCACAACCTTATCATCGACCATAACATCGTTATTCATAAAAACTATTGTGTTATGAAATGTAATAACTTTTTAATGTATAAAAACTTAAGACCTAACATTATTATTCTCTCTCTCTCTCTGCAAATTTAATCGAATAACACATTAGACCGTAGGGCTGCCAAAATCTCTCCCCGCTCACTCACTTGGAAAATTGAAGCTCAGAAAATGCGTGTTTGATTTTCGACTTGGATATAAACAAGCCAGTCGACACAATGCGGTTTGTAAACGACCCAAACATTAGCAAAGGTCCACTCGGGTAGGTACGACTAATGAACAACCCTGTATGCGTATCATTAGGATAGTTTGGTAAACTGGCTCTTTAAACTTTGTAAGAAAAATAGAACTGTTTCCGGTTCAAGTATTGCAACTTTACCCCAATGATCCGGTTCGCTTCAACCAAACCGTTCATTTAAATGAATAAACTTACGACTTTTGAGTTTGACCGCTTATTTGGATTTGGGCCTCAACGTGGGGTTATAACTTATAAAGATATAATCTTATATTAAAACCCGGGTTAAAAATAACCCGATACACAACCGGTTTATCCGGCTCTCCATCGACTCATCATCCGACTATATTAACCCTAACCCCCATAACTCGGTCTCGCCAGATTTTCGTCGAAGAAATTTTAAAATTCGAGTAAGTTTCTAACTCATCAACCTTGTATTCTGAGTAATCAACCTCTTATTGTAGTTGATTTTGCCTATATATATTTATATGATTGTTGGAAGATTAAATTTGATTCGAATCATTCGATAATTGTTGAGATTTGTAGCTTCTAATGCTGTAAATTATTAGTTCTTACGATATCAAGGATATAGCAAGTGTTATACCTGAGAATAATGGCTTCTGATTTGGAACCAGTACCTGTAAATTCACAAAAACATGATCCAGCATGGAAGCATTGTCAAATGTACAAAAGTGGGGATAAGGTTCAGCTCAAGTGTATATATTGTGGGAAGATGTTTAAGGGAGGTGGGATTCATAGGATTAAAGAACATCTTGCTGGTCAAAAGGGTAACGCGTCTAGTTGTTTAAGAGTACAGCCTGATGTTCGTCTGTTGATGCAAGAGAGCTTAAATGGGGTTGTAGTGAAGAAGAAAAAGAAACAGAAGTTAGCTGAAGAGATCACGAATTTTAACTCGGGTGAGGCTGATTCTTTTGGGAATCAAATCAATCAATGTGCTTTGACCAATGAAGTTGTGATGGTTCCTGTTCCTGAAGCTATTGAGCCGAGTTCTAGTTTGTTAGTGAATGAAGAAGAGGAGGGTGCTGCGAGTAATAAGCGAGGTGGAGGTAGGAGAAAGAAAGGATTTAGAGTGAGAAAAGGTTCAAACGCGCTAGCTGTTAATGATCCTGTGTATGATGATTCAAAAAGGGTTAACCATCAAGTTAGTTTGGCAATTGGGCGATTTTTCTTGGACGCGGGAGTACCATTAGATGCTGTGAACTCTATATATTTCCAGCCTATGATTGACGCAATTGCTTCACAAGGGTTGGGGGTTGTGGGACCTTCTTATCACGATCTTCGAAGCTGGATTTTGAAGAATACGGTTCAAGAAGTGAGAAGTGATGTTGATCAATGCATGGGGAGTTGGGGAAAATGCGGTTGTTCTGTTCTAGCTGATGAATGGACATCAGAAAATGGTAAAATGTTTTTGAATTTCTCGGTGTATTGTCCTGAAGGGCTAATGTTTCTTAAATCCTTTGATGTGACCAACATTATGGACTCCACCGAAGCTTTATTTACTTTGTTTAAGGAGGTTGTTGAAGAAGTTGGAGTGAGAAATGTGCTACAAGTTGTTACTAAAAATGTAGAGCGTTACATTGAAGTAGGGAAACAAATAGCTGATAGTTTTCCTACCATTTTTTGGACTCCGTGTGCAGCTCATTGTGTGGATTTGATATTGGAGGATTTTAGAGAACTCGAATGGATAAGTACTATACTTGAACAGGCTAGATCAATATCAAGATTTATATACAATCACAGCCTTGTTCTGAATATGATGAGAAGGTATACTTTTGGAGTTGATATCGTTGTCGTCGGTTCCACACGTGCTTCAACCGATTTCTCTACATTGAAACGGATGGTAGGTGTCAAACACAACCTTCAATCCATGGTAACCTCAGAAGAATGGATGGAGTGTCCATACTCCAAAAAAGAAGAGGGTTACACTACTTTAGATTACATTAGCAATCCATCTTTTTGGTCCATGTGTACTGTAATCACCCATTTAACAGATCCTTTATTGAGGCTTTTGAGAATTGTCAGTGGAAAAAAGAGACCAGGAATGGGGTATGTGTATGCAGGGGTATATCGAGCAAAAGAAGCAATTAAGAAAGAACTTGTCGATAAGAAAGATTATATGGTCTATTGGAACATAATAGATCGTAGGTGGGAACAACTTCATCGCCATCCACTTCATATTGCTGGTTTTTATCTTAACCCAAAATTTTTCTATAGTACTGAAGGAGATATTCATCTTCAGATTAGATCATCGGTCTATGATTGTGTTGAAAGATTGATTCCTGACACTACAATCCAAGATAAAATAGTTAAAGAGACAACATTATATCGTGAGGCCGCAGGTGATTTTGGGAGGAAAATCGCTATACGAGGCAGAGATACCTTATTTCCCGGTAATCCTAAATGTTATTTTTGTTTTAGTTTCATCATAATTTGTTTTGAAGCTATAATTAGATTATTCATTGTTTTAATTATTGATTAACAATAGCTGAATGGTGGTCAACATATGGAGGGGCTTGTCCAAACTTGGTTCGCTTAGCCATTCGTATTCTTAGTCAAACCTGTAGTTTGGTTGGTAGTACACCAAACAGAATATCTTTCCAACATATTCATGAAACAAAGAATTATGTAGAACACCAAAGACTCAGTGACATTGTGTTTGTTCAATACAACATGAGATTAAAGCAAATGTAAGTCTCAAATGTTTGTCATTATGTTCTCTAAAATCTATTTATATATAGAAGAGAATTTGAAATACAACTGATCTTGTAGGTTTTATAACAAAGAGCAAGATAACCCTGATCCCATTTCATATGACAACATCAGTTCTGTTGAGGCATGGGTAACAGAGAAGGAGATCAACTCAAATGAGATTGATAGGTCTGATTGGATGACAGTTGATCCACCAATTGGTAATGTCATGATATTAGGACCTGAAGTCGATGACGTCGAAGCCCTTGGTGAAGGTAGTTTCTAATTTTATTTAAATATTGAAGAAAGAGTTAATGTGTGTGGGTTTCCATATAAAAACACAGCATTAGAGTCATCACTTGCCAAACTTACATGTAGTGATTGTTGATAGTTTATGCTCTCTTGCTTATAGAAAACAATGTTAATTTCATGAGCCTTTATCTAGAGTCTGCTATGTGCAGGGTTTGATGATCATGAGATCTTTGATGGGTTGAAAGACATTGGACATGAAAATGGTGAAGATAATGTACTGCAAGCAGGTAAGCTTTGTTAGTTTTCTTTTTTCCTTTTTTTTTAATTCTTAGTTTCAAACAACCTCTTCCCCTGTTGCGATTGGTTTAGAGTTCGCTTTACTGTAATTAGGGTTCTAGAATTAGGTAAATCCTTTTGTAAACACTTAAATCCACCAAACCCAATTAATTCTTCATTTCTAATCTCTAAAACCCCTTTGTAACTTGTTTCAACTTCTTTAATGGATATCTATGTGGGCCTACAAGTGGCTACATTAAGTTCCAACACCCTGTTGCAAAATAGCTACAATGATTCAAGGTGTACAGCCTCTATAGTTTCTCCGTTTGAATTTTTCTCATTTGAAATTTCTACGTCTTCTATAATCGAGAAATCCTGCCTGTATGGTTCTTCGTGAAAGCTCGACAAATAGAAGGGAGCCATGAATATTAAATGGCAGTTGACTTTTTTTTTACTTTAGGTCCAGGTAATACACAACTTCTCCATTTCTGCATTCCATGTTCTTAAGACTCCTCATTTTAATTGAAATATTCACATCCTCAAATTCTGATTAATTAGAAGGCATCTGTTGTCCTTTTCCATATATTTCTTTATTATCTACTCCTAACTCTATTTTATGATTAATTCTTTGAACACGTCTTTGATGGAAATTAGGTGTCTGCTAAAATGTCTAAATGAAATCTTCTTTTGAATATACTTATTGTATATACTCAAAGGTTCTAAATTTTATTAAATGTCATGAAAGGCTATATTTTGACACTACCTCAATCATGTGATTACTTCTAAATCTGTTGATGGCTGGTTCTATTTTAAGTTTGTGGATGTATGATGCTTTGGGTGTTCTAATTTGTTCATTTTATCATTTCATTTCATACCAATGGTGACTGAATTGAGATTTATGTTGATAGATTGCAAACCAATACAAGGACAATGAGAGCATCTGTATGTAATTCAAGAACTTGACCATAATATATTTGAGAGGCGGAGTACTTTAAGAGTGAATAATACGACATGCAGGATGGCATGGTGCGCTGTGATAAGTTGGGGAAAATATTAAAAGGTTACAAGGGTGAGGCGAGACGCCACGAGAATCATGAATGCTGTAATTTACTGTTATAAATGCTTAGAATTGTTAACTCATTTAGGATGAAGACAATATGCATACCAATTTGAAGAAATAAATGCATATGCATCATCTGCAACAATTGTTCAATGTTAACTAAATCTCCTGGATGCTCCCCCAATAATTACATGTTAGGGTATTTGTTGCACCCAAGTGCAGCCATCATCAGTTAAGTATCTGGGCATAAATGGATGTATGATGTTATATTGGGGTTGGAGTTGGTGTATATTCTGATTGATGTAAGTGCTTAATTAATGTGATTGTGTTTTTCTTATGTTTGATCATTGTTAACGTTTGTTGTCAATGATTGAGAAAGTAGGATGTTTAATCGTATTTAAGGTTTGTTGTCAATGATTAGAAAGTAGGATATTAACATACAAGTGTTTGCATATTTATATATGTATTTATTTTTTATGATTATTATAACTGAACTTTGTTACAAATTCATATTAATTTTTATCAAAATAAAGGATATATTATAGGACGTGTGGCAATGTATAACTATGTATTAACAAAAACTTTGAAGATATATGACAATCAAATTATCAAAGGAACAATTCGTGTTTCAATTTCAGATATAATAATTTAAAATAATTGTAAAAAAATGTTAAATGTTGTAAACTTTAATGAAAAGTTGATAAATTAATAAATAAAATTCCAAATGTTAATTAATAAGCCAAATAAAAACTATTAACTAATAAACAATTTGGTACTTGTAAAACTTTAACATTTTTATATAAAAATAACATTTTGTCAATAAAAATAAAGCTTTCATAAATAAAAAGTTGTTTCAAGAGTAATAAGTTTTTATAGAAATATAAAACAAAATATACAGATGACGTGGATAGCCATGTAGGCAAATAATTAACATGACCATCAACGTGGACAATAAAAAAGACCTCTAGCAAATAAAAGACACACGCTAAACTTACTCATTCATTTTGTACGGGTGTGTTTCTCTCTTCCCCCGCTCCCCTCTCACATTCCCCTCTCGACCCTTCACCCTCTCTCTCCCGGCCATGCTCCCCTCATTCGTCTCGCTTATATGATTATGCATATGTTTAAAAACGTTCAAAGACGTCCAAATTAAAGATGGTCTAAGCATAAACCAAATGAGTTTTATTTCTATCTAAAGGTCTTAGTTTTGTTCCGCCTCAATATTTAAAATTGATCATGCATCTACATAAATACAGAAATTAAAACACTTAATCTCCACTTTTTGCATTTTAAATACATAAAAATAAAACCACATCAGCTTAAAAAGATGGAAACAATTTTACACCAAATAAATTTCGTGTGGTGACCGAATGACTTGAGGCTAGCCTCAAAAAGCCCGTCTTCACATCCAAGTCTATGGCCTTCAAACCACCAACCAGTATCATGCCGCCACGTGGCATTTCTCTCAATCTTCATTATGTGGCCGTTAATCTCTCAAAAGCCAATCCTCACAATTCTCCTACACTCGTTACCACTATAACTGTCACAACAACCACCCTCCAATTCATCCTCACTTCCCACTGCTCACTCATCCCCTCAATCTCCCACCACCGTCACCGGAGATCCAATGGCCACCGCCGTCTCAGCCTTCGGCGCCACCGTCAACCGCACCCCGGTACTCCTTCATCATATCCATCACTTACTGTTGCATAACGTTTAATTAGATTCATTGTTTTCTTTAATGAATATACTAATAACTACAATCTGATATTCTGCTATTGTTGTGACAGTTGAGCAGTGGTGTTGCTGCAGTCCCGAGCTCGAGCTTCTTGGGTAGCAGCTTGAAGAAGATAGTGAACTCGAGAACCGCCATCAACGGCAACAAGTTTTCGCCTTCCAAGATCTCGGCTGCCGAGAAGGAGATCGAGGAGACCCAACAGACCGACAAAGACAGATGGAGAGGACTCGCCTACGATATGTCTGATGATCAACAAGACATCACCAGAGGAAAGGGTATGGTTGACTCCCTCTTCCAGGCTCCACAAGATGCTGGAACCCACTTCGCCGTTATGAGCTCCTATGAGTACATCAGCACTGGTCTCAGGACGTAAGTAATAATTACCATACCATACCATATTATATCATATCATATCATATCATATTTTTTCGATCAGTTATCTTCTGGAAGGCTAATATTATGCATGTTTAGATACTTGGACAACAACATGGACGGATTCTACATCGCTCCGGCTTTCATGGACAAGCTTGTGGTTCACATCACCAAGAACTTCATGACCTTGCCCAACATCAAGGTCGGTTTCGGTTTCTAATTCGAATGTTGACTCATTGTTGACCGATAAATTCGATGTCTTACGATATAAAACTTTTATGTGTTCAGGTCCCTTTGATTTTGGGTGTGTGGGGAGGAAAAGGTCAGGGGAAATCTTTCCAATGTGAGCTTGTGTTTGCTAAGATGGGAATCACGTAAGTTTAATCTCATATTCTCATCTCAAGAAGTTTTGACTTTTAGACTGTAAGAGTCAAAAAGCTTGAATTTTGACTTGTGGGTGTGTTTTCCAGACCCATCATGATGAGTGCTGGAGAATTGGAAAGTGGGAACGCCGGAGAGCCCGCGAAACTCATCAGACAACGGTACCGTGAGGCGGCGGATATCATCAAGAAGGGGAAAATGTGTTGCCTCTTCATCAATGATCTTGATGCAGGTGCAGGTAGAATGGGTGGAACCACACAGTACACAGTCAACAACCAGATGGTCAACGCTACCCTCATGAACATTGCTGATAACCCCACCAATGTGCAACTCCCTGGAATGTACAACAAGGAGGAGAACCCGCGTGTCCCGATCATCGTCACAGGAAACGACTTCTCGACGCTGTATGCACCATTGATCCGTGACGGTCGTATGGAAAAGTTCTACTGGGCTCCCACTAGAGATGACCGAATTGGTGTGTGTGTTGGTATATTCCGTACTGACAATGTCCCTAAGGAAGACATTGTCAAACTCGTCGATACTTTCCCAGGACAATCCATTGGTAAGTTCCTAAAACCACATCAGATAATGAAAACTCCGTAAGATATTATATGTTATTAATCATTCATATACATGAAAACATAATGATTATGAAACATAAATACGATAAACACTAACTAGTGTTATATCTAATAATCAGAAGATTGTATGATTGTAGTTAGTAGCTAGTAAATGTTTTGTTTTTCTTGTGAAATTAGATTTCTTTGGCGCGTTGAGGGCCAGAGTGTACGATGACGAAGTGAGGAAGTGGATCGGAGAAGTTGGAGTTGAAACCATTGGAAAGAAGCTTGTGAACTCGAGGGAAGGACCCCCGACATTCGAACAGCCAAAAATGACAATCGACAAGCTCCTTGAGTACGGATACATGCTTGTTCAGGAACAAGAGAATGTGAAGAGAGTCCAACTAGCTGACACGTATTTGGAATCCGCGGCTCTTGGAGATGCTAACAAGGACGCCCTGGAAACCGGTTCATTCTTTGGTTAGTGCACCGTATCTTAATTGATATATATTTCGTTTTTCGGTTTTGATCAACTATAAAACTTGAGTTCTGAATATAACTTGTTCTATGCAGCAGGCCAAAAGGAGTAGAAAATGCATGTCCTGGTGCAAGAAGGTTGCACTGAACATTGTGTGGAACACTTACCTGCATTTATACATTCAAAGGCTTTTTAAGGGATGAAGAGTGTTTTTTCTTCCTAAGAATGTCAAATATTATGTTTTCTACATTTAATGTCTTTCTGTAAATTTTGTTTGTTGTAGAACAAGTCGCTTTGGTTTCACCTTTTTACCTTCATTTTATTGCCTCAAAATGATATTCATGTATCTAATCAAGTCTAAATAATGTATTCCGTACCTAAAAATTATTAGAAAAAACAAGCGCAATGTGACATGATAAAGTTACATTAACTATTGATATATGAGAATATGATTAATACAATACATGAAACTCTAAGGATGAACTCGAGCTCGGGACTGCAGCAACACCCGGATGGCTGCGCAACTTGCAAAGGGGTTTCAAAACCGAAAGCCTAACAAGAAAAAGCTTACCCAACCGACTAGTTCCGTTTTGTATGGTTCGGGTTATTCGGTTTTTTAATGCTGAAAGTCTATCCAAAACCCAACCCGTATAACAATTGATTTGATCGGTTTTAGATTATTCGGGTAACGGGTTGTTTGGGTCGGGTTTCGGGTATTAAACAATAGGCTTAATTTAATAGATTTTGTGAATTTTCATTTGAAATTTTATAAAATCAATGGACTTAAATTAGTTTGATCAATCGTGATCAATAAGTTATAAAATGTACTTGAATATATATATTTTTTACAAAAACAATTTGATCAATCGTGATCAATCTAAACAAGTGTGTATATATGATGTATTTAATTATAATATGGGTTGATCGGGCTATTCGGATTTCGGGTAAACCGCTTCGGGTTATTTGGATTTTTGAGTTTTGAAAGTCTATCCAAAACTGGACCCGAATAAGAATCTGTTTAAACGGTTTTCGGGTTGTTAGAATAACGGTTGTCTGGGTCAGGTTTCTTCGGGGTACGGGTTAGATGGGTTAATTATTTAATCTGGTACGGAAAAAATCGACGGGCCTACTGTGAGTGCTCTAAAAGCTTCACGTTTATGAATTTGTTTGTTTGTAAAAACAAAAAAGTCCAATAGAGGCCCAAATAGCTACTGAAAGCAGGCTTTGGTTCATACCCACAACTCCACAAGGCCCCAAGGCCTGGGTAGTTAGTAATTGTTTGTAAAAACGATGTAGTCCAATAGAGGCCCAAGTAGCTACTGAAAACAGGCTTTGGTTCATATCCACAAGGCCCCAAGGCCTGGGTAGTTAGTAAATTGTGTGATACAGTTTTTGCCTTTTAGGTTATTTCCTTTGCAATCAAACGCTGAAAATACAAATTGTGTTACGGCTCATACTAAGATAAGATATACTTTATTGATGATTTATGTTGGATTTTGACTGTGATTAAATGGAAGTAATGTAACTCATAGTTGTGAGAAATAAATAATGAAATATTAAACTAATAATAACTACAAATGAGAATCCCAATAAGAACTTTAAGGAAAACCGAAAAAGTGAACCCAAGAGAAAAGTTGCATTGGTAAGTTAATGATACACGTAATATTGATAGGGGATTAATTATGGGTGGTTACATTGGTGTGCATCCTAAACCATAGCATTATCTTCCAAAAGCTTGGGATATACAATAGTTCCATGGTAATATGATATGACCATAGATGTTTATACACAAATGACAAACGTACATACATGTGTATAACCCTATGATACGTAGGGTAAAGGTTTTTAGTTAGAGGACACTGAATGTTCATCAACATTTAACTAAAAAAACTCAAGTACCATCCTTTGAAACAGCAAAACTAAGGCAAGTACCCCCACTCTCTCTCCCTCTAAAATCCAACGTATATGGCCTTTTCATACAACCCTTATGCTTTTTCCCTTTGTATTCTCTTGTAGCTTTCATGCATTTAATTTCATCTGCCTATAAGTATACGAATAACTATCACTCATCTACAATATGTACCAACATAAACTGCTGATCCTTTGACCAGTTTTTATATATGTGTCCCTTTGATCTCTCTACACAAGTTTGAATAATACTTAATCAATGTCGATGAAGAGAAAGAACAATGTTTCTGTCTCTGTGAACGCGTGTTCTAGCCGCTCATGGGAAGAACACGCGTTTGCAGAAGACAGTCGAGGCCCGCTTGGTGGTTTCATATGGCCACCGAGGTCTTATTGTTGTAGCTTTTGTATGAGGGAGTTCAGGTCAGCTCAAGCACTTGGTGGTCACATGAATGTCCACAGGAGAGAAAAAGCCAAGCTCAAGCATACGGTAAACGAGACGACATTAAGCGCGCCACAAAATAATAATCAGGAGAGTGTTTGTGAAGAATCTTTAGACCCTGCAGGTTGCTTTCCTTCAAGGGTTTTGTTAATACCAGCATTAGGTGATCAAGAAAGTCTTGATAGTGGTTCAGATGTTAAGAGTTGTGTTTATGATGAAGATTTAGTAATTATTCGCGGCAATGGCAATGCTGAAATGAATTTGGTTTTAGGGTTTGATTTGGATTTTTGTTCGGATATAGGCGGTGGTGGTGGAAAGAGGAGGAAGACGACGACGACGACAACACCAGCGATCAATGGGATAGATCTTGAGTTGAGGCTTGGTAGCTAGGTTTGATGCATGGTGAATCATATAACACGCCAATGAAGTACTACGGTTACAATAATAGAGAATGTTTTTAAGTTATTGAAGAAGTTATTTCAAATTTGATGGTCTACGATGTATTGCTATTATCAATTTCTCATGTTAACTGGCCATTTGATCAAGTTAATGAAGTAAATGCCTTCATCAAATGTAGTTTCTGTTTTCTAGTCATTTTGCTGTATTATGAGAATGAAATGTGGTTTTATTTATAGCCCTATCCACCTAACTGAGAACTTGACTCATGTGATCAAGAACTCAACGTACAATAATTTTTTTCACTCTAAAACAAGGAAGGTTACCCATGGATTTAAGCTTTCCAGGGATATACTTGAAAATTTAGGGTGCGTTTAGCCACTCTCTTTAGTTTTTATACTTTTTTTATCATTGTCTACAAAATTGTTTATAAAGTTCATATTTTTTACATTAATATTCCATCGTTAAATTACCTTTTTAATATAATAAAATAAATATTATATGTATATTATAATACTTATTTGTGTTATTAAGACAGTGGGTCTCTCAATAACAGAATATGTGTATCTTTAATCACATCTATATGTATAGTATGTACTATACCATACATGATGTAGACAAAATAACAAGCTGTTGATTTACCAATAATACCAGAAACAATTTTTTTTAGTTATCGTTGATTCTCGAAAAATGCCAATAATCAAGATTTTCACACACTAGTAAGAGAGAAGAATTATTTTTTAAACTTCAAAACTGATCATTTTCTCATGTTTACAAGGATATGAAATAAATGACAGAATTCGAATGGGCCCACACCAATACATATACACACAGTAACACAAGTATGATAGCTAGCTATATATAGATGTTAGTTTTTCCAAAGACATCAATATATATATATTATTAATTATTAATACGTATATTTAAATGTTTTGTAAGTGTGGTCTTCAATTCCCTGTAATATTCGATCCATTTTAGCGTAGGTTAAATACCAACAAGAAGCCATAGGTTATTTGAATTCTGATAAAGAAAAAGGTGTGCGTAGTCGATGACGTTGTACAATTATCAAACAAGTTAATTACTGGTTGGATGATCGAGCTACAAACCATTGACTTCCAGTAGATTGAATGTTGCTTGTACCTGTTGTAATCACTGTATATAATGTCCCCCAAATACCCTCACTAGATCTGGGTAAGCTATGTTATTACCCAAGGTTCTTGCAGATTGTGTCATGCATTATACCATTTTAGTTTTTGATGAGTTCACTTCCGCCAAAATACAAAAGTAAATTGATGTAACACTTGCAGAGAATATGTCTACTTATGGTGGGAATTTAATAATGTAAGATAACCCATCAATATTATTCCATTAAGTTAAACAACCAACCTTTTCTACGTGGGTTTATAGGGATCTGTGGTCTAGATTCAGTTCTTTATATGTCTTCATAGGAAATAGGAAATGTGTTTGTTGGGCCTTTGGGTTTTCAAATCAAAGATGTATTGGTCCAATAAGTATTGGGTAACCGTGGGCTGAAGAGAAACGATGTGTTTGATGCCTCGTGCTTAATTGAATTTAGACTTTAGAGGCAATGTTGTTACGACCAGATCGGACCGGCGTCCTACCGGTTCGACCAGGAATCAGTCAGGTGGCCGGTCCGGTTTGCTATGATTCGGTTTTGTCTGGTCGAACCGGTGGTCGGACCGGGAAACCGGACCGGTTCGAACCGGATTTTGTTTTTTTTAATGGGTAAAAACGGGGTGTTGAATCATAAATTAGTGTGTTGGATATACAAATATAGTTAAGTTTTATATATAACTATAAAATACATATATAAATTACTTATATTTAATTACATATATAACTATGTATATAATATACTATATATAATTATGACGTCATCTGGTTCTTAAATCCGGTCCGACAGGTCCGACCACCAGACCAGTAAGACGTCCGGTTCGACGTCCGACCCGGTTCTGAAAACATTGTTTAGAGAATTAGAGGTGCACGAACAAGCTAAATACTAGCCCATCCAAGGTAGCCCAAATTAATGGTCCAAATAATCGTCCGGCCTGAAAGTCAAAACAGGCCCAATATGAGCTATCAGAGAATCAGACGGGAATGCGGAATAAGTGTAAATGTAAAGCCCAAAAATCTAGTTTAGCTTAAAAAAACCCAGAGTATTTATAAATTATATATTTTAGTTATATTTAGTTTGTCATATGTATTACATGAGTTAGAATGGATAAAAATACTAAATAGTTTGTAAAAAGATTTAGTAAATAAGATTATAAGAATGATATTTTTGAGATGCGACGTAGAGGTGGCAAAAAAAACCATATAAAAAATACAAATGAGCCAAGAGAAACGAAAAAAAAAAACCTTGTGTTTACGGGATTGTGACATGAGATGTAAAATTTACTTATTTATCAGGTATAGAAGATATGATATTTTTAATTAATAAGATTTTTTTATGAAGTATCTATCTTATGGAAAAATTAAATGAGAAGGGATAAAAAAAAGTATCAGATTTTGAAAAAGATGCTTCTAAGATCAGTATATTTTTATGAAGTTAATTTTCACTAACTAGACACTTAATAAACATTGAAATTAAACATCTGAAGACCATCCTGTACTAGAACAAACAATAATTTTATATAATGTAAATCTTTATAATTTGTCTCTAATAATTAAATAAATCATATGTTTCTTGTTTAAATAATTAATTGTATGGAATTATAAGAAAGTCGCACCTATCCAAAGATGCCGGACAATCATTGTGTTTATATTGGTGTTTTGTGGTTAGGCATGTGTTAAAATATGTTTAAGTGACACGTATTCATTTTTTTGGGGACAATGACGACATCATTATTCTGTGTTTAGACTTAATTACAAAAAATCGTTGACGTGCTTTGCAAAATTCACACAAAATCCTTTAATGAACGAAATTATGGTCACTGTCCTATCTGAATACTAAATACTTCAAGAAAATGGTGGCAATCAATAGAGGCACGAGACTTTTAAGGCCCACAAAACCTTTAATCGTGTTTTTCATGGGCCTAAAATGATTTTTTGGCGGGGTCTTGCAAACCATAAAATCAAACATTTTTTTTAAACATCAAAAAACAAAAAACAATCTACTACATAAAGTGTAGTGCAAGACTATATATATTATATCACGAAACGATTCGTTAACTCTCTGGACTCAGCGTAAAGTGAGAGATATTTTAAGTACAAGATAAATTCTTTCTTTTGTGTCAGGCCATAAGAACCCCTTGTTGTTAAACTCAAGAGATTCATCAATACCTTGTTACCCAACACGATCAATTGAATCACAGTTTTCGTTGGGCATGTGACTTTTAAGAGATTATGTCAAAGCTCATAGATATTACATTTAAACCTCAGACCTCTTCTAAGTGGGAATTAGATGTTTAACACTACGTCACCTATTAAAGGCTGTTTGTATCAATTTTCAACATGTGATGTGAAAGGTGACAGTTTTAAGTTACTGTTTGTTAGCGTTTTCCACGAATGGTCATTTTAGGATTCTGATTTTTCGATTAAGGTAAGGGTGTGTTGTAGTTGACTTGTTTCTAATGGTCATTTGTATGCTCCATCTAAAATTAGTTTCAAAGTTATAGACGTTGATTTCAAGAATGGTTGCTTTTATGCGTTGACCAAATATGATACGTTTGACAGTAGATATTATCATTAGTAGCATGTTGTTGGTGGTTGACGGTAGCGATATGACAGTGTTGAACAACAGAGATGGAGCCAACTTGTTAGTTAAGTTTTTCATCTACCTCTCTCCGTCTATATAACTATTCATTTGAATAATTTGGTTGAGGATTTAGTCATCCTTGTAAAATTGGAGCCAAATTAAGATTAAGAATATGTGCTTAAATAAAAAGTATTTGACTAATGAATATTTGGTGTGGCATCGATGTTGGGTGAGTACGTGTCCCTATTTGATTCTGGTTGAATGGAAATCGTTAGGTTGGAGACAGGTGAGTATTATTACTTTATATAAAAATATATAGAAGCATCAATAATCACGTGTCGTGTTCCTTCACGCAATAGGGGTGAATAAGTAATTTTATGATAAAGGTTGGGTGGATAGCACACACAATGCCACCACGTGTCACCTATGGTGCTATCGTTGGGTAACGTGGGTCCCTCGTTGCAAGTGCCTTTCCTTGAATCAATTATTATTATACAAACTTGCTTACCAATTTTTTGGGTTTGATATCAAATTGGTAATCAACGAACAACTTAATTATATTATTTGGTATTAAAGTAATCATGATTAATATATTTTGAAATGGCGTGGCAGTACCAGAACAAAAATTAGTGTGTTTGGAATTGGATGGTGCCCTTAGGTGTCGTGTTGTGATTAGACCAACACATTTTTTTCCGTCTTAGTATTTTTCTGGTATATGATAGATTTTTGGGTGGAAGACTTAACAACTAAATAGATGTGAGTAGTAAGACCCGGAGGCCATACCTCGTCACATGGGTTCGACCCATGTTTGCCCGCCCGGTTTTAATCCTTTTTTTTGTTTTCTTTGTTTTCTTTTTCATTTTTCTCAATTTTCTTTTTCTAGCTTTTTTTATTTGATAATGTTTTTTGTTATTTCTCCCCCTCCCTACTAGCTCGCCGATTTTTTTTGTTTCTTTATTTTAATAGACATTTTTATATCTTATTTTAACATTACAAATTAAAACATCATTTGTATTCATGTTTCAATCCGCATAACCATGATTTACAACTATACTCACCGTCATGTTCAATACATTCTCAAACTATTATTTTATCTTTTGGTTAAAAGAACAGACTACGTTCTTATTTATACATATGTTCACAAGCGTTTAACTCGTACATTACCTTTGCGTAACGCGGACATAAAACACTAATTAAATTCAAAATAATTAATAAAAACTCTATCTGTACTCGTAGTGTAGAGACCTTAGCAACAAAATCGGTTTTAAAGTATTTACATTATTTTAGAAAAATCGGGAGGAAATTATTGTATATTAAATTGTTTGTTTATTTAATTTATGTGTTCTCAACACTAAACCAATTATGTAAAAGAAAATAGTCCTAGTACGATTAGATTTAACCCTAAACTAAATTTATAATAAAGTTATAAGGTGTGAGTACACGTTTGTTGAAACATACAATTGATAAAAATTAACTTAGGGGTTTGCATCCTAATGGTGAGAGTTCGAGGGCAACGACACATGGGAGGGAAAAGAGTTCAAGGGTCAACAAGTGACGCTATGCCCAAAACATTTCTAGTACCATATTAAAATGATACAAGAAATCTGCCTGAAACTTTCACAAATTATGTAAAATTACAAGAAGAGTTCTCACTATTCGTGATTAATCGTTCGTATAAAGTTACTGCTGATGATCTTTGATTGGCAAATGGGTGTCAATAGTAAATTATTATTAATCATTGGTAACTATTAATTCAGTGCTATATAAGTGGCATATGATCATTGATGGCAAATGATACTTAGAATCAACCAAGTTACTTTTAAAGAGGTGTGTAGTTATTAGTTCATACTAACGTAAATGTTTAACTGTGAATAGTTACATTTACCAATTCAAACAGTGTGATGGTTTATCAACTATATACAGGAGTCGGGTGGCCCAATGAAGAGCGACACCAGGGCTCGTTCTCCTATAGGAACCAAAATTTTTAAAATTGACCATGCACAGTTTAAAATAGCTGTTACAACATTTTAAAACATTTTATTTTACCCAAATAGAAATTGATTAGTTACACACTTTAAATTCGTTTTGGTCTCATTTTTTTATCTGCCCCGAGCTCATAAATCGTTGGCACGGTCCCTCTATAAGAGGTCTTTCGTATGATTTATTATAAGGTTTTGGGTACAAATTTTCACAAAAAGAATACATATTCACTCATGTTTTCATTGTGTATTTTCTGGTTAGACCTTCGATAATTTCAATTGGATAGAATATTATACACGACTTAGAATAGAAATCTATGTATCTATTCTATATATATATATATATATATATATATATATATATATATACACACACATATATATACTAATAAAATAAGGTTTTTTGATGACACGTGGAGCAATAATAGAGGTTGTAAATCTTAGTTTTCCGTTTATATCTTTTAATAAATGATTAAATTAACTATTAATAATTTTATTTAATTCATTTTCATATTAAAAATATTTTTTTTATTTTTTATTAATTAATAAAAGAGCTCTTTTTATAAATACAATTTCTAAATAAATAATTTAAATTTTATAAAACACCAAACTTTATTAAAAATAAGAAATATTTTAAAACTTGTGTTGTTAAAAAATAAAATTTAATGAAACGAAATTGATTAAAAATCAAACTTTTCATAAGAAAATTTTTAAACATAGCTTTAAAAAGTACTTTAATAGATTAAAAAAATAAACGTTTAAAAAATGATATCTATGTTTATTATTTAAAGTTTTTTTCCTACGTAATTTTAATAATATCATATCTCAAGATATTGTTTTATAATTTCAAAAACTTTCATCACTAGCTATTTAATATTTATTTATACAACTCATGTATTACACAATATACTAACATGTTATACTATAAACCTGTAGTTTATACAGCGGCGAAGGTTAATAGGGACCGGGGGGCCCCTTTTTTTCGTTGGTAGTGTAAATTCTTGGTCCGATAATGTATATTTTTGATCCGATAGTGTAAATTTTATGCATATAGCGAGTTCGTCCCCCTAGGAAAATTTAATTTCGTCATTGCCCCTCTTATGAGATTGTTCAAGCTCCACCACTGAGTTTATAGACATGACAACCATAGTCGGATCAAAGTATAGACTAATATTATGTTACGTAGTTGGTTCTTTTTGGTTTATATAGAAAAGAAAATAAATGATACAGTAACACTTATGGTTTAACTAAATTAAAGACAGGGCGGTATTAAAAAAATAGAAAATAAAAAAATATTATACTCTCAAGGATTAAAAAATAAAAATAAAAAGAAATTGGGAGATGCATGTATGTACTTTGTGTGTCTTTAAGAATTGGACGGCAACATTTATTAAAATAATGGGAAAGAAAATAATAATAATAATGAAAGTAGAAACGTGTAGGGAGAGAGATGAAAGAAGATCCACGTCAGTAGATAAAGCACGTGTCGTGTTGTAGATAGGCTTCTGATATTCCCAGAGCCCCTCAATCAACCTTGGCAAGTGGACCCACCTTCCAACTTGTTCAATTCCTATACACTACTTGATGTCTTCTCTTATTTTTTTATTTTTTTAATTTAATCTTTCAGAACCTTTGCATCGAAAAGGAAATATATGTATTTTTTTTAGAAAATATCTACATATAAACGCCAACATAGGTATGATAATCAATTTTGTCAAGTTTGTCAAATGGACGAATGATAATATAGTTTTCAGATTATAAATTTTATATAGTTATATTGCGAGTTTAAAAAATTAAAACACATAATAACTTACTCTGTGTCTGTATTATACAACACTTTAAAAGTGTTAAAAATGTTTTACGTATGATTTTATATTATGCTCAATTAAAAAATACAAGGGATGGTACAAGTTTGACGTGACGCCTTCGTATGTTTTTACATTTGTGTGTGTTTGTTGTCTAACTTGAGACTTATCAATGATCTACGATGTATTTTGCACCAATGACAAAATCCTATTCAATCACACCCCGACGACAACACCCTCATGTAGTCTCATTTTTCTAATCGCTCTATGTGGTTGTACACCCCCTTTTCTCTTGAATTCCTCATCTACCATCAAACCAACGTGATCACTCTTTTGAGTTTAGATCTTAAACTAGAAAAACGAATTTCTTGAGAGTTAAGGTTGCGATTTGGGTTTGTGCGGGTTCTTATTGGAATCACCATCGTGTTTTCAAATCTTGGGGATAGACAATATTGTTTTGACCTACAATGGTGGGTTTGGCGGGTGTCATGACAAAAGTGGCTCCGTTGAGCGATGGTGGTTGCATGGGAAATGATGCATCTGGCAATTCCGTGGTGTGATGGTTTTTGATGTGTATAATATAAGTTTCTTTTGGTTTTTAGTGGCATTTGATTTTTTTTTATTTTTAATAATAAGAGGTATTTATATATATATATATATATATATATATATATATATATATATATATATATATATATATATATATATATATATATATATATATATATATATTAAATGGAACTTAATGAACAATAAATCTTGGATAAAAAGTTGTAATATGCATTACATATCTATCAATTTTAATAAACGAGTAACTAAAAAAACATCATGGCAACATCATATTCCTAACCAAATTTCCATTTTTCTCTTATATATTACACTAATTATTAATAATATTATCTAACTCTTTTATAGATTAAAAATATTTTTTGAATAAAGTAAGTTAGAGATTTTGTTTACTAATGTTATTTCTAAGGAAATAAAATTTTATAAAATAAGAAATTTTTCTAAAAACATCAAACTATTTTGAAAAGACGAAATATTTTAAAAATGGTGTTTGAAAAATAACTTCTTTAGAAACCAAAAATAATTAAAACTGAGAGTTATAATAAGTTTTATTTTTAATTTATTTTTTAAAATGAGTTTTTTTGAAACAAAATATTTATTTTTTTGGAAAAAACAAGGTTTAAAAAATGATATCATTGTTTTATTACTTATAATTTCTAGTTAAACGTAATTTTAATCATATCTTATCTTACAGTAACGTTTTATAATTAATGAATTTCTATTATATATAATATTTTATTCATTTAACCAGTGTAATAAACGAGTTTATTAAATCTAGTTATCTATATATTACTTCTAAACGTTGATGGATAGTAGCTAGCTGTCAAACAAAGGTGGCTTAAGATAGTTGGCCGGAAGGACTCATGACAATTCATAATTGCACAACAAATTATTATACTTTACCTTTTTTTTGAAGAAATTAACGTGTTTGTAAAGGAGTTGTTTGCATAGACTACCCGAAAAAGATGAATGTTCCATGATTGGATCACAAAAGAATGCACATTGAACTTTGACGAATAGTGGCTAACTGTTAGACAATAAGTGTCGTGAGCTGGTTAACTAGCTAACAAGTGATATTACACGATTGGTTCACAAAGTTATTCTTTTCCTTTTTTTTAATTAACATGTTATAAGGGATTTTTTACTAACGGTAGAGGTGTGAGACGGACTTTAAAAAACAGTGACTAGCTTTCATACAATAAGTAACGTGAGCGGGTTTGCCATAGAGGTTGCATTCTTTTGTTCTGAGTTATTTTTTTCCTTTATTTGATTATCAAAAGCCTAAAGATTAAAAAAACAAATGATTAAGATACAAATGAAATTTGTTAAGTATACCAATGACTTTACTCTTTATTTGAAGTATAGTAACTAAACAAACACTTTCTTGGTGTTGAGAACAACTTTTTTCCAAATAAGCTGTTTATGTCCAACAATGAATGTAATTATCAACTATCAACTAATTTTATGGATCGCCTATTAAGTAGCAACTAAACAAACACTTTCTTGATGTTGGGAATAACTCAAGTGATACATATTTTGAGTACAATGTCTCACTCTAAAACAACAATAAAGCTTTCATATTCCATCTTATATTTTATTTTATGGATCGTTTGGAAGGAAACAATTTCACATATTTAACCCCTACTAATCTGGGCATCTGGAAGATCAAGGGAGATTAAAAACTATTAGGAGTCTTGATATTTATCACATGTTTAGACGAGTTGAAATATGGGTTGCTTTTTTTTTTCTTCCTGTAACTTAAGTTATTTTTGTTGGTTTTTTTATTCGTTTCGCTTGTACGTATTTTTCCAGCATTTAGTTTTATAATATAAAATTGTTGTTAAACAAGTAATTTTTTATTTGTATTAATTCATACATACTGTATTTTTAACCTCCACGCGTTGCGGCGACGTATTATACGATGTGAAGACCACAATCAACTCCAACAAAATTTACATCAAAATAAAGAGTGACTTGAATTTATATTGTCGAATGTGAACATATTATATTTGACGCAATTTCAAACAAATTTTGCATCGAAACACAGACCAACTCACAACGTACATATAAATAAACATGTGCGGTTACCGTATGTGACGTGATAAAGTATTAAAGTATTATATTGTCGAATAAAAACTTATTATGTTTGACGCAACTTCAAACAAACTGTACATCTCAAAATGTACTAAAAACTAAGCACAAAAACATTTTATCTTTGAACCGGCTCATTTTCAAACACATACTTAATAAAAAAATGTCCTTATTACTTTCAATAGATAATAGTACTTTTTAATCCAGCAGACCTATAATTTATTATCAACTATATTGTTTATTGTTTATTACGTTTTCCTTTTAATAATATATATATCAAAACCGAGTAATGATGATGGTTGCAGGCTTGTTGAAGGACTATCGCGTGTCATTGTTGAACCATCGCTACCGTCACAACCCTCGATCACTGCGGCCACTATAATAAAGGACGACATACCACCGTGATGGAACAGAGGCTCTCAAAGAAATAATTTTTCTTTATCTTCGAAAAGTCTCTTCCCCCCTCTCTCTCAATAAACGACTAAAAGATTCTTTTATTGAACCCTAACAACACATTGGTGATCAAATAACCACATGTATCACACGCGCATAATCTATTTATACGTTATACCTAAAGCACAATAAAATCACTATATATTTGGTTGCATTTAATAATAGCATATTTTATATATTATATTCACGGGCTTATTTAAAAAACATATAATAATATGTATATAGTAAAATATTATTTAAAAAAAATACATTTTTATAAACTTAAGGGATTGAAGAAAAATCTCAACTTTTTTATTTTTTGAGAAAAGAGAATCGCTTGTAGATCTTTCTCAATCAGTTCGTAATAATTTTTATCAAATTTTAATACGCCAAATACGCAGCATCATAATTCTAGGGGAAAACGGGTAGAATATCGGGTCGAGGGTCCACCGTTTAGGACCACATCCGTGTCAAAAAAGGCAACCTTTTCTTTTCACAAAACCGTGGTAACTTGTCATTGGGCCACGTATCCGCCTCATAAAAACCGCCCACGTGTACCCTCAGGATATCACCAGCAAAAAGATTTTATTTCAAAACCAACGGCCCAGATCCCATCTTGGTGTTCAGATTTCTACGTCATACCAACTATACATGTCGGGTGGGTCTTCCCGTGACGGTGACGGGCAGCTGTCCGTCCCCACCACTCCTTCAGCAGGTATAATATGCTCTCTTCCCCCCTCCCCCCTTCTCATTATATTATACTTTTATTGTATTTTTCAACTCTCTCTCGTCTCCTTCGTTTTCATCAAAGATTTCTCGTATCTTATCTCCTTCATCTTTAATTGCTTCAGCTGCTGCAGTCTGAAATTGGTTGTATTTATTGAAAAGTGGTGAAAACTGAAAACTATCAGTATTTTGGGTTTTGAAATGGCTGGTATGTGTTGTGGTGTTGTTGGTGAGACGAAGACACCCTCGACTGTTGAGCCTAGCGGTGGTGGTCAAGGTAGACGACGAAGGATGGAGATTCAACAGCTGAAGTTGTTCGCTGCTGCTGCGTCTAACGTCGTGATGCCTCTGCCGGAGAGCAAAGTAAAACGACGAAAGGTTGGGGGATTTGAGGCGGATGATATGAATTTGCGTACGCCTTCAGGTTGCGAAAACGCTGTTCAATCGAGTGATGTGAAGACGGAGGAAGTCGGGACTTCGTCGGAGGTTTTGGAGAAGGAGAACTCTCGATTCGGTCTCACTGTTGTGTGTGGGAGGAGGAGAGATTTGGAAGATGCTGTAGCTGTGAAACCGTCGTTTTGTAAGACGAATTCTCAGAGTTCCGATGATCTGCACTTTTATGGCGTTTACGACGGCCATGGATGCTCACATGTAAGTTTCCGATCTGAAAATAATGTTATTTTGAAGATCTTCAACTCGATCTGTAAACCTGTAATTCTGTATGCTGATTTGTATTCTGTTAACGTTTTCAGGTGGCGATGAAGTGTAAGGATCGGATGCACGAGATAGTGAAGGAAGAAGTGGAAAACTGCGAGAAATCGATCGATTGGACGGAGACGATGACGAAGAGCTTCTCACGAATGGATAACGATGTAACTGAATGGAGCAACAGTGCTTCAAGCTCAAACTGTAGATGCGAGCTTCAAACTCCTCAGTGCGACGCCGTCGGATCAACCGCCGTCGTCGCCGTGGTTTCGCCGGAAAAGATCATCGTCTCCAACTGCGGTGACTCCCGTGCAGTCCTCTGCCGTAACGGTGTCGCTATACCACTGTCCACAGATCATAAGCCCGATCGACCCGATGAGCTTAAACGAATCGAAGACGCCGGTGGTCGTGTTATATATTGGGATGGTGCTAGAGTTCTCGGAGTCCTAGCGATGTCACGAGCAATCGGTAAGTTATCGACGACTTATCGTAAATTCGTAATAATAATAATAATAATAATCGATCTAATAACATAATAAAACGAGATCTGGTCACTAGACACTAATAGTTACTTTTGTAATTTTGTTCATCAGGTGACAACTATTTGAAGCCGTTTGTGATACCGGAGCCTGAAGTAACGATAACGGAACGGAGTGTTGACGACGAGTGTCTGATTCTCGCAAGCGACGGGCTATGGGATGTGGTGTCAAACGACGTTGCATGCAGTGTTGCGAGCATGTGCCTGAGGTCGCAAGAGGTTCCGTCACCGCCGAGGTCTCCGGGAAGTGTGTTGAATGTGGCTCGTGGTGAGAGCTCTGATAAAGCGTGTTCGGATGCGTCTATTTTGTTAACGAAATTGGCCTTGGCTAGACACAGTACGGATAACGTTAGTGTTCTGGTGGTTGATCTTAGGAGGAATTTGTGACAGATTTATATATTTTTTTCTTATTCGTTTTGGAATTCTAATCCTATTTTTGTTATTTGTAATGACGATCGATCAAAGATGATCAAAGATGAACGATTTGATGTATCATCAAGAAATATATAAATGTATAGTTGGGGAAGTACACCTTTTAATATGAATACAATATGTTTTGATCGTAAGTTAGTGAACAATGTTGCCGATAGAGATCCATTTGCCATTATTCATAGCTCGAAAGTGATCTGAAAATGAGTAAATTACACGGATTGTGATTACTCGAGTGAGTCCAACACATTCACTAATCTACGACTAAGCTTATATGTTCACACATTAATCAAACTACTACCAAAATTACATAATTGACGAGATTTAGTCTCTTATCATTCGGTATCAGTATTCAGGATGGATTAGATTAACGCTTTGGTGAAAAATTAAATAGGGATTAAATATAAATTAAAACTTCGATGAAATATCAAGTGAATTACTGAATTACACGGATCGTATGAAAGTTTTACTAAAAAGAAAAAATACTTGTTTAAAAATTGGTTATGAAAGCTTAAATATCACCCTAAGATGTATGGAATTTAATGAAATATTTTTTTTTTAATAATATAAAAATAGTGGCATGATCGGTATTGATTATTGAAGAAAAGTAGTTCTTCTATTGTGATTTCTTTTAGAGACGTAAAAGAAGACTACTCTTCGTTAATCGGCTCCATTGCTCCAAGTGTCAACAAGATATCACGTAAGTTGAAATTCCAAGCGATTAATATAAGAAAAGAATATAATACCAAACTGATATTAATATTCTATGGACAGATGTTCTTCTTCCATTGGTACAACACACATCCGTATATTTTATTTTTTTCTTAGAGATTAGGTGTGTTAACTTCCATCGATATTATTCTCTCATTATTTCCTAAATTTCCTTGTTTCCCCCTTCTTTGTACGATGCTTGAATCGATGCTGCTTTTACATATATAGATGATTGATTCTCAAGTATATTTGAACAGATTGCTCTTGACCACTAAAGAATAAGCCATTGAGAAATATTTTGGATAACTTTTATTTTATTTTTCTTTTAAATTGTTTAACAAACTCATCTACATTTATTTATTTATAAATCTAGATCATTGTCTATCACAATCCGTCAAAGGATCGAATTCTTGAACTCATAATAAGGAACACTATCATGTACACAATAGATAACATTAAACTACAAATACTTTGGTAAATAATTTACAAGTGATTTGTCTAAATGTTGCGAATAAAACTATAAAACCTCAAGGTGTCTTTTAAAAACAAGATTTATTATATAAGTTGAAACTTTTTTTTTATTTGTATTTTAAAAATAAATTAAAAAATATTGTTTTATAACAAACCGGTTTCGATCCGATTCGGATAGTGTTCGGTTCCTCCACCACTCAAATTGGTTTGGACCCTACCCGCCTTCACCTTCAATCTGTTTTTACTAACTTTGACCAAATCTTATTGTGTTATAACCCGACTCGGTTTTATAAACCAATTTTATGTTAGCTAATCGCTCGCTATAAAAACTTCTTATAGTCAACTAAAATAAACGCATATTTGTAATATGTAAACTAAATCAAATTTAAGAAGCCCATATCATAATCACAATTAACTATCAAGCCCAATAATAAGCTAATGAGGCATACTTCTTTTTATCTCGTGTTTGTTATCTATTTGTCATGTAACTGTATACAAGTCTTACAAATTCACGTTCTTACTTGTCGACTTAAGACTTAGGGGCGTTTGATTCGCAAAATATTTTGCAAAGGAATTGAAATCGGAAATGGAATTGGAATTGAAATCTGAATATTGTTAAAATTGATAACGTGTTTGATTGACCAATTTTGAGTGAAATTAGAATGTTAATTTTAAACATTTCATTGGAATGTTAAACATTCCTTAGATAAGTGGAAGAAATGTGTATTTCAATGAATATTGGAAAATTTTTCATTTCAAATTCTAATTCCATCCGTTGACCAACCAAACATAATTTTGAACGGAAAATTTTTCAATTTCAATTCCTGAGAATGTGAACCAAACGGGACCTTAGGTAATCTGAACTTCGTTTGTTGCAGCCTTGGGCTTCAATTTCATGATCTCGTGAGTTGTGACAGTTCACAGTTATGATTTTTTTTCCTGTTTAATGTAGCTTTTTTGATTGTTATTGTCTTCAGGTTACATGCTTTGTTTAAATTCATCTTGATCTTCTATTATCATGACCCGTGACTTTTGGCCTAGCCATCACGTAGTGATAGGTTCACCACGCATAGTGATAGGTTCATTATAACAAAATAAAGCTAATGCAACACCTATAAGTATTGCATCATGTCTTTAAAATGTTGCATTAGGCTAAAACAATATTTTCATCAAAAGCTGCATTAGGTGAAGTTGCATATAGATATAATGCAACATTTTTATTAGTAAATGTAATATTTTTTTAAAAAGTTATTTTTATAAGGTTGCACTAGAGTCATTTTTCTAGTAGTGGTTATGAAGGTTGACTTTATTTCAATTCTAAATAAACTACCCAATCAATAATTATATACCCCAAATATTGCTTAGTAAAGCGAATTTGATCAAAAGGCAAAACAAAATCAACTTCTCACATAACTAGAATGACTACTAAAAGGTAAATTAGTAAATTCAAAACATTTTATATTAATATAAAACTTTATTCTTGGAATAATTTCAAATATGTAAATAACTGATTGTATTTTATGAAACCAAAATCGGTATTTGTTGTTGGTGGTGGTTGTGCTCCTGTTAATATTGTTGCTTATTACTAAAGCACAAACATAAAATGAGATTAACTAAAATTTAAAATCTTAATTTACTTTTGGACATTTTAGGTGAAAATATAAAATATAAATACAATTTTATTTAATCATCTATACTTATATTTTTAAGTTTATGCTTAAGATGATAAAATTAAAGATGCATGTTTGTCAATCGGTATATAGCGTTTCGTATATAATCACACCTTCATATTTGTTTCTGTTCCATTATGAGTGAGTACCATGTCAGGGTTGCATGCTAAGGACTAGATAAGGAGAAATGTTCGTTAGTGTCTCAAAAACTTAAACGATTATCACATCATACTTTGAACTAATTAACGATACTAGTATAATCATTCATTGTACAAACTATGCAGGACCTACGCATAAGAAATATAATGAGTTAACAGCATATGTTCGGTATATCTTTCCTAATTATTCTATGTAGTGTTATGTCACTTGAACATATCTTGTTCGAGCATAAAATCTATATTGATTCTTACCACAAAATCATATTCCAATATAAATATGTTCTTGATGGAAGTCCTTTTCCAAGGTCAAAGATGTTTATATCCACAAAATCAATCATAGTCTATACATGAAATTGTTTTTTCTTTTTCTAATACATACATATGACATGCATGTCCAGCATTATCTTATCTAAAGAAAATATTTGGTTGTCTTTAAATATATTGAGCTTGAAATTTTAAATTCTATTGCACCTTACTGAATTCATTATAAAATCTAGTAAATTATTTTTATACTAGAGTTAGTATGGTTAATGATATCAGCCCAAATGTTAGTTACACAACCTTGATCTCATCCAGACTGATTCCAATCGAGTTTGGGACGCTCATATGTATCCCCATAATAATTTAGATAAAGAACTTTGATTCATTGTTTCTTACTTTGAATTAGAGTACAAATAAGAACGCCCACTGTCTATAAATTACTGCTTTACACATATCGAGTGTTGCTACAAGGACCTTAGGAGATGTAATCCGGATAACTGCAACATGAAAAGAGATGTACTAACTACACTCGGTCTTCTTCAATCTTTCGGTGAAGTAGTTATCGTTAATGAAGAATTTAGAAGGGTTGCCATGCAAAGCCTCATGACCATTTCTCACCAAGATAAACATAGTTATGAGTGTGTAAATGTAACAGGTAATAATTGAGAGAATAAGAGATCATCAATCATGTAAGAGGTAGGAGAATTGGAAAAAATACACCAAAAACCGGTTTGTGAAACGAATTGGTTTGAAAAAAAAAAGATGTTGACCATCTTTGACCAAATACCGCACCGGTTTTAAGCTAAACCAGTTTGTGCCCATAAATCGATTTATGCGCATTTGCTCTACACTGAGAGAGAAAAGCTTTAAATGAGAATACGACAATCAACTAACTTGACACTTAACATACCATTTATGAGACCAAATTACTAGTTTTGTTCTTTAAGTTTAAAGTTGACTTGGTAGATCCTCACATTAAAAACTTGTTACACGGTTGTCCCTTTTAAAAATAACATAACCAAACTAAACCATTTTTATCCGTTTCTTTCTAACTCTGTTTTATTTTAAATGCATATTAAAGTGTAAAATGAAATTAAATAAGAAACAAACAAATAAATATTATTATTAATGAGAAATTATTTATGAAATGTCCAAACAAGCAAACCAATTCATGATTGACACATCACCCTTTGTAGCGTTATGATAGTGAAGTTTATTTCATCATCATTCAAACAAAATTGTATGCCATTTATATTAACATCTATAACAAGGGCTGTATCAAGAATCACCAATTTTCAAATTATACTTACTAAGAAAAACATTTATGACCATGAAATATTAATTATGACTTTAATATGGGAACCTGCTCCTCTTTCACAAAGAGCAGAAAATGGTGTTACCTGACAGTGATATACAAGAATCCTGCACATAATGTAATCATACATAACTAGTAACCAGAAAATGGTGTACCTTAAAATGATATACAAAACCTCAATATGCTACAACTATAATAACTGTAAAATTACAAGAAAATAAAACCCTGAACCTTTATCCTCTGTAGTTTTGTTGAGAATAATAGAAACATCAAGCAGTTTGCTCTTGAAGAATAGAAAATAAAAATCCAAATATGCATATCATGAGACTTGACTATGGCAGGTTTTTGTCACATATCAAAATTCTATAACTTGCGTGTGGGCCCTGAGCTGTGTCCCGTATTGCTACACGCCACCCAATCGCCTTCCCTATTTCTTGAAGTTCATCAATCACTGAAACTGAATCACGAATGTATACACGTCCCCCAGGTCTCAAAATTCTATCCATCTCAACCATTATGCTTGTAATGTTGCATCTGAGAATGTAATAAATTGATATTTTCAGAGTTGCCATATGAGTCATATGACAGTCTAAATTGTAATCTAATATCATTAATATTTTTAGAAACTATGGAGCTTATGGCGCATACCTTTTTCGCTCAATAGAGAAGAGACCAGCTGCATGCAAGAGATCATAGGTTCTTGGGTATGTATCGAATGGCTCGCACCTGTGAATTTGAGTGATCAAGATGGGTTTATAAAGACGATTATTATATTTATTAAGGAAGTAAAACAAAACAGGTATTGTTTTACCAATCATGCATAACTCCAAGAAGTCCGCGATCATAGATGACAGGCAAGGTATTTGGACCACTAACAGGAACAACATTCATAACCCAACAATCTATTTGATTGCCAATTAAGGCTGCTGCAAAACTGCCAAATAAAGAAAATAAAAGATTGGTATTATGAAGAGTTAGTTACAAAAAAAGTTGTAACAACAGATAGTGAAAGACGAATATACCCTCCATATCCGGCTCTCATGTCCATCACATTTCTAAGCTTGAAAGTGCCCCAACGGAAACCTCGTACATAGCCATCTATTATTTCCTTCCAGTATTTGGATTCTGCTTTAAACAGATCATTTCTTGATATATATGCATCAAGTTTTATGCTTTGCAGCCTCTGAGGTGGATTATTCAGTCTTTCAGGCCATGCGGTAATATTTGCTCCAGATCCATCCTCCGGCAGTCGAGATATACATGGCTTCAAGTCAACATACCTGAAATGAAATTAGCTCAATATTGTTGATTTTGATTTCTACCAAGATAGATAATGTATATGTGTTTGTGTGTGTGTAGAGAGAGAGAGAGAGGATCAAAAGAGAAGCCCTTTTACGTTAACCCTTCCCAACATATATTGATTGAAAATAACGGATAGCAAAATACCAAACGTCATCTGGGTCATCTTTCTCGTCACACAATGGCGGTAGGGTCCCCGATTCACGATCTAAATAGCAACTGTTATTAAGGGGTTTCTGCCATATTGCAATATATCCCTCTTTCTTCACAAGATTCCAGCACATACGAGTTGTTAGGTTAGTCATCTCTGGAAGAGAAAATGAAACCTAGTTTAACAGGTATGCTTTTATGTTCTGCAGTTAGTGTGTTACCAGAAATATTAAACATAAACTGGTTACCTTCCCATTGTGCTTCCAGAAGTGGTTCATGCTTATAAACTGGTTGTGCTGCCCAAGCAAAATACCCTCCTGCTCTTAGCAATCTGTTGACCTCAAGTAGCAATATCCCATCTTCATCAAGACACATGTAAAAAAAAATCCCACGATTATATGATGCTGTCACACATGACACACCTAAGCTTGCATACAAAAACTCTCAAAACTATCTCGTTTTTTATTAAATATAATATAAAGGTCATTTAACCAAAAATCAAGTTTAATGGAAAGGGGTTTTTAAAATAAAAGGCTAATTTGGCTAATTAGGGCTTTAATATGTGGGTTAAATATTGCTAAAGGCTTAACCAGAGGAACTAGGGGAAATCATTGGGTAAGGGAAATATAGAGAAAAAGGGCTCACAATTGGTCACTAATCCTAGTTTCAAGAAAATTACGGTTGGTTCAAATATAAACACTGAAGCAGCTACATAACATGTGACTTACCATCACGAGTCCAGTTGACTCTGCATCTTGAGCAATGAATCAAGTCAAAAGCCTGGCTCGGGTATAAAAGTCGCCTTGTTGCAAACGCTGCCACCATTGCAGGCACACCACGTTCTAATGCAAACTGAATCTGGTTCTCATGTACATCTTTTGGAGCTACAGACATCGTGAGTACATTTCTTGAAAACAAATAAGCACCAAAACTCGCCACACCACATCCAACATCTAATGCAACCCGCGTATGATTTCCAAATGCAATCTCAGGAACCATCTTCAAAAACAAATCAACCACATAAGTTTATGATAGAAATAAACAACATTACAGATATTCCATCAAGAATGTACCTGTGATATCTGATCCAAATACTGATCTGCCCCGTGAATGAACTGCGTACCACCTCCTGGAAACTTAAACTTATCCTTGTCTACAACAATCCAGTTTTGACCACCCTTATATTCAGCAAGCTGCGCATGTGGAACATTACTGAACCACACCTGCATTTAAGTGCAAAACAAACAAATATCACAAGACAGCATTAAGCTACCAAAATATTGTATGAATCAGATTCTTTAAGCTGCCAATTACACAACAAGATTCAAACTTTTGAGTTCCAACATTAATCAGTGCAGAAACACAATGTGCAAATCATAAACCTAAACAATCAGATCACCTCATCGCGACTCGTTGGCCAAGGAATTGGGGCCTTGTAACCCTTGGGCGCTGGCACCAAACAGTTCAATCCCTTATCTTTCTCGGGACAATGTCGCTCAAATCTTTCGCCTTTTTCAGTGGATTTCAACCCCTTAATCGCCTCTTCGTTGTCCAAACACGGTATATACTCCCTCATACTCGTCGGACAAATCTCAAACTTCGGAACCCTAACTGCAACCCCTTGATCACCATCCACCACAGTAGTTTCATTACTCCGATTCTCCACCACATTGGGATCATAATCCCCAACCTCAAACTCATCCCTCATCACCCCATTCTCATCCACTACCCCTAGCCTCTGCACCGCCGGCGGAGGCGGAGGCGGAGGCGACGGAGAAAGAGGTGGCGACGGCGGAATCGCTGGTAATGTGTGATCAGCTACTGTTTCTACTTCATTAGTATCGTTGATTAACGACTTGACATCGAAGGTTTTGTTGAAGTTTGGTGAGATTGAAATCGATGGGGTTTTCGCGTTTGGGTCTGAATTCGAACTGAAAAAGATCAATTGCTGATAAGTATCGTCGGACCAATGCTTACCTAAATAGAAGAAAGCTATCGCTACGAAGGCAAATCCAGCGGTTTTTACAAAAATTGGGGATTTTAACGAACCAAATCCCTTCATCTTTGCAAGCATTCTCACCAGATCTGATCTGATCTCTCTCCTGTGATATATTATACTAAAATTTTAGAGATCTGTGTGGGAATACGAAGTTTCTTCACCATAATCGAGAGCTTCAAGTGTGGCAGCAATTCAGTGAAGTGTTGAAGTCGTTCTTTCTCTCTCTTTCTTGCTGTGTGAATTTCTGTGCCTACGCCCGATGAATTGCCTTACACGAAAGCTGAATGTATAGACACCATGTGCCTACCAAATCCTCTGTAACTATGAGCGATTTCAGAAGACGAAGAAGAACAGAGAGAATCAGTTTGTTGTGTATGAAGATCACATCGTCAAGACTCAAGATTTGGATTAACAACTGTTTATGTGCATCTCTACCCTGTAACTTTTTCTTATATTCATTTTTGGCACTCCAGTTATAATCATGTTAAATCCAACCTACTAAAATCAAGTTTTGTGTCAAAACTTAAAATGTAACTTTGGGTCGGATTTACATCAACTTTCTTACTTTTATTTTTATTATTACATTAAAAAATTATTTTATTTATTTTTTAATAAAATAATATTTTTATACATTTATTATTATTTTTTTCATTTATCCAATCATAACCATTTTCAAAATTAATAACAATTAATAAGGATAAACATGCTTTATTAAATATATATATGAGTGGCAATATTTTTTCTTTCATCCATTCCTAATTATTCCATATAATATAAAGGTTACTCTCATAAATATGTAAACCAAAAAACCTTCGTAAATACTCTAAATGTAATTAAATCTTAAATAAAATCTTGTTCATGTACGACTATTATTTGAAATAATTAAAATATAAAACACATATGTGTTGGCAAGTTGAATTGGCTCCAATTTTTACCCAACCGAGTTGATATCAAACTATAGCCTCGTAATTCCGTAAAGATTTTTCAAACCAAATTAATTTAGCTTGCTTAAAACAAGAGCTGGAATTGTCTCGATTCATAGTTGCTTAATACAAATGAATCTATAATAAATATTTGTTACTATCCTCAAATAAATTAACATAATGAAGTGAAACCATAAACATTACATTAGTTGAGATATTGGATGGACCTAGATTATTGTCATTCATAGTTATTAAACAATGAGATTGAATGATCCTCTCTCATAGCTTACTTATAATTTACAACAATAAATAATATGTTATATTGGTCAAGACCTTAATAACATAAGCTTACGAAGTTAAAATAACCCATAAGCAGGGGCGGAACTACGGTTGTTGGTATGGGGTCAAGTGACCCCATTGATTTTTGAGCGGGTAATTTATCGTATAATACCGAAAATTTAGAACTCATAGTTTTTCAGGTGGTGAACCCTTTAGTATCATTAAGTTCTAAACATGACAGATTCTTGAAGTTGGTTCAGTGGTCGCGCCCGTGTCTTAAGTTCTACCCTTATTTCTGGTCGTGAGTTTGAGCCTTTCAATGGTCTAATTTTTACACTTCTTTTTAATACTTAAAATTACCATTTTACCCTTATTGTCTTCTACATTTAACTCTAATCTAAAGAAACCCTTCCCTCATAAAAATTGACTGCAATCTCAGCCTCCCCCTCCCCCAACCCAATCGACCATCACCATTGTTGCTGAGTATCTTTGAGACCTCCAAGCTTCGGCGGCGGCGACCTCCAGCCTCCGGCGGCGACTTCCAAGTTCCGGTTCCTTACTCGGCGAATCCTTCGTTCAAGGTTACTTTTCTAGATTGTGTTCAAGACTTCAAGCCCTACTCGGGTTGTTTATTTATCTCTAGATTAGAAGAAGAATCAACCCATAAATTTACATTGCTTTTCACTGTTGTTAGTTAACAAGCGATATTTGCAAAGCAGGGCCATTAATGGTAGTATGCTAAATCTCAAGGATGGATGGAGGAGTTAAAGATAATATTTAAAAGTTTTAATTTACCTTTTACTAATTTAGCTTACCTTTATCTGTTTGTTTGAATTTTAAGTTTATTCCTTGTAAGTCAAGTTTGTTTTCTTTATATATAGATCTAGGTTGTACTCTCTTTAGTATGTTTTTTATTTATCAAGTTTAATAACTAGTGTATTCTTCTGATTATACAAACTTGTATTGGTTTAAGCCTTGTTAGATCAAGGCAGTGTGTTAAGGTGCAAAGTAGCTTGAGGTTACTTGGTGATTTCACTTGTGAAAACTATTCTTTGGTTTAACATTTTTTAGTGTGTGTTTTTTATATTCCTGTTATTATAGGGTTTTTTGATTATTCGTGATTTTGGTTGAAACTATAGTAATTATAGTCATTAATTTTAGTTATTAATTCTAGTGGTTCTAATTAAAACTTGAACCGGCTCAACCCGACTTGAAAATTGGTTCAATCTTTAAAAAAATCTCATTCTTAAATATGATCATATTTAGGGGTTTAATAACTTGAAAAATGGGAACGAAAGCGACCAAATCTAAGCAGATTAAAAACTTACCTAATCTTATCTCCCCATCGTCAACGAATCGAGACCTCTTATGCAGTGTTCAGCACCGATCTAGCCTTAATCGACCAATGATCCAACCGTAATCGAGCATCTTCATCTTCATCTTCTGCGAACCATACCGCCGCAAAAACAATCAAAAGAGGGAAAAGGTTTAGCCACCAGAAAAATCAATAGTTCTGAGAAGAAGCAGATGATGAACACGTACCAAACGCACAAGTGGAGCGATTGTACAATGCGTTTTAGCCATCAAACATGAACCAAATCTTGTACCTTGAGCTTCATATGTTACACTTCACAGTAGCTGGTGCTCTTCTTTTATATAGAAAAATAATTTCGGAAAGTTCAACTGATAATTTTGGGCTTTTCAAGCTCTTGTGTGACAATGGCCCAACGTTTTCTAGGCTTCACGGGCCACGGCCCATACTGTAATTTGCTAGTTATATTATATATTTTTTTAAAATGTATTTTCGTTATTATGGGAACTATATATTATATTAATAACAAATCATTTATAAGTTCGATATACTGTTGGTTTGTATATGTCTCTGTATATATATTAAATACTTTCAGTGTTATATTTATAACTTAACGTTAACAAACATATAAGAAGTAGATATTATATATCTATATTAATTTTAATTTTTCTGCATGATCTTTTTATTGATTTTTCATTTCTTATGCATTTAAATTAACACAAGCAAGTTTGTTGATGTTTAATTTTTTGACAACCCCAGGGGCCTGGCCTCATACACATTGTTATATGTTGTCTTCATGTATGGGCATTTAATTTTTAAATAGATATTTTATAAAGGATTATCAAGTGGCGCAGTGGAAGAAATGATTTTGCAAAAACAACGCGCGAACATGAGAATTTCATGTGATTCGATTCTAGTAGAGAATCTATGTTTGCAGACTGTAGCTACGGATTTTTTATTATTATAGTATACCTGATTACAATACATAGCATGAATATTTTGTGGAACATGAAAACCCAAATGGGCCTTTTAAACATCCAAACTAAACAAGCCTAGGGACTCACCCTAACAGCTACAAGCGTGATTTCCTATTTTTCTGAATTATATTATTTATATTTATATATATATATATATAATGAAAAGGAGAGGCAACAGCGTGTTGAACCCCAAAAGAGGATAAGCACTACTTCGCATATTCTAAAAGGCTTATTTATTTTGATACCGAACCAGTGGGACATTTTTTATATTCTTAAGATAAAAGCCATAAAACCACCTGATTTTAGGTCATGGGTCTCATGAGGAAAGAACGCGAAACATTTGTAGTAGCCACAAGATGCGTTCATTAAATTAATTTGGGTCATTCATCATCCATAACGTGAAAGTATTTTAACCTTAGGTCCTTTCTAAGGTTCAAGCGTCCGGATCACCGGATGTTCCATTTTGAAGGTTCATGTTTTTACTGTTTACAAGTATCATAGTAATTAAAAGGTTTTCATCTAGGATAAAAGAACTATAAATATTCGTAAAAGTAAAACATATTGTTTAGGATTTTGACTTTGGTAGCCTTTTTTAAAGCTAGACTGTCAAGCATTCAATCCTGTTTTTTCTTGTGTGATACATTAACGTCACATTAGTTTTTTTTATATTTCAAAGTTCTCCCATTTTAGATTATGTTGTCCTAGTTTTTTTTTGTTTTCCTGTTTCCCTATTTTTTATAAAAAAAAAGTTAAAAGGTTGGTAGTGGTACCGGTGGATCCCAATTAAAATTCATCGGGTTGGGCCTCCCAAGGGCCGTGGGCGTGATGTTACTGGTTTTTCATCGTCACCACTCCATGGCCTTTAGTAATGTGTTTAGGATATATTCAGGATAAGGCACTTATTTGTTTAATTATTAGAGTGATCTTAGTTTTATGTAAACAATATTATTGTTTTAACTTTGCGATGTAACAAGGGTATGAAACTCAAGTAGTGTTATAATACTGTATTTGAAAAATATTTGCCTTTGGTTAGCATAAATTGATCTATTTGTTAATGTTGTATATCAACAAAGTAAATACAAAATTATAAAATATTGATTTAAATTTGGAAATAAATAATTATATTAGGTATATGTAGGTGAATGATAAGTAAGGGGAACTAATTGATAATTTTTTTGTATAATTAATGACGATAGATAACCACATTGCTAGAAAAGCTTGATGTAATTTTTGTACAATATTGTAAGTTGTGACTTGATCAATAATCAATGAAAGGCATACTTGATGTAATTTGGTAAAATCTTTTAAGAAAAGTTGTTAATTCAATAAAAAAGAAGTACCTAAGTAGTGAAAACATATATGTTGTGTAATTAAAATGATTTAGAATAAAGGTTCAACAATTTAACAAGTTTATACTCTAAGATATTCTGATCATGTCCTTTTGAAAATGCATGTAAAGATGCAATTTTTGATAGGCAGGTAAAGGGTCTAATTGTTAGTTGGGTTCATGGCTGAGTGATAAGAGTCAAATTCGTTTTGAAAAAGATCAATATTTAAATTCTAACATATATAGGTTAGAGTTGGTTTAGTTTAAAAATCAAAGTAAATGAATTCGTGACTTGTCTTAAAAACATGCCATGGGTCATCTTTCAAAAGCTAGCCATTCTGTCTTGTTTGTTGAAATGACTAACTGGTTTCGTCACGCCACTCACTCATCAGGAGAGCGCCCACAACTCTCGACTAGTATTATGCATCTTTTGTTTCTTTCTTTAATGGTTGACGCTCTCCAGCCACAGGAGTAAACTATGATACCAAAACGTTTCATTGTGCAACAACACTTTCACTTGGATTGGCTTTGTGCCAATTCTTACACTTTTGAAATTCCCACAATGAAGCCAAGCATCCCGAGTCGAACACGATTAGAAGGTCAATTACCCTTTCTGAAACTATGGCGGAGCTCTCAATCCCATACTCCGCAACTTGCAAACATTATCACTCAAATTTGACATAATGTCTTGAGAAATACATTTTAATGAAGTAAACAACTTAGGTGGACAAGAGGCAAACCACTCAGCTGACGAGTTAGCTATTTTGATCTTCTCCCACCATCATTGTGTACCAATCATTTAAGAAATTTAACTTTAACATGCCAACTTGTCTGAAAGTTCAACCCGTTTTGACACGACTTGTCATAGAGCCTTCTTTCGAGGCCTTGTGCCACGCCCTAGATTACCCTTGTCAGCCATTCTGTTCCATTTATTGATATGATCATTGGTTTCAACATGTCATTGACACATCAGGAGGGTTGCACCTGTGCCACGCCCTGAATTGCCCTTGTCAGCCAAGCCCTGGATTGCCCTTGTCAGCCATTCGGGTTTATTATTGTTCAGAGTAATAAATAATAGGTAATGAGTATTTTGAGTTTTTATGTTATTGAGTAATGGACTAATGGACCATTTAATGGATCAATAATGGATAAATGGTATAGTGGCTATTTAATATTTTGTTTAAGCCCAAATTTTACAAAATGTATTGTTTTTTTATAAATTAATAGATTTTTACATAATTTAAAGTTTTCTATAAAATGTTGAGTTTAAGTTTTTTTTAGGGGTAACGCAATTTTATCTCAGGGGACACGTAAAACCGTACCTTTTTTTATACATAAAACCGTAATATTTTTTACACTACTCGTAAGAAGTTGAAGGGTAGTGGATACTACCTCTCAACAATATGCATGTGCGCCTATGGTGGCTTCTATAAGACTTTTATAAATCGTTAAGGCGTTCTTTGGTGAGACGTATGAGTAGTAAGTGATCACAAACTTTTCACGTAATTTAAGTAGATACCATTGTTAACTATTTGACTCGTCACGTAATGATGTATCACATTGTTTATTCTCACAAATTCAAGGGTTTATTCTTAGTATTTTCATAAAAGCAAGAAACCATAATAAAGTTTATGGGCTTAAACCAAAGTGTTTATGGATCAAACAAGTGATCATTGATTCTTAAGCAATTATGTTAAACTAATTCTACATCTTGAAACAGTTTTGCATTTTACCATACATTTATGTAAATAAAAAAAGACACGATAATAAAGGAAGTTAAACAAATACCTAATAAATCTCAAAACTCTCATTTTTGCTTTTTTATAGCTTGAAAATGAAGCATTGATATCCTTAATTTCTATAACAAATAACATAAAAATATTAGAAATTAAGCATCATAGACCCTAAATACTCAATTTCATAGTCTAATAGAGTAAAAATTGTTACCTTGAGTGAATGAGTGGCGAAGGTGGGTGGTCCGGTGAAAAAGGTGAGCGGTGGCGCAATCGCACAGGTGGGCGATGGTAGCCGACAGGTGAGGTGATGCATGCTGTTGTTGCTCGATCTTCCATTCTATTTTTAATTTTTATGTTCTATATGTTTATTTCAGACTTATAATTGTATAGAGAAATGAATAATAGGTAATGAGTATTTTGAGTTTTTTTGTTATTGGGTAATGAACTAATGGAACACTAATAGATAAATAGTATAGTGGGTATTTAATATTTTGTTTAAGCCCAAATTTTATAAAATGTATTGTTTTTTTAATAAATTATTAGATTTCTTTTATATAATTTAAAGCTTTCTATGAAGTGTTGGGTTAAAAAAATTTTAGGAGTAACACAATCTTATCTCGTGGGTAACGTAAAACCAAATATTTTTTTTTTACATAAAACCATAATTTTTTTTACACTACCCGTAAGAAGTTGAGGGATAACAAAGACTACCCCTCAACAATACATATGTGCGCCTATGGTGGCACAACTCTTGTCTAGTGCATGCAGAAAGAGCAAACACTTTTCTATAAGACTTTTATAAATCGTTAAGGCTCGCTTTGGTGAGACGTACGAGTAGTAAGTGATCACAAACTTTTCACGTAAGTTAAGTAGATACCATTTTCAACTATTTGACTCATCACGTAATGGTGTATTACATTGTTTATTCTCATAAAAGCAAGAAACCATAACAAAGTTTATGGGCTTAAACCAAAGTGTTTATGGATCAAACAATTGATTATTGATTCTTAAGCAATTATGTTAAACTAATTCTACATCTTGAAACAGTTTTTCATTTTGGGCCTCTTGGCAATTTAGAAGAAATCAGTCGACGTGGGCATTGGATCGTCTCTAGTTTTGATCAAGTGGCTAGGATGATGACAGCAGAACAAATGGCAACAATGATGCAATATTGGGCTATAAACACCACCTTCTTTAACACATGTTCATAAACCCTTAGACATCAAATTGGACCCATCATATCATATGTTGGGCCATATTTGTAGGCAACACAACCCTTGAACACTAAACCAATGATTCGTATAATCATATGTGATAAAAGGCTTGTTGAATTTGATACCGTACTAGTGGGCCCATTGTATGGTACTGTTTCACCTGGCTAGAATAGGATAAAATCACCCATCTTAGGGTCATGGGTCCCATGAGGAAAGGACATGACCATATTTGGTAGCCACGAGATGAGTTCATATCAAATGATTTTGGGCCGTTCATGATCTATAACGTGGAATTGTTTTAACCATTGTTTTTATAATCTGACTAGGTTGACCACTTGACCGGTTCAATTGTATACTGGCTGAAACTCTGTTCATATCACCTGGCTAAACCGCCTTGCGGCACGTTTGTCGGTTTTTAAGATTCTTAGAAGGCTAGTTTGACGTCAAACGTTGGTTGTAACCTTTGTTATTTGCATCATTAAAGCATTAAGATGCTTTATTATCTGACATTGACTCCGCTTGAGTGGCTAGTGGACTTTAGACGTGACATGTTTTCTGGGTCGTCACGCTCAACAGGTCATTTAAAGTCAGAGTTCGCTATTTTTTCTAAAAAATCTTTTTGAATGCTGACACACATGCTGTAAAAAACTACTATTAAAATCCATCTATTGTTTACCTGGTATGACTTAAACCCGTACTAATTTAATTAGTATTAACATCTTATTAAACGAAATGATTACAATTTACCTAACATGTCTATGATCACCGACCTTTGGGGTGGTGGAGTAAAAACCAACAAAAGTAACAAAATTTGATTCATATAAATTTTGTTTTAAAAAGTAATACTAATAACCACACATTTTAACTGCATAATCATTAGAAGCTTTAAATTATATCAATGGGTGATATACGCGTGTCACATTTCACATCCTTAGGTAGATGAGCAATAAGATATAATAAAAACAATGACGTGGCCTTGACACGTATACATACTACTCAACTATATATATGATATACTCGCATGCAACGATTTACAGCACTTTCTATCAATAAACTTCCAATTGTAAGTTTCAACTTTAAGAACACCATCAAATTAACATACACAATGTTTCCAACAATCTGGTTGATCTTCAAGTTTTTGTTGTTCAGATTTACCTAAAAGTCAGGTATGAAGGGTGATCGCGTTGAAGATACGACAATGGAGATGAAGAATGATGAGAAGTTAGTGTTTATGTGGGGGTATTTACCTGGAGCATTACCTCAACGATCGCCGATGTTATCTCCGGTGGAAGTTAAGCTCCCTCAGTCGACCGACACTGGTCGGTTCTGGACCGACGTCTGTTGCGGTGGGTGTGGATTTGCTATGGCCATTTCAGGTTAATTGGTAGTTTGTTTGTTTATTCATTACATTGTTCATCTTGAAGTTCAACTTATATTGTTCATATATACTACTATACTAGACACAGGGAAGCTGATTACATGGGGTTCAACTGATGATCTTGGTCAGAGCTACGTGACGTCAGGAAAACATGGGGTATCAGAAATTTAAAATGATACAAGATCCTGTACTTTATTCTTCTTCTATCTATGGTGGTTTATATGAAAGAAGCTAATGCATAGTTTCTTTATTTGCTTTTGTTAAGGAAACACCTGAAGCTTTCCCTCTTCCGAATGAAGTTTCGTTAGTGACAGCTGCAGCAGGTTGGGCACATTGTGTCTGTGTAACAGGTACTGTTTTTATCTATATTTAAACTAGTTATGTTTGTGCGATCTTGGAGCAACTGTAAGATTGTTGTCATGTGACCTGGAGGTTACGGGCTTGGGTCGTGGAAAAAGCCTGCTACCAAAATGCAGGATAAACTTTATGGCCCACGGTGGCCCAGACATGCAGGGGCCTCGTGCACTGGGTTTGCCCTTATTTGAACAAGTTATATATGTTGTTGCTACACATTAAATGCAGACAAAAGATCTAACTTTTTGTCTATAGTGGCTGGAGAGGTTTATACATGGGGATGGAAAGAGTGTGTCCCATCTGGGAGACTTATTGGAGACCCAACTACAGTTCAAAGTCAAGAAATTGAGAGGCAGAATCTGTTTATAACAGAACAAGCTGGTAATATCATTTGGATACTAAACAGTCATTACCAGAGCTATTTGGTAATTGACTAACTGTAAACTGACCAAAATTTCAAGTGTATTATAGTGAGCCCTCACTCTGAGGGATCAAGTTCAACTGACAGTAAAGCCGTTGGGCATGAAACTACAAAAAGAAGACGCGTATCGTCATCTAAACAAGCAGTTGAAAGCTCATCATCTAGTGATGAACCCCTCTCAGCTTTACCCTGTCTGGTAGCATTGAATCCAGGGGTAAGGATTGTCACAGTTGCAGCCGGTGGGCGACATACACTAGCATTATCAGGTAATTTCATCAGTATCATTTTTATTCTTAATTCGTATGACTTTGTGGAGTAGTTACTATTCTTAGTGTATTGAAACTTGTGTGGAGTTAGATATAGGGCAGGTGTGGGGTTGGGGGTATGGGGGCGAGGGGCAGCTTGGTTTGGGGTCCCGCATACGAATGGTATCTTCTCCACGTCGTATACCTTGCATTGCCACATCATCATCTACGTCCCTTCTGAGAGCCCCTGGAACTTATATCAAAGGAATTGCTTGTGGAGGAAGACACAGTGTGGTAGTTACCGGTAAGCCTTTTTATTATTAGCATAACAATAAGCTTTTTATTCGATATATTTGTTATTCTTATATAACGAATCTACAGATGCGGGGGCGTTGGTGACTTTTGGTTGGGGTCTCTATGGACAGGTGACACTTGTTCTGAAAGTATTTGATGTTACAGTTTCTTAAGCAACATGTTTTTATCTTTTTATAGTACATGGAGAATGGTATAAGTAAATGTACTTAGTTTTCCTGAATTGGTGGGGATGTCCTGTGGTATATAAATATGTTTCTGGTACTGAGCAAATAGTGATGGTACTAGATTCTAATAATATGTCTTGGGCATGTTCTGATGTTCAATTGTTCATTATGATTTCTATTGACTTGCTATGCGCAATCGACATGTAGGTAAGGTAGAAACGATGAAGAAAAACTAGACTGAATGTTCAAGATGAAGCTTTATGTAAAATGCAACAAAACACGCACATTTTTTTTGTTGGTTACATCTATGTTATTCGGTTTCCCTCTTTTGACACAAGTCATTTGTTTGTTAACGTTGCAAAGCACTCCATCACTAAACCAACTGAGCTACGCGCTTAGGGGTTTGTCACAAGTCATTTGATAGTTGCATATCAGGATTCTAAGGTGTGATTATATTACTTATGATGCAGTGTGGGCATGGAAGCACTGATGATGAGCTAAGTCCTGCATACGTATCATCATTGCTTGGCATCCGCATAGACGGCGTGGCTGCAGGTCTTTGGCATACGATGTGCATTTCAGGTGATGGTGATGTGTATGCTTTTGGTGGGAATCAATTTGGCCAATTGGGTACTGGCACCGATCAATCCGAGGTCATTAATTACAGAGAAGTTTTCCTATTATCATTACTTTTAATCCGCTTGTTCTGTACTTACTAATCTGTGGTTTATTGTTAGACCTTGCCACAACTTTTAGATGCTCCTAGTCTTGAAAATGAGCATGCAAGAGTGGTATCATGTGGCGCCCGACATAGTGCTATTGTTACAGGTATGTATTGTAGCACATAGCATTTAAATGAAATGCCAAATGGTTTAAATACTACTTCTTTTCGCTTTTGATTCGTGAAGACGGGAAGGTGTTCTGCTGGGGATGGAACAAGTACGGTCAGGTACATATTCATCACTCTAACCACTTAACGATATTTGATCCATGGCTCATTATGTCCTGATAACAATTTCTGACCACTTGCAGCTCGGTTTGGGGGATACAATAGACCGCGACATTCCATCTCAAGTTGCACTAGATGGCTATGTACCAAGAGTTGTTGCATGTGGCTGGTGGCACACACTTGTTCTTGCTGAATCACTTACCTAAAGATTTCCCTCTTATGAAGTTCTGTTAGGTTAGTAGTTGCTCTTTCAGTGAGGAGAAGAGTACAAGTATATGCATATGTATATACAATAACATGCTTAAATGTACAATCATATGTATGCATGTGATCATTAGTGCTTAAAGATTGCAAGGTTTCTTCATTGTACTAGTGGAACTGGTTCTTATGTTATTGTACATATATCAATAAAACCTAATGTAGTCCCAAGTATTTCCTGGTGCTTGAATCCACTCTCTAGCAACATTTTGAAGATTATAATATTCTAATATATCAGACTTCATATCTGGTTTTTGTGGATATTTTCTTTTGTATTTGTATCATTATACATAGAGATTGGCCCTGGTTGTTATGGGATCTCAACTTATTGAGGTTTCACATTATAAACTTCAATCCCAAAAAAGACATCATTAGATTTCTTTGAACCTGTGTCCATTGTAATAACCACTTTCGGTATGCAGGGAATCGAGACACAAGAATGAGTGTCCCAAGAAGATTGTCTGGGAAACAATGTTGTGCATTGTAAGCTTGTAAGTTACGACTAGATGCACTTGTATTGTTACCTGTGGACATGGGTCGGTAAATCACCATCCTACATATACTGGACTGGTCTGGCCATTAGTTATGACCTCCATTGAGATGAAACTTAACTTGCCTGTGAGAATGTTGGTACTCGCGGTGGTGTTGCTGGTGCACACCACTTGTGCCAAGGTTATACGAAGCTGCCCTAATTGTGGGACCACTTCGGTCGCGTATCCACTCAGCACTGCACCTACATGCGGGCAACAGGCGTACAAGATTAGGTGTGATGGTGGTGTGTTAAAGTTTGATACACTCAACAACACTTACACAATCATATCAGTCTTTCCAAAAAAACAAACTCTTGTTATCCAGCAACCGCATCTCTTACCAAACACCTGCATCACAGCTGGTCATGCAACCCATAACATCCAGCTGAACACCTCTTTGCAGTTCACCATCTCCCATATCAACTGTACTGAACTTACCGTCGCGTTGAAGTGGGCGCTGCCACCGGAGCCACCATGTAAAACAAACGCATGTTGTGATTCGACCTCCACTTGTAGGGCTGCCAGTGATGGAGCACTAAGATGCTTCTGTAAGCCTAAATTCCACTGGGACGCAATTGCAGGCCAGTGTGCTTCAGGTAAGGATTAGTGCAGAGTGAAATCAGTTACACATTTAAAAGCAAATTAATTAAGATTCAGTTAATTGCAGATCTAACAGGAAATAGACCAAACAGAATCATACTTGTGCCAACTACATTGTGCAGTGGTGTGATATTACTTCTATCTGTTGTATTTGCGACAACAATGCTCATTCGCTGTCAAAGAATCAAAGCAAAACAGAGACAACTTGCTCGTGACCGTCATGAGTTGGTAGCATCAGGTGATGGTGGAAAATCTGCCAAGATTTTCACCAGTAAAGAGATCAAAAGGGCAACAAACAACTTCTCATCAAGCGGTCTTCTTGGCGTTGGAGGGTTCGGTGAAGTGTATAAAGGTGTTTTGGACTGTGGCACAATGGTGGCTGTTAAATGTGCAAAGCTTGGGAACACCAAAAGCATCGATCAAGTCCTAAACGAGGTTCGAATCCTCTGGCAAGTCAACCACAAGAACCTTGTACAACTTATCGGTTGTTGCATAGAAAAACAACCTTTGTTGGTGTATGAGTTTATTCCAAACAAAAGTCTTTTCTATCACTTGCATGAGAAGAAAGAACAACCTTTAACATGGATTCAGCGTCTAGGTATCGCTCATGACACTGCTGAAGGGCTCGCATACCTCCATTTCTCTGCATCTCGTCCTATCTACCATCGTGACGTGAAGTCTAGCAACATTTTACTTGACCATAAGATGAAAGCAAAGGTGGCTGATTTTGGTCTGTCAAAACTAGCTCATGCGGATTTAACCCATGTGACGACTTGTGCTCAAGGTACATTGGGGTATCTAGATCCTGATTATTATTGGAACTATCAGTTGACTGATAAAAGTGACGTATATAGTTTTGGAGTAGTATTGTTGGAAATGCTAACGGGTCAAAAAGCTATAGACTTTAATAGACCGACAGATGATGTAAACTTGGTTGCCTATGTCAAGCGAACAGCGAACGAGGAAAGATTGGTGGATGTTATTGACCCGATGCTTAAGAAACACGCGACATCCTTGGACATTGACGCTATGAAAGCATTTGGGTTCCTTGCACTGAGTTGCTTGGAGGATCGAAAAGAAAACCGACCATCTATGAAGGAAGTGTCCGAAGAGATTGAGTATATCATGGGCGTCGTAGATCATCGTCAAGATAGCTAGGTCTCATCAAGTGTTATCTGTAATCATTAAGAGTTCTACGTGAGCAAATCATAAGCATGTTTAGTATTCTAGAAGATATGCACATCCCCCTGATATTTGACAATAAATTTCATTAGAAGTTGTTGATGAGTTGAATGTAACATCTTTGACTAATAAACCTTCGTAAAGTCAAAGATCATGAAATCACATTAAAATGTCAACACAGATGATAAAAAGTCAAACAACATGCATTTTTATATCCTTAAATTGAACAAACATGCAGGACAGCCTAATTATTATGAAAAATCATTTTAAAAGCCTAAAGCGACCAAAAAATTCAGTGCCCTTATTGTGATTGTTACAAATTTCAAAAATTGACACAAACAGTTCAGTCCCTGGTTGCAAAAAACAAACAAAGATACTGCCCAGAAAAACAGCAACAATATTGCAGCAAAGGACCACAAATGTACCATATAACACATAATATCGTAATGCTTTTTCATGTACAAATCACTACTCTGAATTAGACTATTAAACAACCGTAATCAAGATGCAAGCAATGATGCAATCACAATGTGAAAGAGTTGAAAGAAAAAAAAAATTAGACAAACCTAAGTCAAAAGGGAATATTAGACAAATCGCACACCAAAGGAAGAGATTCAGTGGATTCTGACCAAGCGAAAATTGCAAACGTTTCTATCACCAGTGAAACTCCAATCATAAATTTAAGGCATGTTTGGGAATGCTTAAAAAAAACAATTTATTGACTTATTGATTTTTTCAATAAGTTAATAAGTTAGTATGGAGTGACTTATTAACTTATTCACTCACAACAATCACATTGCCAAACACTATAAAATGATTTTTTAACTTTTCAAAAGTTAAAAAGTTAAAAGTTGATAAAAATAAGCACTCCCAAACACCCACTTAGCCGTGATGGACTAATGAAGATGATTGTGGTATGCATCTATGTGAAGAACAAATTAACACAGGATGCAATGGAGTTGGAGCATTTGGGAAACTTCGTAGTGGAAATAGAGATATTTGAGCCATGGGAAACTGCGATGCGGTGAAACTTAGAGTGATGAATAGACCAATCGATTTAGGAAGAAAAGAATGAACAATTTGTCCACTAGGCCAGCCCTAGTTTTTTTTAACGGTAAATGTTAGACACTGCTTCAAATAATAGGTTTTATTTTAATCGGTCTATTTATCCGTTTTCTAACCGGGACCGCACTCCCAACCCCCTCAGGAGAAAACTCATTGCTGAGAAAACCCACTTACTCAACTCTAAGCATTTTTTGCTTAGAGCGAGACTTGAACCCATGACCTCCCCTTTATTTACATATCATGGTACTTCACCTTAACCAGTTGGGTTTACGATCATTGGTAGGCTAGCCCTAGGTAAACTAAGGCCTCGTTTGGTTCACAGAATTCTCAGGAATTAGAATTGGAATTTGAAAATTTTCCATCCAAAATCATGTTTGGTTGGTCAACGGATAGAACTGGAATTGAAAATTTTTCCCTCATTAATTGGAATTCACATTCCTTCCACTTACCCATGTAATGTTTAACAATCCAATAGACTGTTCAAAATTAAAATTCCAATTTCACTTCAAATTGATCAACCAAACACGTTATCAATTTTAACAAGATTCCAATTCCAATTCCATTTCCAATTTCAATTCCTTTGCAAAACATTTTGCGAACCAAACGACCCCTAAGATGATGCTCTAAACATTTGGGCTCTAAAATTTTAAGGATCTAGGAAATTGCTTATTCTTTAGAATATTAACCGGCTTTTCAAGGAGTATATATTATTCGAAAAACAATCATCAAACATGACACACCGAGGGACTAAAACTTGTATCTGTTTGATTGAAGAGTCACTAATTAATATCAAACTATCCACTTGATTGGAAATCTTGTTAACACATTCAAACCATGTGATGAATAGAAGTACGAGTAACCCGAGTGTGGAGGGTTGGTCAACAAAAACTCTTGCTAGATCATGTTGATATGTTTATTATTTTTGTAATATTACATAATATGTTAACATATTGGTAAACAAACATGTGACAAGCTATAATAATCGAATGAATATCATTTAATATCGTAACTGTCTCATATCGGTCTCATGTATGCTCATACCTAATACCCTTGACCCTTCCAAAATTTTAGTTTTAGTTTTCACATAACATGTATGTAAATCCTTATAACCAAAGTTATAGATTGTGTATCGAGGCTAGTTTATGCATAAATAATTATTTGATAGACAATCATAAACATGAATTCAATTCTAGAAAGCATGAACATTATCCGCTGACATTTTGCAATAAATTTCAACCAAAGTAGCTGAGAAGATAGATCACAGATGTAATAGTATCTTTTCCCATCGATAGTCAAAGTCAACTAAAAAAATTCTTCATAAAGTCAAAAAGAGTTGTGTTATACAAATATTATTTTTATTATCTTTAAGCTTTATTGTCGTTATTTTTCTCCGTGTATCTATATGTATGTATAAAAAAAGATAAAAAAATAAAATTAAATAGAATGTATCTATAACATACCTCTCAATAAAAACAAGAACCACCAAAAAAATAGTTATGAAACACTATAAAACCAAAATATCCACTTCAAACCTCCTTTCAAATCAAACCAACTACCCACTTCCTCAACATTTTCAAACATGGTGGCCAAATCCACCGTCGCTAACATGCTCACGGTGGCGCTGATCCTAACGTACGCCGGTTTCGCCTCTTCCGCCACCCGTTGCCCCGATTGTGGCTCCACCCAACTCCCCTACCCCCTCAGCACCGGACCAGGGTGCGGTGACCAATCATACAAGGTCCGATGCGACGCACCCACAGGTGCACTTTTCTTCGACACACTCAACAACACGTACCCGATCACCTCCATCTCACCCACCACCCAACGGTTCGTGATCCAACCACCGAGCTTCATCAACAACAACAACACATGCGTTACAACCGACGTTTCATCCCAAGGTCTACACCTAGACCCCACCTTACCCTTCAACATCACCAGCGGTAACACCATCTTGTACCTTAACTGCTCCGATTCGCTTCTGAGGTCACCCTTAAACTGCAGTTCCACGAGCCTTTGTCACTCGTACATCAACAACTCTGTTGAAGCATCGGCGTGTGGTGGGGCTCCGATTTGCTGCACGTTTCGGTCGGGTGGGTCGTCGACGATGTATTCGATTCGGGTTAGGGATGGTGGGTGTCAGGCGTATAGGAGTTTTGTGAATTTGGATTACTCGTTGGCGGTGAATCGGTGGCCTGAACCTGGGGTGGAGATACAGTGGGTGTCGCCACCTGAGCCGGTGTGTGGCACCCAAGGGGATTGTGATGCGAGCTCGAGGTGTGTGGCGTCTGCAGCCGGTGGGGTTAGGAGGTGTGTTTGTAATGATGGGCTTCATTGGGACGGTGTGGCTGGAGTTTGCGCCTTAGGTAATTTGTTTGAACTTTTAAGTAGGAATAACAGTTTCATAAATTGAAATGAGAGAATCATTAAGGAACTTTGTTAGTGATTGTGGTAATTTGTTTGACAGATGATACTTGTGAGAACAGAGGAGATTGCAGTGACTCGAATCGGACTGCACTTATCGCAGGTATAGAAACGTCTCACTTTTGTTGATAACAAGCAAATTGATTAAGATTAGTTACCCAATCTATACTAACAAAATAATTATTATCACATGTCGATTTTACAATTATTTTATCATATGTTATTTTTTTATAATTATTTTGTTACATGTCATTATCATAGCAACGACCAGGTTAACCTTTTAATGATAATATTAAATGTTAATGATATAGTGTATTCTTTCCAAATTGTTAAACAAATATTTAGTAAATAAAAATGTTTCTTTTTTATTAAAAAACTTAAGTTTTTTTAAACAACAATTTATGAACGATTAAGTTTTTTTCATACAAATAATTTTTTTTAAAATGATAGTGTTTAAAAATCATTTTTTTAAAAAATATTCTCTAAAACAAAACATTTTTAAATACGAAAGTTTTAAAAATTGTTATTGTTTTATTACTTGAGGTAGTTAATTTAATAGATATTTTATCTCAAATAATAGTTTTATAATTTATAAATATTGATTATTAGCTTTCAATTTAATATTTTTATTCAACTCGTGTGCTACACGGGTTTTTAAGCTAGTATGTAAATATGAGAAAGTTTTATACTCAAGTCTCACTATAAACAAAAATACTTAGGGTTGAGCAAGGAGGTTTTTTCAGTTGTTAGTTTCCTCCTCAGGGGTTGTGGGTGCGGTCCCGACTGTAAAAATTAAGATAACACTTATTTTTTAAAATAGAGTCATACATTTACCGTTCAAAAAAATATATAGTTGGACTAGGATGCTGTTAAAAATACCTCTCGTTTCACACACTTGGTGTGGCGTCACATAATATCACTCTAGCTCACAGATAGGTATAATTGAATATATGTGGTACATTTAACCACTACCTGTTGATTATTTGGGCTTAAACAGCCTCCCATAATTCACTTCACCATAGATTAGCGTCTTCTTCATTCACAATTTTACTATATCTTTGATTTTTGTTGATCTCGGTAAATTTCTTTATGCAAACGACGTACTAATGTAAGGCCTAGAGCATTAAATTAACGCAAAAATTTCCTCAGTCCCTAGAGACAAAGAGACCACTCTCATAACGCCCGGCTCCAACAATAAATATTTTTATACATTGGTATTAAGAACCTCTCCGTGTGTAATGGATCTAATCAACAATAATACTTCTTTAATATATATAACTCTGTATATTAATTAATTTACTTATTTTATATAATACTTTTAACTAATTTCATCTTAACGCTGTCTTAAAAAATATGAATAATAATTGAAGCATGAAACAATTACAAAACTAAAGTTTAGTTAAAATCAACAGTGGTATGCAAGTTTGTATAAATATTATAATTTATGCAATTTTGCATAGATTGTTCATAATTTATCAATTTTGGTTCTTGAGTGCTAACGAGATTGTTTGAAGTAAAAAAGGCAAACCCAATTGATTTATTCAAACGTGAGAAAAACTGCAAATGAAGACAGGGGATAGTGGAATGAATTTAGGAGATGTTTGAGGCTAACTAATCAAAACTACTTTGCTTTGATGTTATGTTAAGCAAAACGATGTAGTTTTGTAGTTTAAGAGAGTATTGTTGTCTCATGGTCTCATGTTCACTTTCTCATGATGTTAATCAAGTTTTAATTTGGTTCTGAACTCTGTCATAACATTTCATTGACAATGAATGATTAATAGGTTTAACCTCCGGCCTGGGATCAGCACTTGTGGCAGCTGTAATCGGCTTCTTACTCTACAGACGTCACCGACGCCACAAAGAAGCACAAGCCCGTCTAGCTCGTGAGCGCGAAGAGATACTAAACTCCGGTGCCGGAAAAACAGCTAAAGTCTTCACTGGGAAAGAAATAAAAAAGGCAACAGCTAACTTCTCAAAAGATCGCCTCTTAGGCTCAGGAGGTTATGGAGAAGTTTATAAAGGCATTCTAGAAGATTCCACCGTTGTAGCGGTTAAATGCGCGAAAGTCGGGAACGCGAAAGGCACTGATCAGGTCCTCAACGAGGTGCGGATACTGTGTCAAGTTAACCACAGGGGTCTGGTTCGCCTTCTGGGCTGCTGTGTTGAGCTCGAACAACCATTGCTGGTTTACGAGTACATCCCAAATGGCACCCTATTGGACCACCTAAAAGGACGTCGCAACGGTATTTTGAATTGGACCCACCGGCTAAACATTGCTCGTGATACGGCCGAGGGGCTAGCTTACCTTCATTTCTCCGCGGTTCCACCGATTTACCATCGTGATGTTAAGTCTAGCAACATTTTACTAGATGAGAAACTAAACGCGAAGGTTGCGGATTTTGGGTTGTCAAGGTTGGCGGAAGCGGATTTAAGTCACGTGACAACATGTGCTCAAGGCACGTTAGGGTATCTGGATCCTGAATATTACAGAAACTACCAGCTAACGGATAAAAGTGATGTGTATAGTTTTGGAGTCGTCTTGTTGGAATTATTAACATCAGAGAAAGCAATAGACTTTAACAGACCGCCTGATGATGTGAACTTGGCGATTTATGTGAAACGGGTTGTGGAAGAGGAAAGGTTGTTGGATGCGGTTGACCCGAACCTGAAGAAGGGTGCAAGCAAGTTGGAGTTGGAGACGATGAAAGCACTTGGGTTTCTCGCGGTTGGGTGCTTAGAGGAACGTCGACAAAATAGGCCTTCGATGAAAGAGGTGACCGAGGAGATCGAGTATATACTTAGCATTGCATCAAGTGAAGCCGAAGGTTAATTGCTATCAATTCGACAAGCAATAATTCTAGTTACTGTAGAGCTATGCCAAAAGACTATATATAATAATACTATTAGTATGTAATATGTTACATTTGTTTGGCACATGTCATGCGTTTAGGTCATATTTTTGAATAATTTTCTATGTGATATGATCTCATATATTACCTAACAAGCAAAATCGAGGAGTTATATACTAAAAACCTAACACTTAGAAAAATTTATTTATTGAAAATAATTTTAGATGCACGTTGATCTATTAATTGCATTTTAAGTTTATATATTAACACTCGAGATTTCGAGTTCGAGGTAACTTATTAATCCAAAAAATTGGTTTATGGCTTTGTACTTTCACTTTTATAGCTTTAAAAGGGCCCATTGTAAGCAATGGTCCATTGGATCCAGTTTCTTTGTTTACGTCCAGTACTTTCACTTTTATAGACTTAATAGGGCCCATTGTAAAAGTTGATCCATTGGATCAACATGGTAACACAAACAAATAAACTTACTGTAAAAAGGTAGAAAACAAGTGATCCCAAATCTTAAATTCTCCTTTATCTTTTAAAATAATATTTGAGTTGTTAAAATTTTTCTCTCTTGCAATTATTATTGTTGTCGCCAGTTACGGTTATTACATAGTTCAAAAATGTTTGTTTTTTATTGTATTTTTTTTCTTTGGGTATTAACTTAATTTTTTAATAATTTATAAAAAAATTTCATATAAAACTACTTTATAAAACATTTTTATCAAAAAAATTATTTTCTTCTTTTTTTATAATGAATTTATCTTTTAGAATATATACTAGTTAAAGTACATTTTATATATGTTATTCTATATGTTTTAAGTTTCTTTTTTTTACTTTTATCTGTCATGTTGAAAGCATAGCATTACTTTTATTTCGAAAATATTTTTGATATAACTTTATTTTGAAAATTACATTATATAATTTATTTTTTAGAAATATTTTATAGATAAAATTAAAAAACTATTTTTATTAGTTTTGAATAAGTTGTGTCTTTTTAAAAAATATATTTTTATTGTTGTAACTAAATACTTTTTAAGTTATTTGTGAAATATAAGTATTATGGTCAACCGTGTCCGGTCTAAATATTTTAGTAATGTCACGCCTGCTCTTTACAATTTTCCACGCCTTTTTTTTCTTTCTAATATCATGCTCTAATTACATAGAATGTTTAGTTCAATCAAGTTAGAAATTGCTATATATTTATGTTAAAGTCCTTTGTAATTATAGTTTCTGGTCGTTATGGAGTATACTATTTAAACTAGTAAATTATATCCCGCACTTTGCTGCAGGTTAGAAACATAATTACGACGGATATGTTAAATCGGTTTCGACTATATATATATTATAAATAAAGTACACTTGATGAGATTAGTCCCATTTAGCATGTTATGTGAAGCTTTTAGTTACTATTATACCCATGAGTTAGACATCACTTAATTTGAAAGATAACAAGAAAACTCTATTACATGTGCTTGAGCTTAACAAGTTGTGACAATTCAAAATGTTAAACTACCAATTCTGAAACAGTAGCTTTAGATCTATTTATAAAATAATTTTCACTAGTATAATTATGCGAACTTTAAAACTCCAAACCCTCTATTTATGTTTTGATAGCGTTCATGTTCAAATTAGTAAATATGACCTTCCTTTATGTGTTTTTGTTAAACAACAACGAATTGATTTTATTCAAACAACAGAAAACTAGAAGAAGTACTAGTACACCAATCTCCAAAATAAAAACATTACTATAGGAGCAAACTAAACAAACACATCAGTATGAGAAAGACATTATGTTGTTATCACGATTTGGCACCCATGTTACTTTCGTTTGACTTTTTTTTTTTAAAGTTTGCTTCAACTTCAATTTTGACTTTATTCCTTGTATATGTCTATACGATTATACGAAGTGTCAAATTACCTGATTTTGGTCCTTGAATCCGAGTAGTCGTCAGAAAACAGTAAAGTCAACATGTGATGTTGGGCTCCTCTTTCCGTTTGACATTATTAATATTATATTTTCTACACACGAAATCAATGTTCCAAACCTTGACCATCTTCCGTTTCTTATATAATTATCTAAAATAATACATGTTGCCGTAGGTGTTGGATCTATGTTTTAATATATACAATTTTAATGAATAACGTTGTTAATTAAAGCAACTTAAAGATGTAATTAACAACTAAATATATTATAATGAGCAAATAGATTATAATCGTCGGAAGTAAAGGAATGGAAACGATGACAAGTTGTCAGATGTGGAACATGGCTTTCGTTATGCTGAAAGTGTCAGCTTTCATGTGTTCCAACTCAACCGACACCACTTTCCTCTCTCCTTAGTAAAATTTTAGCAAACTTAAAAAAATACATATGTTTAACTAAAAATAATAGTTATAGTTAAATGATATTAATAAGTTAATCACGTTTTGAAATAAACAATCATGGATTTAAGTTAGTTGGGTTAAGCTAATCACGATTAATAAAGACATATCGGATTTTAATAATCCAAACTATTACTCATTGGCCGATAATAATCTATATTATTAATTTAGCCGATAATAATACAAACTTTCATTTTTATTATCAACAATAGTCCTAATAGTATAATTATCATACATTCACATTTGATTTGTACTTACTTTAGGCTCGATTTAACTTGTATGTTTTTTCATTTCGTTCATATTTATTATTGTGAATAAAATCGAGTCGAAATCAAGCGCAAATTTTTAATAATTATGTTACTGGAATTGTTGTTGGTAAAAAAAATAAAAGTTAAGATTGTTACCAGTCAAATTAATAGTATGGATTATTATCAGCACATGAGTAATAATTAGGATTATTAAAATCCAATTTGTCATTAATAAGTTAATAGTTAAATCAGTGTAAAAGTTAATTATTTAATTTGAGCTTAAATTATTCAAATTAGTATTTAAAATGAGCTTAAATTATCCAATAAGTTGTTTTATATTTGTTAAGGTGTTTATAAGTGGTTTATATTATTTAAAGTTTAGCTTGAAAAGTAAATTTTCTTGATTGTTAATGTTAAAATTTCATGGTGATTGGTCTCAAATTTCACGAGGGTTGATCACGATTGCATCATATATACGCTATTAAAAAGTTAATAGGATGTGGATGATCCCTAGTTATACACACAATCAATATAGAAGCTTTCTTGATTCGACAGTAACGGTGTTCGATGGTATGTCTTAAAAATATGTATTCAAAATTAAAGAGAACACAGTTAATTATTAACAACTAGTATTAAGCCCTCCATTTTTGCGGCGGGAGCGTAAAACCATGCCAAATAGCATTGATGTCACATCACCATCAACGACCGCCAACGCTGGAAAAAAACTCGTATTAAAAAAGAAATAAAAACAAAAAAAAAATAAAACCGAACGTAAAGTAGACGTAAAAACGTTGAGCCACGCTTGTGAAACGTAAAACGTTAAAACAATAGCTAAAGTCGATCTAGGATCCGAACGTTGCAACGGGGCCGTTAAGTAGGTAACAAATAGGCGTAACAACATTGAACCACACACGCACGTTATAACATATTAATTCTCAATATTTAGAGTGAAATGTATACGGATATTTTGTAAAAGAAGAAAAGAATAGGCGACCAAAGTTAAAAGTGAATTGTATAGAGGTTAAATTTTAAAATACGTAAAAGTGTTGGGTTTAAAAAAGTAAAAGAAATAAAAAAAACAAAAGTCATATACAACATTTAGTGCTTAAAATACAACCATCAATGCAAACTTAAGTTGCTAATTAGTATATATTAAATAGTCTTAAGCATCTTCCATCAAATAAATACTCAGATTATGAATATGTAGTTTAAAGGTCAGAACAGAACTTACGGTCATGTTAGTCTTCGAGCATGTGTACATGTGAAGCAACTTTTTCATCCGTAAAAATGAAACAACTCGACCTTTTACACGCAAGCAAAACTATGTGCCTGTCTGTGAATACCACTTATATATATGAAATGATATAATTAAGGGTCGTAGGTTCTCATTTAAATAAAAATACATCATTCTTAATTTGCTTGAATAACATTGAACATTTTTAACATATATAATCGTGTCAATGGTAACTTATATTTGAAAACCCAAAAGTTAGAAACTAGAAAGTGAAGATTGACTAGGCATGCTAATAGATAAAGAATAAAAATTTTGATGAGATTTGGGTGCACATAAGTTAAATTTTGTTGGACTTAACATGAAATGAAATCGAATTATAGTAATATTACGAGAAAAACTCATCTAATAATAATAGATTTTCTTGTGTTTCGCAAAAGTTATTAAAAATATTTTTGTTTTTTTAAAGTTACTCGACTTTTCATAGCCTCATAAGTGTTCAAAACTATGTAATATTTAAATAAATTTAAAAAACTTAAAATAAAATTAGGCAGGTTAAATATAAAAACGATTTTTTTCATTTGAAGTAGAAAAATAAATCCACTAAATAATAACAAACTTTCATAATTTTAAAACCTTTTCCCAATCTCCTTCACATAAAGTGTGATGACTCACCATTTTATACATTTTTTGAACGCAGACACTTACTTTAAAATTTACTTAGGTTACACGAAGTGGACTTATGGAAAAGCCGTGAAGTGTCCGTGGAAAACCGGGACAGGAAACACTGTGCTCCCAGCTCAATTGCTCGTCGTTCCGGTGAATTTTTACTAGGATTCACCGGTTTGCACAACTCAAATACAATTTTTACCATACCATTCTTAATGCATGTTGGGAGAATGTGGGGAAAAACTAAGACGATAATGTGCAAAATAGGGAAAAACTGAGAAGACGAAAAAAACCAATGTAACACTAATGTGTTATACGAAGAAAAACGGGATGGTTGTGTATAACCTTATAAATCCATTTATTTTTTATGTTATAAGATTTAAAATCAATATAAGAATAATCAGTGTTACAAAAATCGGCATTAATCGCCGATTAATCGGCGATTAATCGGAAATCGGCCGGTCATCTAGTAGATTTTTGCTAATTGGCCAATTAATCGCTAGACGGTCAACGGCGGTCAAAATCGGACCTAGGCAGACCCTAGGCGGACTTAGGCGGTCTTAATCGGCCGAAAATATGCGATTCCGGTAGTGTTCCGACGAGATTCTTACGATTTTCCGGCGACCTTCAAAAAATCCAACCAAAACTTGAAAAATCCGGCTTAAACTTGAAAATTCCGGCCAAATATGTGTATTTATATAGAAAACTGAAAATTTTTGTTAAAATTACATATTAAAATGTGTGTATTTAAAGTCCAATTCGATTAAAATTTGTGTATATATAAAACTAAAATTATATATAAAAAAGTCCAATCCGACCCTAATTCCTATCTCGTCGTCCGACTAGCGTTATCGATTTTTATAACTCTAGTTCAAAATCAATCATTCGGAAATCTATTTACTGTGGTATATCGTACGCATAAACAGGCAGGCGTATATGTATGCATATAAAAATCCAAATAGAAATATATAGATACAGCAAGCCTCTGTGCTCATCAATCATCGTTAAAGTTTTACGTTAGCGTGTAAAAACCCCTGACGCCCAATCGTTCGGGGTTTCAAGCTACCCTCTGTATCAATTTCTCTTGTATACAACTTAAAGAGAGTGCAATTAGGGCTCAATTTGGTTTCAACCTTCTCTAAACAGAGCATTTGAAGTGTAGATCTCTTCCCCCAAAGTAATTTATCTCCTTCATTGTTTGAATCTTCGTGTTTTCATGATCTTAATGCGCACTGTCTGTTTAATTTGCCTTGTATTAAGTGTTGGTTGTGTTGTATGATTTGTATGGGAATTGAACAATGTAGGTGTAATCAATGCAAACCAGGTTGTTTGTAATTGTGAATTTCAATGCCTTTCATTGTTTTTTCTGAAATTGATAAGCTTTTGATTCGATTTAGGAACGGATCTGGTGAATTATTGTAATAATTATTGTATTACAACAGTTCATGACATTTATTCGTGGTGGTTATTACAAATTACATTAAGATCAGGTCTGTATGGCTTTGAAATGATCCTTACACTACAGCCTTAGAAAAAGATCTAAGGATTTCAAACTAAACTCTTAATGCTGCCCTTAAGGTTCTTGATCTTAGTTACAAAAATTGACTGTTTGAATTGATTTTAAGGTGTGCTACTGTCATGAACTACTTCTGTTGAGCTTTGGTTGGGGATTAGTTCTTAAACAAGAAAGAACGGAAACAGAATTTGTGCAAATCTTAAAAACCATACTACCTTATTTTTGACCCGTGAACACACACAATTTATACTATACCCCTACTCTACTCCTAAACTTACCACACGTCCACACCTACTCTACTCCTATACAATTTATACTATACGCCTACTCTACTCCTAAACTTACCACACCTGCACTGTGCTGGATTTGAACTCACAACCTTCTATGATGTTTGCATAAAAGTAATCAACGTAGCCAGTAGCCAGTTTAGATGTTTCTTTGGCTCTTGAAAGCGGCAGTTTAGCTCTTCATCTTCCATGATTACTGATAAACAATGTCATTATCCTGTGTTTCATTTCTGCAGTGGTTTGTACAGCCTGCTTAGTTGTTTTATGGATATAATGCATGACTACAAAGTTACCTGAAAGTTCTATAATGTTTTGTATTACAGTCAAAATGGTAATGAATAAGAGAAATAAGGAGTAAATGTTTCTTGCCACCTAATTGAAGTCTGCATTAAAGCCATAGTATACTCAAATGTTTATCTCATACGCTTGATAGCTTGAGCTTCAGTTTGTTGCATATCTGGAATTTGGATCCTTATCCGGCAATGCTATATTATTCATGTAATGATGCATTTTTAATATTCGACTGCTTTACACTATTTCTGGCTTTAAGTCCTCAAGATTTATTTCTTAATTCGTTCACGGATGATTTTCGACTCTTATCACCTTCTTTAATGTTATGTACGCGTGTCAATTTTGATATACACATGTCAATTGAATCACCGACAAATTTGGACTTTTAACCGAATATAGAACTTTATCATAGTTGCGTAAATATTCATCTTTCTTCGTCTAGCACTTTATATTGAAGGGTTGGAATGCCATTCCATATGCCCTTAGACTGCATTCTTTCTTATAGTTTCTGATAATTCTTCTTCTACAGAAAAAGCTTACCAAGATGAAGGCACTTATTCTTGTTGGAGGATTTGGAACTCGGTTGAGGCCCCTAACCCTCAGTGTGCCAAAACCACTTGTCGATTTCGCCAACAAGCCCATGATCCTTCACCAGGTGAATATTTATAAACTGATAAACACCCTATTTTCCTGATAACTTAGCTTATATCAAAGAGATTATATTATTTAATCTTATATCTGAGATTTGTATCAGATTGAGGCTCTGAAGGACATAGGAGTTACCGAAGTGGTTCTGGCCATCAACTATCAGCCAGAGGTAAAGTTTGAAGCTTTTGTTCTTTTCTTTTGAATATAATATAATTCATACAAACTTTGAAATTTTCTTAAAAAAATGTTTTTCAGGTAATGCTCAACTTTCTAAAGGATTTTGAGACTAAGCTTGGGATTAAAATCACATGTTCACAAGAGACTGAGCCGCTTGGTACTGCGGGGCCCCTGGCCTTAGCCAGAGACAAGCTATTAGATGATTCTGGAGAGCCGTTTTTTGTTCTTAACAGTGATGTTATCAGTGAATATCCCCTGAAACAGATGATTGCATTCCACAAGTCCCATGGTGGTGAAGCTTCTATAATGGTGACCAAGGTAATTTGAGTTAATCTTGTAAGATATCATTCTTGTGAAATTCATTGATTTTGAGTTTACTTGAATAGGTGGATGAACCTTCAAAATATGGTGTGGTGGTTATGGAAGAATCAACTGGGCAAGTTGAAAGATTTGTTGAAAAACCAAAAGTGTTTGTGGGTAACAAGATTAATGCTGGGATTTATCTACTGAACCCATCTGTGCTTGATCGAATCGAACTGAAACCCACTTCAATTGAGAAAGAAATTTTCCCAAAGATTGCATCTGAGAAATTACTGTATGCAATGGTTCTACCTGGGTTCTGGATGGACATCGGACAGCCCAAAGATTACATCACGGGCTTGAGGCTCTACCTAGACTCTTTAAGAAAGAATGATCCATCTAAACTGGCTACTGGACCGCATATTGTGGGCAATGTTCTGGTCCATGAAAGTGCTAAGATTGGTGAAGGATGTTTGATTGGGCCTGATGTCGCAGTTGGGCCGGGCTGCATTGTGGAGTCAGGTGTCAGGCTGTCCAGGTGTACCGTGATGCGTGGGGTCCGTATCAAGAAACACGCGTGCATCTCAAGCAGTATTATTGGTTGGCACTCGACTGTTGGGCAGTGGGCTCGGGCTGAGAACATGACAATTCTGGGAGAAGATGTGCATGTGTGTGATGAGGTGTACAGTAATGGAGGTGTGGTTCTGCCACATAAGGAGATCAAAGCTAGCATCTTGAAGCCGGAGATAGTGATGTGAAGATTGTGTCAATATGTCTAGTGGATGTTTTCAAAGGTTTAGTTTATGTAATGGGTTTGTATTTATGTTTCTTGATGTGTCTTTTGTTTTATAAGGTATAAAGTGTTGAAAACCTCACTAGACATTAGTAAATGCAAAGTTTAATTGTTTTAAAGGGTCTAGTTTTTTATGGATATATGTATGAGGTTTTGTGGGTTATGTGATACAGTCTTTATGTCTTAAAGTTGTTTTATTTTTGTTGACTTAATATTACATAATAACTAAAAAGCCCTCTAATAAAAAAATTAATTAATCACGTTCAGCATGTAAACATACAATTACATTTACAGTACATGTATAGACAATTTAACTAATAAAAATAACAAAATAGCATATAAAATTCAGAAAATTACACCAATATTACATGGAAAAAGTTAATTTTTAGGTACTAGGCAAGACTGAAAATTTGGGCCTATACCTTGGCTACATCCTGGACCGGGCCTAACGGTTGATCTAACGTTAGGACACAAGTATAACCAAGAGCTCAACAGGGTCCAAAGAACTTCGGATCTTAAGAACAGGCCCATGACCATGGTCATATCTCATAAGATGTCATGTTTAACTTTACAGAGAAAAAGGAGTTCTACACTCAGCCAACACAATATTAGTGTCGAGGAGAAGATCAAATGGTGGCCAACAACACAAACATGACATAGGAAGAAACAGCAAGAAGAAACCATGCCATGAAAGCCAAAGCTATGGAGATCTCAAATGTATTACATGACAATGCGGTCTGCGATCTGCAGATATTTGTGTCTTTTACGAACACAACCATCACTCCAGCAGACGAGCAAGCAGCTGCGAGTGATAGAATCGCCGTCACCTGCTTACAAATCATAATAACCAAACGACATGTCGGGTTACATGAACATAAAATTCATAATTCTAAAATTCAAAAGTCATGGCATGAAAGGCACATATCCACTGATATCATTATTTTTATATGAAGATGCAATTTTTTTAAAACAATTAAGTTCAAATCACTCAAGGGTGATAAGATTATATAAATTGTTATGATGGTGACAAGACTTTAAGATTCTTTTGGAAGTTGGAAAGTGAAATTGCTAACCCAGTCACCAACCACTAGAAGGCTCAAGAAGAAATGATTGTGCAGATCTTTCTTTAACATTAAAGCATGAATATCAAGGCAGGCAAGTCCAAAACTCCACACTACTTGAAGTCCCATTACTGCAATTAGAAAGCTGAAATAAACCAGCTAAAAGTTAAAGCATTTACACCTTCAAACATAAGCAAAGTTTGCAGGTAGCGATTTTGACTCGATTACTTATATAGATCTCATCTTGTGTTACGTTTTATCTCATGCGCATTGAATAGAAGAAAATATCTAAGAAGGGAATATGACAAACAGGTCGAAAGTTGATCAATGTTCATTTTCAATACATACAACTTCTTAGTTTACTTTGTTCAAAAAATTATATTATCATTTCTGGCAATGTTGGGATTGCTTATTATAGGATGACTTTGATTTATAAACTATTGAGAAGTTATTAAGTTAAAAAGGTGTTTGTTAATGTTAAAAGTATTTTTCAAAATGACTTTTTATATAAGATAAAAAATAGATTTTGAAAAGTCAGAAGATGATTACTTATTAACTTTTAAAACTATTCTTAGTCTAATTTTCTATTATATTCTTCTACTATCTCTTATTAACTGCTCTCATTTTTAAAGTATGTATTTTTTGGTCATTCTACGACGTTTTAGTTTATAAGCTGATTCAAACATTTTTTTTGAAAAGTCATAAGTTAACAAGTAATTTTAACAAAAAATCATTTTTAATCAAAATAAACGATCCCAAAACATGCCCGAACAGTTGTCTTTTAAACTTTTAAATCATATTAAGCACAAAAATCACTCATAAATAAGACAACAAAAACTATAAAAAATTAAATCGAACTTCTGCACAACAATTAGTTCCTACGAAAAAACATCATCCCTTTGATGTTCGAGCAAAAAACTATCGAATCAAATCAGTAATACGAAGCAAAATTAAAAGCCCAATTGATACAAACACCACAGAGCAAACACAATCATACAGATAATCAATGAATTAACGTGTGATTGAGAGAGAAATATAGATAGAGTAAGACCAGAAGGAAGTAGCAGAAGAGAATCCAGAAGCAGAAGCCATGAGAGCAAGAGAAGCAGCAGCAAACAAGCACTGGAACATCCTCAACACGAGCCCACTCATCTTCCCCGGACTACCAAACAACGATCTCATCTCTCTGATGAAAATGGAAGTCTGATTGTTGTGTTGTTACAACATTCCCCTAAATCCAATGACCAATCTGTCGACATCAATTATGTCACCAACTTTACACAAAGCAGCTCTGAAGAGTCACGTTTGTGAAAGATTGAATAGAATAATCGAATTTGTGACCATGAAAACGATCCTTTCTTTGTGGTTTCGGTATACTTTCCTACTTTTTCTACAAGCTCATGTCGTTTACGGGAACACGACATATGATAACCTATAAAAACAAGCAAAAAAGTATATTTTATTGTTTTTATTTTGTTTATGTTTATTCAGGTTACCAGAAAGCAATCGCTTGAAACCGGATCCAAAGGAGTTAGGTGGTTTTGATAGCACAAGTGCAACCGAGTCGGGTTAAAATATAAATACTAGCATGATTACAAGCTCGACTGTTTTGATTTAAAAAGTTCAATTTTATATGTCTAAAGCTTAGTTTCAAGTAATTTATTATTCTTTTAATGAATATTTATATTTATAATAATTTATATAATATAACATATACTATTTACTTTTCTATTATAATTAAGAGTACACCTTGATTACGATACGTTTTACATCCTGAAAGCAGTAGTGTATGAGTATGTGCAAATGGATGTGTGTGCATATATATAGAGATAGAGATAATAGAGGGCCGATAGTCATCAACAGAGACAAACTGACGAGGGCTTGACTGACAAAAATGAAAGATGCGGGCAAAATCTTTCTGACGTGTACTTCAGCGATAGGGCGCTGTGATAGAGTGTGGTTACCACAGATGTGCGATTACTACCTAGGTATTCCGATTGTGACACGTGGATGATTGTATCTTTGATAAAAAAAAATGCAGGATCAGGATCTTGGTTTTTGAATAGGAGTGAGGAGTACCGGAGCAGAGCCCTTTCACAAGAGGATTTTCAACGTTAAACGCACCATTTTTTATTTTTTTTAAATTGTATTGTAAATTAGAAAATTCAATTTTTTACTAATACTTTTTATACAAAAAAAAAAAAAATTCTTGGTAATGCTAAATTTTACCTGTAAATTTTTTATATAGACATCATACTTTTTCCTCAAGTTTAGTTTGTCTCTTTTTTACGATTACTTTTTGAATGATCTCATTAACAAACTTTTTCTTTTAAAATTTTCAGAATAAGTTTATATAATTTTGATGATAAACCGTTGTTGATAATAATATCATTAATATATTTCTTATAAGATAGAGTTTACTTGAGACCAAAGAAAAACTAAAATAAATATTTATTGATATGAGTTAAGAGGCGTGATGTATACATTGTTCAAGGCTATATATTGATTGTGAATACCATGACATCTCTACGGTTTTAAAGGGCGAAACTCCTAAACCATTTGGGTTTTCAAGGGAGCACAGCCCTATGGGTCCAAAGGGGAAACGACCCTAATTGGGGTCGTATTTGTTGGTTATACTCTAGAAGTTGTATCAGATTTGTTTAATTGATGAAAGTTGCATGAAATTGATTGTTAATACGAACTAATTATTAGTAGTAGTAGCTAGTGATCGTTACTAGTAATCAAGACCAACAACAACTTGGTCCATAAGCGGAAAATGTGACCAGTGACCGCCGGCCATCCATAGCAATTGATTAGTAAATGGCTAAATGCATAAAAACCCCTAGTTTGCTAAAGAAAAGCAAGCCAGACCATGGTCATGATCCATGATATTGTGGGAGCAATGATAATAGAAGTAGGTATAATTACAGGCAAGTTTAAAGGAGCTTGTAGTCATGCAAGAAGTATGAAAATTACATAGTAGTTAAAGCATCAAGAATGTGTGCTCAAGCTAAACAACCTTAACCTACTAACTTTGCTAGTATTATAGCAATATACAACCTAATCATACTAGGATTTGATAGCTAGCTTACACAATGTTTGTACCAATGGCCATTTGTGTCAAAATCATTCTCTTTGCTCTTATGATGATCTCGTCGGTGGTTATTGCCAGTCCCAATCCCGGAAACAGTGACATTAACATAGCCATCGACGAGATGGAGAGAGCAAATTACTTCACCTTTGTGATGCTTATAAACATGGTTCCCCCTAATTTGTTCCAAGGCAATGTCACTTTCTTGATGCCTAGTGATAGATCACTCTCAAGAAGTATGATACTTCAAAATAGTGTTGAAGAACTCTTGCTCCGCCATTCGATCCCATCCCCTTTGCTCTTTGATCATATTCTTCATTTGCCCACAAACAGCGTACTTCCGACATCAAACCCCGAATTGATGCTTAAGGTTTCTAATAACGGTAGAAGGGGCTTGTTCCTAGGGAATGTTAGAATTGTTACTCCTAACATATGTACACATGCATCATCAGTGCGGTGCCATGGCGTAGATGGTGTACTTAACATTGATGTTCAGAGACCCGGGCTTCCTACCACAATCACATGTTCTTCAATAGCAGCTGCCCCATTGTTGGCTCCCCCTGCTAGTGTATCTACTCCACCAATTTATCAAACATCAGGTGGAAGATCACACTTCAAGTTACAATTCACATGTGTAGTTACATTTGTGTGGGTATTGCATAGTATAGCCTTAAGATTGGTTTAACTATGAATTTTAGCTTTTTTTATAAAGATGTGAACAAGTGTAAAACAATAAAATTAAATGCCTACCTAGGTTTCTTGAAAGCAATCAAAGTTGTATGTTTTGACGAATTCAGAATTTTTCGATTTAGATATTACAGTTGTAATATACACATATATAATTTGTTACATTTATTAACATGTCTAGTCAATTCCAATGAGAAACAACTAAAACACGTAACTATACGCAACCAGCTGCTACACGCGGGTTAGTATCTGAAAAATTATTCAAAGACTTATTAGACGACATCATGCAACATGATTTAAAATAAGCTTGATAAGATAATGGAACTTGAACTCAAACATACAAGTCTTTATTTATTTTTCTAAGTAGTTTACATAGATTGTATGTTATATTAAAATTTCAATTTTCGTTTCTGACTTCGAGAAGTTATTGATATGGACTCTACTATTTGCTAGATCGTTATGTTTCCGTCTCTCAGATAGATGTGCATTAGAATTTAATGTTAAAGTTATTTTACATCCACGTAATATAAAGCTTTTCACGGACGTTCACTGAGAGACGAAAAAGGTGACGCTTGTGCAAACAATACACATTTGAAATTATAAATCAAGTCATTTAGAGATTTACTCATAATAAATTCATAAAGGTATAATATATATCAACAAAACGAAATTTCTTTGTAGGTCAAAATTCATCAAGTACTAAGCTCTACATGAATGTCCACTTATTTATTCATCTAACTACATGGTTTTGTTTATTAGTGTTTTATATATATTAATAATTAATAATGATTACTTGATATAAAGTAGTGAGGTGAATAATAGTCATTTGTGTGTATTCATATATGAGAATCAAATGTTATTATATATTCAGGTGTTATCAGGTTTAGCAATAAAAATACATCAACTAAAAATACTAACTATGAAGCCAACCGAATTCAATGAGAAGACACAAGTCTTAAAAACATTAAACATGTAATATTGCTTCATCATTCATGCGGTTGAAATTTTAAAATGCACAACCTACCCAATAGTGAAATCCTGCAAATAAAGCAAAACGTCTCCCATAATAAGTACATATTGGAAATGTGCAACCACATAATAAGTATCATGTAGAGCAATGGATTATATAGTTAATAGGCTATTGTGGTGCCGAATTCGTTATTAGACGTGAGTTTAAAACCACACAACATATTCAATTTTGCGTTGTTTTGATTAATGTTTTTTTTTTGTTCCGTGTTGTTTTAGATCAACACAGAAAGAAGGATGATTTTGATAAAAAATTACATTGATCAACTCTTTCATAAAACTAGATATCTTTGCGTGTATTCCAACCCTTTTAAATATACTAAAACTCAACCCTAACTTAACTTTTGAGCTAAATAACATCCTAAAATAAACTTACCATATAGATAACTTTTACCACCAAACCAATACTAAACATAAATAAAATCTATACTAAAAATAAACCGACTCGTGCTAAACTTAACCGACCCATGCCCCATTCGATTGACCCATGACCCATTTGTCTTCAAAACTTACGCTTCACATGTGAACGAACATAAATTAGTTCCAACATTAGTTTCGTTTTGTTGGAGGGCTTATAATAAACAAAATTTGATTTTGTTTTTCTAGTAAGAAATACATACAGGCATGCATCTTAAAAACCTGTATACAACCTCTTATTGCTCACTTATAATTTTTAAACGCCAGTTTAAAGTACTAAAACAGATGCATTAAGTAGAAAAACCGATGAGATACGTTAAAAAGAAATCTAAAATAATATTCACCCCAAAAGACATGTTACATAATTCCAAAGGATGTTGCAACCATGCATTGTCTCACAAGTGAATGTAAACTTAAACTGAAATATTACTAACACATAAAGAAGAACCAATACGTAAAAAATAAAAACAAAAGAACATCAGTTATCTATAACTATAACAATCGGTAACTTTTTCCTGTAAACGCTTTAAATCCTTCGTGTTTCTTCTTCACATCTACTTCAATTTTCGACTGATCATCAACTCGCCTCACCACTCCTGCGAACGGCTTAGCCTTCATCTCGTGTTTCACCATAGTTGTTTTCTTTTCGGGCTCTTTATAATCCAAAGGCGGTGCAAAGTCGACCTCACAGTCGGTTTCATACAATAATACCGCTTGTGAAGGCTTGGTATCCACTACATCAATCACATACTTGTCATCCCCATGGTTTACCACAATAGTGTCACCAGTGGTAACACAAACGATATCCCTAAACGCTTTTTCGAGCAAAGACTTATGATCCGAAAGAGTAGTGAATTTGGTAGCATGCGGTTGTAGCTTAATGTACGTTCCTTTAGGTAGGCTGGTGTTTTTAATATTCACAAGTTGACCTTCATGTAGTTTGAGGTTGTTCATCATCCATGTAGGCATGAAAACAAAGCCCTCTTCGGCGGTGAACTCTACGACGCCGCAGTGGGAGTGGAGGCCCGTGGCGGTGTTTTGTACGCGAAAAAGCATAGGGTACGCAACCGCGATGGAAGCGAGTCGGTTGAGGGCGGATTCGGGCATGATGATCTTGTTACCGGCTTCATGGTTGGTTTTGGAGATGCGGGAAAGAGGGTAGCAGAGGTAGCATTGGTCGAAATCTGCGAGAGTTTGATAGGCGTTTATGTCATTCCAACAATAATATTCCATGATGATGAAGATCGATATATGGAGTACGAATAGTAGTGAACAATTGATAATTTGATTGAGAGGGTGGACTTATTTATAGAGGGAGGAAGCATGTACGGTAGGATAAGTTTATATTTCGGATTTATATCGATCTTTGTATATTATCCAATTATCCAATTATCTAATACGGATGATATATATAATCTCGGCTTTGAACTTCAAATATTAAAGAAGTGAGATAAGAATATAATCTATAATATAATAAGATAATATATCAATGAAGTAGGAATATTGTTTAATTGCTTCCTTAATCCCTTGTAATACGGTTTTATTTCATTATGTATAAACAAGAATAGTGTCTTAAACGTAACTTATCATTGCATTATTAGTTAATAGCCCATCAAACAATGAATTTATTTATTTAGTTATATAGCCAACTAGCCTATCAATTCGTGTGATACATGAGTAAAAAATAATAAAAACAAAAGTTAAAATTTTTATTTAAAAAACACAAGTTGATTTAAAAATGTTATGAGAGCATCACGAAAAGAATTAATTAATTAATACAACCTTTTTCAAACGAGACTCGTGCCCTATACTTAAGGAGAGCCACACCATCTTAATTCCAATGGTTTTATTATCGTGCCTAACTTCCACCCTATGAATTTATATATTTATATACAGTTTTATATATGACAATATGTATGTTTATATATGTGAATTTGAGTAGTAATATTAGAATAATATAATTGGTATCCCGCAAAGTAATATTATATACTTACAAGGTCGTTTCCCTTAAATATGAGTTTTGCTACTTAATTACTTAGATTTATATCAATTTTTACTTATAATGTGATGATATTCATAGGCCTCTAAGTTAAAAGTATATGAAAAATTCAAACTCTAAATCTTTATAGAATTATCTTGAATATTATAGGATAAAAGCATATCAAATATGTTATACTAAGTCATCTAAATCATCACAAAATTTTTTAAGAGTCTAATATTTTATAAAAATATTTAGTAATTATATAGTTAAGCAATCAAATAAGATACCACGTATTTATAAATTTTATTATTATTATTATTATTATTATTATTAAAGTACTTAGTACTTTTATAGTTATGTATTCAAATAAATTAATACATATTAATAAATTTAAATGTTAATTTAAAGTATTATAAATAATAAAACATATAATATAGTGAAATAAATAATATCATATTATTGAATAATGTATTAATAAATAAATTAATTAGTTTATTAATAAATTAACGACCCCCTATACGACACATATAGGGCTATACAACGCGTATAGCGAATTTCAACACTGACTACGAGGAAAAATTCAGGGAGCTGTTAGAGGGCTATACGACACATATAGCCCTATACGACCCCCTCTCCTATTACGATGCGTATGGGGCTATACGACATATATAGAAATTTTGAGGTGTTGATTTAAAATATTAGGGTGTCTATTAACCGGACCCGAAAATAGAACTGTGAAACAAGGATATAAATACATTGTATGATGATACTAGATTTAAATAACCATTATAACCATTGAAAAATAAATTTACTAAAAAGAACAACCATTAAAAACGAGCCACATGTTCACTCCTCGCAACGTGGCGATGAAAAATTCATAATCCCTCGCTGAAAAGGTGACTGGGCCGAGGGATTTACATAATTCCTCGCTGACGCGTCGAAATACCAGCGGTTCCTTGCCGAAAAGGTGACTAGGCGAGGCAAGAACGGCCCAGCTTGCTGGCTGACTTGGCAGCTGCCTTGAAAGTGATGTAAGTGTGTTGGAATGATATTTCAAGTGTTTAAATATTAAATATTAAGTATAATCACTCGTATTTATGCATTTGATTATGTTGAATAGGTTAACTAGGAGTTTGAAGTGATTTTGTAGGTAAAATAACCAAGTTGGAAGCTTCCATGGTGATACAAGGCGTTGGAGGGGTCCAGAAACGAAGATTCAAGATACAGCAGAAAAGTTTCCACCGTAGCCTACTACAGCCACCGTAGGCTACGCCAGCATCAGCCAAAAAACAGCAGAATACCCTCCAGCGTAGGCTACGCTGGATGGCGTAGCCTACGCCAGAGCCTTCGGGAAACACCTATAAAATCGTATTTTTGTTAGGTTTCACCCACCACTTGCCCCCCATTCGACCTAGGACGATTTGAGACGAATTTTGGGTGTTTCTAGACCTGTGATTCACCATTCTACATCGTTCTAATACCATTCGATCATCCGGGATGCAATTCAACATCGATTATGAAGATCATTCAAGAACAATGAGCGGCTAGACTTCTCGTGATCTACTTCGGGTAATGGGTTTTGTGTGATTAGGTTCTCGTTTTTGTTAGACTTGCGTTGGGATTGAACTTTAGAACCCTTTAAGTTCTTTTATAAGTTTAACTTGTGTTTTGATTATTTAAACAATTATGTTGGTTGACCTTTATTTGAATGTCGTATGATCTTGCGCAAATCGTATGGTTGTAGAGTTTTGGTTACTAATTGAATTGGTATTGTGTATTAAGACCTATTAAGTCTTGATTATCATTGTCACTTAATCATTACATGTATAGAATCCCCGTTAAGGATTTTCCACCAAGTTGAACTAAACGATTACTGAAAACCAAACCTTAACTCTGAAGTGGATTACTCTTTCTTATAATTGTCTTCTTAATCAAGTTTGTTCCTTTACAATTTGTTTTCTTAGTTAATTCCTTAATCATTCCAAAATCCAATTTTTACAGCCAAGAGGCAATAGTTAAGTAATTTGATAATTTAGTTAATCGTTTCGTATAAATCAAGTTACAATACACCGACCACTAATTCCACGAGGTTCGACAACCCTACTTACCCTAACTAGTTTAGGTGAATAGGAACACACATTTTAACATCTTATTTGATTGGTACTTCGACATCGATCAAATTTTGGCGCCGTTGCCGGGGAATCGGTGCGCTTGGTGTTTTGCTATTTGATTTGTTTTAGTTTTTGTTATTTGTTTTGCTTTATTTCTTTATTTCCTTGTTACGCTTGGTGTTTTTCAGTGTGTAGGTGACAGATTGCATGCATACTCGTTATTCGGGTAGGAAATCACCATTAGTGTTCGATCCAGAAATATAGAGATCAGCGAGGTACAATCGTGTTCTACATCGATCAGGGTTACCGGTTACATCAATTTCACAAGCTATTGATCAAGCAGCTAACAGTTCATCTGATTCAACCCAAATGGAAAATCCAAATAATCAACCACCTCAAAATCCAAACCCTCCTCCTAATAACCAAAACCCAAATCCACCCCCACCACCAAATAACAACCGCAACAATAACCTGAATCAACCACCACCCAATGATAATATGAATCAAAATAACCTCAATCAAGGAGATGACTTTGATCATGTGAGCATGCATAGTGTCCATACGGGTGATGAAGATTATGAAGATGAATGGAATAACAATGAAGATCCCAATAATGGTGCAAATTATGATGCTTGGGATGGAAACTTCGGTGGAGGTGATAGATATAATGGAAATAACAATTGGGGGAATGATCAGCATGGGTGGAATGCACCACCTATCAATCAACAACGGGGTAGGGTTAACAATAATGCCAATCAACCAAGAAGACCTCAAAGAGCTCAAGTACGAGGTGTGGATAGCCATTTCAGACCTGCTATTTCTGAAAATCCAAATCCTATTGTACCTCCAAATCGTAGAGGAAGAGCTTTTGATGTACGCCCTCATTATCTCACCATTCTTCCTGCATTTAGAGGCACTGCAACAGAAGAACCATATGTACATCTTGCTGAATTTGATGCCATATGTAGCACCATTGGTGGAAATCACTTCACACAAGATGAGGTGAGATTGTGACTGTTCCAATTCACCTTGAAGGATAGAGCTAAGCAATGGTTTCTCACCTTACCCGACAACAGTATCCACACATGGCAAGAAATGCAACAAACCTTTTTGGATGAATATTATTCTATGGGTAAAACCAGTGACGCAAGAGATGCTATTCGATCCTTTCAACAACAAGCAGGAGAACAGTTTCATGAAGCATTCACAAGGTTTAAGGAACTGATCCGTATGTGCCCACATCATGGAATTGCACGTTGGGAGTTGATTAAGGCTTTTTCAGATGGATTGACCAATGAAGAGAGGAAGTATTTATATTCTACAAGCAATGGCACATTCCTTTCTAACCATGAGGATGCAGATTGGGAATTTCTAGAGAGGATGTGTAGGAATTCCAAAGCACAAGCTTCTGCTAGTAGGCGATCCAAATCAAATTCAACAAGATCAACCATAATTGATCATGAAACCAAAGAGAGAATTGCATCTTTGGAGAAACAATTAGCAAAGCTAGGAAGAACAGGCGTGAAAAAGGTTGCAAATGTGGGCTATGATGTATGTGAAGAATGTGGTGAATTAGGTCATAATGGTGAGTCTTGTCCTTTGGTAATAGGAAGAAGTGAGGAAGTCAATCAAGTTTACGGAGATAGGAAGCAATTCGATATGAGTTCCAATACTTATCATCCTGGATTGAGGAATCATCCTAATTTCAAATATGGTAATGCTTCAAACCAGATGAATCCTAACTTTCAAGGTAATAATCAAGGCGGTCAAACATATCAAAATCGAACACAAGGGACTTACAATCCAAGTGGTTATCAAAGAACTTCATATTCTCAAGGAAACAATCAAGGGAGCTACAATCATGGGGGTCAACAAGGGAGTTCATCACGAAGTTATCAAGGAAATCCTCTATCGGGACAAGTTTGTAGCGAAGACTCTACAAATGCAAAGTTAGATGCTTTAATGAACATGATGAAAGAGAATATGCAAGAGAATAAGAGGGAAAATGAAATCAGAGATAAAGCTTATGAAGGCTTAAACAAGCAAGTAGGACAATTAGCTGAGGACGTGGCTCAAATTAAGCGGAACCCTGGAAGGTTACCAAGTGATACCATGATCAATCCTCAACATCAAGGAACCAACACGGAAAACATGAGAAATGTTCACATCAATTCGGTTAGTATCCTTCCTGACTCTAAAATTATTGATAGTAACTTTACTTCTTTTCCACAAGTTACAGTTAAGGAAGAGAAAGTTGATGCAGTGGAAGAGAGTGACTCAGGAGCACCCATCATTCCAATAAAAGTGGGGAAGTTGAAGATAAAAAGAGCACTCTTGGATTATGGAGCAACTGTTAGTATCTTGCCAGGTATGTTATATGATCAGTATGACTTCGGTTCTCTAGAGGAAGTTAACACCACTGTGGTGTTAGCTGACTTGACTCAGAAATGTCCTCGAGGGATGGTAAGGAATGTTATAATCAAGTTGGGAGAATTTTACTACCCGGTGGACTTTATGGTGCTTGATTATGCACCGGTGAGGACAAATGAGCAACCGAAGGTCATATTGGGTCGACCATTTTTAGCAACTGCCAATGCTCAAATCAATTGTCAGGATGGAACGATTGAAATGACTTACGAAACTCGTAAGTTACGTTTTGATGTATTTTCCAAGTCGGTTAATTATTTTGTTAATGATGAAGTTTTTGTGGCAGATATGACTAACGTGTGTGTTCCTACTTATACTCCATATGTAAGCACGGACACCAATTTTGAGAATGATTTTGAGTATGATAGGGTTAAGCATGTGGACTTGAAGGAATTGATGAATTTAAAAGAAGAGAAAGAGCCAATTATGATAATGGAAACAAAAGATGAGAAGCCTAAAATGAAGAAAAAAGTTGGTGATCCACTTGATCATATAAAAGACAGAGTTGAGGCATTAATGTTTGGGCCACAATGCGATCTAGTTGAAGACCCACCAGATCATTTGAAGAATACCGGAGTCAAGCATCCTACTCGACCACCATGAGTGGTCGCAGGTATGGTCTGGCTGAAGACCTAAAACTTAGCGCTATTCGGGAGGCAACCCGAAATTAAATTTTTATGCTTTTATGTTTGATGTGTTTGTTTAAGTATTGTGTGTGTCAAATTGGTGGTGTTATTAGTATTATGTGTTGGGAATGGTTACGTGTGCTTGGGTAGATTGGGTTGAAAAGTCGTTTATGTTGATTGATCGGATAAATTGAAAAAATAAATCCTTGCATTTAACCTAAATATCATACATTGGGGACAATGTATCCCAAGTGTGGGGATGAGGAAAATGTGAAAACTTTTAAATTTTTTGTTTTGAGCAATCCAATTGGACATGAAAACAACAAGCATACCAATTGATTCCTACCTTGTTTGAAGTAAGGGTTCTTAGTCATAGTCTAATTCCATGATAGCATAAGGAATTGTGTTTAGCAAGGCTTTTAGAAAATGTTAAGAATTACCTAATTGTGGTTAACAAGCTATTGGTGTAATAAATTCATGCACACATCGGCATCCCATATTTCCTAACTTGGTGAGATGTTGAAGCCTACTAGATTGTTAGTTCATAAAACTTATTTTATTTGTTGAGTGTAGGCCGTATGACTCTTTGTTTTAGAACTTGTGTGATTTGATGCATACTAAGACGGTGACTTGATAAATGCACATAGATGATAGAGGCAATCTAGGACCCCCATCTCCTTTCAAACTACTGTTATGCCTTACCAGTTCCTAAATTTCCCCTAGTAACCGTTTTGAGCCTTAAACCATTTCCTTTGTTACAACCACATAATTAGAACCCGAATCAACCCATTCACTACTGATGATGACATTCCAAGTGTATCAGTATTTGATTTTTGGTAATAATTAGTAAAAAAAAGAGGAAAAAAAAAGAAAAAAAAAGAGAAAAAAAAGAGAAAAACAAAGAAAAATGCAAAAATACCAAGTATGGGATAAGTGTGTGCCCATGATTCTTTTATCTTTAAGTAATAGTTATTTTAATAAGAATGTCAATAGTGATATTTACCTTGATTATTTTAGCCACTTTTACAACCATACATTCCTACCCGAACGATAAGTCCTTGTGATATGTGCATTATTAATGTATTACTGTGGAAGTTTGATCATCACTCAAGCATATGATAACAAAATTTCATACGTGGACCTTTCGAGTGATTTATTGGTGCAATTTTCACCAATCCAAAAATAAACCGAGTGGAGCGAAAATAGTGAGGGTGTGTTGCATGAAAATAAAAACCAAAAGTCTGTTAGGTTTAATTAGGATGATTCTATTTTGAAATAAATGTAACAAGCTTTACTTGCTAACCAAACACGATTGTTGTAGTTCTGGAATGGGGTATGACTTTGGATCATAGCTAAGACATAGTAAGGGACATTGGTTTATATATTGTTGTTTAGTGTTTCAAACGAATTTGCTTGAGGGCAAGCAAAAGTTAAGTGTGGGGATGTGATGTAAGTGTGTTGGAATGATATTTCAAGTGTTTAAATATTAAATATTAAGTATAATCACTCGTATTTATGCATTTGATTATGTTGAATAGGTTAACTAGGAGTTTGAAGTGATTTTGTAAGTAAAATAACCAAGTTGGAAGCTTCCATGGTGATACAAGGCGTTGGAGGGGTCCAGAAACGAAGATTCAAGATGCAGCAGAAAAGTTTCCACCGTAGCCTACTACAGCCACCGTAGGCTACGCCAGCATCAGCCAAAAAACAGCAAAATACCCTCCAGCGTAGCCTACGCTGGATGGCGTAGCCTACGCCAGAGCCTTCGGGAAACACCTATAAAATCGTATTTTTGTTAGGTTTCACCCACCACTTGCAAGCCTATCCCGATATAATCCCCCGCTGACGTGTTAGAATTTTCAGTGGTTCCTTGCTAACATGTCTCATTCCTCTCCTAGGCTTCTTGAAAGCAATCAAAAGTTGTATGTTCTAATTAATGGATTCAGGATTTTTTGATTTAGATATTACAAATGTATAGTTTGTTACATTTATTAACATGTCTAATCAATTTTAAAAAGAAACAACTAAAAACACATAACCATACAGTCTATACGCTATCCACTGCTACACACAAGTTAGTATCTGGCAAATTATTCAAACGATATTAGACGACATCGTGTAACATGATAAAAAAGCTTGATAAGATAATGGAACTTGAACTCAAGCATACAAGTCTTCTCTATTTAATTTATTTCTCTAAGTGGTTTACATAGATTGTATGTTATAATAAAAATTTGATTTTCGATTTCAAGAAGTTATTGATATGGTCCCTCCTATTTGCTACACTATGTTTTCGTCTCTCGAATAGATGTTCATTAGAAATTTATGTTAAAATTATTTTGCATTCACTTAACAGAAAACTTGTCACGGATGTTCACTTGAAGGACGAAAGAGGTGACGCTCGAGCAAACAATACACATTATATATTTTAAATCAAGTCATTTAGACATGTACTCATAAAGAATTTAAAAATGTATTATCAATAAAACAAATTTCTTTGTATGTCAAAATTCAAAGTACTTAACTCTACGTGTCCACTTATTTATTCATCTAACTACTTGGTTTTGTTTATTAATGTTTTATATATATTAATAATGATCACTTGATATAAAATAGTGAATAATGTTAGTTAAAACGCTGGTAAACAAAAGAAAAGGGAGATAGTCATTTGTTTGTATTCATATATGAGAATCAAATGTCTCTTAATTATGCATTCAAGTTTAAAAATAAAAATACCAACTACTATGAGGCCGCCAACTGAACTCAATAAGATGACACAAGTCTCAAAAATATTAAACATGTAATATTGTTTCATCATTTATGCGGTTGAAAATTTGAAATGCACAAAGGATTAAACTAAATAATTTCTTTACATGCCTTCAACCCTTTTAAATAGACTAAAACTTAACCCTAACTTAACTTTTAAGCTCATCCTAAAATAAACTTACCAAATAGATAACCTTTATCAAAAAACCAAACAATACTAAACAGAATAAAATCCACACTAAAAATAAACCAATTCATTCTAAATCTAACCGAATCATGACCCATTCGACTAACCCAAGATCCATTGACTTCAAAACTTAGAACTTCACATGTGAACCAACAAAGATTAGTTTTAGTATTCGTTTCGTTTTATAGTAACACAAACTTTGGCTATTGATTAATTTTGATTTTCTAGTAAAAATTATATATAGGCATGCATCTTAGCCTGTATACTACCTTTTATCGCTCACTTTAGTTTTCAAACGTAAGTTTAAAGTGTTGAGGGAGATGCGTTAAGTTGAAAAACCGATGAGATACAAATAAAAGAATTCTAAAATAATCATTCACCCAAAAGACATGTTACATAATGCCGGTAGTTGCAACCATTGTTTCACAAGTGAATGTAAACTTTAACCGAAAAATTGCTAACACATAAACCCTATATCATAAAACCAAAGAACCAATACGTAAAAAACTAAAAACAAAAAGAACATTAGTTATCTATAACTATAACAATCGGTAACTTTTTCCTGTAAACGCTTTAAATCCTTCGTGTTTCTTCTTCACATCTACTTCAATTTTCGACTGATCATCAACTCGCCTCACCACTCCTGCGAACGGCTTAGACTTCGTCTCGTGTTTCACCACAGTTGTTTTCTTTTCGGGCTCTTTATAATCCAAAGGCGGTGCAAAGTCGACCTCACAGTCGGTTTCATACAATAATACCGCTTGTGAAGGCTTGGTATCCACTACATCAATCACATACTTGTCATCCCCATGGTTTACCACAATAGTGTCACCAGTGGTAACACAAACGATATCCCTAAACGTTTTTTCGAGCAAAGACTTATGATCCGAAAGAGTAGTGAATTTGGTAGCATGAGGTTGTAGCTTGATGTACGTCCCTTTAGGGAGGCTGGTGTTTCTAATATTCACAAGTTGACCTTCATGTAGTTTGAGGTTGTTCATCATCCATGTAGGCATGAAGACGAAGCCCTCTTCGGCGGTGAACTCTACGACGCCGCAGTGGGAGTGGAGGCCCGTGGCGGTGTTTTGTACGCGAAAAAGCATAGGGTACGCAACCGCGATGGAAGCGAGTCGGTTGAGGGCGGATTCGGGCATGATGATCTTGTTACCGGCTTCATGGTTGGTTTTGGAGATGTGGGAAAGAGGGTAGCAGAGGTAGCATTGGTCGAAATCTGCGGTGGTTCCGGCGAGAGTTTGATAGGCGTTTATGTCGTTCCAATAATAATATTCCATGATGAAGATCGATCTATGGAGTATAGTAGTGAAAAACTGATAATTTGATTGAGAGTTTGATGGACTTATTTATAGAGGGAGGAAGAATGTTGTAGGATAAGTTTATATTGTGGATTTATATTGATCTTTGTATATTATCAAATTATCCAATTATATTATCTAATACGGATGATATATCTAATCGCGGTTTTGAACTTCAAATATTAAAGAAGTGAGATAAGAATATAATATAATAATAAGATAATATATCAATGAAGTAGGAATGTTTAATTGTTTCCTTAATCCCTCATAATACGGTTTTATTTCATTATGTATAAACAAGAATAGTGTCTTACACGTAACTTATCATTGCATTATTAGTTAATAACCCATCAAACAATGAATTTATTTATTTAGTTATATAGCCCTTATGTTATGCTACTCCAAACCACATTATAATTAAATTAATACAACCTGTTAAGGAGAGCCACACCATCTTAATTCCAATGGTTTTTATTATTGTACCAAACTTCCACCCTATGAATTTATATATTTACATACAGTTTTATATATGAATCTATATATGTGAATTTGAGTAGTAATATTAAAATAATATAATTGGTATCACACAAAGTAATATTATATACATACAAGGTTGTTTCCCTTGAAAATGAGTTTTGCTTCGTAATTACTTAATTTGTATCATTTAAATTTGACTTAATTATGTGGTGATATTCATAGTCCTCTAAGTTAAAAGGTGTATCAAAATTTCAAACTCTAAATCTTTATAGAATTATCTTGAATAATATAGGATAAATTAAAACATATCACTAAATTTTTCTAAGAGTCTAATATTTATCCCGAATCATGAATAAGAGGGTCAATATGATGTCACAAACAAAAAGTTTAGAGAAGCAAACTGATTGATGGATAACCTCAGGGAATTATACCTAGCAAACATAAAGGCTAGTATGCTAACATTAAAGCCCGGCAACGAAATTAGGGGTCCTAATATATAGACACCCACTTAGATAAATCGACACCCCCTTTACGTCGCGTATGGTCGATACGCGGCGTTTAGGGTCGAATACACTGAAAACGAGGATAATTCAGGGGGCTGTCAGAGAGCTATAAGCCCCATATCGCCCTAAACGACCCCCTATACGACACATATAGGGCTATACGATGCGTATAGCGAATTTCAACACTGACTACGAGGAAAAATTTAGGGGGCTGTCAGAGGGCTATACGACACATATAGCCCTATACGACCCCTCCCCCCTACTACGACGCGTATGGGGCTATACGACACATATTGAAATTTTGGGGTGTTAATTTAAAATATTGATGTGTCTATTTAACCCGAAAATAGAACTGTGAAACAAGGATATAAATACATTGTATGATGATACTAGATTTGGATCCGAGCCTTGTTCCCAACGTCCAAGTATGGAGGAATAAGGCGATGAGATAAACCTAATATGACACTGTTAGCAAAGTGTTATTTGATGTGATTGGTCAGATACTTTCTTCAAGAAACCACTCATTCACTTAAAAGTCCGGAAACAATAAAATAGGAAAATTACCAAAATAAACATTTGATCAAATTAAATTACCATTATAATCATTGAAAAATAAATTTACAAAAACAGAACAACCATTAAAAACGAGCCACATGTTCATTCCTTGCCATGTGGGCGAGGAAAAATCCATAATCCCTCGCTGAAAAGGTGACTGGGCGAGGGATTTACATAATTCCTCTCTGACGTGTCGAAATGCCAGCGGTTCCTCGCTGAAAATGTGACTGGGCGAGAGATTTACATAATCCCTCGCTGACGTGTCGAAATTTTCAGTGGTTCCTCGCTAACATGTCTCATTCCTCGCCTAGGCTTCTTGAAAGCAATCAAAAGTTGTATGTTCTAATTAACGGATTCAGGATTTTTCGATTTAGATATTACAAATGTATAGTTTGTTACATTTATTAACATGTCTAATCAATTTTAAAAAGAAACAACTAAAACACATAACCATACCGTCTATACGCTATCCACTGCTACACACAGGTTAGTATCTGGAAAATTATTCAAACGATATACCAATTAAGAAGACATATTAGACGACATCGTGTAACATCATTTAAAAAGCTTGATAAGATAATGGAACTTGAACTCAAACATACAAGTCTTCTCTATTTAATTTATTTCTCTAAGTAGTTCACATAGATTGTATGTTATAATAAAATTTCAATTTTCGTTTCCGACTTCAAGAAGTTATTGATATGGTCCCTCCTATTTGCTACACTATGTTTTCGTCTCTCGGATAGATGTTCATTAGAAATTTGTGTTAAAATTATTTTGCGTTCACTTAACAGAAAATATGTCACGGATGTTCACTTGAAGGACGAAAGAGGTGACGCTCGAGCAAACAATACACATTATATATTTTAAATCAAGTCATTTAGACATGTACTCATAAAGAATTTAAAAAGGTATTATCAATAAAACAAATTTCTTTGTATGTCAAAATTCATTAAGTACTTAACTCTACGTGTCCACTTATTTATTCATCTAACTACATGGTTTTGTTTATTAATGTTTTATATATTAATAATGATCACTTGATATAAAATAGTGAATAATGTTAGTTAAAACGCTGGTAAACAAAAGAAAAGGGAGATAATCATTTGTTTGTATTCATATATGAGAATCAAATCTCTTAATTATGCATTCAAGTTTAAAAATAAATATACCAACTAAAAATACTAACAACTATGAGGCCAAAATATTGTTCATCATTTATGCGGTTGAAAATTTGAAATGCACAAAGGATTAAACTAAATCCTACCACTCTAATAAAAGAGCAACTATGGTTGCCACATGTCACTTTTTAGACTCATCTAATGCCACATGTTATCTTGACATTTAACGATAAATATTTTTACCGCCCAAAAAAATTAAATCTATCATTTTTGTATTAAATTTTTTAAATACACATTTTGTTTCCAAACTTAATAGAATATAAATTAAAACCCTTCCATTTTAAACTAAAAAACATATGTCTCTTACTTTTACTCCTAACAAACTTTATTGGTTAATTTTAAAATTATCTTCTTATCAAATCTTTATTTTTGAAAATACAATATAAATCATAATTCTAAATAAATGTTTACTTTAAGATTGTACAATACCATTAAAGGCATACCAATTATAATGTTTTATATGTTTTTTCTATAGAAACTACTATTAGTAAAAATAAAGAATTGATTTTAGAAATTAAAATAAAATACTATTAAAAAAGGTATTTAAATTAGATATAATATTTCCAATGTCTTTTATTTCATTACCGTCTCTTTTTTTTCTTTTTTTTATTTGTTACCATCAACAAAATCATTATTTTCTAAAATTTAAGATGTTTTTAACTAATTTTTGAAACGTGTTCTTATTTCGTTAGAAATATTTTATTTTATTTTATAAGTGGTTTCTTTAATTTATTGAATAATGTTTTTTCTATTTTCTTTTTATCCAATTTTATTATAATATTTTTTATTAATGTAAAACTCTTTAATCAAGTCTATTATGATATAGAGTAGTCATTTTTGAAATTTAGAAGGTTCTTTTGATTGATTTTTGCATTGTCCATGCTTAGTTGTATTATCATGTGAGCTTAAGTTTAATAGTAAACTCAACAAAATAAGTGCATGATTATATGTTATAATTAGTATGAAAAGGTATCACGGACCCGTCTTCCTATGAGGCTTTTTCTTAGTAAATTTACATGCAATTTTTACTTACACCATCATATTTTACGTTTTTTATTATTTACAATTGCTCGAGACGAGATTGGTCAATATTTTATTTTTTTTAAATGTCACGCTAGGTTATTTAATTAAAATTTTAAACTCGTGTACATTCAATGGTTTTCTCATACAAAACTTTGATAAAAATTTGATATTATTGATTATTACTTATAATTTTTACTCATACGTAATTTTAATCGTATATTTTAAAATATCATTTTATTACTAATAAAATTTTATTTTATTTAATGTTTTATTTACTCAACCCGTGTAATACACGGGTTTACTAAAACTAGTAATTTCTTTACATGCCTTCAACCCTTTTAAATAGGCTAAAACTAACCCTAACTTAACTTTTAAGCTAAATAACATCCTAAAATAAACTTACCAAATAGATAACCTTTATAAAAAAACCAAACAATACTAAACAGAATAAAATCCATACTAAAAATAAACCGATTCATTCTAAATCTAAGCGAATCATGACCCATTCGACTGACCCAAGATCCACTGACTTGAAAACTTAGCACTTCACATGTGAACCAACAACTATTAGTTTTAATATTCGTTTCGTTTTACAGTAACACAAAATTTGGCTATTGATTAATTTTGAATTCTAGTAAAAATTACATATATGCATGCATCTTAGCATGTATACTACTTTTTATAGCTCGCTTCTACATTTATAGTTTTCAAACGTAGGTTTAAAGTGTTGAGGGAGATGCGTTAAGCTGAAAAACCGACGAGATACAAAAAAAATTCTAAAATAATCATTCACCCCAAAAGACATGTTACATAATGCCAAAGGTAGTTGCAACCAATGTTTCACAAGTGAATGTAAACTTAAACCGAAATATTGCTAACACATAAACCCTATACCATAAAACCGAAGAACCAATACGTAAAAAACTAAAAACAAAAAGAACATCAGTTATCTATAACTATAACAATCGGTAACTTTTTCCTGTAAACGCTTTAAATCCTTCGTGTTTCTTCTTCACATCTACTTCAATTTTCGACTGATCATCAACTCGCCTCCCCACTCCTGCAAACGGCTTAAACTTCGTCTCGTGTTTCACCATAGTTGTTTTCTTTTCGGGCTCTTTATGATCCAAAGGCGGTGCAAAGTCGACCTCACAGTCGGTTTCATACAATAATACCGCTTGTGAAGGCTTGGTATCCACTACATCAATCACATACTTCTCATCCCCATGGTTTACCACAATAGTGTCACCAGTGGTAACACAAACGATATCCCTAAACGCTTTTTCGAGCAAAGACTTATGATCCGAAAGAGTAGTGAATTTGGTAGCATGAGGTTGTAGCTTGATGTACGTCCCTTTAGGGAGGCTGGTGTTTCTAATATTCACAAGTTGACCTTCATGTAGTTTGAGGTTGTTCATCATCCATGTAGGCATGAAGACGAAGCCCTCTTCGGCGGTGAACTCTACGACACCGCAGTGGGAGTGGAGGCCCGTGGCGGTGTTTTGTACGCGAAAAAGCATAGGGTACGCAACCGCGATGGAAGCGAGTCGGTTGAGGGCGGATTCGGGCATGATGATCTTGTTACCGGCTTCATGGTTGGTTTTGGAGATGCGGGAAAGAGGGTAGCAGAGGTAGCATTGGTCGAAATCTGCGAGAGTTTGATAGGCGTTTATGTCATTCCAACAATAATATTCCATGATGATGAAGATCGATATATGGAGTACGAATAGTAGTGAACAATTGATAATTTGATTGAGAGGGTGAAGGACTTATTTATAGAGGGAGGAAGAATGTCGTAGGATAAGTTTATATTGTGGATTTATATTGATCTTTGTATATTATCCAATTATCCAATAATATTATCTAATACGGATGATATATCTAATCGCGGTTTTGAACTTCAAATATTAAAGAAGTGAGATAAGAATATAATATAATACTAAGATAATATATCAATGAAGGAGGAATGTTTAATTGTTTCCTTAATCCCTCATAATACGATTTTATTTCATTATGTATAAACAAGAAGAGTGTCTTACACGTAACTTACCATTGCATTATTAGTTAATACCCCATCAAACAATGAATTTATTTATTTAGTGATATAGCCCATATGTTATTCTACTCCAAACCACATTATAATTAAATTAATACAACCTGTTAAGGAGAGCCACACCATCTTAATCCCAATGAGTTTTATTATTATTATTGTACCAAACTTCCACCCTATGAATTTATATATTTACACAGTTTTATATATGAATCTATATATGTGAATTTTAGTAGTAATATTAGAATAATATAACTGGTATCACACAAAGTAATATTACATACTTACAAGGTTGTTTCCCTTGAAAATGAGTTTTGCTTCGTAATTACTTAATTTGTATCATTTAAATTTGACTTAATTATATATGTGGTGATATTCATAGTCCTCTAAGTTAAAAAGTGTATCAAAGTTTCAAACTCTAAATCTTTATAGAATTATCTTAAATATTATAGGATAAAAACATATCACTAAATTTTTTTAAGAGTCTAATATTTATCCCAATTCATGAATAAGAGGGTCAATATGATGTCACAAACAAAAAGTTCAGAGAAGCAAACTGATTGATGGATAACCTCAGGGAATTATACCTAACAAACATAAAGGCTAGTATGCTAACATTAAAGCCCGGATAGATAGGCAGGTCCTAATATAGAGACACCCACTTAGATAAATTGACACCCTCTTATACGTTGTGTATGGGTCATACACGACGTATAGGGTCGAATACACTGAAAACGAGGAAAATTCAGGGGGGCTGTCAGAAAGCTATACGACCCATATAGCCCTAACGACCCCCTATACGACACATATAGGGCTATACAACGCGTATAGCGAATTTCAACACTGATTACGAGGAAAAATTCAGGGAGCTGTCAGAGGGTTATACGACACATATAGCCCTATACAACCCCCTCTCCTATTACGACGCGTATGGGGCTATACGAAACATATAGAAATTTTAAGGTGTTGATTTAAAATATTAGGGTGTCTATTAACCGGACCCGAAAATAGAACTGTGAAACAAGGATATAAATACATTGTATGATGATACTAGATTTGGATCCGAGCCTCGTATCCCAACGTCCAAGTAGGGAGGAATAAGGCGATGAGATAAACCTAATATGACTCTATTAGCAAAGTGTTATATGATGTGATTGATCAGATACTGTCTTCAAGATTCACTTAAAAGTCCGGAAACAATAAAATAGAGAAAATTACCAAAATAAACATTTGGTCAAATTAAATAACCATTATAACCATTGAAAAATAAATTTACTAAAAAGAACAACCATTAAAAACGAGCCACATGTTCACTCCTCGCCACGTGGCGATGAAAAATTCATAATCCCTCGCTGAAAAGGTGACTGGGCCGAGGGATTTACATAATTCCTCGCTGACGCATCGAAATACCAGCGGTTCCTCGCTGAAAAGGTGACTAGGCGAGGCAAGAACGGCCCAGCTTGCTGGCTGACTTGGCAGCTGCCTTGAAAGCCTATTCCGATATAATCCCCCGCTGACGTGTTAGAATTTTCAGTGGTTCGTCGCTGACATGTCTCATTCCTCGCCTAGGCTTCTTGAAAGCAATCAAAAGTTGTATGTTCTAATTAACGGATTCAGGATTTTTCGATTTAGATATTACAAATGTATAGTTTGTTACATTTATTAACATGTCTAATCAATTTTAAAAAGACACAACTAAAAACACATAACCATACCGTCTATACGCTATCCACTGCTACACACAAGTTAGTATCTGGCAAATTATTCAAACGATATTAGACGACATCGTGTAACATGATTTAAAAAGCTTGATAAGATAATGGAACTTGAACTCAAGCATACAAGTCTTCTCTATTTAATTTATTTCTCTAAGTGGTTTACATAGATTGTATGTTATAATAAAATTTCGATTTTCGTTTCTGATTTCAAGAAGTTATTGATATGGTCCCTCCTATTTGCTACACCATGTTTTCGTCTCTCGGATAGATGTTCATTAGAAATTTATGTTAAAATTATTTTGCGTTCACTTAACAGAAAACTTGTCACGGATGTTCACTTGAAGGACGAAAGAGGTGACGCTCGAGCAAACAATACACATTATATATTTTAAATCAAGTCATTTAGACATGTACTCATAAAGAATTTAAAAATGTATTATCAATAAAACAAATTTCTTTGTATGTCAAAATTCAAAGTACTTAACTCTACGTGTCCACTTATTTATTCATCTAACTACTTGGTTTTGTTTAATAATGTTTTATATATATTAATAATGATCACTTAATATAAAATAGTGAATAATGTTAGTTAAAACGCTGGTAAACAAAAGAAAAGGGAGATAGTCATTTGTTTGTATTCATATATGAGAATCAAATGTCTCTTAATTATGCATTCAAGTTTAAAAATAAAAAATACCAACTAAAAATACTAACAACTATGAGGCCAACTGAACTCAATAAGATGACACAAGTCTCAAAAATATTAAACATGTAATATTGTTTCATCATTTATGCGGTTGAAAATTTGAAATGCACAAAGGATTAAACTAAATAATTTCTTTACATGCCTTCAACCCTTTTAAATAGACTAAAACTTAACCCTAACTTAACTTTTACGCTAAATAACATCCTAAAATAAACTTACCAAATAGATAACCTTTATAAAAAAACCAAACAATACTAAACAGAATAAAATCCATACTAAAAGTAAAACGATTCATTCTAAATCTAAGCGAATCATGAACCATTCGACTGACCCAAGATCCACTGACTTCAAAACTTAGCACTTCACATGTGAACCAACAAATATTAGTTTTAATATTAGTTTCGTTTTACAGTAACACAAAATTTGGCTATTGATTAATTTTGATTTTCTAGTAAAAATTACATATATGCATGCATCTTAGCATGTATACTACTTTTTATAGCTCGCTTCTACATTTATAGTTTTCAAACGTAGGTTTAAAGTGTTGAGAGAGATGCGTTAAGCTTAAAAACCGACGAGATACAAATAAAAGAATTCTAAAATAATCATTCACCCCAAAAGACATGTTACATAATGCCAAAGGTAGTTGCAACCATTGTTTCACAACTGAATGTAAACTTAAATCGAAATATTGCTAACACATAAACCCTATACCATAAAACCGAAGAACCAATACGTAAAAAACTAAAAACAAAAAGAACATCAGTTATCTATAACTATAACAATCGGTAACTTTTTCCTGTAAACGCTTTAAATCCTTCGTGTTTCTTCTTCACATCTACTTCAATTTTCGACTGATCATCAACTCGCCTCACCACTCCTGCGAACGGCTTAAACTTCGTCTCGTGTTTCACCACAGTTGTTTTCTTTTCGGGCTCTTTATAATCCAAAGGCGGTGCAAAGTCGACCTCACAGTCGGTTTCATACAATAATACCGCTTGTGAAGGCTTGGTATCCACTACATCAATCACATACTTGTCATCCCCATGGTTTACCACAATAGTGTCACCAGTGGTAACACAAACGATATCCCTAAACGCTTTTTCGAGCAAAGACTTATGATCCGAAAGAGTAGTGAATTTGGTAGCATGCGGTTGTAGCTTAATGTACGTTCCTTTAGGTAGGCTGGTGTTTTTAATATTCACAAGTTGACCTTCATGTAGTTTGAGGTTGTTCATCATCCATGTAGGCATGAAAACAAAGCCCTCTTCGGCGGTGAACTCTACGACGCCGCAGTGGGAGTGGAGGCCCGTGGCGGTGTTTTGTACGCGAAAAAGCATAGGGTACGCAACCGCGATGGAAGCGAGTCGGTTGAGGGCGGATTCGGGCATGATGATCTTGTTACCGGCTTCATGGTTGGTTTTGGAGATGCGGGAAAGAGGGTAGCAGAGGTAGCATTGGTCGAAATCTACGAGAGTTTGATAGGCGTTTATGTCATTCCAACAATAATATTCCATGATGATGAAGATCGATATATGGAGTACGAATAGTAGTGAACAATTGATAATTTGATTGAGAGGGTGAAGGACTTATTTATAGAGGGAGGAAGCATGTACGGTAGGATAAGTTTATATTCCGGATTTATATCGATCTTTGTATATTATCCAATTATCCAATTATCTAATACGGATGATATATATAATCTCGGTTTTGAACTTCAAATATTAAAGAAGTGAGATAAGAATATAATCTATAATATAATAAGATAATATATCAATGAAGTAGGAATATTGTTTAATTGCTTCCTTAATCCCTCGTAATACGGTTTTATTTCTTTATGTATAAACAAGAATAGTGTCTTAAACGTAAAATATCATTGCATTATTAGTTAATAACCCATCAAACAATGAATTTATTTATTTAGTTATATAGCCAACTAGCCTATCAATTCGTGTGATACATGAGTAAAAAATAAAAAAAGCAAAAGTTAAAATTTTTATTTAAAAAACACAAGTTGATTTAAAAATGTTATGAGAGCATCACGAAAAGAATTAATTAATTAATACAACCTTTTTCAAACGAGACTCGTGCCCTATACTTAAGGAGAGCCACACCATCTTAATTCCAATGGTTTTATTGTCGTGCCTAACTTCCACCCTATGAATTTATATATTTATATACAGTTTTATATATGACAATATGTATGTTTATATATGTGAATTTGAGTAGTAATATTAGAATAATATAATTGGTCCCGCAAAGTAATATTATATACTTACAAGGTCGTTTCCCTTAAATATGAGTTTTGCTACTTAATTACTTAGATTTATATCAATTTTTACTTATAATGTGATGATATTCATAGGCCTCTAAGTTAAAAGTATATGAAAAATTCAAACTCTAAATCTTTATAGAATTATCTTGAATATTATAGGATAAAAGCATATCAAATATGTTATACTAAGTCATCTAAATTATCACAAAATTTTTTAAGAGTCTAATATTTTATAAAAATATTTAGTAATTATATAGTTAAGCAATCAAATAAGATACCACGTATTTATAAATTTTATTATTATTATTATTATTATTATTATTATTATTATTATTATTATTATTATTATTATTATTATTATTATTATTATTATTATTATTATTATTATTATTAAAGTATAGTACTTGTATAGTTATGTATTCAAATAAATTAATACATATTAATAAATTTAAATGTTAATTTAAAGTATTATAAATAATAAAACATATAATATAGTGAAATAAATAATATCATATTATTGAATAATATATTAATAAATAAATTAATTAGTTTATTAATTAAAAGAAGTTTATTAAATGATGGGCAAAATATGAATTGTTGCATAAAACACTTATACCTAATGCTTATGATGTTGTATTAAGTGTTTTATTTTTTTATGAAATTACATATGTGTCCTAATGTTATGATTTATATATTAGTATAGATATAAATAATAAAATATATAATATAGTGAAATAAATAATTTCATATTATTGATCAATGTATTAATAATATGAATTAATTAGTGTATTAATTAAAAGAAGTTTATTAAATGAGTGGTAAAATAGGAGTTGTTGCATAAAATACTTATACCTAATGCTTATGAGGTTATATTAAGTGTTTTAATTTTTTATGAAATTACGAATGTGTTCTAATGTTATGATTTATATATTAGATGGATATATTACATTAGAAGCACCTATATATTAATATTGTATAAATAAAACAAAGGATGTTCAAAAGTCATTATACAATTATACAAGTCAAATTAAGATGAAGTGTATTAATTCATTATATGTTGGTAAGTTGCGTGTTACCATCCTTCATCAATCCAGGTTCAATCATGTTCACTCCACCCAACGCTTTTAATTCATTTTTTAGTTGTTAGTTTCATTACAGTTTTGTTGCTTTTCTCTTTTTCTTTGTTTGATATTTTGTTTCTCTTTAGGTTTGATTTTGTTAGGGCTGATAAAACAGTTCTTATCGTGTTTAAAAGTTAGTGATTGACGCGCAAAATTCTCATATCAAACATGTAAAAAACTTGTTTAACTACTTATATATTATGTTTAATTTTTTTATAAATTTTTATGAACCAAGAATATGAAATAATAGAGTCTAGCCTTTTGATTTTAATTATTTTCATATATATAAAAAAAATAAAATATATATTTTTTATTAAACATGTCTAATCGTGTCATAAACAGTTCGATTTTATATTTTTCTTATTTAAGATTACAATTTAACACTACACTTGTATCAATATGTATACGCCACCTAACACATGTGATACTAACACTCAATTTGTTCAATCTAAAGAAAAAAAAAAGATACATATCACCAATAAGATTTAAATCCATCACGTTCATATTGTTTTAGATATAATTCAAAAGTTGATTTCAAAGTTCATTCATTTGAATTTCATACTAAAATCCGTTCATTTGAAGTCCATACTATATCAATACCTTTCACCACCAAGAATTTTCTTTTTGTTTGTTTTTATCAACTATAATAAATAAGGGAAGTTTATGGGTTCAAGTATTACTCTAAGCAAAAATGTTTAGAGTTGAGACAATGAGTTTTCTCAGCAATGAGCTTCCTCTTGAGGGGGTTGGGGGTACGGTTCCAGCTGAGAAACGAATAGATGAACCCGATTAAAATAACATCTATCTTTCGAGACGGGATCGTACATTTACCGTTAAAAAGAAACTACAATAAATGAACAATTAATAAAAATAAAATCAATCTGCGAAGTACGACTGACAATTCCTTCCAAACCTACCAGAGTCATAATAAACACACTTCCTCCTAACCCTCACAAGTCACACCCAAATCCTCTGTTCCCTCTCATGGCTCCCATATCTCCGATCACCATCTTCCTCATCCTCCTCACCATCACCGCCGATGTCCTCTCCGACAACCCCACCACCACCACCACCACCGCCACCGTCACCGCCTCCCTCTACCTCTCACCCAAAACCACCTTCTCCAATTACGACAAAATGCTCCACTCCTTCAAAATCTTCATCTACTCCCCACCACCGCCACCGCCACCATCCACCACCACCACCCTCTTCACCACCACACAGGAGTCCCACTTCTACACATCCCTCCTCCACAGCCCCTTCGTCACACAAGACCCCAGCAAAGCACACCTCTTCTTCCTCCCATTCCCCTCATCCATCTCCACTCGCAATCTCGCTCGATTCATCAGAAACATTCGCATCACTTACCCCTTTTGGAACCGTACACTCGGCGCCGATCACTTTTACCTCTCAGCCGCCGGAGTTGACTCGTCTTCCGATCGAAACGTCGTCGAATTGAAGAAGAATTCCATTCAGATCTCGTGTTTCCCCACCCCCTCCGGTATGTTCATCCCGCATAAAGACGTAACCCTACCTCCCGTACACTCGTTTCAACCAATTTCGTCAGTTAACGTCACAACGACGTTTCTCGGTTACATGAAATTGAGCGATCAGACTCCTGTAAGCGATCAAACTACACTTAATTTGATCAAAGAGATCACCGATCATCCTGATTTTAGAGTTGAATATGTTTCTGCGAACAAAAGGGGGAAATTCGTGAAGAACAGTAGGTTTTGTTTGTTCGTGTACGGTTCCGGCATGACGTGGCTGGTGGAGGCGATGGCGTCACGGTGTGTGCCGGTGGTGATTACTGACCGTCCGATTCAGGATCTGCCGTTGATGGATGTGATCGATTGGTCGGAGATCGCGGTGTTCGTCGGAGCAAGCGGTGGCGCTAGGGGGCTGAAACGTGTGTTGGATCAAATAGAGAATAGTGAGTATGAGGATATGATGGAATCTGGTGTGGTGGCGACACACCACTTAGGGTGGAACGCGGAAGCACAGGCGTACGATGCGTTTCATATGGTGGTTTATCAGCTGTGGTTGCGACGGCATACGATTAGATATGCGAGATGGGTGGAGCAGTGATTTTTGTATTACTATTTTCTAAATTAAGAAGAAATAAGATAACACTAGAGACGTGAGTGAGTGGGTATTACATGTTTTAGTTGTTTTTCTTTTTTGGATTTTATAAGATTATATATAATTGTTTGTTCATAACAAACGTATTAAAAGAGCAGCTATCGAAACTGGTATGTCCCAACTCCGAAGCATGTGAGGATATTATTAATAATTTTATTAAAGTTAATTACATTGATGGTCCTTATAGTTTAAGAAAAATAGTAGCTTTAGGTATTAAGTAATAAGAAAATAACATGTTTGAGTATTAACTTTATGAAATATATTGACACTAACATACGTTTAGGGTAAGGTCATTAGAGTATCAAGTTGAAAGATGGTCGCTTGATTATAAGCTTGAAGCTTGTGTGGCTGTCGGAGTTTTGTGAGGGAAAAAAGAGAAACATAGCCGAAAATGGGGGAGATGCTAAAATGATGAATAGTTTATGTGTATATTATTAGTTTAAACGTATTAACTACGTTACTACACTTCAATCATATAATGATAGGAATCTTATCATGCTCGATAGTTGAAATGTTAGATAGACAAATATAAAATATTAAATAGTATCTAAAAATTAATTAGGTAACCATTAATTAAGTTAATAAGTGCATATTTGTGATTGCTTATTTTCTCTTTACTTTTGAGAAGTTAATATGCCAAAAAAAAATGTTTGACAAAGCTAAAAGGATTTTTGAAACTGATTTTTTATACAAGGTAAAAAGTAGGTTTTAAAAAGTAAAAAGAGGGTTACCTGGGCATGTTTGGGATTGCTTATTTTCATTGAAAAATACATTTGACAAAAAAATTTATTAACTTATGACTTTTCAATAGGATTAACGTTTTAGTTTATAAGTTAATCCAAACATTTTTTTAATAACTCATTTTGAAAAATTATAAGTTAATAATTTTTTTTAGTTAAAAGTATTTTTCAATCAAAATAAGCAATCACAAACGTGATGTAAGAGATGTGAGTACCACTTAAGGAGTTAAGGGGCCTATTAATGTTTTGTACCTCTATAGTTGGCTTATCACCTATCAGTCACTAATTAATTTTGATTTTTGAATAAGAAACGTTTATTTGACAAGTTATTTTTTCGAAGAAGAAAACTAGTTTTCTTTTTTACAAATACATATGAAAATTATATACCGTAACAAAAACAAACTACGTTAACAATAATTTACATGAGCTTATGCATCATGTAAATCTTCTTATAAAATATTATACCAAACTTATGTTTTTTAATTTATTTTAGCAATTGAGTTGAGAGAAAGAAAAGGAAAGATGTCATATTCCAACTGGCAGAATGCAGCATTCATGTGAATATGTGATGTACCCTAGATTTATTTTATCTAAGGTTGTGTTATTTTTAAAGTTTAATATGATTTTCAAATGAACCTATGTAGCAAAGTGATAAATAAAGGTTTCATGTCATATCGAAAACCGAATCATGATCCAATAACTTCTAGAGAGTGAAATCCAATCCAGCAGCATTCACGTTGTAGAACAGCAAACATAGAATTCTGGGTGCTCAGCATACTAAATGTACCAAGCTAAATATATACACATTCATTCAAGTTCCTGCAGGAATAGTTGAAAATAAGGGGGATTACAGTCTTCAGCTGCTGAAGCCTCCAAGTGATCGGTATAAGCGATACAAGAAACAAAAAATGTCCCCTCGAATCCAAAACCTATCTTTTCTTCCCTGGAAAACGAGAACAATAAGATTATACGATACAAAAACATATCTTTACAACAAAATGAACGTACATATATAGTCATTGCAAGTTCTTAAGAATCTCAAAGAAGTTTCTAGTGGAACATGGCATTAAAGAAAGACCAGAGTTTACCATGTCTACGGTTCATACATATGCTTCTTTCATGAAGTCTGCTTTACAATCCAAACACTACAATAACTATGTGATTTCTCCAAAGGTGTGTAATATAATGAACCTGTGTCATGCTCATTAGTGCATAGAAATAGTTTAACCGTAGATGTTTGTAAAAATTACAATTGGATACTTGTCATATTTCATGCTACCTTTGTAGTTTATATTGTAAAAATTAACTCATGAAAATCTTTAGGGTGGCAAATTAGAAAGGAAATATTGTTCGAACACAAAAGGCAACACAAAACAATGGTGTGTTCTTGCTTTCTAGAAAACATTTCACCATATATCAATATACCCACCCCAAGGTGATTCAAACATAAAGCGATAAAAACTATGTTAATTTCGTACGGGATTTTTTGTTGGCCCAAAATCAATATATTAACACAATAACACACCAGGATCTTGATGACAACCCGTCTCGCTAAGAATATTACTATGAAAAAAAACTTCACACAATTACAAAGGCCCTAACCATCTATTTATACTAACATAACTTGCAAACTAAGCTACCTTAAACAATGAAACAAACTAAGACACAAAAAAATCTTTCGAAATAAACAACTAATGGATATCTTGACCAAATCTGTTTTTGATTTTCGTTTCTGTTCTTCCCTCACAAGTTCAACCCTTTATCTATTATCCTAAATCACGATTAACCCTTCATTTTTTCTTAACAAGAACAAAAAAAACCAAATTTCTAAGATGCTATGTTACTACCTAGAATCAAGACGGATATCATTCAAAGTACAGTAGGTTTGAACTAAAAAAAACTATATATGTGAATATAGTAAAACAATGTCTTTGTATTCTAGCACATACAGAATCATTTCAACATTGAAGAGAAATAAATAATAAGATTAATCTGACCTTGGGTAGGTAGGCCGTCAAAATAACGCCTCGATTACATTTTTGTAGACATCAACAACTTATTTTTCTTATCCACTGGTTTCAGAATTTGGAACGAACACAGCAGATTTTCATCGACACTCATCATGGCACCAGCATTGTCAAACTCACCACAGTAATTTGGAGCTGAGAATATAGTTACTAGTTGCCTGTCAGCAAAGAATTCATAGCCATCTTCGACAACCTGCAAAGCGATGCATAAACAAAACTTCTTATAAATGTACATACATATATGTATACTGATATACATATATGTATGAATGTGTGTGTGTGAAAGAGAGAATTAACCTGGTGAGCACGACACACAAGATCTAAATCATGTTTTGTCAAAAACTCAGAAACCTTATCAGCACCAAAGGTATAAGAAACACCTCGATCATTCATCCCCCACCCTTTAACATCTTTGCTTGGATCGGACCATAATAAATCACAAAGTAGGCCTGTATCAGGGATAGCAGTGGGCCGAGGCAAGTTTCTGATTTGATCCAAATTGGTAAGATCGGGGGAGAGACCACCATGCATGCACAAGATCTTATCATCAATAAGAGCAGCAACGGGAAGACAATTAAAACATTCAGTAAAAGCTTTCCATATCTTCACATTGAATCTGCGTTTGCATTCATCATAAAACCCGTATATCCTATTTATGGAAGCACATTCATGGTTTCCTCTGAGAAGGAAAAAGTTCTCTGGATACTTGATTTTATAAGCAAGCAAGAGACATATTGTTTCCAAACTCTGTTTCCCACGATCTACATAATCTCCCAGAAAAAGATAATTGGATTGAGGAGGAAAGCCTCCATATTCAAAAAGCCTTAAAAGGTCACTGTATTGTCCATGAATATCCCCTAAAACATCAGAAATGTCAAGTTTCTTAAATATTTCAACACTTTTATGATATCAAATATGACATAAATCGAAGGAAAAACAGTAACAATCAACTAACCAGAAACAAACTTGCATAGTACAGCAAAAATAGTGGTATAGCCTAATATGTTGGAAAGATGGATATGGACTTGACAAAGTAACAAATTTAACCCAATAAAGTTAGCATCACAATTCAAGATCATTGGCAGATTAGGTTTTAGCACATAATTCTCGATGGGGACGCAATCGCAGTCACAATCCCAAGACAAACATGTATTTCTTTGGTGGAACGAGTCGAAAAAAGATCATAACCAAATACATCAACAATCAAACCAGTATTAGAATCATTGCAGCATAACTGCTACGATTGTAATCTTTAAATACAAATTTCTTCCAAGGTACAAGCTCATTTAGCAGAAGAAACTACAAAACTAGGTACCGACAATTAGTATGAACAGTAAAGTGGCCGATTGCTCAAGTTTAGTACAGCACAAGAGTCCAATATATCTAGATTTTGCAAATTTGCAGATGATGCAGTTGGGTAGAAGATAGTGTTTCATAAGTCATCATAGATCTCCCAATACACCAAACAATCACATGAAATATGCAAACAAAAGCAAAAACTGGTGAACAATAGAAATGGATTCAAGATTACCGCAAATCTTAATCGGCGCTTCAAGCTCAAGAAGATTAGGCTGTTTGATGAAGATTTCTCTCGACGCAACACAGAGCTGCTTGATTTCAGCCTCCGTAAGCTGAACCAACTTCCCTGATTTAGCCGATCGAACTTCAATCAGCCGTTCGATTATCTTGTCAATCGCTAGTGGGTCCATCTAAGAATCAAGATCCTCCACAAAACCAAAACCCCTTTTTGTTTTCCTTCGATTGTCAACTGGGTTAGCAGAATCAAACGAAGATTTTAGAAATTTCAGAAAGGGGAAGATCGAATCAGGGGATCTTTAAAGCGATAGAGCAAGATTAGGGCATACTACAGCAAACGCTCGACGATCCCCTGAGAATTTGGGTGCGCCACGATAGAGTGGGTTAATAATTTATCATTAATCGTGTCCTGGATAGGGTTGTTCCCAAGGTTGTATGTATTTGGGTTTAGGGTTTGTATTTGGTTAAGCGCGAGTCGTAGGCTAGTGGTAAGAGCATGTTTTTAACAATCAGAATGTTACGAGTTTAAAATTCGACTAGTCATAGACTGGTCCGACTTAAATGCAAGACAAACACAAGCTTAATTTCTGACCTGGCCAAAAATATCAAGTCGAGATTGTTCGACTTGTTCATGTTATTACTAAGTTAACCATCTTATTTGTGGATGGACTTGAAATAGTTCATTGTGCAAACTTTATTCCTAATGAATTTAAGAGAGAAAGAATAAAATACTATTTTATTTTTACTTAAGTTGAAATACTATAAAATACTATTTTATTTTTACTTAAGTTGAAATACTTTTTATGTTTACGTTGTTAATGTTGTATGATTATATTCTATAAAAATGTATGTTTAGGCTAATATAATTATTTGTCTATTTCATGTCATTATGTTATGAGTTATAATGCTAATTCATGTGATAAAACCATATTACACTTAGATTGGTGGTACGGACAAGTATCTCTCTCTTTCTCTCCATAGTTCAAGTACCATGCATGTTCAATTTCAACATTGAGCAAGTGTAAAATCTTTTATATTTATGCTTGAAGTTTTTCAACCATGGTTTGTGAATAACAATTAAGGTTTGAAGTTTTACATGCAACTTGTAGTTTGAAATTAGGTTGTCTATTGTGATTATGTTAGTGTAAATCTTAGACTGGTGTTATTGTTCACTACTTGTAGTGTAAGATGAGCTCAATGATTTAGGTTCCCACCAAACCTCGCCCACTTAAAGACCCCCCTTATTCCCTCGTACCATCAATTACAAAAATCATGTTTTCTCTTGATTTTGTTGTGGGCTTTTAAGGTTGTGATAGAACATAGGAAAATAAGAGAGTAGAAACTAGAAAGAACCAATGATATATCCTTAGTTGACAGGGACAGCGGATGTTGTAGTGGGGCGTGCAACGATAGGTCTATGGGAATGGGATGGAAATACCAAGGGACTCAAATTAAGGTGTATTTTTCTAAGTAAAGGATTTAAATTGTGTTTATAAAAAACAATTGTCTGTTTCAATTTTCATACACCAAGTAATATGACCATGCCACATTAATTATCTTGTAATATAGTCTTATTATCTTTGGGTTATTTGATTTTATTAATACCAACTTTTATTTATTGGTCGTAATTAATCTCAACTCATGAAATGTTTACGAACACTCACAACTTTAAAGCTAACTTAGAGCAAACTTTCACAACGATAGGTTTTTTTAATAAAATGAAGCTAACTTTGAGCAAACTTTCAACTCCCGCGTCGCCTAGCCTTTATTAGGTCCGCTTTCTGTTGTTCATTCTCGCCTAAAATCTACCTCCAACGAGTCAAAAATCAGAAGGCGAAGATAGATGAGTTTTAGGGTGCGGAAGTTTCATATTAACGGATTTGATGATAGATTTCAACTTTCTGATTAGTGTTTGGCCACAAAAGAAGTCCACGCCATAAAAAAACTAACGGGGTTAACTCTCGGTTAGTAATGAATCGTTGAAGAAAAATAAACTCAAAGTTGAAGTGTCTGTAAATATTTCTTGAATTGGGATTAATCCTGACCAATAAATAAAAGTTATGATTATTAAAATCCAATAATACTTTATCTTTTATTTCAGACTTAACCTTTTCCTCTTTAAACAATACCGTCCCATCACATAACCATTGTTGTATATTCTATCATTCTTTTTTTATCGTCATTTGGATTTAGTTTATATTTTTATTTCATGGAGTAGAGCGTGTATTTCATATTTCATTACGGTCCTTAAAAAGTATCGAGATTTTTTATTGTATCATAAAGTTGTGATATTATGATAGTTATTAGTAAAATCGTTTATACTAAGGGTGAAACAATAGTAAGCGTTTAATTTCCTTTTATAAAGTATCGGTTACCTTCCCATTGTTCTTCTGAAGGTGATTAATTGTCCTATTGAAAGTGGTTCATGCTTATAAACTACTTGTGCTACCCAAGCAAATTAACATCTTGCTCTTAACAATCTGTTAATATCGAGTAGCAAAATTCCATCTTTATTATAATACATTCCGGCGTTCGAGCCGTCAAGGCTCGACTGCCATCGCCGGAGCCCTAGATTACTAACGCGGTTTGGTTAGGACAAGACAACTACAAGCAACTACCATCGCTTTGAATCCAAGCACCAACAACCACCACACTTGTCACGATCTTGTCCCAAAAGCTCTTGTCGCCTGAGGAGGGAGGAGGCGCCGCCAGTGATTGCCGGCCGGAAAGAGGTGGCCAGCACCACCTTACTTTTCGGGTCTCTCTATAGAAATGAGAGAGTTTCTCAAAAAGAAAATTGGAGATAAGATTACAACATTAACATTAGCAAGTTGTACACAACTATGCATTAAAGTTGTATAACTTTTAATTTAAAAATAGTTATGAAAAAGATCATTTTACCCTTCCTATATACTTTTTATATATAGTGTGTATATATATAACTCCAACTCAAAAGGTATTTAAATCTTAGATCTTCAAGAATCCACTCTTGGACAATGCTTAACTTTTATCACTACTTTCATTGATTAAAGAAAGGAAAACAATTTTTTAGCATGGCAGCATATTCTTAGACCCATTTGCTCAAAAGTTTGTTCCGAGAACATAAACCGAAGAATCGAAACCCATAACAACGCATGCTTTCCATGTAAAATTTAGGGGGTAAGTTTTAATATTGTTATAATTTGTTCACTAAATATTTTTTTCTAAGTAGTAAGTACTAACGAAATCAAGTTGCCGTACTTTAAATGTGATGAACTTTTCAACGTGAATTTAATGATAAATTATGAGAGAGTAGACTTCACTTTTTCACTTTGTGTTTTGACCTAAATAACGTTTTTCATCCAAACGTTTCAAGATTGTGATTATACTCCCTGTGGTTTGTAATCGGTAACAATTAACTCCAACCCACTAAGAGCGTTAGTTTTTCTGTTAAATGGAAGTGTATTTTAGACTTTTTGTACATAGGGACTAGTTATGTGATGTGCTCACTGCTCAAAGTAATAAATGTATTAGATGCATAATTTAGTTAAATTTACATATATACCCACCTCCAACTCTCCATTCCCCCTCCTGCCACCACCACCCATCTCCACCATCGCACCACCACCCGCCTCCATCACCCACCTACACCATCGCACCACCACCCGCCTCCACCATCGCACCACCATCTTCCATCGCACCCCACCTGTACATTATGAGCATACATATAAAGTTAGTTTTTCTTTTCAATTCCTGGTGGTGAGACACTGGGATCTTGTGGATGAACATGTAAAGATAAATTGGTTGTAAGATGTAAACATGTAACAAAACTTAATATATTTGTAAGATGTGAAAATGTAATGTATATTTATTTGTGAGACGTGAAACGTAAAATGTAGTTTATTTTTTATGATGTATTTTTTGTTGTGTATCATAATCAACCACTAACATACAACAAGAACCGTTAGCAAAAGACGTGTTTAGTAGTATTATTTCATGTGATTAAAATAGAGATGATATGACATCTCCATACATCAAGAAACTTTTAATAAAAGTAATGATGATCATTATCGTGTTATTTATATTAATGTTAATGTTAAAAAGTTATGTTTTTGATTAATACCAAGTGACTTAAAAAACGACTTAAATTAAGTTGCTTTAATATATGAACAATTCCCATATATAATGGTAGATTATTTATATCTACATTCTAGGTGAGGATTATAAAGGGTCTGGTTAATGAGACATCCTTAATTATAAATTAACATCTCAGATTTCTATACTGGCTGTATGGTACTATACGCGCCGTATAGGTAAATCGTATAGCCAAATATAAGACATATGCCTCCTATGATAGTCCATTGAATTTTTTCTCGTAGTCAATTCGAAATTTGCTATACGCATCATATAGCCCTATATGTGTCGTATAGGGGGTCGTATAGGGCTATATGGAGCGTATAGTCATCTGATAACCCCCTTGAACTTTCCTCGTTTTCAGTCTTTTCAACCTTATACGACACATATGATGCTATACGAGACGTATAAAAAAATATTGATTTATAATGTGAGTTGTCTGTATATTATGATCTATATAGACTAATGATTATTAGTTTACTATTAGTGATGCTCTACAACCATGGATCAAGCAAAGTTGTATGCATAAAAAATAGGAAGTGGCGGCATAAAAATTAAAAAAAGAAGAGGAGACATTTATTGGAACTAATTCCAAGCAACTAAACGAGAAGATCTTTACAATGAGCATAAAATCCCTCAAGATATTCGAACCAAAAAGTGAGCCACAAATGACGTGGTTTCTCGTCAAAAGTCTGTTACTACTTTTATTATCAGAATCAAATAAATTTATAAAGAAAGCTACAAAATGTTACGTTTAGTTAAAGCTCCAAGGCCAGGACAATAGTAAGATTAAATAACTAATAACGAATTTGAAATTAATAATAAATTCTTTACAACTAACTAATACTAGTCTTGTGAATATAATTCACAAAGGGGGATGAGATTTAACTACCTGTTGCATTAACATATTTTAGTATTATATTATATACCGAAACGACACAATAGACATAAATAATTAAAGATATACAAAATTAAATAACAAAATTTACTCACGTATTTATTTTTGGTTGCCTCAGTGGAAACTTTATAGATATCTACCATCTTAGAATCGCTCACACTTAAGTGCGCTTAACTATAAAGTTCTAATATCATTTAGAGCCAAAACATTTAAAATGCGTTGATGGTATTTGATGTGAAACATTTCATACTGTGCAACATTTCTTATGTGGACATGATAAAATAATGGAAATTTGCCTAAAGTGTCACAATATCCCTTGATGGCTTGATGTAATTTGTTGTCCAATAAAATTCAAATTAACTTGATACAACATTGATAATTATATATTAGGGGAGTATCATTAAACATTAGTTAAGTATACGATTTTTCTAGCAAAACACCCAAAGATTTTCTCTATTAAAAATCATTATCAATATTATCATAACACTAGCTATTTACAAAGTGAGTGATTCAAAGGAAACAATTATAAAACTTAACTACCATTTAGTTATTTTTTCTTATAATTACATGTTACTTTAGGTTAACTTAAAAAAATTAATAAGTACCAACACAATTTTATAATTATTTCATTTAAGATGCTCGATTTAATCGGTTTAAAAAACTTCATGAAATCCGAGAAAATTAAAACTTACTTGATTTCTATATTAAATTCTTAACAGTTACTAATAAGAAGATGGTTATTTTAAATAAGAAGCAAGAGGATATTAAAGGTGGCCACTATTACTAAACTATTGTCGTTTGTTGCATATGCAAAGTTACAAAGGTATCATAAACGTGTTTTGTTTGTGAAACGTTAAATTGAACATTTTTATGTACAATTATCGTAAAGTAGGATGGAAGGGCTATGGTGATATGCTAATTAATTAAAATCCTTTTGAACACAAGTTTCGGATGTGGACTTGCACCCACATATTCTTTTGACTTTCAAAATTATATGATATACTAATACATAGAATATAGAACAATAATACTTTCATTTTATATCCTGCATTTTTCTCCTAATATATATTTTATTACTAGACTGAAACAAAAATCTTAGTGTCGTAGTTCACTAGTTTGTCCAGCTATGTTATACGTAACGTACTTGATTCATCAAAAATACAAAAGCGTGAAAGTCAGAGGTAACATGAATAATGATACCGAGGTCAATGTGTGCAGACGAAAGAAGACATATGACAACATTCATAAGAAGAGTGAAAACCCTCACAATGAAGGGAATGAATACCTCTTTGACGTAATAGTTAATTAATGATAGACTTCACCGTGAAGTTAAATAAATGTTAGAGAGTTTTAAAGAATGGGTCTTGGTATATTAGCTTGCGTTGCATGTATGCATGTTTATTTTATTTGTCCTTAAACCTAGTTTGAAAACAAAACCTTGCGGTTGCCCTAGATCTAAAAGCAAAAATACTTGAATAGAAAACTGAAACATTTTATTTAGAATAACATTTACCTTTAAGAAATTACATTGTTAAAATATCTATATATTTTAACTTTCTAATATATATCTATTTTACTTTTAAAATTATTATACATACACTTCACAGAATATGAATCCATAACCCTTGGTTGAGAGTATATATATTTACCATCAACATATCTCCTTGGAAATTAGAACTGTTAAGGTATATATGTAATCGAGGCTCTTAATTAGGCTAAATGATACTGTTTTATTTTATATTTTACATACTTAAACCCAACTAATAATGATACTAATTAATACTAATACAAATGAATAACATAACTAATTTCTTAACCTTCTTATTAGTTACTAATTAATAGGTAAATATGTTACCTTTTTAGAAAGAAATAAGAAAAACTATAATGAACAAAGTGATTGTGTTTTTGAACGTGAAAAGCATTCCATGACTTTCATGTCACCTTATGTCGTGGGAACAAACGATTTACCCAAGTATATATTAGTCTTATCATTATATTCATATTCTTTGTTGATGTGAACATACATATAAAGGAATCAAACATGCTTGAATCATGTATACTTTTTATGAAATGTCAAATACCATCTACCTAATTCACATTTTTTACCTTAAGAACTGTCGTACACATTAATTAATTCCTAATGTCGACATGTACTCTCAAAATGCTATTTGAATTAACACGTGTATAAAATATACATGTGGACTAACATTGACCCTAAGTCCCATGCACGGCAATAAGGACGTATATTTTACTTATTATACATTTTATTATATGGCATATAGAATGTCTGATACAAATCAAAATTTATCAAATAGATAATTCTAGGACGCCTGTTCTTCCGAAGCATTTGTTCTAACATTGGTGATATATGACGATTGGTTCCATATATCAAATCAATAGAGAGTACGCATTTAACAACAGATGAGTTGCGTTTAACAAAAGCTAGTGGGTAGTTCATGCATTACTTTAGTGTCCTTAAAGCTCTCCATATGGGGGACACAAACTAGGTGGCGTTTGAATTTCGAACATCACCATTGGAGGAGCTTGTTTGTTGGATGTTCATTAGATCTCGTCTGAATTTTCAAAAGTAAACAAACGTATTGTGGTCTATACACAACATATTTGATTATATATATATATATATATATATATATATATATATATATATATATATATATGTGTGTGTGTGTGTGTGTGTGTGTGTGACTCTCTCTCTCTCTCTCTATATATATATATAATCTTATTTCCTTTTTAGGGGCTGTTTGGAATTGTTTATCTTTATTTTTTAAAAGTAACTTCATTTAACTTCTCAAAATCAATTTTTCAACCTTTTAAAACCAACTTTTCAACCATTTACTCAAATATACTTATTGATTTATTAACTTTTGAAAAGTTAATAATCAAAAGTTGGTTAAGAAGTTAATTTGACAAATATGCACTTAATGAATGTTTGAGATGTAGTGTTAAAAGAGAATTGAATGTTTTTAAATGAAAAACGAATATAATGTAACAACTGAAATAACGTGTTTATAAGCATTTGGATGCCAAGCAAGCATGAATTATTCTTGATCCATAAACATGAAAATTAAGAAAAGTTAAAAGTGGGGGTTAAATATGTATATTAGTGACACATCAAGGACCATCATGAGTTTAATGATAGTTTTTACCGGCAAAATTGTTTTTGAAGATTTAGTTTAATACACAGAAAACACTGCAACCATTTTCTTGAAGATGCTAAGCTTCAAGCTCACTCTCCCTCTTTCTCTCTCACAAACACACACATTCACACACAAATTCACATATACACAGAGGTTAATTGGTCGATTTGTTTTGTGGGTACCCATTCAATTACCATAAACTTTCTTCAATTCATATCAGGAATCAAGATTCTCATGGTTATCTTTGTTGTTGTTCCGATCTCACACACTTTCTCTTCTTTGCTTTCCCAAGCGAAGAATCTCTCTCGATTGCATACACCCTCTATCAAAACTATCTCTTACCTTTCCCTTTCAGAGATTCTTGTTTCTTTACTTTCTCAATTTCACAAGCTTTATCATCATCAGCACCAATGGTGCCATTCTTCTGCATATATATATCTATCTCTCTGCTACCTTTCTTTTTTCTTTCTTAGAGGCCCCTTTCTCCCTCTCTCTCTATCTTTATATCTCGTAGTCCTTTTCATTTACGCCTTTGCTTTTTCGCCTTCCTCCGACTCAGGTGGCAATTCTATACATACGTCCCAAAAGCCAACAAATTATGTCTTCTTCAGGTACTTACGGTATGGAAGAACACAAGTACTTGATACTTTTGGTTTTATAAATAACACCACCCAACTGTTCGATGATATGCCTGAATGAATCATAAATTTGAAATTTCCCTCTTATTTTCCACTTGGTATTGATTAGCTTCTGGGTTGTTGTTAACTCCACGATATCATTTGAAAAATGCATCTATAAAGTTTGTATTTAGATCATACGATTTCATCGTTGGGGTGGTTGTAAACTCCAGAATATCATTTGAAAAATGCATCTATAAAGTTTGTATTCAGATCATAGGTTTCCACGTTGGTTTGGTTCCCACTTTTCACATGAATTAACATATGTAGTTGTTGAATTTAGGGGTTTAACGCGGGGTATTTTGTTTCTTGATTTACATGCAGAGAGGAGATCTTGGTTTATGAGATGGCTGATTAAGCTTTTTAAAGGTGGTTCTAGCTATCGAGGGGAAGTTGGTGGTACACATCGTCGTCCTCAATTTATTGGAGACGAGAACATGGTCTTACGTGCTCCTGCTAGATCCTTGGTAAATACTGTCTTGCTTATTTCATTTTGGCTAGGAAGAAAACATCAAAAATAAATTTTGAGTGAATTCTAATGTTGATTGGTAGCTAAAAGTAGAAAAGTCAGTTTTGTTATTTTGTATCATAGTGCTAAAAGCATGCACTTTTCTTGATCTGAAAACCCCACCTGCTACTACCTTAAGATCACCCAAATTTTCATCTTGATTAGTATTCTTAACAACTTACTAAAAGATATCACATTCTAAAATCTCTTAAATTCAATTAGGACAATCACACGAGAACTGATAAGGAGAAGGAAAAGTTTGATCGAGCGGTTTCACTTTCTTCGGGTGAAGGTTTGAAGAAACCAAATGGTAAGATGTTCTCAATTAAAAGAGATTATTTTGTACCTGTCTTTTTATCTACTGTTATTGACCACAGATAAGCATTTCTGTGTCTGCATTTGTTTAGGATATGGGTGGCGATCTAACGATGGCAATAACCATGCTAAAGTAGTTGATGATGATCTTCATCCTTCATATCCTCCTTATGTTCCTAGAGAATATCAGCCAATGGGATATAGGTACTTATATTACACATGAATCAGTATGCATTTTAAACCCAGATTGTCAAAATGGTTATCCAATTCGTTCTATATATTTGCAGAGTATGTGGTGGCTGCAACCATGACATTGGTTATGGAAATTACTTGGGATGCATGGGGACCTTTTTTCACCCCCAATGCTTTTGTTGTCGTGCTTGTCATTATCCAATCACAGAACATGAGGTACTTATTTTCTTATTTTCTCTGTGATTTGGTTTTTGTTGATTGGTCAAATGATGGTGTTGAATGTATTCTTATTAACTTCTTGTTCTGGTCAATTCAAGTTCTCTTTATCAGGGAAGGATGCATACCACAAGACTTGTTTCAAAGAGTTGACCCATCCCAAGTGTGAAGTCTGCTTTCAGTTTGTAAGAGCCTATGAGACATTCATCTAATAATTTTCATCTACCTTGAGAATTTTAAAATATAAATTAGTTTTCAAAATACTAATATGTGAATCTAACTTTTCTTGAAGATTCCCACAAATGGAGCTGGGTTGATCGAGTATCGATGCCATCCATTTTGGTCACAGAAATACTGTCCTGTACACGAGCATGATAACACAGCACGATGCTGTAGTTGTGAACGATTAGAGGTATCATTTCTGCAATCTTTCATGTCTCTTTTATCTGCCTATCAAATTTTTTGATGTCTTTTAATGTCTGTGTTTCAAGTCCGTGAATGCAAGATATGTCTCTTTAGGAGATGGACGGAGTATATGTTTGGAGTGCATGGAATCTGCGATAATGGATACGGGTGACTGCCAACCGCTTTACCACACTATTAGGGACTACTATGAAGGATTGAACATGAGACTTGATCAACAAATTCCCATGTTACTTGTTGAAAGACAAGCGCTTAATGAAGCTATTGTTGGAGAGAAACATGTACATTCGTCGTTTCTTTTTTCAACTATCACTTTTTCCAGCCTTATGTTTCCTGACCCGCAAATTAATTGGCTTATTTTTCAGGGTTTCCATCACATGCCAGAGACACGAGGTCTTTGCCTTTCTGAGGAGCAGACTGTTGCAAGTGTGAGTCTTTTTTTGTCATTTCAATCTTTCTTCACTTGGTATCTTTCATCTGACCGGTGATATGACCTGACTTTGTGAGTTTCAGATACAGAAAAGGCCGAAAATTGGGGGTCATGGGTTGATAGGAATGAGAACCCAACCTCAGAAATTGACTCGAAGATGTGAAGTTACAGCTATTCTTGTTCTTTATGGTCTCCCGAGGTAAAAATAGCATCCCCCCGTCCCTACCTCCTACCTATCTATATGAATCTATAAACTTGGAGGCAAGTTTCTGAAACAAACTTCCTGAAACTATTTTGCAGATTACTTACTGGTGCTATCCTTGCTCATGAGTTGATGCACAGCTGGTTACGCCTTAATGGTAACACGACAACGTTTGTTGTTCTTACTAGAAACTCTTTATCCTTTGGGCGCATGATAATGCTTTATTTCTTTCTATAAATGGCCAGGCTTTCGAAACCTAAATCCTGAGGTGGAAGAAGGAATATGTCAAGTGCTTTCGTATATGTGGCTTGATACAGAGATCATGTCGGGATCAAGTTCCACCTCAGCAGCAGCGTCATCATCATCATCTTTAGTTTCAAAGAAAGGTGGAATATCTAGAGCAGAGAGTAAACTGGGTGAGTTCTTCATGCATCAGATAGCTCATGATGCTTCAGCAGCGTATGGAGGAGGATTTCGGGCTGCTAATGCAGCTGTGAATATGTATGGCCTGCCTCGTACACTTGATCACATTCGCCTAACGGGAAGCTTTCCTCTGTGATTGCTAAGTAGCTGGAGGTTTACTAAACACTAACACTCCCCCGATTCAAGGAGTCAGTTGACCATAGAGGAACCCATGTTTTTATTCGGGATGCACGACGAAACTATGACAGGCGACGCCTTTCTCTTTTAATAAACTTTTCAAGTGTTTTCTTTCTGTAATTGGTATTGGGGTATTGTATTTGAGAATTAAAACACGTACACAGAATATGAACTATATTTGAAATCATACCCAAATATTTTTATTGTGTAACATGAGGATTGAGTTATTGGAAGAACTGTTTAACTGTTTCCGCTTATTCTTTGGTCAAATGACTCAAATCGGATTAGGATTTAGGAGCACACATCAAGAATAAGAGGTTGGCAAAATGATAACTGAAAGAGTATGTTGAGACAGAATAACCCGACACAGTCCACTTATTATATGGGTCGAACAGGTTAACCATACACAGTATGTTTGTTTAACGAGTTAGATTGGATAACTTGAAACATGCTTTATTTTGTGTCGGATTCATGTCATGTCATGTCAAGACTGGACATCCCACTTATATTTGAAAACACAGACACTGAAAATGAATGTTGATCATTCATTCGTTTGCTGCAAACTTAGCTTCTAGTTGGAGTGTGTGATGATGGTACATAATCAAACATCGGGTATATAAACTGAACTCGGGTTAAAGTTTTTAAATAATCCTGAAAAGTAATGACCATTTGTACAAACAATATCATACGAAGGTCAAACAATATTACATATACGAATTTTCTTTAACGTAATTCTATACGCTTACAGAAAAGCATTGGCATCATAGCAATCCTTCTTCTCCTTCCTTTCTTTCACTCTTTTGTTTTCTTGTGTTACACAGTATAACTCACATCAATTGGAGCGTGAAAAAATGAGGCTCAAACTTGCAAACGCGTGACAGCTTTACCACCACGCAAGGTGTATTTTCGAGTACTCAAACATCAAACATGTTAAAGAAAATATGCTCTTAATTACCACAACAAGCTGACCGTTTGGAATCATTACTGTCAACTTTAATGGTGGTGCCTATTGGAGGAGCAGAAGCGGCTGCTTCCTGGGCCGCCAAGGCTTTCTTGCTGACTATATGATAAATATCAAGCAAAATTGACTGAAAGGCGTTCTCAACATTATGTGCATCAAGAGCAGAGGTCTCTAGGAACGAAAGCCCTTCTTTCTCTGCCAAAACTTGGGCATCGTTTTCTGAAACGGCTCTAAGATGCTTCAAATCACATTTGTTTCCAGCCAACATGAGGACGATGTTGGCATCCGCATGGTCCCTTAGCTCACGAAGCCACCTCAAAATGTTTTCAAATGATTGCTTCTTTGTTATGTCGTAAACCAAAAGAGCGCCTACTGCGCCTCTGTAGTAAGCACTTGTGATTGCTCGGTACCTTTCCTGACCGGCTGTATCCCATATCTGCGCCTTCACTGTCTTCCCCTCAACCTGCACCACATTGCATACAACGTTCATCAGAAAATGAGCGATCGTAGGAGCGTAAATCCTACAGACCAAAGGTTACACGGCTCCCAGATTGTCCAACTATAATTCTATGATCAATTAACCTCTGTGGGGACTTTCATCAAACACCTTTTAGGCACTACAAAATATGCATCAATTTCACTCCTAAAATCAAACACTAAGTGTTGTCATCTTACCAAGACTATATTATATGATTAATAATGGATTCCACGTTAAAATGTGAGATTATAAACAAACAAATTATTAATATAATCGTGACAAACAACGTAAACCAATGTAACTGTAAGCAATGCTTATAATTTTTTTAGACAAGATACGGAGAAAAAGAACCAACCTGAAGAGTTCTTGTGGCGAACTCAACACCAATGGTGGATTTAGATTCCAAACAAAACTCATTTCGGGTAAATCTGGAAAGAATGTTAGATTTTCCGACGCCTGAGTCCCCAATTAAGACAATTTTGAACAAGTAATCGTACTCGTGATCCACCTTATATGCCATTCTTCCTTCAGTAATCGTCAGAAACCTACAAAAAATTGGGAAATTGAGAATTCAAATCACCAAACACATAAATAACAACAATTCTGATAATCTTTCATTTCTTCGAACCCACAAATTTTATTCCTACCGGAACGAAATTGAAGAAGGTGGTTATGCAGTAACGATCAATGAAGACGATTTAGTGAAAATGAGATGAGATTTGCAGAGGATTAAGAGAAATGGAGGATACCAAATCCACAACGAAGAAACAGATTAACCGGATGAACAGGAGGCAACACCGCAACACGACCAGAAAAACCTTAAACTAATTTAATTGAAAATTCTCTTCAGAACCCCCTAATCTATGTTCAAGTTACACGACAAGACCCTCAAACTTTAGAAGGTTCTGTTGTTGGATGCAAAGTTTGATTAAATGACGAGGCTTTTTTAGTTGGGTGTTTGGGTTGTTTCGTTAAGTTGAGTTGTTTTTCTTGAGTTGTTTATATGTGTAGATGAGTTGTTGCTGTTATTAAGCATGCTAGTCCACCATAGGCCCAATCTAGTAGCCTGTTCAAGGAGCCCAGCAAGAGACTAGCTAAAGAATATAAAGCAAGAGAGAGTGAGAGAATAGATCAAGAATATTGTTATCAAGTGTGTTCTTTGTTTTGATACTTAGAGTCCTTATTGTAATCATTCAACACATTAATAGAATACACATTTAATTATATAATGATTGTGATTTATATCTGATTGTGCTCTTATCTATTCGCAACAGTTGCCTTGCAATAATTAGAATTCTCTCTACTTCAATTACTAGCGGTTAGAGACAGTTTTCCTGTACATCTCTCAACCTTCCATTTAACTTGACAGTTTCCCATTAATCCCACTCGATCACCCACTCCCCTATGTTTTCTAGCCCCTTTATTATTATCACATATTATTTTGTCCACCTATAATACTTAATCATTTAAACCAGCTCTTTAATTCTATAGGTATTAAGTTTAACTCGCTGTTTATAACTATCACACATTATTTCTAGTTTCTCTAACGTGTTATTTTGATCAAATAATATTAATCGTTTACATATTTAATTAACTTTAAATATAGGTAGGGATGTAAATAAGTCGAGCCGAGCTGAACCTGACTCATTTCGACTTTAAAAGGCTCGAACTTGACTTGTTTCGACATTACAAAAATCGAACTCGGCACGTTTGTAGTTTCATTTCTAAAGCTCGAGCATGGCTCATCAGAACATTTTCAAGCTCGAGCATGGCTCGTCAGGAATTTTTCAACCTCGAGTTCGGCTCGTTTATTATTAAATTAACAATTTTTTTACTTTTTATAATTATGTCTATATTTATAATCATACTTTTTATATATCATAATATAATTAATTTATTTATTAGTTTATCATAGTTATATATATATATATATATATATATATATATATATATATATATATATATATATATATATATATAATGGCATTATTTATATTAATATATATTTAATATATAAATAAATACTATAAAAGCAAAAAAAAATAACTCGTTTGGGTTCGCAAGCCGACTCAAGCTCGATATTTGAAACTGAAGTTCTAGCTCGAGCTCGTTTTAGCTCAGCTCGATTCGATGTTTTTTTAACAAATCCCGAGATACCCCTAATAAATAGTCATGAATCTTATTGTGTTGTAAATTTTAAGTACCGAATCATCAAGTATGTGTGCTAAGAACCATAAAAAAAATATTGTGATCATTAATTTTAGATACACATGAAAAGGTTACATGTAGGCGTGTTTATATTTGGATATCCGAAGATTTCGAATAGTGAATTTCACTATTCAAATTCGAATCTGAATCCGAAATTTCAGATTCGGATTCGATTTCGGATTCGGATATCCGAACATCGAATTAAAAAAAATGTATTTTTTAATAAATTTTATAAAAATATATACTATTTATTGAATTTTTTTGGATATCCGAAGTTTTTATTAAAATATCCGAAATATTTAAAAATATTCGAAATATTTAATTAATATTTAATATTTTTAATTTTTTATAAAAGCATTTTGGATATTTCGGGTATCCGAAATATCCAAAAATTCTCAAAATCACTATCCAAATCCGAAAATTTGGCTATCCGAAATTTCAGATTTTCGGATATTTCGAATTATGTTTCAGATATGCTTTAATTCATAATGATTGTAATATTGAAATCCCACTTTTACAGCCAAATGGGCAGTTCTTGTTTTTACTAAACGTTTAGATGCACATACGTAAAAGGTTACATGCATAACCTAAAATATTGAAAGGAACAAAAAGAAAAAAAGAATTGGACTTATAATGACAGCCTTTGCTATTTATTTAGTTTAATGGCATGTCTCTTCAATACCGTATATTTTATTATAAATTATATATAATATAGCAATACCATCTATATTATTATCCGTAGCACAATATACGATTATACACAAAGTATCATTATCGCATGTTTGAATTAATTTGCACAAAATGTTTGCGTTCACTCCATAATTGTTTCATCGCTCCAAGGGATAATTGACAATGAAGTCTAGCGGAAGATGTATTACGTGAATGTTGGTACTGATCACAAAGAGTTTGTGTATACTACATTCTTAATTATTTTTCTAAGGCAAGATTAAACTTTTACTAATAATGATCATTGACAACGAACTTAATCCCATTATCAAGCAAAGGTAAATACGAGTCACAAATAGCCCGGCACAAAAGACTGACTCACTCACGAAAGGCTGACTTGTAAATATTTTTTTCACGACATACATATTTCATGATGACATTAGCAAAGGTCTTATATATATTCTCTTACTTTTAAACCACACCTCATATATACATTACACCTAGTAAAAAATTAAACTTTGAACCTCCTCATAAATGATGCTCTTAAGGGCTTTGTTTCTGTCACGTGGCCGTCAACCCTGGCGGTTAATACGATTTTTTAGTAGTGAGAATCTGAAATATTAATAGCTATGTCATGAATGATGTCGATTCTTCATCAATTGGTCACTTATACATAACTAAAAATAACATTCACAGATCCTTAACCTATCTTTTAATAATTTTGTGCGTTGCTATTTTTAACAAATACCGGTTAGTCATCAATAAGTCATTTATATTGCTACAAGTTTGAAAATATTAAAATTGTCTACATCTATAAATTTTGATAACTCTTTTATTTCATTAATAAAATTGACAAAAATGATAGCACATTTAGTTCACCCGACTCAATATATTTTGTTTAGTAGGGTTGTACTATTACCCAAACGACCCATTTTGCCATTTTAGCACTAGCTTACATACACAAGTATCCAATTGTTGTGCTCACCACCTACATATGATTGTGTATTCAATGAAAAAGAATTTTCGGTTGTTTACAAGTGGGAGGCTACGGTTGAGGCCGGTGTGTAGAGTGCGGATCAAGCCAAAAGAGTGCTCGCTTAGAATTAGAGATTTAGATCGGTTTTCGGATTATTTTAATTATTTAAATTTTATCAGATTATTCGAGTTTTGATCTAGTATGAATATTGAACTGCAATCGTATTCAGAAAACGGATTCTAAAAGATTTCTATTGGTGTTTAAGTTGATTTAAATAAATCAAATTATGATAACAATAAATATAAAATAAATAACATATGCATATAAAATATATGTACAAGTAGACATATTAAAACAAAAATATACATAATTTGAATTTGGATATTTGGTTCAAATCCGATAGAAAATCACAAAATTTGAATTCAGTTTAGATACTAAAGGGATGTTTGGTAGCATCTGATGGGTGTCGAATCCAGCAAATAAATAATAAAAATGTGAACCTACCGTACACACACTAAGAATAGTATGAGCGGAAGTAGAGTTCGTGTCCTCAGGGATACGTGTCAACTATTTTATACAAAAAACGTTTTAACACAGTTACTTTGATTGATTATGGGCTAAGAAATGTGGGGGGTTTAACTACAAACTAAAACTTAAAGTAATTTGCAAAAGTAGAAAAAAATTCCAGTGATCCGACACGGCCGTGTCAAAACTGTAAAGGAAATTCCACGCGGCCGTGTTAAGGTTCTGCCAGAAAAACGAAAATTGACATTTTTTTGTATTTTTTTATTATAAAAAAGAGATTATTGAAGACGTTAGTTAAATTATGAAATAAATCAAATATAAAAACTAATTCCAACACTAAGGTAATTTCTTGATTTGATTTGGCTTACGATCATTAACGATTACGGTGCAATGACAATTTTCAATTAATGGTTTGTATCGATACTAGACATCACGCCGTTCGGATATCCCCTCTATCTAATGTCCAATCAATCGCAGTTCGTTGATTGGAGCCAACCCGCTACTCTAAGCTCACGCCGTTCGGATCTTAGTGTGCGGGTTGCAACGATAGAAGTATCGATTATAATTAAACACACACGCCGTTCGGTATGCCTAACTAGATTGTGTGATTCTATAACGAGAATGAATTCATAGACAAACTCAAACCGTTAATTGTTCCTTATATCAAAAAGCAAAACTTGATTAGGGTTTTAAATTTTGAAGAACTTTATTAGAAAAATTAATAAGTTGATCAGGTTTATTAACAATCTAATATATACCGGATTAGATCCGGGTTTAAGATCAAAAATCAAACAAACAAACCACTAAAATAAAAACATCTCATAAACGCTTCACATAAGTTCAAAACGAAATCATAGAAATTGAACCTTAATGTTGAAATCAAAGATTGTTCTAGCCGGATATGACGACTAGATCAATCAAAACTAAAATAAAATAGAAAGTACGAATCGAAAACCAATAAAGAAACCTAAATCGCTATTGCTCCTCGTTGCTTCTTGAACTTGATTCTTCAAAATAATCTCTTCAAAAAATCCTTCCAAGGTGCTCCAAGATGCCTCCTTTTTTTTTCTTCTTCTATTTATTCTTCTCCTTTAACTTGCAGATCCACCTTTTTAGGCTTTATTGTTCTCTATCTTCAAAAAAATCTGAAGATAATCATATTCAATAAAAATTCCTAAAGTTTAGGAATTTTTCCTGCACTCTTTAAATTTCAAGATTCTACTTAATAAATATTTTCTTTTAAGTCTTTTTTTTCTCTCTCAATTGAATGCACCTACAAAACAAATCAAAACACACCAAAGTAGATTCCATTCCACAAAACTTCTATTATATAAAATAATTGAAAAATGCATGCAACTAATGCAAAATATATGCTAAAATATACTCTAAAATTATTATAATTTATGACTAAAAATATAACTAACAAATCTCCCCAAGCTTAAACCTTTCGTTGTCCTCAAGGAAGTCAAGACTAAGAATAAACCAGAAAGTGAAAACAACGCATATAGTCATATAATTAGAATATTGGCAATACCATTCTTAGCCCCACGTAAGAAGTATGAGCATAAAATCATCTTCTTATGCTAATTTTTAGTTGTCGTGGGCAAATTAGGTTTTCAAGATATTTATAAACAAATGTGCCCAATTTGCTAGTTATGATCCTCTAACCCTTAAGTTTTGGATTTATCGTTTCATATCAATTAATGCATGTTAAATTAGTCATTTAAGTGTGCCAACACCTTTCTTCACACGGTGGAAACCTTCCTAACCTCAAGGACTATAGAGAGCAAATGGTCAATTTTTCACCACACAAGATCACAAATGATTTTTTGTTGCCATTATTGCGGCTTATTTATCATATAACTAACTTCTCTTCTTTTTTCTTTTCTTCTCTTTTTTTTATTTTTCTTCTCTTTTTTTATTTTTCTTTTTTTTTCTTTTATTTCTTTTTTTTTATTTGGACTTGGCTCTCAACCTATTTTTGCTAGGTCTCAGTCTCCTTATATGATCAGATCAGTATTAAGCACACATGACTATTAGATGTTTTATCCTTGTAAATCCAAAAACAAAGGGCACTAGCATAACGGAGCACATCTATCTATTTATTACTATCAACCTATTTGTATACGCAACCTACGATTAGCATAATAAAGGGTAATATCATTTTTCATGTTATTCTCAGAATTTTTCCCAAGGCTACGAAAGTGTTACCTTCTTCCTCTTTTTTGACTTTTCTTTTACACTAATGTAATGCATACCTAATATTACCATGACCATGATGCAACCCTAAATGCAATATGTAATTGAATGATAAATAAGACGAAAAGAAATTAAAATTACCTCTCCCCAAGCTTTGAATTCAGCGTCGTCCTCGAGGCTTGGAGTAGAGAGTGAGATGGAATTTACTAAGGTGGCTGATGTTGGCAAGTGACGGTGGAAAGAACGAAGGATAGATGTGGTTGTGAAGTCAAGGTCATGAAGAAGCCAAGTAGCAATTCTGGTTAGAGACAGCTTTAAGCATTTTATTAACTCAGAAGGTTTACGCGGCCGTGTCTGTCTTATAAAGCAATCGTTACGCGGCCGTTTCACAGTTCTGTATTTTTCCATTCCTGACGTGGCCGTTCCATTTTTATGAATAGTTTTCGACACGACTGTTTCAACCTTCTGTTTGAAACAATACAAAACAAAATATCTTAATGTAAAATAAGATTTTAAAAAATAAAAATAAAAAGATAACGAAAATACGGGTTGCCTCCCGCATAGCGCCTTTCTTTAACGTCTTTGGCTAGACTTAGGCTTCATCTCCTTCAATCTGGTGCCTGTGGAATAAAAAGAAAAACTTTTTCATTAGTAATTGGTAATTCTATTTTTTGATCTTCATACCTTGTTTTCTTTTGTGGACTCATGAATATCAATACTTCCATCATCACCTTCCCAAGCTTGGACTTTTCCGTCATTTCTTCAGTCGTATCATCATCAAAACTTTTGTTTAACACTTGATCTTTGCAATAGTAAGGTGGCCTCTTTCTTACCTCTGTGAATGCCTCCACGATTTCTTTATCTTCTTTCCCTTTTTGTGCTTCGTAGTCGTGAAGGGAATGGAGGGTGATGAGTGATGTTTACTTCACTTTCAACTGGTCCTAGCACCTTTTTCTTTTCTTTGTCTTGCTTTTCAAAAACCATTTCTTCCCCCTTATCCATTTTCTCAACAATAATTTATTCTTCTTGTGTTGTACTTATCAAGGTAAGGGCACTAACATTGTGCTTTGGGTAATTCTCGGTTTGCAACGGTAATTTTCCTTGGGACTCTATCTTACTTATCGAACTACCAAGTTGAGTTATTTGGTGTTGTAAGTGTTTTATGCTAGCCTTTGTATCGTCTTGGAATGATTGGGTGCTAGTGGCTAACCTTTTAACGATGTCTTCCAAGGACATTTCTGAGCTATCTACTTGTTTTTGTCGACTAGGCTGGTAATTGTGTTGATCTGTTGTTTGGAACGAAGGTAGTGCTTGATATTGTGAAGGGCTTTGTTGGTAGCTTATATTAGAAGGATGTACCCAATTCAGATTGTATTGGGGATGTCGGTATTATCTTGAGTTTTGTCCAAAATAGGTTTCCATTGTTTGTTCTTGTTTCTTTTCCTCTCCCAACATGTGACACATATCTGTGCGGTGTCCAATTTGTAAACATACCTCGCAAGCTTGAGAAGATGGTTCCACGCCTTTAGCCTTAGCAAGTTGCATGACTGCTTTTGTCAATTCAACAAGTTTAGTTTTGATTTGAGGTGTACTATCTTCTTTAACCCCATGTGATGTGTCGACATACCACTCTTCTTTTTATCCCAATGCTTTGTGTCTTCTGCTATAGATGTGATCAAGGCTCTAAGCTGACTTGGTGTGTTGTCAAATAAATTTCCCCCACAAGAAGCATTTATCAAACGCCTCTCTAATGGTTCAAGACCTTCACAAAAGTATTGAAGCAGTTGGTGTTCGGATAAACCATGTTGTGGGCATCTAGCACACAACTTCTGAAATCTCTCCCAATAAGTGTGTAAAGCTTCTCTTTTTGCTTGTTTGATCCTGATAATCTCTTTACGTAGCATTGAAGCTTTCAGTTCTGGAAAATACTCATTTAAGAATAATTTTGCAAGATCATTCCAAGTGGATACCGACCCTGGTGGTAGGTAATAAAGCCATTCTTTTGCTGAGTCTTGCAGAGCAAAGGGGAATGCCCTTAGCTTGATTTGATCTTCAGTAATATTATGTGGTTTCATTCCGGAACACACAACATGAAATTCCTTTAAGAACTTGTAAGGATCCTCATTATCTACACCTCGGAAGAGAGGCAATAAATGAATGAGTCCAGATTTAAGCTCGAAGTTCTCCATAGCAGGATAATTGATGCAAAGTGGTTGTTGGATGACATCACGAGTCGCCCACTTCCTAAGTGTTTGTTCAGCTGCCATGGTGTTTATGAAAATATGTACCTGTACTTAAAGATCTTGGAATAAAACAGTTAGAATCGCCGTATCCCGGCAACGGCGCCAATTTGTTGGGTGTCGAATCCAGCAAATAAATAATAAAAATGTGAACCTACCGTACACACACTAAGAATAGTATGAGCGGAAGTAGAGTTCGTGTCCTCAGGGATACGTGTCAACTATTTTATACCAAAAACGTTTTAACACAGTTACTTTGATTGATTATGGGCTAAGGAATGTGGGGGGTTTAACTACAAACTAAAACTTAAAGTAATTTGCAAAAGTAGAAAAAATTTCCAGTGATCCGACACGGCCGTGTCAAAACTGTAAAGGAAATTCCACGCGGCCGTGTTAAGGTTCTGCCAGAAAAACGAAAATTGACATTTTTTTGTATTTTTTTATTATGAAAAAGAGATTATTGAAGACGTTAGTTAAATTATGAAATAAATCAAATATAAAAACTAATTCCAACACTAAGGTAATTTCTTGATTTGATTTGGCTTACGATCATTAACGATTACGGTGCAATGACAATTTTCAATTAATGGTTTGTATCGATACTAGACATCACGCCGTTCGGATATCCCCTCTATCTAATGTCCAATCAATCGCAGTTCGTTGATTGGAGCCAACCCGCTACTCTAAGCTCACGCCGTTCGGATCTTAGTGTGCGGGTTGCAACGATAGAAGTATCGATTATAATTAAACACACACGCCGTTCGGTATGCCTAACTAGATTGTGTGATTCTATAACGAGAATGAATTCATAGACAAACTCAAACCGTTAATTGTTCCTTATATCAAAAAGCAAAACTTGATTAGGGTTTTAAATTTTGAAGAACTTTATTAGAAAAATTAATAAGTTGATCAGGTTTATTAACAATCTAATATATACCGGATTAGATCCGGGTTTAAGATCAAAAATCAAACAAACAAACCACTAAAATAAAAACATCTCATAAACGCTTCACATAAGTTCAAAACGAAATCATAGAAATTGAACCTTAATGTTGAAATCAAAGATTGTTCTAGCCGGATATGACGACTAGATCAATCAAAACTAAAATAAAATAGAAAGTACGAATCGAAAACCAATAAAGAAACCTAAATCGCTATTGCTCCTCGTTGCTTCTTGAACTTGATTCTTCAAAATAATCTCTTCAAAAAATCCTTCCAATGTGCTCCAAGATGCCTCCTTTTTTTTTCTTCTTCTATTTATTCTTCTCCTTTAACTTGCAGATCCACCTTTTTAGGCTTTATTGTTCTCTATCTTCAAAAAAATCTGAAGATAATCATATTCAATAAAAATTCCTAAAGTTTAGGAATTTTTCCTGCACTCTTTAAATTTCAAGATTCTACTTAATAAATAATTTCTTTTAAGTTTTTTTTTTCTCTCTCAATTGAATGCACCCACAAAACAAATCAAAACACACCAAAGTAGATTCCATTCCACAAAACTTCTATTATATAAAATAATTGAAAAATGCATGCAACTAATGCAAAATATATGCTAAAATATACTCTAAAATTATTATAATTTATGACTAAAAATATAACTAACAGCATCTAAATCAGTCTATTAATGATTCAGATGTCTGAATGGTTCAGCACTTAATGGTTCAGACTGTTTGTTTGCGAGAAAATGTCTGAATGGTTCAGACTGCATGTGAATGGTTAAACATTATACTAATGCTAAATGGTTAGAATGTCTAATGCTGAATGATTAATACCTCTTATCTGAATTGATCAGACATTTGTTTGTGAATAGTTAAGTGATATACTAGCTCTTAATGGTTCAGACCTCTTAATAGTTTAAATCTTTTATTGGTTTAGCATTTAATCATTTAGAATTTACCAAACAACCCCTAACTGGATTTAAAAAAATTTATAACCAAGTTAAAATCCGTAATTGAATTCCGACCAGTACCAATTTATGATTTTTCGAGTTCAAGCGACTTATTTGAAATTGGATAAAACATAAAAATTATCGTTTGGAAAATAGTATTAATGCCCCGCGTTACGGTGGAGGACATAAACCATTTCATATAGCACCAATGTCACACACTGTTAGCGACTTTAAACACTGAAAAAGCTCATATTAAAAAAGAAATAAAAACAAAAAAATAAAACTAAACGGAAAGTAGAGGTACAAACGTTGAACCACACGCGTGAAACATAAAACAACAACTAAGTTGATTAGGACCCGCACGTTACGACGGGGACGTTAAATGGGAAAAAATAAGTGTAACAACGTTGAACCACACGTGCCAGTTATGACGTGTTAACTCTCAAAATCTAGACCGTAACAAAAAAAAATTGTAACGATGTGTTCTCGAGTTTACTTAACAACAGAAAAGAAAGGAAACACTTTCTTTTTTTTTGTTTTCTTTTCTTTCCTTTTCTCTTCTTTTCTTTCTTTTCCTTTCTCTTCATTTCCTTCCATTTTGGAAGGATTGAATTTAGCCTTCATTTTCCTTCCATTTCATTTCACTTCTTTTCTTTTATCTACTTAAGTAAACTCGGGAACACAAATTTCTAAAAATCCTTTATTTTCCTTCTATTAAAAAAATCTGTGAAACACAACTATTTTTTCTTTCCTTCTACTTCATTTCTTTTCTCTTCTTAAATGAGACTAGGGAACATAGCGTAAAAGATGAAAATATTTGGGACTAAAGTTGAAAGTAAAAATTTATTGGGGTTAAATTATAAAATATATAAAAGTATTGAGTTTAAAACAAAAAATTAAAAGAAGAATTAATATACATAAGTTGATAATTAGTATTATTTAAATTTAAAATGAAACTCTAACCATGTTTGTTAAAAAAAGCCTCAACCGTAAAAGATCTCTCCATTTGGACGCTTTAGCTGTGCCGAAAAGGAAACATTCGTGTCCCATCACCCATGCCTTCTTACTTAAAGTGGACTCAAAGATAATATGCAAATTGCAATGAGCCACCAACAAATACTATGATATCTAAAATACCATGTTAAAGCCTTTTGATACCATATAGAAAAAAAACGTTCGGACGTATTATTTGGTTACTAATTGTTTTTACAAATATTGTGAAAATTATTTTATGCAGTTACAAAAGATACAAATTGCGAGTGAAACTGCCATCTAAAAATTATAGAATATATCAAAATTCTTTAACTAAAGTTGTAACATAAATAAATAATAATGGTACATGACAAAATCTAATGAAACATTCGAGAAAAGAGAAAATAAGGAGGGTATCATTGGAGGACTACTACGGGTGATGAGGACAGTATCATCGGACGATCGACAATTTTTAACTAAATTGTGACATATCTATGACATATTTGTCATTGTCAAACTCACCAGAATTAAAGACGGCTTTTGTAGTACATCCGACGATTTCAACAACATTAGATGGCTTTTGAGAAAACAATGAGGTTGAGTTTCCTATATATATACATGTATAATCAAACTCTAAGTAATATCTGCATAACTCCATCAATGGCATCTCCTTTAAGACTTCTCTTCTTACTCACCATCACCTATTCTTTCATCTTTAGCGACACTTTAGCAGCTGACTCCAATGATCTCAAGGCACTCGTTTTTTCTAACAAGATAAATATAGAACAAGTTTATATATATGCATCAATTGTTGATAACCATTAATCATCCTGTTTACATTTTATGTGTTTTCAATTATTATCTTTTGGTTAATTAGCATACGTATATTTGTGTTTGTGTTTGTGTTTAACAGACGTACATTGTGTACATGGGTGACCTTCCAAAGAGTAATGATTTCTCCGTAGCATCGCTCCACACCAGCATGCTACAAGAAGTTACTGGCAGGTTAATTATGATTTATTAATTCTCGTAACACCTAGTTATATTAATTTAATTTGTCACCGATACGTTGTTTTCAGATCATTAATGTCAAGATGATTACTAACATCTTTAATGATTTTCGAGCAGCCGGGCATCAAACTCCTTACTTTGGAGCTACAAGAGGAGCTTTAATGGCTTCGTCGCCAAACTAACCGAAGATGAAAAAAACCAAATAGCTCGTGAGTAAATTATCTTAATTTTGATACGAACTAATTACGTAATTATATGACATTAATTACACAAGTTGCATAAAACTATGAAGTCAAGTTAAGTAGTAATGTTACTTAACGTAATTTTTTGGTCAATGATACTTCAAAACATATGGTAACATTGGTACTATTGTTTGACGTAGGAATGGAGGGTGTGGTGTCGGTATTCCCAAGCCAAAAAAAGCAGCTACATACAACTAGATCATGGGACTTCATGGGATTTCCACAGGATGTCAAAAGAGCACCACTTGAAAGCGACGTCATCGTCGGCATGTTGGACACTGGTGTGTGGCCCGAATCCGACAGTTTCAAGGACGACGGATTCGGTCCTCCACCAGTCAAGTGGAAGGGCTCATGCGCTTCCCCTAATTTCACATGCAACAAGTAACTAACATATTCGTTTCATACAAACAAACATATTCAGTAGACCACGCTTAATAGCTATTTGTAACATGTTGATTGCATTGAGCCATGACTATAATAGATTCACTTTATATTTTCATTAATCTTTATCGTCATCTTGTTATTAACATCATAACATATTGGTTATCAGCAAACTCATTGGAGCAAAATACTACAATACTGAAAGTGTAGCCAAATACGAAGAGCTATCAGCAAGAGACACCGAGGGCCACGGCACACACACTGCATCCACCGTAGCCGGGCGTGCGGTTAACAACGCAAGCTTGTTAGGATTAGCCAACGGGACGGCTAGAGGTGGTGTTCCCTCGGCACGTATAGCTGTTTACAAGATCTGTTTTCCCGGGGGTTGTTCAGATGCAGATATCTTGGCGGCTTTTGACGATGCAATTGCGGATGGAGTTGATATCATTTCACTTTCAGTTGGAGGATCTTTCCCTTTTGATTATTTTGAGGATTCTATCGCCATTGGAGCTTTTCATTCTATGAAGAATGGCATTCTTACATCCAATTCCGCTGGAAACAGTGGCCCTTCTCCTGGATCGATTACTAATTTGTCACCGTGGTCGTTATCGGTTGCTGCCAGTAGCATTGACCGAAAGTTTATAACACAGATTGTGTTAGGCAACAATAAGACTTACGAGGTGAAAAATTAGTATCTTTTGATTATGAGATATCTTATATGGATGCTTACATATCAACTCTAACTGTATATGTGTAGGGACCTGCGATAAACACGTTCGATGGTGCGATTCATCCGATAGTTTATGGTGCATCAGTGCCTAATACGAAAAAAGGATTCACACCAGCTGACTCCAGGTAAAATGAACAAATTTCCTTAAAATCGTCAACTTAGAATGACAAAACTTTGGTACAAATGCTAATGAATTACCAACAAATTGCAGATACTGCGAGCTAGATTCATTAGACCCAACTTTGGTAAAAGATAAAATTGTCGTATGCGAGGATATAGGAGCACCCGATAATGTGTTACTATCGGGTGCAAGTGGTGTTGTGATCGATGGTGATTTTGGCTATGAAGATTTCGCCTTCGCTTATCCTTTACCAACAACATATTTGAACAGCAAAGATGGAAGTGCTGTTTTAAGTTACATAAACTCCACCACGTAAGTTTATCAAATGCATTGCTTTTACTCGTAAGTTGTACCCAACATTTATCAATAGACAACTTACAAGTTTTTTTTTGTGATCGTGTTTGATAGAACCCCAAGTGCAAACATCCTAAAAAGTATCGAACCTGTAGACAAAACAGCCCCAACTGTGGTTTCGTTCTCGTCAAGAGGCCCGAACCTAATCACACTAGATCTTCTCAAGGTACATTACATGCATATACATATATAACTCTTTTAACTACTGTTAACCGTTCGTTCTCGTTATATATAGCCTGATTTAACCGCACCTGGAGTGGACATTTTAGCCGCGTGGTCAAAGGGTACAACCGTCACAGGAGAAGAGGGAGACACTCGTGTCGTCCCGTTTAATATTATCTCTGGGACTTCAATGTCTTGTCCTCACGCCACTGGAGCCGCTGCATATGTTAAGTCATTCCATCCAACTTGGTCCCCAGCTGCACTAAAGTCAGCCCTTATGACAACAGCTACACCAATGAGCCCAACCAAAAACCCCGATGCGGAATTCGCATATGGTTCGGGACATATCGACCCATCAAAGGCCGTTGACCCGGGTTTGGTCTATGATGCGGGTGAACAAGACTTCGTGTCATTTTTATGTGGACAAGGTTATAACACCACGACTTTAAGAATTGTCACTGGTGATTCTAGTGCTTGCTCTACAGCCACTAATGCAACCGTTTGGGACCTAAACTACCCTTCGTTTGCTCTCTCGTCGAACCAATCCGGTAGCATCAGTCGATCATTTAAAAGGACAGTTACTAATGTGGGTGCAGCAAATTCTTCGTACAAGGCTAATGTGGTTGCACCATCGGGGATGGTGGTGAAGGTTAACCCGAGCAGTCTCACGTTCAAAGCAGTAGGAGAGAAGCAATCATTTGTGGTGACAGTTGATGCGACTATTGGATCAAGTGCACTTTCAGGCTCGTTGGTTTGGAGCGATGGAGTTCACAAAGTTACTAGTCCGATTGTTGCGTTTCTTTCTTAGATGACATTTTAGTTATTGTTTTCTTGTGGTCAAATAATTAGCACCAGTTAACATAATCAGATAACATAAACTGGGTGTCATTTTTTTATATATAATTCAAGGATGTTAGTGTTGTATTGAAAGACCGCACGTGAATAAAAAAGAATTATCCGTTGTATTTTATGTAACAATGTTTTTAATAATCAAGAAATTTAAGGATATAAAAGGCATATTATATATGTAGATTATATTCCATATAAAAAATGTTTAATTATTATTTTGTTTTTCTTGAAATTTTACATGTGCAATTCGGGTGTGAAAATGACACAATTTTGATTTAAATATTAACCGCCATCGAAGGCAGTTTTTCTACCCCATTCCTATAAATACAAACTAGTTTTATACCCGTCCGGTGGCCGGGTAGTTTAGTGTCATATTATCATTAACATATTTCTTTGCATTCTAAACACAATTAAAATATTTGTTTAAAATAAAAGTACGAACACTGTTAACCTATGAATACAAAACTGAGTCTCCATACTATAAAATCACAACACAATGAAGACACTAAGACAAGTTCCACTAGTAGAATTGATAAATAGTACCTCTACAATTTTTTAAGAGTTGTTGCCATTACTATTTACTACCTTAATAATACCAAAACTTGAAGGGAATGCTCGTAAATGAAACCAATAAAACATACTTAGCACACAATGTATATAAATCTCGGTATGAATCATAAGATGTTACTTTAATAAAAAAAAAGCATTAATGGTCTTAACTACAAAAATAAGCAAAACCTATTTATGAATATTTTTGTTTGTAATATTTAAACTAAAAAATTGAATATGTCCACATCTCCATCGATTGGCAAGGCACCCATGTTCTCACCACTACATATGCAAAACAAAATCACAGATGAAATTAACAACGTAATGTTAATTAATGTTTATGCGTGTAATTGTTAATTAACATTTATGTTGGTAGAATGATTCAAAGCTTAAAATTATGAAGAATTATCCGGCATGAGCATGCCATGGAATATGAAAGGAATGAGAAAATTAAGTGAATAGTTAGGTTCACATAGATAAGTATAAGATATATTGAATTAAAAGATATTTTATGAAGACACAACGAAGCACTATAAGGAGTTCCCCAATGTTTTCAAATTCAAATTTTTTTCTTAGTCTGCTAGCTTCTAGCTCGATTCTTGTACCTTCTGTAAAATCATAAAATACTTTATACATAGAAATATATACATAACTCGAAACTATAAGATAATTTATATACTAGCAACAGTTCTAGAAATATCCTATATTTTTTTAATAAAATAATGAAGAACTTTTCATAATTCTTGAGCAAGAATGAAAATATAAATTTTAAAATAATGAGTGTGTGAAGATCTCATCATATTATAGCAGCCTTCTTTAAACATTTCAAGAATACCAACAACCAAACGATCAGCATTCTCAACCCAAAGGTTATGATTCATACATGCAGATTTTGCCATTGTTTGGATCTATAGAACCAACATGCGAAACTAAATTATTTTATTAATTTTAAGATGATAACAATGAACAATTTCAATAGGCTTATTAAAATTTGGAAAACATGATGACATACCTTCTTTTCTAACATAGAAACAACCTCAATCCTTTTTGTCACCTCCTTGTTTTCCATTTGTTCAACTCTCTTATATCTTGTAATTAATTCTCAACCAGTGTCACATTTGTATTGTCCTTCAAAGGTACCATATGCAAGCTTTCATTGTCATGTTTAGCTTATCCTCTAAAGAACATATTTTACACCAGGCTTCAAACTACCTTCACTAAGAAAAATATATTTGATAAGTTTTATACACTATGTAATTAATAAAATAGAGAGAGTTTAGAGATAAATGAAGTATTAGCATAAGAACCATAAAAGAAGCATGTTAGACATTGGCTATCAGAGGAACCATAATGCAAAAGTTTTTTCAGGGGTTTATGGATTAATGCACACAATAGCTCTATAATGAAATATTTTAAACGTGATGATCATGTAAACATAGGTGTCATCTCCAATATGTTGCACTTGTAAATTAGATTAAAATTGTTTAATTCATGTGCTAACCTAAAACCTTTTGTGTCATTACACAACCTGATTATGTTCATACCTTTCTGTAAATAGTGTTGCGATTGTAATTCGACGACACACAAGCGCTGGTAATTTTATAAAATCAAAATTGTATGCTTTTCTCATGAAATGTCTTACAATCCATAGACAAGTAGATATTCAAAATAGACAAATAGACAAGTAAACAGTATAATAAGAAACAAAACTTGTCTTTCCTCAACCTCATAAAATTTTTCTTATCTGATTCTTCAAATCAAAATTGTATATATTAAACTTCGAATAATACAGTTCAAGAGATTGTATGCATCAAACCCGAACGTCTTTTAGTAATTTTATAAAAACCTCGTAGATCAAAACCCACTTTGCCCCATTCCATAAGCAAATGGGTCAAATATCCATCATTTACAGAAATCCATATGTGAAGGAAAAAAAATTAAAGTGCAACACCTGAAACTCAAAAACTCGAAAGCAGGATCGCTGCCACATGAACTGCATTTAGGCATATCAACTTTTGATGGTCCACCACTTAGCATAGGCCACAATGATATAGATCATGTCTACAATACCTGCAACACTAACAAAATAAAGATTAACATGAATAGGAGATCTCAAATCCTTTTCTTTGTAACTTGTATTAAAAATCCATCTTAAATCAAAAGTTTGGTTTTAATAATTTTTTATAACACCAATGCACTTGTGAATATGTTACAAAAAGTAGATGATATTTACAAACATAAATATACCCAAGTTCATTTTAAGATGCAAAATGGGTAACTTGATAAATTGATTTTCAAGTACATATTAAGATGCAAATGGGAAAACGAAACTCCATATGATGATAAACTTCATATATCTTGAATGTAAGAAACATAAATCCAAGAACTTACCTAATCATACGATCTTCATTCAAATGAGGGAGACCAACATCATTGGCAACAACAATAGCTTTGTGTGCAGACTAAGATGATGGTAGTGAACCAGAGAGGAGAGAACGAAATGTTGGTTCGAAAGCTAATGATACGTGACAAAATCTAAGAACATGCAAGGAAAGGGAAAGGAATGTATCGTTGGGCAATTCAAAATAGTATCATTGGACGATCGACTGTTATTTTCAACTAAAGAAAAATTAGATTTTAATAACCCAAACTATTAACTATTGATTAATATTATTCCCAACTAATAATTTGACCAATATTAATCTCAACTTTCGCTTTTGTCACTAATTACAATCATAGTCTAACTATTCATTAACTTCATTAGTTTTTTATGACGTAACACATGACGTGGCTCGTGATTATGTGATTAAAATAAAATATATAAATATTTCACCTAATTTTCACGTCTCTTTGTATCCAAGCTTCTTAACCAACAACAAAAGCGTTTAGTTAAATAACTTCAAAAAATGATTGTTTACAAAAATTGAGTAATAGTCAGACAAGGATTGTTATTAGTAACAAAATCAAAAGTTAAGATTAATAATCGTTAAATTGTTAGTTGAGATTAATATTGGTTAATACTTAATAGTTTGAATTATTAAAATTCAATTTTTTTTAACTAAATAACATATTTAATATTGTCAAACACAGCATAATTAAAGACGGCTTTTGTAGTACATTCGACGATTTCAACAACATTGGATGATTTTTGAGAAAACAATGAGGTTGAGTTTCCTATAAATATAAATATAAGTATATAAGTATAAATATAAATATATCCCCTATATATACATGTATAATCAAAGTCTCAATATTATCAGCATAACTCCACCAAATGGCATCTCCATTAAGATTTATCTTCTTTCTCACCGTCATGTATTCTTTCATCTTTAGCGACATTTTAGCAGCTGACTCCAATGATCTCAAGGCAATCCATTTTTCTAACAAGATTAATATATCATATGCACATATATACCAAGTTTGTATGTGCATAAGTTGTTGGATAATCAAAATGGTTAATTTTATGTGTTTCAAATCATTTTCTTTTAGTTAAAATACTCATTATTGTGTCTGTGTTTGCGTTTGGCAGACATACATTGTGTACATGGGTGACCTCCCAAAGAGTAATGATTTCTCCGTGGCATCACTCCACACTAGCATGCTACAAGAAGTTACTGGCAGGTTAATTGTTATTTATTAATTTCTTATAACACCTAGTTATATTTGTCACTAAAAGTTGTTTCAGATTATTTATGTCAGGATGATCACTAACATCTTTAACAATTTTCAAGCAGCCGAGCATCAAACTCCTTACTTTGGAGTTACAAGAGGAGCTTTAACGGCTTCGTCGCCAAACTAACTGAAGATGAAAAAAACCAATTAGCTCGTGAGTAAATTATCTTAATCTTATTATACACCAATCACATAATTATATGACACTAAGTAACACAAGTTACAAAATTTTTAAAGTCAAGTAGTAATGTTACGTCATAAAAGTTTGGTCAATGTTACACCGTCTATTTTCTATTTTTATGTGAGTGAGTCATGTCCTATATTATAGGGGATGGTTATAAGTAGTTGTGAGTGAATGAGATGGATAATTTATGAGGGTTATATCTTGTTTCTTTATATTTGGAGAAACACGGTACAACCCGCATAAATTTTTTAATATTTTTTAAAATGGTTGTAAGTGGATGAAAGAAAAAAAAAATATGATAAAAATATGAAAAAGTATAATTTAATTAGAAAAGAAAGAGAAAAAAATAATGATTTTTAATGTAATTATAAAAACGGAGATAATGATGGATTGTGAATGCTCTATAACATAAAATAAGGGTATTCAACGTTTGATGCAGGGATGGAGAGTGTGGTGTCGGTATTCCCAAGCCAAAAAAAGCAACTTCATACTACAAGATCATGGGACTTCATGGGCTTTCGTCAAGATGTCAAAAGAGCATCACTTGAAAGTGACATCATCGTCGGCATGCTAGACACCGGTGTCTGGCCGGAATCTGACAGCTTTAAGGACGACGGATTCGGTCCTCCACCAGCCAAATGGAAGGGCTCATGCGTTTCCACCAACTTCAAATGCAACAAGTAATTAACAAACATACCCAATAGATCTCACGTATAATAACTATTTGCAAGTCTGAAAGAGTAGAGTATAGACAAACATTTAAGAAATAGAGAGGCTATTGATCACCCTTGCTCCTAATAGATCCACTTTTTAATTTCATTAGTCTTTATCATCATCTGATTATTAACATCATGATATGTTGATCATCAGTAAACTCATCGGAGCGAAATACTACAACATTGAGAGTGAAGCCAAAGATGAAAAGCTGTCAGCAAGAGACATTAATGGCCATGGCACACACACTGCATCCACGGTAGCTGGACGTGCGGTTAAAAACGCAAGCTTGTTAGGTTTAGCCAAGGGGACGGCTAGAGGCGGTGTTCCTTCGGCACGAATAGCTGTTTACAAGATCTGTTTTGAGGGTGGTTGTTCAGATGCTGATATATTGGCAGCTTTTGATGATGCAATTGCGGATGGAGTTGATATCATTTCACTTTCAGTTGGAGGATCTGACCCTTATGATTATTTTGAAGATTCTATCGCCATTGGAGCTTTTCATTCTATGAAGAATGGAATTCTTACATCCAATTCCGCTGGAAACAGTGGCCCTTCTCCCGGATCGATTACTAATCTGTCACCTTGGTCGTTATCGGTTGCTGCTAGCAGTATTGACCGAAAGTTACTAACGCAGATTGTGTTAGGCAACAAAAAGACTTACGAGGTGAGATATTATTAGGTTAAAGGGAAAATTAACCAAATAGCCATTTGAATATTTGATTTTATCCAAATAACCTTTGATTTTTGGGTTTCAATTTTAGCCATTTGACTAGCGCATATCTCCACGTGGTGATACCAAAGCATAAAGATATCGCCCACGTGGCAACTTTTTTTTGTTAGAGATATGCCGGAGATCAATGGCTTATATGTATCGTCAGAGATACCGTGACATTTCTGTATCGCCGGCAATAGTCCTTTTAAAAATTTTAATTTTAATGTTACTAATATTATTAATATACTTAGTATTATTCATCTAAAAATTCACATTTTAAATTTACGTAGTTAATATGTATGTTAAATACTAAAAATTAGTAGATAATATCTCAATAAAAGAATTTTAATGTTATTTTTAGCAAACTTGTGTACGTTCTACTTTGTAAGCTTTTTGTAACGAATCCCACCGCATCCGAAACGAATGCTAAACTCATGTGTGTGACCAAAATAATAATTGGTTGGTTTAAACTCTTGCACCATGAAAAGCGAAATTTTTTGTCGGTTTTTTATTTTGATCGGTAATTGAAAATGTTTTTTTTTTAAATTCGATTGAAGTTAGTTGTTTGTTGATTTTCAATTGAAACTTATTATATTATTATTTCAATTAATTCAAAGGACACACATTCCAACGAATGAAGATTCCATCCGGCGATACCAAACCAACCGTCGATACAGGAGATACCAAATTGATACCGGCGATACCAAATTGAATGTGTATCACCTGGTGTCTTTTTTTTTAATTTAGCAATACCACATGGGTTACGTATCACTGACTTGGTAATACGGAGATACCACATGGCTACGTATCGCTGAGTCAGCGATATCTGATGATGTGTTATTTTCTAATTAGTTTAAAATTTTGATAAATCAAAAGTCAATGGCTATTATTGTAAAATTCAAATGGTCAATTGGTTATTTTTTTAATTTTCCCTAGGTTAAATCACGACTAAGTTGTCGTCGTTTTTACCAAAATAAACATTGATTTTCTTATTTCTACCGTCCTCATTTCAAATTAACCAACAGAGAACGTCAAGTAAGCTTTACCAACTAAAAAACTTTATATGTGTAGGGGCCTGCGATAAACACATTCGACGGTAAGATTCGTCCAATAGTTTATGGTGCATCAGTGCCTAATACTAAGAAAGGATTTACACCAGCTGAGTCTAGGTAAATCGAATGAATTTCCTTACAATTAAAGTGAGATAATTTTGATGCAAATAGTAATGAATTAACAAAGAATTGCAGATACTGTAAGCCAAATTCCTTAGACCCGACTTTGGTAAAAAATAAAATTGTCGTGTGCGAGGGTATTGAACCGTCGGAAAATGCTTTACTATCGGGTGCAAGTGGTGTTGTGATCGACGGTGATTTTGGCTATGAAGATTATGCCTTCAATTATCCTCTACCAACAACGTATTTGAGCAGCAAAGACGGAAATGCTATTCTAAGTTACATTAACTCCACCAAGTAAGTCTACCAAATGCATTGTTTGTATTAGAAAGATGGTAAAATACTCAATAATATTATTGAACAGTTAGGTTACAATATATAAAAAACAAGTAACACTAAATACCTAACTGGTACTTTAGGCTCATTATAATCAAACCCTATAATATATTCTAATCATTTGATTGTACCCAACATTCATCAATGGACAAATTACAAGTTATAGTTTTTTGTGATTGTGTTTGATAGAACACCAAGAGCAAACATCCTAAAAAGTATTGAACCTGTAGACAAAGCAGCCCCAACTATAGTTTCCTTCTCGTCAAGAGGCCCGAACCTGATCACACTAGATCTTCTAAAGCCCGATTTAACCGCACCTGGAGTGAACATTTTAGCCGCGTGGTCAAAGGGTACAACTGTCACAAGAGAAGAGGGAGACACCCGTGTTGTCCCGTTTAATATTCTATCTGGGACTTCAATGTCTTGTCCTCATGCCACTGCAGCTGCTGCATATGTTAAGTCATTCCATCCAACTTGGTCCCCAGCTGCACTAAAGTCAGCCCTTATGACAACAGCTAAACCAATGAGTCCAACCAAAAACCCCGATGCGGAATTTGCATATGGTTCTGGACATATCGACCCATCAAAGGCCGTTGACCCGGGTTTGGTCTATGACGCAGGTGAACAAGACTTCGTGTCATTTTTATGTGGGCAAGGTTATAACACCACGACTTTAAGAATTGTCACTGGTGATTCTAGTGCTTGCTCTGCGGCCAATAATGCAACTGTTTGGGACCTAAACTACCCTTCGTTTGCTCTTTCGGCTAAGCAATCTGGTAGCATTAGACGAAAATTTAAAAGGACGGTTACTAATGTGGGTGCACCAGCTTCTTTGTACAAGGCTAAAGTGGTTGCACCATCAGGGATGGTGGTGAAGGTTAAACCGAGCAGCCTCTCGTTCAAAGCAGTGGGAGAGAAACGATCATTTGTGGTGACGGTTGATGCGAAAATTAGATCGAATATGCTTTCGGGTTCGTTGGTTTGGAGTGATGGAGTTCACAAAGTTACCAGTCCAATTGTCGCATTTCTTTCTTAGATAACATTTCATTGTGTTGTTTACTTTTGGTCAAATAATTAGGTCCAGTAACAACTGGGTGTCAATTTTTTCACTTATAATTCAAGAATGTTGGTGTTGTATTGAAAGGCCGCACGTGAATAAATAAAGGTGTTATCTGTTGTATTTTATGTAACATTGTTTAAACAATAAATATTTCACGAAACAAAAGGCATATTGTTTAGGTTATATTCACACGTCCACTTTTTTCAATAAATGTAAGTATTACAAAAAATCTAATGGCATATGCCATTTGCCAAAAGTTTGGTGAGGAATTGGATAATGATACTTCTAAGGGGCTGTTTGTTTTCGGCTGACCCGGCTGACCGGCTAACTCGGTCAGCGGGTCAGACCGTTTTGATTTCGGGAAAATGGCTAGCTGACCGGGTCTCATTGCTGACCCAGACCTGAAAATCAAAGATGCTAACCCAGCCACAATCCTCGGCCACCCTCACAACCCTCCACAACCTGATTTGTTCACCTCCACAACCCTTGGCCACCCCCACAATCCGACCCACAGATCCCCGAAGCAGCGATCCTCGGAGCAACAGATCCCCCGAGCAGCGACCCCCGGAGCAGCAGCCCCCTCAGCGACGTTGGTGGAGATTGGGTCTCCGGCGAGGTGGTGGTTGGTTTCTGGCCGGTGACGGTGGTGGTGTTGTAAGCTCCGGTGATGAGTTGGAGGAGATCGTTGAGTTGCCGAGTTTGAATGGTGGTGGTGCTGTGTGTCACACCCCAACCTTGACGGCGGAAACGTCGAGATGTGAGGGTTACGATTGTTCACAGCCACATAACGCTATTTATTAAATCCAAATATATTAACCATAAGATTCAATTGTAACATTACAAGCAAAAGTTTCAACAAAGAATACATCATGTACAAATGCTACAAACAACATGATCATCCATTTTATCTCTAGGTCCAATCCTAGATGTGATAAGCTTCAAAGAGTAGAACACATACTTGAGGTGTTCCTGAAACATGTTAAAAATAAAAGGTCAACATAAAAATGTTGGTGAGCATTCCATAGTTTTTAATACATAAATTATATAAAAGTTGGCAATTCAAGTCATAAGTTAGTGAATAAAGTGATTAGGGATGTTATGAACAATGCAACAATCAAACCTCGACAAAGTTTTACAAGTCTCAAACGTTTACAAGATAATACGATCAGCTAAGTGTACTTGGATCAACCAAAGCAGGCTTGTCTGGCCCATAGATCTATGACTTCGCTGGGCTAGCAATAGTTAATGATTGTACATATCACGCCATAACATGGTAACCACAAAAGTTCAACTAACCACAACTTTGCATGATGAATTGCCATAAAGATTACAAGTCTCAAATAAGTTTACAAGTGCAATGATAATAAGTTAACATGTTTCACCCCAAAATGTGAAAATAAGCAAAAAGGGGTATGGAAATACTCACATGGAAAACTCACAATAATAGTGATGGTTGTAGAGTACATAAGAAAGCTTGGATGTTTAAGAGTAAAAGGTGATGTCCTAAATGATAAAAAGAAACAATAACTTGAGTTTGGGATTCATTACGAGAAGTTAGGACGCTTAGGAATACCAATAAGCGAAAGGTAGATTGATAAACGATTATTGTACCAATTTTAGATTCTGGACAGAATGTTTGATACGTGTTTGAACAGGTTTTTAAAATAGCAAACGGTTTCATAAAATTATAAAAATTTATACTTGACTAGTTCAAAGTCTCCCGGACAACTTTCATTCAGAAACAATTTTATGAAAAGATCTTTAAATAGCTCAAACAAGCAGCACAAGACAGAAGGTGCTGAAATGCGCACTTATCTTGTAAAGGCTATTGTTGAGTCGTCCAATTGAGTTTGAAGACGTATAAACTGTCGTTGAAAAGTTAATTCAATGAACTTAATATTGGAGTCTGATTTTACTCAAATTTAGTTTGTTATGATCAAGTTATGGTCGGTTGAAGTAACATTATATTCTGCCAGAATTGTAGTAAGGCACTTATGTGCACTTTTAAAATCGTTAAAGCATGAAACGGGTTAGATATTTTATTATGTCAATATATGGTATATTAGTATTTATTTGAGTTATAAAAATATTCTAATACTTTGGCTTAGCCATCATTTAGAACAATAATCTTGTTGAATAACCGAATGCGGCGGCATAGCCGTCCATATGCAAACGGGATTCTTTGTTTATGTTAGTATGTTGTTAGCTTAATTTAGGGATGTTAGTGATCGTTATAAGGTTAGTGATTATTAAAATGTTAATGATTAAAATAAATAGAGATTTAGTAGAAGAAAGAATAATAGTAAGAACATAAAGTCATGAAAATAATTGGATGGTAGGATGATTAAAATGTATAATATAAAAGCAATAAAAGATTACCTTAGTATTAAGAGTTCTTGAAATCTCTTGTAAAATAAAATTCTTCAAATTGTTCATAACTAATAGATGAAAGAAAGATATGAGAGTGAGATTTTTAGAGAATGAGCAAATGAAAAGTGAGGCCTAAGCCTTGCTTTTATACTTGAGGTTAGGAGGAGGTTATGAATGGTTTAATGGTGATTTATAAGTCTTTTAAAAGGGGGTTATGATTGGAATTTGAAATAAATATAAAATTAAATAATTTAAATAAATAAAAGAATAATTATAATTTAAAATTTAAATTCTTGAAGACTCTAATTTTAACAACTTTTTTTTATAAAATATTTATAGACTTTATAAAACCAATTTGAATAATCAATCAAATTATTTATTTGTTAATCTTTATAACTTTTACAAAACTTATAAACTTTATAATTTGATTATTTATTTTCAGTATTTAAAATTCATAATTGCTAATAAAACTTTATATAAGTTTATTAAAATTCATTTTATAACTTTATAAGTTTTAATAAGTCTTTTCCATTTAGTTATTTTTTGTAACATTTAATAAACTTTATAATTTTATGAAAAATAATTATTTATCAATCAATAAGTTGATTACATATTTAATGTATTTGATCCATTTATTAAGTAAATTAATAGTGGAAGCTCAAAATGAGTTCGGGTTTGGGTTTTAACTTGGAAAAATGGCGGATGTTACACTGTGAGCTCCGGTGTGTGATTCTTATGATTGATTTGTGTATGATTATTATGATTTTGTTTTTGATTTAGTAGTTGATTAAGATTGTTACGTAAATACTGAATCGATTTAGTTCTAGTCAGATACTGAATCAAACAGCCAAGTTTCAGTCAGATGCTTACCCAATCAGAACTTCTAACTGGATCAGCTTCTGACTCAGTCAGATCTTACTCAGTCAGTGTAATCAAACAGCCCCTAACACTCATGTAGTGGTCGTGTAGTCTAACGTCAAATATGAAAGCAGTGTTATCATGCTGATATCTATAAAGGAACGAGGATATTGGTGCATCAACCACAAATCATTTTTCAAATTAACTTGAATGTGGTAACGACTAGTGGTGTACAAATCAGGTTGAAATTGTGTTTGAAACCGGTTGGGGTTGGGTCAACATAGTCAACCATTTTTTAATTGTTTCGTGTTGAAACCGGTTTAACTGAGAGATGACCGTATTTAAATCAAGTTAAAAACGGTTCGATGCGGGCCGTACCAGGTTGAGTCCGGTTTCACCGAATAGAGTTAGAAACCGCTATCAAACCTATGAGTTAGATTGGGTTGGAACCGAGTTGAGATGAAACTGTTTTGGCAACTGGTCAAATTGTCGGTTTCTTTTGTTAAAATGGTTGTTTTTTTCCATCTCTAGTAACAAAAATACAATCATAAACATTTACTTGATCATGAATGCAACTGTCTTAAGACTAAACTGAAACCTATGACAAATATACTTTAATTGGGTTTCGATTTTGGTGATAACCGCAATGGAGAACTGCCCATAACTGGGCTGCTTCAACCCCTTTTTGAACTGCTACAGCCCATTTTAATTCACACCCCCTTCCAACTTGTGGGCCTCTGATTGTCTTCTCATGGGCTACCAAATAAACCCACATGGATGAAACAAGTACTTAAGCCCATATGAATCCATCTAGTTAACCCATTTAATTGTTGTTAATTTGCTTGATTATTATTATTTTTTTGCTTAATTATGCGATTTAGTTAATTGTGTATTGAGACCGATAATATAAAATGATCAAAAGTAATATATCATATACTACTATTAACGAAATTTAGCAAATATTTAGCATGCAGATACGAGGAGACAATATGAATCGATCAGTACCCAACGATATTTTTTATATTTCAAAGAGTTCAACATTATATTCGTTGTTTAATATCTATTTACTGAATTTTATGTAAACAAAATACATCTTTAACTTTATCTTAAAGTTAGTTTTTTTGTAGGGAAAGAAAAAAAAGTAGTTATATTTTTAAGATGAGATAAGAAAATTATACACTATCGTTTATGAACCATTGGTTAGTCGTTTTACTCTGCCTTTAGTTTGATATCCTAGGACAACTATTAGGCCTTGTCCCCCCTGTACGAGGGCATCTTTGATGCTTGATGATTGATAAGTTTTACATTGACCAACCTACACAATTAGGGTTTAGTTATCTTGGCCCCTAGTATATATAATGTTTTAATTCACCGCGTCTCATTTGAAATGTTGTCGTCATGGTGTTGTAGCCTAGTTGTATTGACAATTGTGTTTCATAAAAGTAGCGTGATTTAAATTCTTGCAAATGTAATGTTAGGTAATTTTAAAAGTAAAAAAAATTGTTGTTTAGAACATTTTTTTGAAATGTTGTCGTTCTGTTAATGTGGTTCGGACCGTCAAGTAATGATTGACTCATTAGAGTTGTACCCAATTACTTCCTTAAAAACAAGAAAATAACTTCAATTCTCCTCTCCTCCCCTTTGCATTTCTACGGCAACTCACTCTACCTATCTCATACTATATTACATATAATTTACATGACACAGACAAATTTACATGTGGAAGGATGCACATCTAACTTGATCGTAGGAGGTGGTTCTCAAGGCTCGGCCTTGCTACCAATTTTAACGATTCACTCTGTTGTTTGCAGCTCTAGATCTGGTTAGAAAGAACAAAAAACTACACGCTATTATTATCGAGGCCACTCCAAGTCGGTGATGATTATCTTGTTGCACTACTACTAATGTTCTAGTCCAGCTAGGAGAATCTATGTAGCAACAATAAACATGTGCATTATGCACTTACTTGGAATTTATGAAAATTTTTAATGGGCCAAAGAGTTATCTTTTCTTTCTAAAAGGGGTGAAAGATGCACGGGAACAATATAATTATGGAACATTAAAATAATTTTCTTATGGACCCCAAGCTATGTTGATATATGAAAAAGGTTCTTAAACTTGAACATTACACATATCACTCATTTGCGATTACAACCTTTTGTCACTTCGATACCCCATGAGGGCATGTTTACTCTCAAAAGATATGGTTTGCCAAAATCCACTTTAGAAGATAAACTTTTATATTTTCCTTTAAAGCTTTTCCGTAAACTTAATCTAAAACATTATCATAAGCTATCTTCTTTCCTTTGGATTATGGCATTTTTTATATTGTAGATGATAAGAAGTTCATAAAGTAAAAGTATTTCTTATCTAAATCACATTGTAGAGATGAAGTACTTGTAGTATGTTTAGTATCAATAAAGCTATATTTTAAAATCTAGATACCAGAATAACAGAAAGCATATTAAAAAGTGATATCTATCATGTAAAGTAAAGTTACTCTTAACACTTCTATAATCAAATTAAATGAGTAGATTTATATCATTTTAGTAATTTGTACGGTGAATTAAGGTTAGACCATAGATTTTTCATCGGTGAAAGCCCCTACACACAAAAACAATGGTCCATGACAAAGGCATATTCAAAGAGTCGTTATCAACTGGGATATTTTAGCGAAAACCATTAAATGTTTTGATGTTTTTCGGGTAACAATAACCTTGAAAATGCCATATGAGTTGACAAATGATACGTCCAAGACCACAAGACTATATTCTTTGTCCAAATAATATCTCAATAACATTCTACAATGATTAGACAGGTTTCGAGGATGACCCACAAAGAATCCGATACACAATCCATCAGTTTTTACTTTGTGTTGGACCATATCTTTCTCTCACATATAGTTAAAGATAAGCTCAAGAAGAGGGTGAAACGAGCAGCTAATACGAGTCGATCTAGCCGTATAGAACTATAGATATAACAAGACGGGTACAACATGTTGAATGGTTAAGGTCCAGTAGAATGTTTGAAAGCTTAAAACAAATAGAATCGGGAGATAAGGGCGAAGTGGGGTCTATTAATTTATTGGTGTCGCCATGAATTATGGGGAATCATGAGCCCAAGTTGGGTAGGAGAATTAGCAATTTATTTTCCAGATTTTTTAACGTGGGACAGACCTTGGTCTAGCGGCTACATGTGATGTGATCAGCGGAGACATGCAGGAAGATATTAGACAATTTGGTTTATTAATAACAACACACAAAATATGGCACCGGACGCGTGTATAGTTGTGTCACTGTAGTTTACTAAATGTTGTTATTTCCATCCACTCCACTAACTCTGTTAAATATGGAGATATTTTAGTTTTTTTCAACACTCTAATTATTCAATTGAAACTAAAAAACATATGAAGCGACTAGTGAGACCGAGCACTTCGATTTAAAAACTTCGATCAACTCTAAATCATGTTGTTCGATTGAGGTCTGCTGTGAGATTTCAATTAATCTTCACATTTTGTTCTAACGTGTACTTTTATCCAATTGAACTCTGCTTTTGTTACGCTTTGTTAGATTGAAGTCTGCTATTATCGTGTTTAGGGCTTAATTGAATATTAATTAAAATGTGACAACAATAGATCTCAATCGAACAACGGTGCATGTTCGAACAAATCGTGAAAATCAATTAAAATCACACATCGGACCTCAATCGAACAACATGAATTAGCGTTAATCAAAGCTTTTAAATCGAAGCATCCGGTCTCACTAGTCCCTTCATAATTTTTTTGTAGTTTTAATTGAATATTAATTGATTAATTTATTTTAATTGGATAATTAGGGTGTTTAAAAATACTAAAATACCCTCATATTTAACGGAGATCTTAATGAAGTTAGTTGAGTTGATGAAAATAACAATATTGGTAAACTACAGTGACTGAAATGACAAAAATAAAATAAAAATTAAATTAAAATAGCAAATTCAACCAAACGTCAGAAACAAAAATAATATTTTATTCTTTTGTTTATACATATTCTCACAATTCTTTATTTATAGCGGTTGGAAACCTCTGAACCTAGGCTAGAAGATACAAGCATGGGTTAATAAAGTTTCTTACAATATTTAGCATACAAAAATCTGCATGGGGCCAATCATATTTAACAACTTTTTTCTCCAATCATGGTTCTCTTATTTTATTTGTTTCTTACAATATTTAGCATAAAGTTTCTTACAATATACCTCTTTACGTAGTAAATATATACAACCATCAATTAAAATTCTAGTAGTAAAATGATATATTTTTTGATAAATGTTATGAATTTAAATCTTACGATATGTAATACGATGATTTTAAGAGTATAACAGGGATAAAATATGTATAAAACAGTCAGGTTCATTAAAACTATAACCGTCTTTATCAGGTTAGCAATACTTGAATTTTTTTATAAATGAACTTTTAATAGTCAGCGAAGGGCGCATATTTGATGGGTCAAATGTCATCTTCAATAACATGTTGTGATCCCTATAAATAACCCCCACCCCCCCTTTCATTTTCTCCATCAAACAAACCTCTTCTTTCCTCATCTCCCCTGCTACTCTCACTCTGTTCTCCTCTGCTTTCGCCTTCTCGACACGAGTTTTCGTGTTCATCGATAATCAATCAAAATCATATTGTAATTGAAGGATCCTGCAAAGAATTTGGAATCAATTTCATTAACATACTGTCACATAATCAACTGATAATGGATCACATGAATCATCAATCTGGAGGTTCTTCTTCATCTTCTTCGTTCACCGAGAATCTCTTTGGCCCGAAAGATTCATCCTCCACTGCATCGGGCCTTTTTAGCTCTGTTTTTGGCCCCTCCTCCACGGTATCCTCTTCCTTTCGACTCTGTTTTTTGTTATCGATTTAATCAAAAACTAAATCTTACTAATTTCATCAACTCATAACGAAATCACAGAATCAATAGCTATACTTTATAATCTGTTTGTTTTCATATTATATTTTAACAATAATTTGCTTACGATATGTTTATTTCAGGGTTTAGGAAGAGACCCATCACACTCTAAGAACAGAGGATCTCCCAAAAAGCAGGAATTTGCAGGTCCATATGGAAGTGCCAAACCTCCAACACAAGGTTGGTAATAAGATATTATTATTATTTTATTAATGAAAAAGTTATTGGAATGTAATGACTAATTAGATAATCTTTGTAGATTACAAGACTCAAAGAATCATTGGTGAAAAAGATGGAAATCCTGTATACCAAAATGAAACAGCAGAGCCAAGCTATCTGAGTTCATCTATTTACTATGGTGGCCAAGAAGTTTACGCACCAAATACGCATACCAATCGCCCTCAGCATGTCGTAAGCTTCTTCGCCTTTTAGACTCTTTGTTACGATTTAAAGTTACAAGCTTGAGAACTAACAATGTCTTCATGTGTGTTGTAATTGATCAGTTCAAGAAAGATGGTGGTGATGATGATCCAAATGGGAGCAGTGCTTCAAGGGGAAACTGGTGGCAAGGTAACAAATTTTTGAAATATAGTTTGATGCATGAATATTGCTAAACTACTCCTTATGTTTATAGAATAACATAATTCTGTAATATATTATGTATTATTAATCAGTTATATAGTTATTTCAACTCAGATAAAGATCGTGTGTTCATTGTTTCTACAGGATCTCTCTACTACTAAATGTGTTTTCATGTCTAAATGGGGAGTTATCAGTTATGGAGTAACAAGACTGTAAATGATCCTAAAGTTTCGCTAAAACTTAGATCTATCATTACCGTGTCTTAATTTAACTTAAAGATGTATACTGGTTGATATCGATATGCTTGATCAGGGTCCTGATGTCTAGTTGTCTAAAGGCTTTTTTTAGTGTCTTAACAAGTGGTCACTTGCAGTTGAATGTATCTTCAACCACCTTTAATGGTCTATCTATGGAATATGTAAACCTTCTTATTAGTTGGTTTTCTACTAGTAATATACCATCTTTTGAATGTGCCACTAATGTTAGGTATGTTATATCATTCTTTTGAAAGATTATATGCAATTTTAGGTGCATTCTATTCATTTATATCGAAAGTTGTATCATGTATGAGATAATGATGTAATATGCTCCAATAATCCTTTTCTCTCTCTTGCCATAATAATCCTTTTCTCTCTCTTGCCATACACGGATTTGTTTGCATCATTCTCCCATAATATGCACTTTGTTAGGTGCATCTCTAGTGTTGTTAGAAGTCAAAATTCCAAAATAAGAAGCAACTAATAATTACAAAAAGAAAGAAGCCTCAAAATTAAATTATTGATCCATGGTGTGGGCACAAGTGTGGATGATGAAACTATAGTTTTTTTGGAGGCCTAAGATCATTTATCAAGAGGGACTTCACTGAAATGGTCATGATTTGAGCTATTTTATGAGTTATTTTAATTTTTGTCTTATTTTTAGATTTTGTTGGACTTTACATTTGGCCCAGGTTTTGACCCATTTATGTTTTGTGGCCCGTTTTATTTTTGTTTTGTTTCTTTATATGCATGTAAGAGATTGGTGGAATAATCATTGAAGTTTATAAAAAAAAACCTTTGTTTTCTCTCTATCACAGTGTGTGTTAGTGTGAATTTCTGATTATCGGCATTCTTTGTGAATCAACGATAGTTAGAAGAATTGTTCCTGGTATTCTCGTTGAATCAACAGGTTCAATTATTTATCTTTCTGTTTCTGACTGCATCAATACACTACATCATCATAAGGACGGGTCTTGAATTAACTAATAAGGTTGCTTATTTGTGATTTTAAGGTCACGAGTTCAAGTTGAAAACATACATTAAATGTAAGATATGTCTGCATATATTCGCAAAGCGATTCGACCCCTCATTGGACTGTTCGCTAATTAAGAGTTAAGTCAAACACTAGATATGTCATTTTATGTACACGACACCATCTTACATGCACATTTGGTAGTGCATACTTTACTTCTTACAAATCGCCTTCCAACCTATAAAATGTCTAAGGTCTTATAAAATGAAACGGATCAAAATGGTCAAACGGATTGAAAGACAACAGAATATACAACCTTTTAAGTGTTTTGTAGTCGTATCTCTTTCATTAAGTGTAAAATTAATTCAAGACAAGTACCATAAATAATGAAAAAAACAATACGATACATTTTTTACTGGAATTATGTAAACCATCAATATTATCCATAATCACTTTTTTAATCAACAAACACACTGATTATACTACATATACTCTACTCATTAAATCACAACAAAATCGCCAAACTATCCCCTGTATCCCAAATGGAGTACTTTTAAAGATTCTCTCTTTTGCATCGAGTTCCAACTCACCAAGGAAACATCTAGATAATGGATTCTTATAGTTCTTCTTACCTTTTTCATAGCTTCTACATTTTATATAATGTAATATAAACTACTTATACTATTTTAACAAAACTAAATATAAAGAAGCATAATTCTATGCTATCCAGAAAAATTCCTTTAAATAGACTTCTTTATTTTTTGGATTTTGAAAGAAAATGGAAAATTTGGGTAAGGTTTTATAAAAAGAAAAAAAAAAGTTATTAAGACTTTTACAAGTGGATTACAACTCCTCCACACTTTTGACTCATTTAGATAAACAAATTTGCTGCATTAGGGTTATCTAATTTTAAATGTGTGTGGGTTAGGATTGTTATGTTTGATATAAATAAATATATTTGTCGTGTTTAGGTTGAACGATTCAACCCATAAACCTGTTTAATTAATTGTCTTTCTATATTTAAAATTTTATCTCAACTATATAATATTTAAATATATTATACAATATCTAAATTAACTCATTTAGATTTCTATTCTTATTCCCTTAGCTTCAAAATAGTTACTTTTCTTTATATTATATTAATTTATACGTTATTAGAAGAAAATAGTTATCAAAATAAATTAAATATAAAATCAAACGATGACACAAAAAATAATTTGTGAGATGGAGTGATTTGGTTGAGATAGTTTCTAAGGCACTTAGTTTTTAGATGTTGTTAATGTGTCAGATGACTAGACGAATTCTAGAGGTTTTTAAGTCTGTGCACGACAAATATACTTAAATATAGTTAACACTAGAAAATCGAACATAATCTTAAATTGTGCTAGACCGTCACGCATCATTGACATCTGAGGCCGGATCCAAGATGGGCCCCACTACCTGTCTTTTCCGGGTTGTTCCACTTCCATGCTCATTCAACATCCACATCCAACCATGTTGGAATATATAACACTCGCGTATATGTGCCATAAAAAGAACTAGCATGGTATCTTCTTTAAAGCAATCTTTCAATTCTTCCAACAAATTGCTATCAAGAACCAGATTCATTCCACCATCTTAAAGTAGCAAAAAAGTCTAATCCAAATACCAAATTGCATTCCCTTTTTTATATTACATGAAAGTTGACCATATAAAAGTCAACACAAGAGAAACAACAATTTATTACCAAAAGACACCAAACAACATGAAAGTTATCATGACATACTAAACACATGAACATAAACCCTTAGCTAGAAAACAACCACCCAAGGCACACTTCAAACTCACTGGTACAACTTCCATGTAGTCTTCACGCTTTCAAGGCAACGTATAAGCTGCAAAGCACAACGTACAAGTATGTCAGCGTAAAGAAAGAAGATCATATAAAATCAATGGAATGAAATGAAATGAAACGAAACGAAACTAACCTCCGCATTGATAACCAACAGGGCGGTCAGCGATGTTGCACCGCTTTGGAATGGTCATTGCAATCTCCGGCTTCACACCAGAACTTTTAGCAGTATTAGACAGCATAACTGCACACAGACATTTAGGATTTTGGCCCAACTTCTTCACTGCAGCACAGCAACTGCCAGAAACCGAGGCGTGCTCATCTTGTGCAGCCGATGCACAAGGCGCGAGCTTGAACGCTTCCATATCAGGGTTTGCTTTTCCACACTCACCGGCTCCATTGACTTCGCCCAACCCTGCAATCACAAGAGCCACAAGAAAGCCCAACAGGCATATGTTCTTCATTGAAGCTTCCATTTATTTTTTTTTCTAAGTTTTTTGTCTCCTTAAGAGAATGCAAGAATCACTTGCAGGTGCATAGGGTTTTATACTAGTTTAGCTAGTATTGAAGTTGCTTACACGTAGTTTACACTATCTTTAATGGTGGAAGAACCTTCAAGAACTTGCACCACTAACACTATTAAAATTAAACTAAATATATGAGTTAATTGTGGTAGAACAATCATTATATCTTTTCACTATACAGATGTCAATACAAACCCTCAGTTCACCAACCCCATTATCCTTGAGAAATAAGAACTTTGATATATAAACACTTCCCATTTCACAAAAGCAATCATTTATCACCGAAAGCATATGCAAGAACAATTTGTATTATTAAACTTCAAACACAACTACAAAAACTAAAGAAATTTTAAGAAATCTTTTTATATCAATATTACTTTTGTAGCCAGATCCCATATTTCTCTTATATACCCTGTTACCGCTTACTAATGACAATGAAAAAGAGAAATCATTATTGGCCCGTCAAACTGTTGGTTCAGGCCCCTTTATCACAAAATACAGACAAATCTTACCGCTTCAACTCTCACACTTAGCGGTTGTTTGGCAATTTCTGAATGATTAGGTGCTAAACGAATAAAAATTCTAAACTATTAAATGTTGAACCATTAAGAGGTCTGAACCATTAACAACTCTCAAAGCCGGACCAAGTGAATTAAGAATTTAAGCTAGGGTTTAGCCCTCAAAAAATAGGGCTCTATTTAAGAAAAATTACATATATAAATATTGGGCTTTGCTTTTTTGGTTGATTCTGCGGCCTGAAAAACCGTCTTTTATATATGTAAAAAAAAGGTTGATGTTCATATATCATAATCAGACAGAAAAGAAAAATAAATCTTGATTTTGGGAGTGGTTTTGTTCACGTGATCAAGTTTTCATATTATCAAAGTAATTATTCCCTTTATTGTTCGACTTTTATTCGTTTGTTATTTGATTTTAAATGACACTGAGTGAGTTTATGATGTGGTTCCTGATCGTAATACGATGGCTAAAGAAAAATAGGAAAAAACCAGAGAAGAATTTAACTATTTAAGAGAGAATAATGAACAAACTTTTCTTCATATCCATTCCGAAGCTAATGTAACATTTAAAAAATTATATTAACAAAAATAATCTACCCACTACTCACATGGATGGTGATGGGGTAACCACCCACTATCCTTTATTGGTTGATTACTAACAAGGACCACTAACAAAACTAAATATGTGCTTAACTCCATGCATGCTTGCAATCTCACGTACAAGAGTTTGAATGGATCTTTCTCAGTTTCTCGATGTTGATATGATTTTACAGTTACAATTAGAGTTTATTCTCCTAATTAAGTTTTAGTTGATACTTGATATATTTTGTGAATTGTAATTTTAGTTTATTGATTTTGTTCTAGTGTGAATTGTTCAAGCTTTCTGTGATTTACTGATTAGGTTAGGCTGCTATTGTGTGAATTTATTGTTTATTGATCTTGTTATTCAAAATTACTGATGTTTACTGATTTGTAACTTATTGATTACGTTAGACTGCCTATTTGTTATTACACTACTGTTTTGTCAAACTAAAATATTAAATTAGTTGAGGCTTTTAACATTATGCTTAGGTGGTTGAATAGTTTAAATTACTTAATTATTGTCTGAATTAGGCTTCAGACTTTATTATAATTTCATTGATAGGGGCATTTTGTTTATCTGTGATTTAGGTTTCACAGACCTTTTCATAATTATTGTTTGAAATACTTGAATGTGATTTAGACTCTTTTATTTAAGCTGTATTGTTTATTTGCAGTCTATTTTGTGCAATTCTTGATTTTGTGATTTAGACTCCTCTTTGAGTAGGCTGTTTTGCTTAATATAAGTCAAAAGCCCGGATAACAAAGGAGGGCTTTTTTTAAAAGTTTTTGAAATAGACCTCAACTTTTTAGTTTGCTTGAAGCCTCCAAATATGTTAAGGCACCCCCATAACATCAATCAACCAATTGTTGACTTATGCAATATACTTTATATTCAACAGCTACAATCACTCATATTAGATTATATGCTCTAACGAGTGAAAGTAAACAGCGAAGAAATCATAAGTCAAAAGTCCTAAAGGGACAAAAGACAGAATACATTTGAACTTCTAGGATCATTGGAATAAAACATACTGTGATATTACTGAAAAAAGCCTGTTAATTCTCTTTTCCTTTGATCTCTACTTTAAGTTGCAACTGAGCGATCCATTTTCTGCAACCTGACCGGGGTTCGGTTCTCCTTCTGGTTTAGCGCACCATCCACACTACTTCTAGAAGACGGCATATCTGCATTTCTGGTAGAACGACAATCAGGACCTTCTAGACTCTTCACCCTTGTTTCACCACCAAGATAGCTCGTTAAAGCTCGTCTGACCCCACAGCCCCGGCTAGGTGGCTTGTTACTGTTTCCATTGGTGGTCAAGAAAGGCGTTCTGTCTCCCTTTGCAGGGCTAGGACTCACCAGCGGTCCAGGTGAAAACTTTGGAGTCCCAAAACCAGGTCTGAAAGGTGAGCCTGAGGTGGTGGACCCTGAGACTGAGACCCTCTTGTGACTACTTGTGCTCACTCTAGATGCTTTGTTTTCTGAATGTTTAGACAATTCGTCTACATATAATAAATCATCAATGCGTGCCACAATATTGAATGCTAAGCTCTCCAACACTCTTGAGTAGCTTTCCAGAATCGATTTTCCTACATCCTGAAGTAAACAACCACAAAAAGAAAGTTCATATTACAGAAACTCAATGCCATTTGTACATTTTCTGAAACGAGCACCAGAAACCTTAAAAGCATGTACCTTGTTACACTGAATCTTGGTCATGTCTAGTGAGGTTTGAGTTAGACTTGGAAACCGGTGTTTTAAGCAAAGCAAGAGGCTTTCTGCTCGTTCAGCTAGTAATTCACGCTTATGCCCGTCCGCCATTAAGTCTTTCACCATATCCCATGATGTTTTAGCAGCTGGTGGTTTTCTACGCCATATGTAGATTGCTGCTTCAACGCGGTTTGCAATGTCTAGAGCAACATGTTCAGATGAAAGATCGAGGCAATCTAGCAAACATTCTGGTGAGAATTGCTCTGAGGTTATATACTGATAGATCACATCTCCTAGACAAACTCTTCCATTCTAGAAAACAGATAAAAATCCCATGTAAGAACTAATGTAAAATGATGGAACTTTTGTTTTTCTGTTTGTCATTATACCTTTGGAAGTGATTCCATGTATGATTCAGGAACTTCCATTTCAGATAAAGAAACGCTGTTGATAGCCATTGCAGCTTTTAGAATCTGATTAGCAGATTCACGAGTATGGTTTAACCGCTTTCGTGTACTTTTGTCTAGACCGCCAGCAGGTACACGAGGCACAGGTAGCCACCACTTGTCTTGTTGGCGATCTGACGGTTTACGAAAAGAGGCTAAACCATCAGGTTCTGGTGTTGCCATCCCTTTATCAACATACCAGAACTCTGTGTTGGTGAAACTATCTAGTATTCCCTGTGAAAGATCAAATCTTTACATTCAATATTGGTTTATTTTGTAATCTTAATGGTAATAGTTTGAACAATGAACACTAACCAGAAGCATGTTGTCTAGTTTCCGAAGAGCAGGGAGGTTAACAAAGATATCTGATCTTGGTCTGCATGTCATGATCTATTGTAGCATGATTTGAAACACATGTCACTACAATTATATACACTATAACTAGACATTATCTCTATTTTTTTAATTGGGTATATAGAATATCAAAGAATTACCTCGAGTTTACTTCCGTCGGCTAATGTTTGCCAAGAGGGTTTGAATTCGACAATGTGATCACTAACACAAAGAAGGCATTCCATTTCTCTTCGCCACATGTGTTTTTTCTCAGAAGGCAAAGGTTCCAATCTCCACAATTGACCAAATGCAGTAGCTGCACAAATAACATAACACCAACCCAATTTTCTATCAAATTAACATTAAAACTATAATAACCACATAGAAGCTTATATGGAGAAAATAAAACTACCACAAAGATTTGTGATGGCATTTGAGATGGCCAATGCTGTGCAAACCCCTTTGCCACTTCCAGACATGTCTTCTCCAAGTAATAATTTACTGAACCTTTCTTTCATCATCTCCATTTCTACTCAAGATCAAAAGCAAAAACAGCATATAGATAGGTTAAAGAAGGGAAACAAAAGCAAATGGAATCGATAAAGTAATAAAGTTTGTAACTTTTTCTAACACATTAATCTTGAAGGTAATCAAGGTATCCTTACTTCACCTATCAGATTTCAAATTCGAAAATAACTACAAAAAGGCACAAATTTGAACAACAATATGCACTCTTTCCCACCAAATCAAGTTAAATTTTACAATTTCCCCAAATTCTGATTTTTAATTTTCTTTCAATGCAATGTTACACGATTTGAAGAAAGCAAAAGTAGAAACATACCTGAAACATTTGCACCCATTTTCTTGGTTTTGAAATCACCATCAAACCAAGTTTTTGCTGTCAATTTGTCTTCAGAAACATCAGCACATTTGTTCATCAGCAGAGTGTTTCTAATGGGCCAACCAAGAGGAGCAGGGGAAGAACAAGATTCTTTAGAAGAAGTGGAATTTAAGCTACTTGTTCTGCTATCAAATTCAAACCCATCTGTTTTTACACTTGCATCACCCGAATTTTCCATCTGATTCTTCACCCAGAACCTCGAAACCCCAAATTGTCAGATCTTTTTTGACCTTTTTCACCTTAAAGATTACAACCCATATGAAACTTTCAGTACTCTGTTTTCTGGATATGGTAATTATCGATCAAAAATTCAAAACTTGAGGTAAATAAACCATGTGGGTTACTGTAGGCTTTAACTTACCTCTTGAAAAACCTCACGAATTCCAAAACTGTAAAGGAAAAGGTGAAATGTTTGTTTGAAAAATACAGGGTTTGGGAAAGAGATGTGTGTTTGATCAACTTTTTGAGTTTGATTTAAAGAAGGAATTCAAAAGCGTGATGACAGTGGCTATTTGTGCTTAATTTAAAATAATGGTAAGATAAAAGGGCAAAAGATATAGCCGTAGGGAAGAGGTATAGGTTGCTAAATTCAACCCTGAGACTGCTACTCATAGTGATTTGAGTAAAGGACAAATTACTTTTCCTTTCTCCTGTTTTCATTGCCTCTTTTCTGTTTTCTTTAGTTTTAAACTGTAAAAATTTCACTATTACGCTACGCTTTGAAATATTTGAGATCATTGTTTACTCGTGACTACTTTTGAAGTGAATCCCATTGTGTATTTTGTGTCTTTGTTAAATATGTTAAATGTCACAAAATTAAGTTCACGTGGAATTTACAATTGATTTTGAAATTTTAGCTCAAATCTAGCATTTGCATAAGATGATGATATGTGTGGTGAGTTTTTTTTAGTGATAGTTTTTAACTTACCTTTATTAACCACGTGTATATATCTTATAAATTTAGGACAGTTGAATTTTATGATAGAGATGAGACATCTTGCCGTCAAAACGTTTTCTTGAACTTGTGGTGATTTTATTAATTACGTTATTCAATTGAAATGTTCCTAGATATGGAATAACGAGAAGGGAAAGGTGTAACATAAACATGTTAATGATTTTCTTGTTAAGGATCACGTTTAATACGAAATCATTTCGAAACGAAGAACTAGCAAAACCGTATAATTAACTTTACTGTAGTTCCTTGCTTTACTAATTTAATGGTTGAGACTTGAGAGCAAGACAATGAGATAGACGGCTAAATAACCGACTTATCTATTATGGTTAAAGCAAACATTATCTAATGTAGCATGATACTTATTTGTTTTAAGTGTATATTTTGATTGTAATGTTGTTGTAGTGTACTTTTTATTTAAAAAAATGTGGATGCTACTCTTTCGGGTACAAAATATAAAAATATTATTTTTATTTTTTTAATTAAATAATAATTTTTTATATTTTTTATCGTTATCTTTTCTTTATACTTCATTCACATTTACTTTTTAAAATATTAAAAAATTCTAAAGCTTGTACCGTGTTTCTTCAAATATGTAAAATCACGGTAAAATACTTATAAATTTTTTTTATTCACTCACAACCATCTCTCATTATATAAATCACACACTCAGATCAAAACAAAAAACCTACTGTGAATGTTCGAATGATCTTGAGATAACCTTTAATAAAATTATGTTACATTTATTTAAACGTTAGCACGGAATATTTGGATCTGCATTATTAATTGAAATTAATGCGTGACCTAGTAAGTTAGGTAAATGATCTAAGGATGTGTGCAAAATTGGGCCGGCCTGTTGTTTGAATTTCGAATAAGGTGGGCCCATTTGCTCGGCCGCTTTTAAGGAAAAAGTATAAAGAGGCGCCTTGAGGGCAGTGCCGTAATTTCACTAAACACTTTGAGTAATATGTCTTCTAGACCCTCTACTTATATTCAAAACGTTTTATAGACCCCTTTGTTTTTAAGACTTGTTGATTCTCAATCTTACAACTAACAACATTACCATATCACTCGTGTTTGACTTATGTTTTCAAATTCATGCTCATCTTCTTTTTACTATTGAAATTAAATATCAAATGTTCAATAGGTTTAATTGTAGGCATTTAGGTTAATGTATCATAGATCATATTTAAATTAGTTTAAAACCTCTTACATGCAGTGGCGGAGCTTGAACATCCCCGTACGGGAGGCGTGGGCGAAATTAAATTTTTTTAGTGGGGACGAACTCTATATTTATATAAAAATTTACACTACCAGGCCAAAAGTTTAAACTAACGGACTAAAATTTAACACTATCGACGTAAAAAAGAGGCCCCCGGTCTTCACAATGCTCCGCCCTTGCTTACATGATTCACGTATTTTAATCAGTTTTGCAACCTTAGTTTTGATAAATGTGTAAATTAGTGATAACGTAAGTATACAACTTTCAACAAATAAAATGCTAGCTACCTAATGAGCAAGTTAAATGGTTTTAAACAGAAAACAAGTAAAATGGCATAATAGCCTTGAGTAACATTCTTTTATTTTGGGATGGATCCATCAAATTGTTCTGCCAATTTCGTTCTTACTATTATTATTTACTTCATAACTATTCGGTTTTAATTATGAAGAGAAAATATTTAGAAACAAGTTCTTTATTATATTTTCAATTGACTTCAAGATGCAGAAATTGCAACCTCGAATTTGATAAGGGTGTAGAAAAGAAGATCTTAAAAAATAAACAAAAATAGATAAAAAAATATAGGGAGGATGTTCACGGTTTAGAACCAAATGAAAACCAAAATAAAAAACCAACAATTTGAAACGAACTTACAATAAGTATTACAATTTAGTAATGTAAATGTGAAAACCGACTTGAATCGGAATCATTGTGGCAGGTGAGTAGCACAATTCTCTTAAAACCGATTTCACGTTTACTATGAATATACATTTGTATTCAAGAATGCAATAAAAGAAGCAGTCATACGACTCATACTATGGGAGACAATCACAGAGTCCAAACTTCAAATGATTATATATAACATGTTTAGTTGTTAGAAACTTTTGTGAGTTTTAACACTTTTAATAGCGTATAAAGCTTCAAATATCTTGTCTAGAAGTAGGTTCAATTAAGATAGTATCTTAGGAGCTGTTTGTCAGCCTCTTAATCAGCCTCTTAATGGTTCAGATGTCTGAATGGTTCAGCACTTAATGGTTCAGACTGTTTGTTTCGCGAGCACATGTCTGAATGGTTAAGAGATTTACCTCTGAATGGTTAAGCATTATATTGATGCTGAATGGTTAAGAGGTCTAATGCTGAATGGTTAAGACATATTATCTGAATTGGTCAGACATTTGTCTTTGAATAGTTAAATTATATACTAGCTCTTAATGGTTCAGACCTCTTAATGATTCAGCACTTAATGATTCAGACCTCTTATTGGTTCAGCACTTAATCATTCAAAAGTTGCCAAACAGCCCCTTAGTATATAACTTAAATCTAAACGGTAACTACTCAAGCATTTAGTTAAACTAAACATCAGAGTTAACTTAAATGAAACATCTTTAGTGACATTTTGATCAATTTAATTATCAGATAAAATCATCAAAATGTTTAGATTGTTTCTCAAGAGTAAATGCGAGAAGTCGATAGCAACAACTCATGTTGAAACCTTTATTTCATTGAATTTCATATAAAAACTACTCGTTTTACAATTCCGGACATTTTTCTATATGCTTCAGTAGAAAAAAGTCTTAAGCAAGCTTCTTTTGTACTCGAATACATCACTTATCTTAGTGTGTTAAGCAATAATTGTTTGAATGGTTAATATTCAAAATAAAAATATATGTATGATGTTGCTTTCATTTCAACAATATCACTTTGTTTGATGAATTCATAAATTTGGAGCTCATACTAATAGTTGATCTCAAGGGGCTTTGGGCTAATAACCAAAAATCAAACCCACAAACAAAAGCAATTGGTATTATAAACCAATAGCATGAGTGTGATGATTTGAGCTTTAGATATTTAAAGTTTCAGACGTAAATCTGATATAAAAAGGTTTTTTTCACAATGTAGTGTTTTCTTCCTAACATTGTTCCTGTGTGAGTCAAACCTGGGACGTCTAAATCATCATGGATATTCACACCTGATATTAGAAAGGCTCACTGGGTGTCGTGGTAGTTTCATTGAAAAAAAAGCACACATAAACTTAGAAAGCCGAATCAAAATCGACTAAATGATTTTATATTCTTAAAAGATCATATGCCAAGTCGTAAAAAGAAAAAAAAAACTTAAACCAACCTAACCGATCTGTAAGTATTTTATACCCTTCATGTTAACCACATGTTTGCATTTTAGATGAAATGGGCCATTCGGAGGTTTGGGCTTTTGGGTTGTTGGGGAATTGGGACTCGTAAAACAGCCAACCAGCAATTGATCTTTTCTGAGAGGTTGAGAATATCTCGAACTTGAGTTTTATTATCCGGTTTGAAAGTGATTAAACAGAAAAACGATCCGAACTATAACAAATACGGGATTCAGTTTTCGGTTTTCAAAATTTTCTAAACTCGGTTTAACCGCATATCCCATTTTAAAGTTTTTAACCCGTAACTTATATTATATTCCAATAAATAGAATAATCCATATAAGCTAGAAAAACCAAATTTCATACTTAGCTAGTTAGCTGAGTAACCCAGTAAATTTAATTCGATTTATTCGGTCCAAACCAGAAACCGAACCAAGAAACAAAAATCAAACCGAATAAACCGAAACCAACCCGATGAACACTCTTTCCCCGACCTAAGGTCCAATGCCTGGTTGTTCTAACAAAGGTACGTCGGCGACTGTTACAGCGTCAAGGCGTCAGTTATGGCTATATCTATATCGATTGTTGTTAGTTATGACATTGTGTAGTATTTAAACCCTTTAACCTATCGACGAATCTAGTTCTTCAAAGTTGTTTGCTATGTTTAAGTCCAAAGGTACAAAAATGGTACCATGAATTAAACGGAAAATTTGTAAAAATTCTACTTTTATTCTATTTCATTAGCACAATCAATATTAGTGTATTAAAATAATCAAAATGGGCCGTTTATAATAACTAAAAAACATGCATCAAATTCTAACATGTACATGTGTTTTATCCCATCCATTGAAACAAAAAAAAAGTTTATGTCCTCATTATATATGTTTTTAATACTAAAGAGATGTGAACTCATCTTTCTTTGATATTTAACATCATCAGGCGAAAATGATCAATTTCATTATTTGATGCATCATAATAAATTCACACATTTATATGTTGACCAACGTACACAATTCATAGCTTATCTGACAAATAGAATGATCAAACACCTAACTTACATATCTCATTTTTGGGCCTCATGAAAAAAAACAACTCAAAAGTTTCATTTTTAAACACACACATAAAAAATATAGTAATAAGTGTATTGCAAGTATTAAAATATAAATAAATGGCAGAAACCAACCTCATAATTAAGACTATGAAAGTTGAATGCATGTGCATCCATCGCCAACCTGTTTAAATACAAGGCACATGAACAAAATAATGATTTGTTTTTGTATGTGTTAACATTGTTGCTCCAGTTTCATGCGATCTACATTAAATAAACTTAAAGTTAACATTCGATGTTCTTAATGCATTTTTCTATATGTCGTACGTTCTAAGCAGATATAAACAAACAAACTTAACCAATAATATCTTATTCAAAAAAATTAGGATTTGAGTTGTTTGAGATAAAAAAAACATTGCTTTTTTATCTTAAGAAGATAGAAAGATTGTTTCCTCGAATCATAAACATTTGCTTTATATTTTAGTGTAGATATACAAGAAAGTAACACGTAGCGTAATTACAAGCGACAAGTATCCATATACGTAACATAAAGTGTTAGGAGAGAAAAAGGATTAAACTCACTTCACATTTGTCGGGACAATCATCGATATTGCTACCAAACTAGAAGACCATGGACTAACATCTACATAAATAATAATAATTATTTGTGCATTACTCGATCCTCCTAAACCGCTACTGTAACTAAGGTGCTCTTGGAAGTAAACCATTTTAACCACTTAAAACCATCATCAAAACTATAAGAACCGTCAAAAAAGACGAAGGAGAATGAAAAGGAGATAAAAATCTCAATTTGAAAACGTTATTTATATGTAGCTTTCACCCTCTAAAAAAAGTGAGTCATGTTGAGGCATGTGTGTGTATGAGTAAATTAATGAGTGGGGGCCCAATGGTTGGTTGCATGTTTTTAAGGTCATTTGAGATGCAACCACCAAAACCAAAAGGTGGTTTACAATGTGGTGCTGGTTCAACCATCATCATCAACAACATCATCATATCATTACTCACATGCATATGGTCATAAGGACCTCAATTTGTATCTGTAAAAGGTTCGCTTGTCACATTTAACTACATTCGTATGATACCAATGATTCTAGAAGGGAAAGAAAATCTATTAAACATAGTTTTCTTGTAATAGTCAATCTAAATAGTTTCTGACACACTAGTTTATCAACATAGTTTCAAAAAAAAACATTAGAAAAATCATAATGTTAGACTGAGATAAAAATTAAAAAGAAATGTGCTCGTTTTAACAGTTACTTGTGTTAAATAAATGATGAAGACAAATAAAAGACAACTATTGTGGTTTTTCTACTTTTCCAACTCAAATCATAACTATCTTATATGTTGTCGACTTGTTGTTAAAAAAATTTAACTTATGGTGTGTACCGGAGATCAAATAAAAACTCTATTTTTTTAGAAACTTTCAACGCTCCATTTTTTTATTCTTTTTATAAAAGGGTATATGTGTAAATTTAACCCACTTAGATTTGATGGTTATTACATTGTATATGAATTTCTAAAACTTTATCTTTTGTTTGGTTTATAGATTTCATTCCATTTCACGTATATGTATTCATGACGCGTCAAGTTTATTTTAACGTTAGAGTAGTGTTTGATTAGTTACAATTTGTTTTGGATCCATCATTATAATCACACATTTCCTTCATATAGAGTACAGACACACAAATTTGATTTTATATGCATTATTGTAGTTTGTTTAAATATAATGCTTAACTGGAGTACAGAAATATTTTTAAGCGAATTAACATTTCTTTTTTAGAAACACACTCTTTTAAATGCGAAAAAATATTTAAAGTTAATAAAATTTTTGATTTTGTAATATATTTTTTAAAGTAATAAAATATATAAAATTAATTTGAGCTATAAAAATTATATTTATATAAAAAGTCGATCCACGATTATACTATCAACTTAACAATGTAGATTATTATTTTTATTTCATTGCCTTTTAAGCTATTTTTAACTTTTTTATTATATATGATACTCTCATCATCATAACACTTTAGTTCTTGAACCAACGAGACTAATAACAGTATAACACAATACACTTCATACATTTTGTATAAAACCACTCTATCTTTCATCTCCTCTATCTACATTTAATATGATTTATAATATATATAATCTTATTATTTGTGTGTAGTTAGTGATGACATAAAAATACAAGTTTAAACACTAAAAACTCATGTAATAGAACAGAATCTTGCAAGGAAAATAATTGTTCAAATGGAGCCATATAATTTGGTTCGAATTAGAAAAACATCATGTTTGACTTTTTGAAAACAAATGATCATTCAAAAAAGCAAATTAACATAATATATATTTTTATCTCTTTTGTTTGTTTGACAGAAACAGGTGAAAACTGAAAACGAAAGGCTCAAAGCCAGACCCCACATGTTCACATTTGGAACCAAAAGCCTCACCCACCAATATATCTTATTTGATAACGACTGTGGACTCTGGCGGGAAACACAAATCCATCATAATTCATTTTGGAGGCAAAATAATTATAACATTTCACGTTTTACAAGTTACAAAAAATTCTTATTGTTTAAGTTGAACAAGTTTATAAACTCTATTTATTTACGGGTGTTTTTAACTTGTGTTATGACCAACCTTGAAAATATTTGAAATTTTTTTGAGTCATGGGCGAGTAAAAAAATAAGCTTTTATAATATATAATTAATAATCAGTATGTAAAAAATTTATAATACAATAACAATTGTTATACTAATAAACAAAAATATGGTAACAATATAATCTTATTTACTTAGGTAAACGAATCATGAGACACTTGTAACATTTATGAAATGAGGTTAGATTGGATAAATAATGGTGGACTAAACTAATCAAAATGTTAACATGCCCTTAGTTTCAATATGTCAAAATAATTAAATTGTTATTAGGTTTGTTAATGACCTATAGTTTTATTTTTAAATATATATACATACATATGTTATATAAAAAATTTAAAAATGTCAGGCCTCCAAGGAAGATCTGGTCCTGAGCAGTCACTCACCCCACCTCCCTTCATGGCCGCCCATGTGTGTTATTTGGAAAATCATTTCTCTGAGAGGAAGATGGTGTACCGATAACACAAATAGATGTTCAAATAATCACGACGTGAATTTATAAACAAAAGAATGATGGTTAGTAATTTAAAAGTAATTTTATTAGTTTTGAAAAAAATCATTATTATTTAAATGTTATTAAACAAACTATAATATGTAATAAAATACAAATAGTTTTCAATATTTTAAAAGTATTAGCCTACATTAGGCAGATCACGTATAGCAGCCATGAAAGTTTAAATGATATGGGGTGTGAAGTCGTATTAACTTATCCATTTTTAAAAGTGTTATTTTCTAATATTCGATAATATTAAAGCATACAAAAATTCAAATGAAAATTGCAAGCAATCTAACCGCTATGTTGACTATATTCAAATGTACTTCCTTCTAACTTTTAAGTTCAAATTTATGACTCGATCTTCTTTTGTATTTAATCACACAAACAAGACAGAAAAGTGGTTGTATAGTATTTAAAAGTGGTTCGTCTTACATTGGAATAGTAAAATATGTTTTTGAATTTATAGTGTAAAACATCATGGAATATCTTTTTGTAAAGTAAAGACAACGTTTGCTTTCAATTACAGTGACACGTATGAGAATGTGGGATCCTGAATTAGAGATTATAGATTAGCATCTTCTTTGTTTTAAGCGTTATAACTATATATTGTATGTCTCTTAATTTTAATGTTTGTTAGGGCTAGGGAGAGAACTTGCTCACTTAAGTAAGTAAATGTAACATATGGGTCATCAAGAGAATACATTGTGACATCGGAAAGAAAGACAAGTCTTATATTTTTAAATTTGCTTTGCAACGAATTTCACTTGCTAAAAAATGTGTAAACATCCTCTTAAGAATGAAAGTTGTAAACGACCGTCTCAATTAGGGAGTATCATACATGGATTTTTGTTTTAATCAAACTTTTTAGCCTTAGCCCTATTACAGAGTGAACGCAGGCATCTAAGGTTTTTAAATAAAGGGTTTCTTCTCAAATAGTACAAGTAAACATTCTTTTAGAGAAAATTATACTCATAGTGACGGTGACAAGATGTATAAAAAAATATCTATGGTGACAGGACTACGACTACAACGAAAATAACAATCATGAGAACAAGAGAAACTAACAACGAAATCTATATGTGTACACACCTATGTACCATATGTTTTGGGGTTGGGTGAGAAAGAAAAAAAAAATCAACCAACATATATCATACGATAAAAAATAATGTAGAAAGATAGAAAATTTGAAGATGAAAAGAAATACAATAACCTAAAAAATTGACTACGTATACAGTAATCAAAATGTGTGTGGTATTATATATTGTTTACGATCTATTTATATAATTAAAATAAAAACTAATTATAAGAAAACTAATCAAACTATATATTATAATTATGATAAATAGTATTATTAATAAATTCGCCGGTATACTCTTTGTGATATATATTCTTTTATGTAGCTTGCATCTAACAAAGTGAAATATGAGTGGCATTTTTCAATGGTTGTAGTTTAAAATAGGGGCAGACATGCTTAGACGTGACCACAATATAATATAAGTTTGTTGTCTATGAACAATGTTTAGTTTTGGCGGGAACAAAAATAAATCCAATTGAAGCATCATAGTTCAAGTCCGGCCATCTGGGACATTAAATATGTTATTTTATGGTATTTGTGGGATAGACACCAACCGTCTAAACCTCGTTGTGCGCCGTCGTTAATTTCGTGTTAAACAAATAAACACACATCACACGTCAACAAAGTGACGTATTGGGTTCTTTCTTTTATTCACAAGAGAAACAAGAAAACTAAAGTAAATATTTTTTAATCGACTAAACTTGTAAAGGTTAATTGATAGGAGATACCCATAAAGAAACACAATAGGGCGGTGTATAATACGGTGTGCTTGAGTTTCTTTTTTATTTTATTTTTATAAACATGTTTAGACTTTAAAATATGATGTTATATTTTAAAATTACGTAACAAAAACAAGTGTTTTTATTTATAAAACAAGTATGTTATTGCTATTTATAAAAATTAAATACATATATATATATGTATATATATATATAGGGGAGATCAATTGAAAACCATGTTTATAAATGAAAACCGTGAAAACCACCACTTTCCATTCACATAATTTATAATTGATTCGACCTTTTCATTGTTTAAAATATATTGAAGTAAAATTCAACTTTATTTTTTGAATTCATTATATATTATTTAGTTTAAACTCCAAGAAATGACAATGATGACGAAACAACTTACGTATACGTAACTTGTATGAGTTATATGTACGTAACTTTTAGTTGTACATTTGTTAACACGTACGTACATATACATAACCCCTACATATACGTAACTATTAGTTGTATACTTTGTAACATGTACTTACATATATGTAACCCTTGGTTTTCATAGTTTTCATTTATAACATGGTTTTCAATGGAACCCACTCCTATATATATGGGAGATCAATTGAAAACCATGTTTATAAATATATATATATATATATATATATATATATATATATATATATATATATATATATAGGGGAGGGTTCAAATGAGAACCACCTTTTTTTGTGAGAACTCTAGGAACCAATCTCAGCCACTTATTTTTTATCACATGCAAATCACATGTCATTTCCCCTTTTTTTAAACGTTCATAACTTTTTTTCACGACATCATTTTTCAAAAAAAATTTCACCATAAAATTTAGTATTTTTTTATCTTTCCAACGCCTACCATATTGATATACTTATTTTAAAAAAATCGTCCATTCATTGTTTACACATGTGTAAATCTGGTTATACACATGTGTAATACTAGATTTACACATGTGTAAATAGAATTTCGTAAAAAAAACGAGATTTTTTTTTATTTTTTATAATTTTTTTTAAAATTTTTTATGAAAGAGGGAAACTAGGGGAATATTTCTATGTTTTTATTTTTTCTATTTTTATGTTATTTTTCATTTTATAATTTTTTTTATTATGTGTTTGTTAATTACCATTTTGCCATTGAAAACTAATGGTTGAGATTAGTTCCTAGAGTTCTCACAAAAAAAGTGAGTTCTCATTTGAACCCTCCCCTATATATATATATATATATATATATATATATATATATATATATATATATATATATATATATACTAGTAGGAAGCCCGCGCGATGCGACGGTGGCAACAATTTACTATGCCGTACTCGTTTTTTGTTAGCTTATCAATGTTGCATCGATATATCATATGATACTTATGTTAGTTTGATTTGCCTTCGTTTTGATACACGCAGATATGAGATTCGAACCCACGACCTTATTGCAGATAAATATAAAAGAATAATTTCACGACATTATAAACATTCATTATAACTTACTAAATTCAAAACTATGATAAATGATAATTAAAGAGTAAGAAAACGTAGCTTCAACGAAAACCATGTTATGAGCAAAAATGAAAGTAAACTCAAATTTAGCTAGGAAATTTGTGATTTAAAGCTTTTAAATGGTTGCTTACCTTTGAGTTTCACACTTTAAAACCGTTTGATCATGGGTAATTGAGCTGAAATGTTCACCTCTAAAATTTTTTGATCATGGGTTAGTTATTTAAGAGCAATTTCCAGCATAAAGGTAGCATAATGACAGGTTGGATGACAGATGTCAAAACAGACAAAGTCACTGCTAACTGCAGCAAAGCAACATGTTTTGATTCTTATTTTGTTATCTAATGAAGGGTTCTTTTTTAATAAATATGTTCTTCTACCATATCTTTTCATTGATAAATTCATATGTATTTTAAACCTAAATAGCTAAACAAAATAGCAACAAAAAATTACCAACCTTAAGTTGCAATGTGAACTGTTTTCACGGCCTTGGAAAATAGTCAAACAATTTCACAAAGTCAGACAAAAACTTCTAATCTGCAAATTAAATAAACGTTATATGATGATATATTTACATTGGTAACAGTAATATGATTTTTTCATTTTTGCAACTCCGAAGAGCAAAGTAATTATATTTCAAATGTGCATCTACACTTTGAATATATATAATAGAAATACAGAATCACCAAGATCTCTAATTCAATTTAAGTGAGATATGAAGCAATATGAGTTCAAATTTGAACGAATTAACAGATGGTCAACTTATCAAAATTTTAATATTCCTAAAGGTGGTATATCAATTATCGGGAATTGCTAAAATAACTAAAAGAAAAAGAATCACACACCATATAGATAAAATAAACAAACAAACTTGGATGCAATATCACCTGTAAAAATTGTGTTACAACTACATATAATTTGCCTCAATTGTCTAACCAAAAGCATGTAGACTTGCAACGATCATGCATGCAGACAATATGTAAGTAGTGATTCTTTCTTCCCATTGCTTCCTTGTAATATTTATTCAATTTCCTAAAAGTGGAAATGAGTGAAAAAGAAAAAGAGCTTTGGCTAATGAACCCCTTGTACCCTATACTCCTACACATCGGAAAGTAGGTAGCAAGCCATTCTCGCAAGTAGATATGTTTTAAAATTTAAAAACCACTACTTAGACTCTTTCTTTAATTAATTTTACTACATTCTTTTATAAAGACTCATGGATATCAAATGATTAGAGAAAACAAAATTGGCCTAATTATGATTTATATAAATCCAACCTGCACAGGAAAAGATAATGTTTCTGACCTAAATACAAATTAACTTGTTTCAGAACCAACCCTCTCAACTCATTTTTTTTACCTCTAGAAATGATGCAATATCAAGGAAAACAAAAGAATGTTAACCAGTGATAATAGTCTCCTTCATCATGTTGCTGGCAAGGGTCATAATATTAGTCTCCATTTTATAAGTAGCAGTTCCATCATTATTATCATCATTAGAGGCATCTGGGAAGGAGTCAGCCTATTCCCTTTCTTGGTTACATTGCTCATTCTTTCCTTGTCACAACCATCATGTTTGTGTAATTGTGCAGGCATACGTTTATCAAGAATAACATTATATTAACAAAATTCAAAACCAAGTAAGGGAGATCAATACATACATATTTGCAAATCCTTCTATTAAATCTCATCACCTACTAAATCCATATCATACATCAATACTTCAAATCCAAATCAGTTACTGTAGAAACCTAAATCCCAAATTGCTACCGAGATGGACATAAGGAGAGTTACCTACAGATTCATCGCCAAAATCAGGAACCGCTTTGAAATGGTTTCCAATGCCTGGATCTTAGAAGCCATCACCAGTCGTTGATGTTTGAGGAGATTCAATAGTTAAATTGGAGAAAAGAAACCAAAAAAACCTACCCGAGAGCGAAGAATGTGCTATCTTCTGAATGTGGAGAGCTCACCGTCTTGCTATCTTATTCTGATTCCCCGTGCAAACTGAACAATTTCAAAATGGATTATGCAGGGAGAAGGAACCCTATTTGAATTTTAAATGAGGAGGTTGTTTGAAAGTGGCTTGTTTGAACAGGGTTGTGGGTTGGGGGATTTCAAGCAAGCTATGTGAGTTGTAACATGTGCCTTAAGAGTTGCACATCTCTTAATTTTAAGAGTTTTGAGTGAAAAGACTATATTGTCCTTCCCATATGCATATTAATATAGTATAGATATATATATATATATTAGCTTATTATGTCTTCATACTATTGATTGTGTCTTTTTTACTTTTTATTGTGACTTCTGGAATACTATTACGTATATTATTCTTTTTTATCATGCCTTTTATCATGAAGGTTCAAGAAGTCGTAAATCCAAATTTGAGAACCATACTCGCAAGATGAAAAAAAAACTTAGAGGTTCACAAAGCTTAAAAATAGCATTTGAAGATTAATTAATAATTCAAACTTTTAAATATACAAGGGTGAAACAAGGGCACGTGGGGATGGTTCGATATTGGGGGTTGAGATGCAAGTTTAGTGTTTACTACATCGAATTGAAGAAAAGTTATTGAAGAAGAAAATGGTGTGTTATTGGTCCCGGAACACCATTACGGAACACCATTACAACTTGCTAGAATGGTTACGAAGAAAAGTGCTTTCTAATGTGTTCATGCATTACACTCCATCTAAACTAACACTCGTATAAAAATCCGAAATATAACCCTGCAAGCTTCAATCATTTATAATATTTTTAACACAGCAACAAAACGTGCTCTGTAATAGCCACCTCTTCATGTTTGTCTCATTGTTTTCTTCCCTTCACTATCTTCTCTATGACGACACCGTCTCTTCTCCACATTAGACAAGCTCTCTCATGTGACTTGCGTCGGAGAAGATGATATGCAGTTGAAAATATGTGATATAAAAAGTTTGGTTATAAATATATTTTCCTTTTTTTTTAAAAAAAAGTTAAGAGTTCTTTTGTTACATCAATTTTATGAATGTTGATGAGAAAGTTTAATAGGCATGTTTAAAATCTCACTTCGTTTGTCTATGGGATTAAAAGTGTTCACGGAGAAAACATTTGAAAAACAATATTTTTTATTACGATAAGATTCTATAATGATTTAACTTATATACTCTTGATCCAAATACAACTTTAAATTTTATGGATGGTAAAGCCGTGTCTAAAATCATTGTGATTTAATGCCTGTATAATGTAACTAAATAATTTTAATCAAGTTCACATCATAGGGCTTACTCATTAAACAACTTTAAAATGCAACGAACAATTATTCATCTATCAAGTATTATTTCTTCCAAAAGTAAAATTTAATGTCTCGTTTTAATCAGGGGTGTTAAAAAATAAAAGTGCATTGTGAATCGGTTTTTGGTTAATTAAAGTTTGTTAAAGAGAAAAAAATGAATTCATTCATTACTTTTAACGTTCGTTAAGGATTTGACTAAACGTGAGTTTTAAGCCCCACTTTAACCAGTACGTAGTAACTTTAACGCCCAAATTGCATCCATATCAGAAAATTTGGCATCCCAGGTTCTATATTTTCTAGAGATGTTGTGGAATTGGTACAACAAATCTACCAAAACACAAAAAAAAACCTTATTGAACTCGGTGAATAATGTAACATCCCACATCGGTTGGGTAACTGAACAAAAGCTTTCTTATATGGAGCTAGATACATTTCTTATCAGATGCGTTTTAAAACCACGAGTGGTGCGCGCCTAAGGGCGTGGCGCTACCAAAGCGAACAATATCTAGTAAGGTTCTTGTGCTCTTACAAGTGATATCACTGTTTTAGTGATACCAAGTTCTACTCTTAAAGTACTTTGAATTTATTTACTTTGAGATTGGGTTTAAACCAAAGATGATTGAAGATTTGTGTTGTGATGTAGATCTATACGTAGGTTTAGTTGGTATGTGATTTCACATTTAAAAATGTCATTATCCGCGGTTTGGATGGCATTCACGATTGCATCTGAGAAATATGATGTTGATTTGAATCCAAATTGATTAGTTATAACTAAAATATTGTTAAAAATCATGGATTTGAATCTAAATTTATCTTGTTGTGCAAAAGATTCCAAAACAAGGCCCATATATCAACTTTAACGGTATTTCATTGCTAATTTGTTGCGTGTCCCGTGATTAAAAATATATTGGAACTTTTATAGTTGAATTTATTTACTAATTTAATCGATTTACGTGGGTAAAATTATTATACATAAACAATGACTAATGAGCTTTTCTTTTGTTATTAAACACATATTTGTTAGACTGAACGCACTGATTCTATGACACCTATAAAATGAAAACAAACTAAGGAAATAAAAAAGCATGTCGTCACAACCTGAGCCACTCACAACACAAATAGATAGAGTCCCTAATAAAATTTCTCCACAACATCCAACCTTTACTTATCTATACTATATATTAATATATGAGAAAAGTATATTAAAATACCATAAATTTAAGAATAAATACCATATTCAATACATACATAAGATAAACCCACTTTTGAAGGTAAAATAATATTTATAATATTATTTACATATTATCCCTTACAATTAGTTAAATAAATAACGTTACACTCACGAACACTTGCATAAAATTTTATATTTTCTAACCCATAGACCAAAAAATTTAATATGTTTTAAGATTTTAGCTATATCTTTTAATATATCACATTTAAAAACGTTTTGAGAATACAACATAATTCATGTTTTTTTCAAACGTTTTGGTGTAAACATTTTGCTTAAAAAATCTATATTTTGTGAGTTATATTAACTACAAACAGTCACGTAAAACACATTTATTTAGTATTTTAAATATTAGTTTAGATTAATATAATAAACTTTTTAAAATTACTACAATAAAAATAAAATATTAAATGCACGTGCTAAATATAAAATGATTTCCGGTCACATAACGCAAACACAATTTTAATTTTTTATTTTATAGAAGGAAAGAAACCCTGGAATCGTTGATAAAAAGCAAAGCTGTGTCATGACTCATGAACATTCCCTCCACTCTTGAATTTCTTTAATCACCAGTTTCAGCCTCCTTTTCCCTTATTATTATTTACATTTACATCTCCCCCACCCACCAAACTTACTCACTCAACTTCCCCCATTTCCCAAATGTCTGACACTCTCGCCGACCTTGCTTCATGGCTTCCGTCGGAATTTCTCTCCGGTGACGTCGACGACAAACCCCCTTTCATCATCAACACCCACAATCCCCACCGCCTCCCTTACGACTTCAACTCATCATCGTCCACCGAGTCCGACAGCGACGACGACGACATCACTGGGTTAACTCGCCGCTTCACTCGCTCTGTTTCGTTACAAGAGCGGCTTAAAATCCCTCATCCCGTTGAGGTAGTTTCGTTTTCTATAGATTAATGTTGTTGTGTAGAGTTATTCGCTCTTTGTTGTTGTAATTTTGGGTGTTTTTTGTTTGTTTGATTTGTTTAGAAGAAGAGGGTTTTCTCTGGTTCGCCGGAATCTACTTTAAAGTGGAATGTTTCTCCGACGACGCCGTTTGGTCCAGCGGATGAAGACGCTTGGGGTCTAATTTACGCCGCCGCCGGACACGTCGCCAGGATGAAGATGAACAGCGTAAACGACGGCGTTTTTGTTAACAGAGGGCTAATCGGAGCCCCACGTCCTGTGGGTCCTCCGTTATCTCATCATAATCAACACCGTGGGATGTGGAGGAGTGAAAACGAAGTGTTTATTCGTCACCAGCAGTTGCCGGAGATGGTCGCCGGAGGCGGTAACAACGGCGGCAGCGGTCGATTTGTCGCCGGACGACCAGTGGGGTTTCGTCAGTCTGCATGGTCTCCACACCCAGTTGAAAGCCAACGCCGTCAACCAACCGCCGTCAAGGCGGTTCACGGCGGGACTAACGGTGGTTGTGGCCGTGAAACCACCGTCGTCAAGAAGGCTTGTGCCGGCACCGGCGTGTTTTTGCCTCGTAACTACTGTAATGTTTCACCGGAATCAAAGCAAAACCCAGGTATTTTTTCAATCTTTATTTTTATGCCTTTTGTTGCTCAAAATTTGTTTATTAAACTAAAAAAATTGAAAATTCGAAACCATATGTTGAAGATTTTTTGGCTCTATTTCTGCCCTTTTCGTTTCAAATTTCAAATGCAATTTGTACTGTTTCACACTTTCACAGCCCTCAGTCCATTATTTTAGATTGACTTTTTCGCAGTTCGTCATAACAATATTATTTTTTAACCATTGTTATCATGTAAACAGTATGTCCGCCTGCTCATCTACAACCAAGAGTGCTTCAGTCATTCAACAAAAACATAAACATGGACCCCATTATCCCACAACCTCAAACAAACATCTATGGCGTATATTCCCGACAACATCAAGTCCCCTCATCACCACACCACCAACACCTTAAGTACGATGTGGTCGCAGAAATGATAATGGCCCAACGACAGAACACGATGATGTTAGCCCAACAACGTCGGAGCAGCACCCACGATGTCGTACCTGCGACCCGATTGGTGCAACCAGAAGTGGTCCTCCCTCAAGAATGGACCTATTGATTCTATTTTTCATGAAGATGTTATTTCCCCGTTATAGGTAGATAGAACGTACAAGATATAAGTGTAGTAGTAGTAGTAGTATAGAGTTGGAATAATAATGGAAGGTAGGAATTTGAAAAAACTTGTTGTTGAGGGGGAGATTTGTTTGAAAGGAAGAAGTGTAAGGGGTAGTTGTAATAGAATAAACAATGTGTGTTTTGAATGGTATGCGTTTGTTTTTTGGTGAAAAAGGGTGAGAATTGTATTTTGGAATGTGGAATGTTTAGAAAAGTTGTCTCTTTTATTTTGAAATTAATAAAAAGAGAACCAAAGTTTGATTTTGAATGATTTCAGATTTTGTCAGTCACTTCATGCTTCTTAATTGTCTTTTGTGTTTTTTTTTTCCCTTCACGAATATTATGTGTAGTATTAGTTAATTAATTGTATAATAAATCCCTTAAGTACTTATATATATTAATTAATTAATAATTAATTCTATTCTTTATTTTGTATTAAAAAGTTGCTAGTGATTATGGAGGGTGTACTTTCATTATTTCATCACGAATTCAGTCTGGCTATCACGTTACTAGGCTACTAGCATGCACCCTTTAAACCCATCATGCCCGACATGTGATGAATATTGGATAACCATCAATTAAAATCCTATTATTTTTAGTGCTCACCAATACCTTATGAATCAATATAAACATTTGCTAAAACCCACTTTTCTTTTCAAAACTATGACACTTAAGCTTTTCTTTTTTCAATAAATATTATATAGCCGTTAATTTTTTTTAAGTTATTCAACTTTAATCATGTTTTCTAATTTTATTAGACTCTTGTATTTAAATTGTTTAATTTCTGGTCAGGCTTATATGTCCGTAGCCCGTAATTGAGGTTCTTATTCGGTTTGGTTATGATTTAAAATCGGACCTATATGATTTTCTGTTATTACATTTTTATGAGCCATCGTTTTTGGTTAACTAGTACTTCACGTTTACATTAATTTATAAATCCAATCAAGTCTTAGCATCTCCCTAGTGAAATTTAGTATGTTAGGAAATTTAGCTTCATAAGTTAGTAACACTTATTCTAAACTTTTTTGTATAATTCGCGTAATAAAATAAGATCATGCATTATAGTTTTATAAAAATGTTTCGAAAAAGTAAACTATGTTAAAGCATATTTGCAGATGAACACCTTTTGCCAATGTTTTCCGAACCGGTTCAGACGTCGAACCGGACGCCTTACTGGTTTGATGGTCGGACCGGTCGCACCGGATTTAAGAACCGGATGACGTCATAATTATATATATAGTATATATGTAATTAAATATAAGTAATTTATATATGTATTTTATAGTTATATTTAAAACTTAACTATATTTGTATATCCAACATGCTAATTTATGGTTCAACAACACGTTTTTACCCATTAAAAAAAAACGGTCCGAACCGGTCCGGTTTCCCGGTCCGACCACCGGTTCGGGACGAACCGGCCGGTTCGACCACCTAAAAGCGAATCATAGCGAACCGGACCGGCTAGGGGGCCGATCCCCGGGCGAACCAGTCAGACCGGCCGGTCCGATCCGGTCGCAAAAATATTGCCTTTTGCATTTATTATTTATTAGGTTAGATAATTGTGTGTTACACTTGTTGAAATAGAGAAATTAATAATATATATATATATATATATATATATATATAGAGACATAGATATATATATATATATATAGATATATATAGAGAGATATATAGATATATATATATATATATATATATATATATATATATATATATATATATATATATATATATATATATACACACACATATATATATATATATATATATATATATCTATATATATATATATATATATATATATATATATATATATATCTATATATATATATATATATATATATATATATATATATATAAAGAAAAAATAATTATTTATAAATATCCATAAATCTTATTATAACAAAATTAAGTCTCATTTGTTTTTAGAAAAAGATTAATTTGATTAATTAAGTCGCATTAAGGAAATCTTTTTAAAACTTTCTTTTATCAAAATTTGTAAGTTTTATTGTGATGATTAAATATGAACAAGGTGAATATTAGGTGAAGATGAAATGAATAAATTATAAAATAGGTTTGTACTTTACAGTTATTTTATTTTATTTGAAAGGGTTTTTCAAAATAAGTTAATTGAAATTCTTCTTGGAAAATACAAATAAAACAAATAAGTTATTTGGAAATAAGAAATCGTGGAGTATCGTAGCGTCTTACGTCGGGTCATCATTTGGTGACAGCGTGCCGTCTTTAATCACAAACATTCTGTCCGTGTGCGTGGGTCTTCTGTTTTCAATCATGCCTCCACTCAATTTATATATATTGTCACAAAATCAACAAACAAAACTATTTTCCAGTTAAAATGTTTCACTGCGAATAAAATACAAGTTACATACTGATTTAATTATAAACTATATATGATCTATCTCATATAAGTATTTGAACTTTGTTCTTCATATAATCTCAAATACAAAGCGATTTAATACAAGTAACTATTATCAAAATAGGCGGTGAAGCTCGCGCGTTATTAGTTATAGCATTAATATTGACGCGTATGAAGTTATAAAGGATCTACTTAAAATATCCGAAAATAGATAAAAAAACATCACGGTGGTGTTACTATGTTTTAAGAATTCATTAAAAACTTGCATACTATAAAATACACAAAAACAAATTAGAAAAAACCGTACAACTATATCATAAAACTGTCAGTTGTCTAAATTTAGCATTCCTAAACTAAATATGTATAAAGTTAATTAAAGAACCCCAAACCGAGTCGAAGGTGGCCGACGACATAGGTTGCACAATAGCGGTGTGATGATGCGATGAGTGGTTCTGGTGTGGTGATGGCCGGAGGTCAAAGCTTGACAACGGCGACCACTGCCCTATCTTATCATCTCAGTTCATCTTCATCTCCCTATCTGTCTTCGATTTATCATTTACATATAACTAAGTGAAGAATAAAAAGTCAATTATGCTTAGATTAGTTTGTCAATTAGTTAGTTTCTTTTTTATTTAGGTCGAATTTATTGTTACTATGTCTATGTCACAGCTTTTTTTAAGGCCCATATCTTGTTTTGTAGATTGTTTTAAATGCTCTCGCTAGGCTCACGGCCCACGGCCCACGGCCGACGTATAGATGCAATATATTTTTCGCTTTCAGTGTTGTTTTTCTTCTGGGCCATCGTAAATTAAAAAGAGGTACGAACCTGGCAACCAGGTGTCCAGGCCCAACTCAATTCCGTTTGAGCCCATAAGAACGTGGTAATTGGTTTGTTATTTACAAGATTAAACTTTACTTTTACTTTGTTATGTTTTGGTTAAATAACGTATTATATCTAAAGTTTTCATAATCTTGATTTTACTTGTGGTTTTCAATTGTCTTTATTAACTTTAACACATTACCATCAATAAACATGTTTATTAAAAAACAAGGATACTACGGTCCTTTTATGTAGAAGGAATAACTTATTGAAAGTTATGTATCAGGACTTAAACAAAACAATCAAATTATCATCATCGTCATCATCATCATCTAACTATCATCACATCATCATCATCATCTAGCCCACATCATCATCATCATCCATCAACAGTCAACACTGAATCGACCACCACCAGCCCACAACCACACGCAAAGTCGTAACCACACACCACCACCATCACCTTCTTTCAGAACCACCGTTCCCCCTCTCCCGTCGCCTTCAAACCATAAGTACATAGCCCAACGTAATTTAGCAAGAATTTGAGGAGTATATGTAACATCTTAGTAGTGTAAGGGGGTGAAACGTTAAAGAAACTACTCTGGAAAAAGAAAAAGAAATGTCTATCACATAAGTTTATAGCCACAACTCTGGTCCAATTAATCTCCATTATTTGTTTTCTCTTTTTAATTTTTTACTCACCCTTGGTTCAATCATAACTATTTTGTCTCGACCTATTGAGCTTCATATGAAAAAACCAAAGAAAGCAGTACCTAACAATTAGTTAAATATAATCAACCAGAAAATTGCAGGCCTTAATTTTGCTATAAGAATACAACTCAATTAATCCACCATTAACACCAACACCAATCAATTCCAATGGAGAATCAAACATCAAACATCATTCACCGTCACCGTAGAGTAATTCTGTTTCCATTACCATACCAAGGCCACATAAACCCAATGCTTCAACTCGCAAATCTACTCTACTCCAAAGGCTTCAGTATCACCATCCTTCACACCAACTTCAACAAGCCAAAAACCACCAATTACCCTCACTTCACCTTCCGATTCATCATCGATAACGATCCACTCGACGAACGCTACCGCAACTTACCGTTACATGGTATGGGGGCTTTTTCACGGGTTGTGTTGTTCAACCGTTATGGTGCAGATCAGTTACGTCACCAACTGGAACTAGAACTTAAAGATGAACCACCTGTGTCATGTTTGATCACTGATGCACTTTGGCACTTTTCGCAATCGGTTGCTGATAGCCTTAAACTTCCACGGGTTGTTTTGAGGACAAGTAGCTTGTTTTGTTTTCTTGTTTATGCTTCAATACCCCTTCTTTCTGATCATGGGTACCTCGATCTTTCGGACGACAACACTGCACCTGTTCTTGATGGTCTTGGTTATGTAGATCTTTCTGATGACAACCGTAAGTTAATTACTCAATTCCCTTGTACTAAGATGTTGATCATTGATCATAATTTTGTTTTTGTATATGATCAGTTGTTTGATTTCGTTCATGGGTTTGAAGGTCTGGAAGAAAAAGTGGTAGACTTTCCTGTGCTGAAAGTGAAAGACATCATAAAGATGGGTATCAAGAAAGATAATGATACGGTAGGAGAGGTGATTGGTAACATGGTGAAACAGACGAAAGCATCCTCAGGAATCGTTTGGAACTCGTTTAAGGAACTCGAAGAGCCCGAGTTTGAAACCGTTATCCGTGAGATTCAGGCTCCAAGTTTTTTAATACCGTTTGCCAAACACTTCACAGCCTCATCCAGCAGCTTACACGAGCAAGATCGAACCGTTTTCCCTTGGTTAGACCAACAACCACCTAACTCTGTAGTTTATATTAGTTTTGGTAGTGTGGCTCAAGTGACCGAGAAGCAATTCTTGGAAATAGCTCATGGGTTGGTGGACAGCAAGCAGTCGTTTTTATGGGTGGTTCGACCTGGGTTTGTTGACGGTTCGACATGGCTCGAACCATTGCCTGATGGGTGGGAGGGTGAGATGGGGCGGATTGTGAAATGGGCTCCTCAGCAAGAAGTGCTAGCTCATAAGGCAATTGGTGCATTTTGGACTCATGGTGGATGGAACTCGACTTGTGAAAGTATTTGTGAAGGTGTTCCGATGATTTGTTCGCCTTTTTGGGGCGATCAACCGTTGGACGCGAGGTACATGAGCGATGTGTGGAAGGTAGGGGTGTATTTGGAGAATGGGTGGAAAAGAGAGGAGATAACAAGTGCAATAAGAAGAGTGATGGTGGATGAAGAAGGGGAAGAGATTAGAGAAAGAGCAAGAGTTTTGAAACAAAAGTTGGATGCTTCTTTGATCAAAGGTGGATCTTCATATGAATCAGTGGAGGCTCTAGTTGCCTATATCTCTTCATTCTAACTTGATCTTCTGCTCTAGAGGTTAACTTTTCTTGAATGATAACTCAAAGACATGGAATCATAATCCCTTTTCTTTGAAAGGGTTTGTTGTAATCATATTTGAGTGTCACAGGTATAAATTATAGAGTTAATTACACAACCGGTATTTGTGGTAAAGTCGTTTTTCAAGTTTAATCCCCAAATTGTCAAACATACAAATATTTTTCTATCCCTAGAAGTTAAATGAGCTTATATCATGAACGGGCTAAGTTATTTTGGCCAGATTAGATTTTTGTTTAGATTAAAAACGTAACTAATGTGACTCAAGCGCTCAACCAGCCCAGGCCCAGGCCCAGCATCATATCTCTGTTTAGGTTCTCGAAAGATTTAAGGTCACGTAATAAACGAACAAAAATAATCAAAATTTGTGTTGCCTCTAAGAATTCGTTCTAACTAAATTAATTATTACATATAAGTTTCTCTAATTGATATATGTTTGATACTACATTATTCATGCTTTAATCTTGATTTTTTAGGCGATTTGATTATCTAAACCATTGTTTATGCACGAAATGATAGAATTAGATCTAGCAATGTATTTTCTTTTAGAGTTTCGGATGAGTCGAACCGATAACGACGCCACATAGCACGGAGGAAAAACAACCAAAACCTACCCGCGTAATGTGAGAAAAAAACCTAGTTTTAATTTAAAGGGAAATAATAGTTTAGGGGTATTTTTATTATTTTTGTTTTTATATAATTAAAAGGGTAATATTGTAAATTTCTTTTAACTTAACAGAAAATTTCTAACGGTGTTAACGCGTTTGATGAAATTAAAATCAACTTGAAACTATTAGACTGTCAGTGTAAAAAATAAATTATTGGACTGAAACCATAATTTTTGTCAAATCATAGGGAATAAAATAGTAATTCACTCTTATATATATTATTATTATTTTTGAACGGAAAATATACGACACTGCTTCAGAGTACATGTGTTATCTTAATCGGGCCTACCCATCCGTTTCCCAGTCGGGACCGCACCCCAACTCCCTCAGGAGAAAACCCACAATTGAAACAACCGCCAACCAAGACCTTCACATATTTATGTGTCTTAAGTATTTCATTTTAACCACTTGAGCTAAGTCATTTGTTCTTAAATATATTATATTGCCATCACTGTTAGCTTGTTGGAGTTTTGGACTGAAAGGGGCGTATTGGCTCATCTAAGTGTCCCGGGTGTGCACTCCAAATTCGTCCAATGGTTTTGAATTCTTAGGAGACATCAATTTCTGCTATAAATTACTAAAAAACCAAATTGAAAATGTTAATATCATAAAAAAATTAAAATACTTTCTTATTATTAAAAAAAAATCAACATACTTTTGACATATAAAAGACCTCACACGTATCAAAAACAAAAAAAAAATGTATATTACTTTATAAGTTGTTAAAAAAAATCAAATATTCAATTCATTCTTAAAATTGGCCACTTCCTAAGACGTTTGTCGGGCGTGAAGCAGTTGAGACGTTTCTATACATATCAAATGGTCCTATAACTTTACATGGATCAAAAGTTACGGGACTGGATATGATCAAGAGGGGAGGAGCCCCGGTTTAAAAGTCGATCGAGCCATCGGGTCACAAGACTCACAGGGGTGCAGTTGGATTTTTCGGCATTCGGAGAACAATTGAGGGTGTGAGCTGATGCTGTTGTTTAGTACTTCATCATGTATATAATATTACATATCAATGCAACTTTTAACCATTCTCAGCACTCTTATTTTGACAAGTCATACGAAAAAACTTAGGAAAAACACAAGCAACTAGTCATATTATGTGTTCCGCAAGGTAGGCCAACTGTCAGTTATAAAATTCAATTTGAATACAAATTGTCAAAAAAAGACCAATAAATCAACACTAAATGCACATTACTCTACCTGAGGACTTGTGTCACATATACGCCTACACAATTCACTAGTCCTTCATTTTTCTTGCTGAACATGGAGACCAATGGAAGCGTAACCACCCTCCGGTGTCAGAGAATAATATTATTTCCGCTACCTTTTCAGGGTCACATCAACCCCATGCTACAGTTAGCAAACATTCTCCACACCCATGGTTTTAAGATCACCATCATACACGCTGAATACAACTCTCCTAATCCTTCCAACTACCCTCACTTCAGCTTCAAGCCCATCAAGGACCGCTTTTCGGAGATCGCTGACCAGTTGGCTACTAACCGAGACGCTACATATTTTATTAAGTACCTGAACAAGAGCTGTGCGGATCCCTTTAGGGAATGTTTGGCTGGGTTGTTGGCCGAACCGGGTGAAGAAACGGTTGCTTGTGTGATCACGGATGCGGGTTTCTACTTCGCGCAAGCGGTGGCGAATGACTTGAAGCTACCTCGGATGGTACTCAGGACAAGCAGTTTGGGTTGTGTTCTTGCTTATATCGCTTTACCATTTTCCTCTAAACAGGCTTGCTTTCACCTTACAAAAGAAGGTCGGTAAAACTAAAAACTTCCATATTTATAAATAACTGCTGCTTCCTAAATCACTATCATAAAATCTTACATCTTACATATAGAAACTATGTTAGTGACCCGTATGTTACACAGGTTGAAAAAGAGAACAAATAAGATTTGTAAACTTAGATTTATATTTATAATATGATATATATGATAGGTCGAACAAATAAACTACAATGTAAAGGTTATGATAGTTTAATACTAATATACTATCATTTCAATAGTTATGATTAAATGAAAAATAGCATATAGACAATTTTGAATAAAAAAGATCACATATTACATTAATAAATAAGTCAAATCAAAATATAAAATTTGAAAAAAAAAGATATGACATTAAGACAAAGATTAATTAAAAGTAAAACAAGTGTTCATTTATATTAAATACTAGACAGTATTGGAAGTTTTATTTGTGACTTGTTTGTTTTTATCTAAAACGAATAATTTTAAGTCATCTCTTCTTTTGTTGATTGTAATCCCAAAACACACTATAAGTGAAAATTGTCTTCATTTAAATTCAAAATAACTCTTCTTATCAAAGGGTGTGATTATATGCACCCTAATATTGGTTCCTAGATTAATTTGGCTTTGATAACTCTATTTTCAAGCCTTATTACTTGTAGTCTTCTTCCAGTATATATCCTACTTTTTTATTAACATTTGTAAGCAACATGTCCGAGACTCCAACTTTTAATACTAATTTTCAATTTCACAATCACTTATTTAAAACCAATAGAAATATTATAATAATAGTCAGTTTGTATAAATTTAAAGATAAGTGTTAATATTATAATAAGTAAAATAAACTATAATTTATAGATGCGTTAAAAGATGTTATTATGTGTCTTTGAAAATAATTAGTCACAAAAATATAACATAAGTAGATAGTTAACATAATTTTTAAAACATTGTGATAAATCTAGTTTAATTAACTAAGAAAATATAAATACATCTATAATTTTAAAATTTTAAAAGTTTCTGTTATCAAAGTAAATATAATTCATGTGTAATTTAAAAGATGTTATTAAAAAATCAGTTAATAAAACAATAATAATAGTTGATTACACGAATTTATGATTTCTAAGAATAATTCATAATGATTAAAACTTTCTATATACATGTATGAAGTTATTATTGGAAAGAATATGTTTGTTATAAATTAAAAAAATCCAAATTGAAGGAGGCGAAGACATGTGTCATTGTCTACGTGTCGCCTACGTGTATAGCCTATTTAGAAGACATGTGTCAATGTTTCACCTCAAATTCCCTCTCGGTGGAAAGATTTTGAAATCCCACAAACAAAATATTCTCTTGGGTTTTACATTTCATTACCTACTCAAACATAATTTTACTTGAAAATTATACTAGTATTTAAATTACATTCCATTTCATTTCATTCCTTCCAACTAAACGTCCATAAATCTCTACCTCTATAAAAATTCAAAATTAGCTAGATGTAGAAACATGTGAAAAGGAGTTTTTTAAGGAAAAAAAAGTCAATATGCACTATCTCTAAAATTAAATGATATCCTATATAATAACTATGATGATTTGAAGTTTTGCACTTAAAAGTTGATGTACATCGCAATAAGCCAATAATACCTTATTAGGCGTTTTTAGTTCATAGAACTACTTATTCATTTAGCATGTAAATTTGTCTCCCCTTTTAAAAGTGTGATAATATCGGAATGACTTATATGTAAAAAAATGAGAGTAATCATCCGTGTGGACCATGTTATTACAAGAAAATTAACTTATTATGTTAAGTGCCTTATGTAAAGAAATAAATTTATGCTACTAAATCTAATTGCCGTCATTTGCTATTCCTAATAATACAATACGAAAACTATAACATTTTAATATGAATTTAGCTGTTTTTTTTAATCAGGTTGTAATACTAAAAATAAACTCATATATGTACTTTCCTAAATGTTGGATCGATGTTTCCAGATTCAAATTATGAATCATCTGTACCAGAATTTCCACTTTTGAAATTCAAAGACATTGTAAAAATCACAACCAACCCACAAGGTATGGGGGAGTTTGTCACCAACATGCTTACTCAGATGAAGGCATCATCAGGGATCATATGGAACACCTTCAAAGAACTCGAAGAATCCGCTCTAGAAACTATCTCCCAAGATTTTCCAGTTCCAAGCTTCACTTTAGGCCCATTCCACAAGTATTTCCCTGCATCCTCGAGTAGTTTGATCGAACAAGACCGAACTATTCTCACATGGCTAGACAAACAACCTCCTAAGTCAGTAGTATATGTTAGTTTTGGAAGTGTTGCACATATAACCGAGTTAGAATTTCAAGAAGTGGCACATGGGTTGGCTAATACTGGTTTACCATTTTTGTGGGTGGTTCGACCAGGTATAGTTATTGGTTCAGAATGGATCGAGTCGTTGCCAGAAAAGTTTCTAGAAAGAATGGGCGATAGGGGACGAATAGTGAAATGGTCTCCTCAACAAGAAGTGCTAGCTCATCCATCAACAGGGTGCTTTTGGACTCATAATGGATGGAATTCGACACTAGAGAGCATATGTGAAGGAGTTCCCATGATTTGTTCCCCGTGTTTTGTCGACCAACCAATAAACGCAAGATATGTGAGTGATGTTTGGAAGATTGGTGTTTTTTTGGAAGATGGGTTTGAAAGGGTGGGAATCGAGATGGCGATTAAACGAGTAATGATGGATAAAGAAGGAGAAGAAATACGTGAGAGAATAAGTTGTCTTAAGGAGAAAGTAAACCTCTCCCTCAACGAAGGTGGCTCTTCTTATCGGTCATTATACAACTTAGTTGATTATATTTCTTCCTTATAACTTGAAAAAACGAGTTGCACTTCCATATATATTATATATTATGGAAAATTGGCCGTAAGAACTAATAATACACATGTAATCCTTGTCTTTTTTATGTAATTGGAGAGTTGTGATGAATCAAAGGCTTGTATCTTCAATTGATTTTAATCGTAGACAAATAACATCACATGGTTTCATTCTTAATATGTTTTTGTTTATCTAGTGAATTTGATAGAGACAAATATTTGATGTGTTAGTGGAGTAATGCTTGTTTAAGACTATTGTAATTTTAGTAATTGACAAACCCAAGGGTTCAAGGGGCAACGCTCTTTCACTAGGGGGTTGTGCCCACTAGGTTGATTTCAAGATTTGATATGTGATCTACCTTTATTTATTGCTAATGTTATCATCATCTCTGCTATTTAACATTTTCTTATGATTAGCTTATGTTTGAAAGTTTGTCATACATCAGCCTACCTTTTATTTGTGAACTCTAAAATTTAATTATCGGTCTAACTATAAAACCTTGATTTTGATCATCATTTTGATTTGTGATGCCTAAAGTTTGGCTAGATTGTAATGTGATGCCTAAAGTTTGGCTAGATTGTAATTCATTATACGAATTTACGTAAAGTTACACTTCTCTTGCTTTTATTATATAGAAAATTAACAACTTTGGTCCATTTTCTTTAATTATTTTTGCTTTGTTTATGGTTTCCGATTTGCCTATTTCATATCCATCCTTTTAGCGTCATTCATTTTTTCTATTAACTTTATAATGATCAAATTACCCTCGTTAATTAAAAAGCTAAAAAAATCATAAATACTCATAATTGTCTTTCTCGTTTCTCTCTCAAGATACTCTCAATAATTTTGTATTTTATCATCCTCCCCAATATATGCATCTCTTCCCAATCTCTTCTCATGCTTATTTCATCTTTATGAAATAGGACCATCAATAGAGGTTTGAAAAAAACAAGTTTCAGATCAACATATATGTATTTTCTTCAAACGAATCGAACCTAAAGATTTAGAATTTAGTGTCAAGCAACAAAACTAAAACAGAAATCAAACAACTAACTAATATGAAGAAATCAAACCATGGACACCCATGGTGAACAACAAAAGAGAAACAAAATCGGTGATGAAATTGAATCAAGATAAAAGAATGATTATAAGCCAAAATATTATAAATATATTTTTTTCTTTTTTCTATGTTCTATTAAAATATTCTAAAACAGATATCTTTTCTAGTATTCATTTATTTTCTTTTTTTTTTCTCTTTTTAGTATAAGCTCAAACACTAATGTTAGAGAATAACAGAATGAGAGAGAAATATGAAGCTATTTTTACATTTATTATTTATTTAATACCAAGGCTAATTTGATTAATTCATTAAATTTTTAACACAACAAGTGGATGGTGTTAGAAATGTGGACTAAAATGGCAAAAGGATGTAACCTAATAGTGTTACTAATGGCAAAAAATTAACCAAGACCATTAAACTTACGGAATCACATAGATTGAGGGGGTGTTTGGGATTGTTTATTTTTTTTTAAATTATTTTTGAAAAGTAACTTCTGAGAAGTAACTCCATTTAACTTCTTAAAATTAATTTTTCAACCCTTTAAAACCAGCTTTTCAACTGTTTACCCAAACATTTTATTAACTTATTAACTTTTCAAAAATTAATAAGTCAAAAGTTGGTTAAGAAGTTAGTGTGCCAAACATGCACCGAGTCGTATTCAAGTCACAATAATTTTTTTTCCCACTATCGGATATTTAAAACGAGTATTTAAGCTTTATGCGGGGTTAATGTAGAGGAATCATGATATGATGATCGATAACTTAGAAAACTTGAAAGTCGTAAGCAATGTTTTCAGAACCGGATCGGACGTCGAACCGGACACCTTACTGGTTTGGTGGTCGGACCGGTAGGACCGGTTGGACCGGATTTAACTATGTTTTAATTATATTTATATATGTAATTAAATATTTGTTGGAAATAACTAATAAGGGTGTGAAAGGGAGTCTCTTTAACACCCTTGTCCTACATTGGTGTGACAAATGAAGCATTATGTGTTTATATGTGATAACAAGGTGTAAGGTATTGAATGTCTTTATAATACCTTTTACACCATGACTTACCCGCGCGCATGGGGGGTGCAAAAACGGGTTTCTGGCTGGAAAATTTGGGTCGCCCACGCACGACATGCGGACACGAATGTCGTTCGAAATAAACCGGCCGGTTCAACTACTCAAAAACGAATCACCCCAGACCGGACCGGACCAGGCACCAAATCCCGGCCGGTCCGATCTGGTCTTAACAACATTGGTTGTAAGTTTGTTTTTAGATTAAAACTATTTGAGCTTACAGTAAATGTTCAATCGAATAAAACTCAAGTTCATAAACAAAGTATGATTTGTGTGTGTGTGTGTCAAAATCATGAACCATAAGAGATAAACACCAAAACAGACCGACCAATTGTCTATTCAAATTTGAAATCTTGCAGAGATGGGGGCTTGCCTCTTGGACCCCGCCACAGGTTGCCCGCTCTTGGACCTGCTACTAGGGGCGCTGCTCCCGGACCCCGCCAAAGGGGCAACCGCCCCCTTGGAACCCCCATTCCTTAAAACGGCAATCAGTGGATCCCGTGATATCTCTTGACGCTTAACACCACAAAAATCTCGACCACCATTAATCTACTATATGTTTACGTGAATGATTTGAAGATTTGGATTATCAAGGTTGGGTTTTGTGGTGGTAGGTTTGTATTTTCAGCACGTGTTTGTTAACTCGATGTGCGGTTTTGTTGATTTGGGGATCTATTGAAGATTTGTGCATTTCATATCAAACATTAAAAAAGATATCGTAATTATCAAATCAGTTTTGCTTTCATACATTTTCGGGAACTCGGGAAGTGATGGTGGCGGATGAAGAAAACGATGGTGAGGACCAACGATTCTTTTTCATCAATTAAAGCATACATAATCTATAGGCCTCACCCTCATGCGGTATAGGGCTAAGCCACGTGGGCAAATGTAATGTATAACTCCTCCAACTCAATGCACAAAATATAAAGTTTAAAGAGAAACGTGAAGTATGATCATTTTCATGGTTTAATGATTGAATGAGAAAATTGACGTGATGATTTGCAACCAGTAAACCGTCTCAAAGTAGTTTTTTACTATAGTCGTCTGGTCGTCGGTGGGAATTAATATTTGAATTCCTCGTCAATTTCATGAACTAGCAACTAATAAAGCCCGGCTCCCGGCTATCCGGGTATCACAGACAGCAGTAGGTAGCCCAAGCCCACCAACATCAATTACAGAGAAAACCTACCGCCCGAAAGCTTACTGTGGTAAAACCCGGCCCACCACCGGCAGGACTCGAACTCACCACCTCCCTTAGGAGAAGTAGTGAGTCTACCACTCAACCAAATGGATCGATGGTTAATATTATGAATATTAATGGAACGTGTAAGTCATTCTCACGTTCCTACTTTATCATTAATCACAAAACAAGCAGTCACGTTTTATGTTCAGGAAGGTAGATTATACCGTCAAGTTAACAAATTTAATTTGGATACAAGAACTTGCACATGTTATTAAAACAAAGTTGAGAAAGGAACCATATAAATATATAATGAATGCAAACTACCCTCTGCAAACCAATTCGATCATTAATTCTTCTTCAATTCATGGAGACCAATGAAAACGTTACCACCCTCCGGTGCCTGAGAATAATATTATTTCCGTTACCCTTTCAGGGTCATATCAGTCCCATGCTTCAATTAGCAAACATTCTTCACACCCATGGTTTTAAGATCACCATCATACACACTGAATACAACTCTCCCAATCATACCAACTATCCCCACTTCAGCTTCAAGCCCATCAAAGACGGCTTTTCGGAGATCGCTGACCAGATGGCTACTAACCTAGACACTACCTATTTTCTTAAGTACCTGAACAAGAGCTGTGAGGATCCGTTTAGGGAATGTGTGGGTGAGGTGTTGGCCGAACCCGGTGAAGAAAAGGTTGCTTGTGTGATCACTGATGCGGGTTTTCACTTCGCGCAGGCGGTGGCCGATGACCTGAAGCTACCAAGGATGGTACTCCGGACAGGCGGTCTCGGGTGCACCCTTGCTTATCGCGCGTTGTCGTTTCACGCTAAAACGACATCCTTTTACTTTACAAAAGAAGGTTGGTTAGTTACTTTCTTATCATTCTAAGTGGTAGGAACATGTGAAATGTGTAATGCTAATGTAGTGTGCAGTGGGGTAAGAACCCATGTTCGAAACACGCATCCTGCATTTCTATTCATGTTCAATGCGAGTCCCGCATTGTCTGTGATGTCGTGGATACAAGTCAACCAGTCACTAGCCTGTGTGTGAATTCAAATTACCCGTTTTTTTTCTTTTTTTATTTATGTAAATCACTTCTGTAATGTTTTCATAAGATTATAGTTAGTTTTTTTTCAAAAAGGTAGAATTAGAGCATTCACAACCCAATTTATATCTTTATCCATATAATTACACTAAAAATCACTACTTTTTCTATCTCCTTTTCAACTTTATCATTATTTTTTCTCTCTCTTTCACTCACAATCACTTAAAATATATTAAAAAAATTATAAGGTATTGAACAATATTTTCTAAAAATACAGATTGAACAGTAAGTTTCTCATATCATTCACTCACAACCACTTATAAGCATACCATATAATATAGGGAATACGCTCACATGATTTTAGGGTTCGGGTTGTGAATACTCTTAGAATGCACAAACATAGTTAGTTTTTTTCTTCAAAAAGGTAGAATTAGAATGCACAAACATGGAATGCCAAAAAATTTATGGTTTATAGGTGAATTTTGAAAAACATTTGGTTTTTTTCTAGATGGATTATGGAATGACTCAATTTTTGTTTTTTAACTATATTTTATAACAATTAATTTCATATAGAATTTGAATTTTCTTTTCTAATTTATAATAATTTAATATAAAATAATACTCTTCACGAAAAAAATCTGTTTTTAATAATATTTAGATTGTAATGTCTAAAAGAAAACTACATAAAACTGTGTATTCGGATATTAAAAATATTAAATATTAAAATAAATCTTATAAAATTAATTCATAAAAGTTAAAATGTTATGATTGTAAAGCAAATCCGCATCGGCCCACGATCTCAAATCCGCTACCATGACTGGCAGATTACCTATATTCAAAGATGGTTTTCAAAAGCCACATGGAAAGAATTTCTTTTTTGTTTAACGACCTAGATAATTAAATTTTCATATACGCTTACTTTGCAACAAATTCTACTTATTCTTGTAACTACTTTTTATTACCCTATTTGACTTATTAAGAACAAAATTATAAGTCTACTACAAAAGAATACGATTTATAGTTTCTACAGAAGAAAGAATACTTTCCTAAGTGTTGAATTGATGTTACCAGATTCAAACTATGAAGCATCGGTGCCGGAATATCCACTTTTGAAGTTGAAAGACGTTCTAAAGATTATAACCACCAACCCGCAAGGTATGGGGGACTATGTTACCGAAATGCTTAACCAGATGAAGGCGTCATCAGGGATCATATGGAACACATTCAAAGAACTTGAAGAATCTGCTCTAGAAATTATGTCAAAGGAGTTTCCAATTCCAAGCTTCACTTTAGGCCCATTCCACAAGTACTTCTCAGCATCGTCGAGCAGCTTGATCGAACAAGACCGGACTATTCTCTCATGGCTAGACAAACAACCTCCCAAGTCAGTAGTATATGTTAGTTTTGGAAGTGTTGCACATATAACCGAGTCGGAATTTCAAGAAGTGGCACATGGGTTGGCTAATATCGGTTTACCATTTTTGTGGGTGGTTCGGCCAGGGATGGTTGTTGGTTCAGAATGGATCGAGTCATTGCCAGAAAAGTTTCTAGAAAGAACGGGGGATAGGGGACGAATAGTGAAATGGTCTCCTCAACAAGAAGTGCTAGCTCATCCATCAACAGGGTGCTTTTGGACTCATAATGGATGGAATTCGACATTAGAGAGTATATGTGAAGGAGTTCCCATGATTTGTTCCCCTTGTTTTGTCGATCAACCCATAAATGCAAGATATGTGAGTGACGTTTGGAAGATTGGTGTTTTGTTGGAAGATGGGTTTGAAAGGGTGGGAATCGAGATGGCGATTAAACGAGTAATGATGGATAAAGAAGGAGAAGCAATACGTGAGAGAATAAGTTGTCTTAAGGAGAAGGTAAACCTCTCCCTCAACGAAGGTGGCTCTTCTCATCGGTCCTTAAACAATTTAATCGATTATATATCATCGTTCTGACCCGAAAGACTTATTTGTATTCTGGAACAAAAGCACAAGAACTTATTAATATTATGCATGTAATCCTTTTCTTTTTCATGTAATTGGAGAGTTGTGAAGGAAAGACTTGTATCTTCAATTAACTTCAATTTCAAAAAAATAACGTCTAGTGATTTCCTTCTTAATCTGTTTTGTGTATTTGGTGTTTTTTGATCACGCTAATTTAGATAAACTTTATAATGCTTACTATTTATATTTAATTGTAATTCTAAATGTTGAATGAAGCATGTCAGATATAACATTTATCTACAGATGGCCAACCAATATAAAAATCTTATATTATTTAAACTCAAAACTATAATAAAGTAAGATGGTGGAATCCAAAGAACCCAAAATTAAGCGAAAATCAAAAGTATGATGTTCATGTGCGAGTTGATTGGGTTCTGATATCCAATGTTGAATTCGATTGCACTAACCTGAAAGGTTGTGAGGATGTAGCCGCTAAACCTGATTGAAGCCGAGCCACAACCTAAAACCCACCCCGTCCACCCTAAATTATATATCCTGAAATCATCTAAGGAACAACATTTAGAGACTGTTTGATTACACTAACTCAGTAAAATCTGTCTGAGTCAGAAGCTGACCCAGTTAGAAGTTCTGACTGTGTATGTATCTGATTAAAACTTGACTGTTTAATTCAGTATCTGACTGACTCTGCTAAATGATAAAAATATAACATCCACCACCACCATCACAATCCCACTTCCACCGGTCAACAAATTTGACTTTCCCAAAATCCCCAAATGTCTCCTTCACCACCACCGCCACCACCTTCACCACCGTCGCGCAGGCGGGGAGACCAAGAGGAGACCGCAGGTGGGCGATCGGCCGAGGAGATGGGCAGCGCAGGTGGGGGGATCGGCCGAGAGATGGGCAGCGCAGGTGGGGGGATCGGCCGAGAGATGGGCGACACAGATGAGGGGATCAACCGAGGAGATGGGTCGCGCAGGGAGGGGCAGCACCCCTTTCCGGGTCAGCATGTTTTAATTTAAGGTCTGGGTCAGAACCCACAAACCCGGTCAGCCCACCACACAGGCACATCAAACACGCTGACCGGCTGACCGAGTCAGTCAGTCAGCCCGGTCAGCCGGGTCAGCCAAAATCAAACAGCCCCTTAATCAATTCATTTAATAATTGCATTGGGAAACACACATGTATCTGTATACAAAATCACAAATGAAAATTATTGGAAATCCATTTACGTCTTTCTATTCCCTTTTGATTTCCTCATATAAATATTATAATCACTTTTACCTTTTTAGACCACTTTTACCTTTTTAGTTCTTATTACTATTTTTGATCATTTGTTTTATCTTGACTTTTCGGTCATTAAAGGTTGTTAGTTCAAGTAATTTGTCATTTTCTAACAATGTAGGTGATTATCCATCAAATCGAGCTATTGGACCGCTTTCTGTTAAGTCAATAAATTATACAATCAATGGCGTATCAGTATTTGGGCTCCATTATATGTAACCATCTCACAGCTTTCAAGTGGCCATTGCACTTACATTTGTGTTGATAAATAACACAACCAAACGCAAAGCCAACCAAGATGGCCATGACTAATCAGGGACCGGTGGCAACTGTTGAACCGCGGTCACACAACAGCCGGCTGGTGCTGTTTCCGTTACCATTTCAAGGCCACATAAACCCCATGCTTCAGTTAGCAAACATTCTTCACACTAAAGGCTTCAAGATTATCATCATTCACACTGATTTCAACTCTCCAAATACCTCAAACTACCCACAATTCACCTTTAGATCAATCTCCGATGGGTTGTCTAAATCCAACGGCTGGGGACTGAATCTGGAAACTACTAATCATGTCATCAACTTCATGAACAAAAGCTGCATCGAGCCGTTCAGGGACTGCATGACTAAGCTGCTAGAAGTTGAGCCTGTGGCATGCTTGATCACAGATGCGCTATGGCATTTCACTCAGACTGTTGCAGACAGTTTGAAAGTTAAAAGGATTGTGCTAAGAACAAGCAGTATGTCATGCATCCCCGTTTATGCTGCTCTTGTGCTTGGCGAAAAGAGCTACCTTGAGACCGCCATTAAAGAAGAGATTGCATTGATGACAGAAAAGGATATTGAAAAGATTTACAAAAGTGGGTCGGAGAAGAGTAAAGAAGAGTTGATATGCAATATGATCAAACAAACAAAGGCGGCTTCAGGGATCATATTCAACACCTTCAAAGAGCTAGAAGAACATGCATTCTCAGCCATATCCCAAGAGTTTCAAATTCAAAGTTTCCCAATAGGTCCATTTCATAAATATATTCCAGCTTCATCAAGCAGTTTATTAGAACAGGATCGAAGCTCTATTTCATGGTTAGACCGCCAACCAGTTAGCTCTGTGGTATATGTGAGTTTTGGGAGTATTGCTCAGATGGGTGAAGCTGAGTTTACTGATATAGCTTGGGGGCTAGGAAACAGCAAGCAGCGTTTCCTGTGGGTGGTTCGACCTGGTTCGGTCTCCGGCTCTGAATGGCTAGAGTTGTTGCCTAAAGGATTCATGGAGGAAGTAGGTGAAAGAGGATGTATTGTCAAGTGGGCTCCTCAACAAGAAGTACTAGCTCATCAAGCTATAGGAGGCTTCTGGACTCATAATGGATGGAACTCAACTTTGGAGAGCATTTGTGAAGGCGTTCCTATGATCTGCTCACCTTGTTCTTATGATCAACCGATTAATGCAAGATATGTAACAGATGTTTGGAAAATAGGAGTGATGCTGGATAATAAGATGAACAGGGAGGAGACAGGATTAGCAATAAGAAGGGTACTTATCGATAAAGAAGGTACCGAGATGAGACAAAGATCTAAAGCTCTTCAGGAGAAGGTGAATCAATCTCTACAAAAAGGTGGATCGGCATACGAATCCCTGGAGAATTTAGTCAACTATCTCTCTTTCTAGTGTGTTTGATTCCTGTTGAACATGTTTTTATTTCTCAGAATAAAGATGAAAATATCAGAATAAAGATTGACATATCATCTAAATTTCCTATAAGCTTTTATTAACATGAGGCTAAAGTGTATATCTGGCTTAGAAATGGTGCAATGTAGCGTTTACATAGCTTTAATATCTTTAACTAGACACTCTAAATTACAATAAGACGAGGATGATTAACAAACTAGCTTGAACTCAAGATAGGAGTGCAATGGGCCAATTGTGTATCGATTTGGACAGAACGCATGTATTTGAGCAAGTATTGAACCCTCTACATCATCAGATGTGTCAAGTATAAACACCGATTATATGAACATATATAACAGGCAATCCCACATCATTAGCTACATCATAAGCACACTCTAATAATTCCATTTGCAATTATACAAGTTACATGGCTCTGTGAATCTGAATCTAGCTTGCCACAAGGAAGGTGATGTGGAGACATGATAGACACACAAACTCGGCTAGTTTGAACGTGGTGTGTATAGGGCCTAGTATATTAGCACATGACATGGGAGTGTTTCTTGATCCATATCTGAACTGTTTTTCAAGTGTGTTGTTTATGCCTTATGGCTCTGTAGAAGGAACATAAACAACTTAATACATGTCATAAATCTACCTAAATTTAGAAAGCTAATAGATTTAGACTCTAGAGTAATCACATCTAATACCTCTTGCATTATTGTTCTCAGGAAAAGAAACTAAATCTTTAGAGGCAACAAGGAATGAATTAAATGCCTTTAAGATTAGCGAATCAACATCTTAGAGATTTACTCGAACAAAGTGTGTGACACTGCCGACATCGTTAGTCAGACGGCTCCCAAAAGTCATCACATGTTAGTAGACCCAATCACTTATTGGTGGGGATTGTTATCTAGCCCAAAGAAATCCATAGTACATGGATTATTTTCATAGAAATCCAAATTACTTTCTAAAGCCTCTTATTCCTTTTTAATTATAATAATCTTTTTCTGAATTTTTCTTCAGATATGCTCTAAAGTTAATTAAGATTATGTTCAAGTAAATCTTTAAGACGTTGATTCTTTAATCTTACAGCTTCAAATTCTTTCTCTTTGACCTCTAAAGATTGTGTTCCTCTGTTCTTGTCGCTGGATTTTTAGTATGTACATTCTCGTAGTGTAGGGGATGGTGGTGGGGAAATCAGGGTAATTTAGGGCAAGGGGTGGTGTCATTCATTTCTATACTAAACCAGGGTAGTGTTTGAAGAGGAGAATGATAAACATAACTCCTAGGGTTTCAATGATTCAATCAAAGATGGTTAATCCTTGATATAGGGGGGATAAAGATAAAAATAACAGATTTCGGCTAACAAATCTTTAAGCTAACAATGTAGCCACATTGGGGAGATTCATTATACAAATTGCATATTCATCAATTCAAATCTAATACAAAACAATATCTATATAATCCTTAATTCAAATCACTAACAGAATACCGCTTGTTCTATTCAGATTGTTTATAGTGATTACAAATAACTTGATTATATATAAACCTAGAAAGGTAGAAATAAGAAATCAAATAATCATATTACTAACTGTAAACCTAAATTCGAACAATACAAATAATCATATTAATGTAAAGGAGATTACCTGGGGGATTCTGTGCCCTAGGTTTATGTAATTGGGGAAGTGAAGATGATGAGAGTTCACGAAGACTCCAAGGGCAAGGGCCACAAAATTACATAAACTACTATTGTATTTTATACATTTTAATGTTTACTTTTAAACATTATAAAATTTAGTTTTAATATAAATTAGTATCAAGACTCCGTGTTACGCAGGGCGTACATCATGAGAAAAAAACTATCGTCAAAATATTATCGTGAACACACATGTTGAAGTAAGTGATGAGACGTGCGAAACTTTATATATAAAAAACAAATCCGTCACAAGCTGGTACGTCGCGGAAAGTCTGTTGATAGTATTTAGAACTTAGTATATAAAAAGAACACCATTAAAATTAATGTCAAAACCTTGATAGATATATCGACGACGCAACAAAAAAAACAAGCAGATACAAGTATTTAACATTGATAGAAATAAACGTCTAGTAATGGTATATTCAAAACTTGAAGAGAAAAGCAAATTTAAACAACAAATTATGAATGAACCTAAGAAAATAGACAAGTGTAATATAAAGTGTTGATTTAACTTTTAACTCGAGGATGTCAAAATTTAACACGAATTAAACACGAAATGGTTTTGTTTTACGATCCATTATGCATGAATCTAATATCATCTATTAGATGTTCTAGCATTGAATAAGATGATCCATCTTTTCTTACACTTTTCCTACCCATATATTTCATTTTATTCGCTTTCTCGATCAACTCGCCCTTCGACTCCATAACATCTCCTATCATTTTCTCGATCACCTTCCTCTCCCATCTCCATTCCACATCTAACCCGATCTTCCACGCTTTACACACAAACCTGCTATTAACTTGTTGATCCAGAGAGGATGGACAACATATTGTTGGCACACCTTCAACGATGCCTTGAATGATCGAGTCCCATTCACCACTGGTCAAGAACCAACCAATGGCTTTATGTGCCAATACATGCACGTTTGAAGCCGATTCAACAATGCAACCCCTCTCCTTCGTGCCCTTAAGAATCTTTGATGGCACTCGACCCTCTTCATGCATGAACTCAGGTCGTCTCACCCATAAGAACCTCATCCTACTATTCACCAAGCCATGCCAAAGCTCAAGGGTTTGAACCCACTTGACTTCTGCTTGATTTTCAAAGTTAACATAAACAACCGATTGGGGTTGTTGTGTGTCGAGCCACATGATGTAATTATTGTTTTCTTCAACAGAATAATTTAGCAAGGGCGTCATTCTTTGGGCTTCTTGCCTAACCCCAAGGTGTGCATGAATTGGGCCGATAGGATACACGTTTGGACAAATGGAGCTAATTCGAGAAAGTATGGGCCCATCTAATGCTTTAAAGGTGTTAAGTACGAGCCCATGGGCTCGAGAAAGCTCGTTAATTTGTTTCCAAAGATGCTTCATGGAAGAATGGGTCAAGTCATGTGATCGGCACATGCTTGCAAGATCATCCTTGTTGAGAATCCCGTTAACGCCGGGAACATGTTTTATAAGCGAATCCCCATTACTTTCTGAATTAAAAGCAAAACGCGCAATCATATCAACATTTTAATATCACGAATTTTTAAGTCACATAACCCAACTCTAGCCACTTGGGTTGGAGCACAAATGTAAGGGTGTTCAGTAAGACCGAAAACCGAAAAAACCAAGAAACTATATCCTATATTGAAAAACCCAAACTGAATCGTGAATTAAGTTTTCGGCTGGTTACTATCCGTATCCAAATTGTGAATTCGTTTTTCGGATTGATTAATGGTTACACAAAATCTTGGTTGTTTGTTTTGATTAGTTGAATTCATTTCGTTGAATTAGTGGTTGAATTAGTTGAATTCACTTCGTTTAGTCCTATTTCTAGTTCGGTTGGTTCGATTAACAGTTCGCCCCAAGAAATTTTCTTAACAACTGAACCGTATAAACCATAAGAGTCAAATCTCATGTTAAGTAAACTCAGGTTTAAAACTAACAGGAATTGTTGTTTATAATGCAGTTTCGTTAGAAACATAACATACCTGAAACTTCAGCGGTTGGGTTAGGAAGATTGGAAAGAACCCAAAGGGAACAAGGGCTCAATGACAATACAGATATAACAGGAACTTGAATCTCCTTAGCAACGTCGTACACAAAGGTCATGAATCCATCAGAAACTATGCAGTTCACGGGTCCACGATCATCATCAACCAACATTCCAGAAGTCAACAAGTCTGTAAAAATGGGTTTCATTAAGGTCTCCATAGATTCCAGCAGCTCCGTTGCATCAGATCGTGGGTGATCTGGTGGCAGCCCATCGGAGATGGTGTGGAGGCGGATGTTTGGATAGTAATTGAAGCGAGAGTCGATGTGGAAGTGGTGGAGGAGGAGGGTGTTGGTGTAGGGGGTTAGGAGAAATGTGACGTCGAGACCAGATAGGCTGAGGAGTTCTGCTGAATCAAACATGGTTGTTATCGGCCATTGGAGAGGCGAAGGGAAGACGACGATGTGAGGGGGAATGGAGATGGTTGTATCATCCATTTGTATTTGTTGAAAAAAAGTATTCATTCTGTATGTAGCATACTATGTTAAAGCTTGATTTGGTTTTAGTCAACTTATGATTAAACTAACTTGTTATTGGTTGTGTTTGGAATTGTATATATATTCTATAGAAAAGAATTGAGATTTTATTTCCCGAGTGTTGATCTCCTAATCTTGTATGAGATTTTTTTGGAATAAACAAATCATTTTAATATAGTAGCTTTAGTTAGAAGTATTTACCCAGTCAACACACGTTATTTTATAAATCTTATAATTTTGTATGGTTTACTTCATTTATGGTTGCTAGTCAAGGAGCGATGATGGGTCAGAGTGCAAAAGGACTGACATACACAATTGAATAATTCAACATGTTTTCATTTCTTCAACATCTGTAGCATTACTAGGTTCATAATTTCTTCCAAAACTAAAGTAAAGATTGAAGTTTAACAAATTAACACGCGACTAAAGCGCATACCTTGCTCACGCATCCTGCATAATTGCATATGACATTTACATAGCTTTGATGTCCTTAACTAGCCGCTCTAAATTACAATAAGAAGATCCACCTTCCATCAAGCATTGTTTTGCATATTTCGCCATCTCATCTGCTGATTTCCTAAACTCGTCTTTCCTATCTTCCATCAATTCTCTCACCGTCTTCTCTACGATCACTCTGTCACAAGTATCCTTCATGTCCAGACCCAACTTCCAAACTTCCCCCACAAACCTACTATTCACTTGTTGGTCTAGAAAATAAGGCCAACAAATCATAGGCACGCCTTCAATCACACTCTCCAAAGTCGAATTCCACCCGCTGTGTGTTAAAAACCCACCCACAGCCTTGTGGGCCAAGACCTCCTCTTGTGGAGCCCACCCTACTATATACCCTCTCTCCTCTGTACCTTTAGAAAGTTCCGACGGGATGTCGGTTGGATCACTTGTAATTGAGTCGGGCCGTATGACCCACAAGAAAGGGGACCCACTGTTCACCAGCCCATGCCAGAACTCCATGTATTGCTCCTTTGTCATTACAGCAAGACTTCCAAAGCTAACATAAAGAACAGATTTTGGTGGTTGTGAGTCCAGCCATGTAATACAACTCATATCTTCTTTCCACAGACTGTTTGAAGAAGGCAGTGATGATGTTGATTGACCCAATAGCCTGTACTTAAGATGAGAGTGCAGTGGGCCAATTGTGTATAGATTTGGACAGAACGCACGTATTTGGTCAAGTATTGGACCCTCTAAATCATCAAATGTGTTAAGTATAAGCCCATGGGCTCTTGAGTTTTCTGTTATTTCAGGTAGATAGAGGTTCAAGTTTGGGTCTGACAAATCACCAGAACGACAAAACATTGGAAGATCACGGCGCCTAAAGAACCCTTCCATACCTGGTATACTCTTTATTGGTGTGTCCAAGTCATTATCTACAAGAAAGTAGTCAACCAAATAAATATATATTTTTTCTATCTAAATTGGAACAATAAGAAGTAACTAAATAACTAACAACGCACCTGCAAATGGGAGTTCACCAGATTCAATGAGTTTAGGAAGACAGAAGAAAACCCACAGGCAACACGCACTGATTGTACGAACATATATAATGGGCAATCCCACATCATTGGCTACATCACAAGTGAACCCCATTATTCCATCAGCAATTATACAACTTACAGGTCTTCGTGAACCTGAATTTAGCTTGCCAGATGTCAAAAGATCTTTAAGAAAAATCTTGGTGTTCATTTTTAACGAGTCAAACATTTCCATAAGCTGAGCCCCTGATCGAGGATGGTTTTCTGGAAGGCCATCAGATATGGTTTCTAGATGGAAACCAGGGTAACCATCAAAGCGGGACTGTATGTTCGAATATTTGAGAAGTCGGGTGTGGATATGATCAGTGACAAGGAAGGTGACGTGAAGACCCGAGAGACATAGAAGCTCGGCTAGCTTGAACATGGAGTTCACAGGGCCTTGTAATGGCAAGGGGAATATCAGTACATGAGGTGGGAGTGTTTCTTGATCCATATCTCAAATTGTTTTACTGCTGTATTGTTTATAGCTCTGTAGAAGGAACAAAATAGCTTAGTAATTAATATATGTTGCAAGTCACAAATCTAGCTAAAAGTAGAGTCCTAAACTGATATAGATATATCACATCTAGTACTTTTTAAATTTGTATTCTGTTAATGTTTTCAATCCCACAAGTCTTTTAGCTCATAAAGTTCATACATTGAGGGATTCATTATACAAATTATATAGTTTTCATTTATTACTCTATAACCAACACCATATCTATAGAATTTGCAGTAAGAATCCAACACATTTGACAATTGAGGCATTAAACTACATACTACTGAACCACATAAACGCATATTTTTGGATCTTAAGCCATAGCACCATTGACTTACCACCAACATCAATTCATCAATTAGCGTCTGTTCACTGTAATATCTCCCATAAGCCTTGTTAAAGGGCCACACATGATACAAAACTATGATGCTGAATCGTAAGGAGATGACGCAGCAAATCAGGTAAATCACATATATGAATGCACGATTCAGTTACATATAGATCCTAACATAATCCTTAATTGAAAGCGAATAACTTAAATCAACTGTTCTGTTCAGACTGATAATAGTGATTAGAAGTTTCAACCCAATTGGGATTTGAGAAGGAGAACTTGATTAAATCTAAACCTAGAATGACATAAAGGTAGTGATAACAAGTCAAATGATCATCGCCTTAACCACAATCTAAAATCGTAAACGATTACAGATAAATAATAAGACGCAATCGTAAAGTCCACGGAAGGATGAAGATCACCTGTGGGATTCAACGCACCTGATTGATGTAACTGCAATACGAAGAGCGAAGACCGGAGTTTACTAAATATTCGTCTAAATGCGTCAAAAACATTTTAATTTTAATTTAGTTAAGACTATAATTTAGTTAAGAATATTATTTAGTTTTACATAAGAGCATCTAGAATTCGTTAATCGTTTACATCATTATCTATGTCTTAAAAGCATTAATAGCCTGTTTCGTGTATGCATCAGAGTGAGTGTTTTATATTATGGGGATGATTGTGATTTATTGCAAATGAAATAGGTTATAAAATTTATGGAGATTGTATCGTGTTTTCCTATATTTAGAAAAATATGATACAACCCTCATAAATTTTTTATTATTTTTAAAAATGATTGTAAATGAATGAGAGAGAAAAAATAATGAACTAATGATAAATGTATAAAAATATTATTTAACTAAAAAGTAAAGAGAAAAAATAGTAATAATTATTGTAATTATAGGAATGAGTATGGATGATTGATTGTGAATGCTCAAATAAAATAAAATGATTATATGTCACATGTTACTATGTCACTAGCATAACAATTTAATCATTTAATGATAATATTAAATGTTTATCATGTTTTTAATATGTTTTCAAAATATAAAATAGATTTTAATAAGTAAAAACATTGTTTTTGTTAGAACATAATTTTAAAAAAATAAAAAATTAATGAATATGAGGGTTTTTTTTAGTGCATGAACTTTTTCAAATTTTTTTTTAAAAAAACATATTTTTCAAAAAAATAGAAAGCTTAAGAAAAAAATTATAAAGCAAAAGTATTTTAAATACAGGAATTTGAAAAAATATTGTTATTTTTTTATTATCTAAAGTAGTTAATCATACGTAAATTCAATAGTATTTTATCTGAAAATATTATTTTATAATTTCTAAATAATAATTAATTACTACTAATATAATAATTTCAAATGCTTTATGTGACAGAAATAAGGCTTTATTTCAAGGAAAACCCAGTTTAAAAAATAATCTTTATAATTTGTAAATTAAAAATACTATTTTATAAATTTGTTTCTTTTTTAAAAATCTTTTACATCACATTCACCATATATATTCATATCTCAAACAAGTAGTACTATTTTATTTTTATTTGTAATCTTTTTCTTTGTTTTACTCAGATCCATTTATAAAAGTATTAAAAAAATATAAAAAATGAATAGAGAGTTTGATGAAATTGTTTTTCTTTAAAAATATAAGAATGAGACAAATGATGAGATACGATAAATGATGGGGTTTCATGAATAGTAAGTTTGATGAATTTGTTTTTGTTAACCGATTACACCAAAACTTGACCTCTTGAAATTAAGAATATTTAAGGGTTTCATCTTGTGACTCTAAATAGCTTTAAATTAATTTGTTTATTAATACATTTAAATGTATTTTTCAACTACCCATTAATATAAGTAGAAGCCAATAAGATCCTCTTCTCAATTTACTATTATCCTTTTAAAATCTTATTTGCTGCAAAAGAATTTCACATGATAAAACTCACATACCAATCATATGTTCAGTATATAGACCGTAAGTTTTAAAAGCAACACCACTTTTAATAAACTTAACATATATAATACCTCTTATAGTAGATAAGAATCTGTTTGGATTTGATACAAGTGAATTTGATTTGGTAACACGTTAAAATCAAACTCGTGGTTGATGTTTTATTTTCGATTTATATAATTGGTCAATTTCGGTTACAAACAAATTCTAGCTATTCTGGTTTTTAGAAAAAAAAAATTTGGTTAACCATTGTTTAGATATAAGTATAACCAAGTCATGAATGTCAATTATGAAGTATCACTATTGGGAACTTCTATTGTCGTTTAATTTGGTTATTTCAATTGTATTATTCGTTATTAGCGTACTACATGTTGAAGGGGAAAACTAAATACTGCATGTTTAAGCTAAGTTAAACACGTAATGGATACTTTAAGAAACAAAAATACAGAATGTGGTTCTCAGCTACACTAACTTTAATTCAAATCTATAAGCCTCATGCTTACAAAATTTGAATTTTTTAGAGTTATTTGCGGATTTGAAACAAAATGAATGCCACTAAATTAAAATAACAATCCACTCTTTTTGGAGGTTTTTATATCTCCAATTAAACGATTTAAATTTCTATAAGAATTCCCATCCTTAGCAACTGATCTTCGTGCCAACTTCATCATTCGATCAACGGGTCTACTTAACTCGCTCCTTTTTATATCCATCAAATCCCTAATGAGTTTTTCAATAACTATCCTGTCACAAATGTCTTTCATGTCAAATCCTAACTTCCACACTTCTCCAACTAACCTACTATTAACTTGTTGATCAGCATAGTAAGGCCAACATATCATCGGCACCGCAGCCACGATACTTTCTAACGTCGAATTCCATCCGCTGTGTGTCAAAAACCCACCAATTGCCGGGTGAGCAAGAACCTCCTCTTGTGGGGCCCATCTCACCATATACCCTCTCTTCATCGTACCCTCTAGTAACTCGGTTGGAATGTTTTGACCATCTCCGGCGACAGAGTTAGGCCTAACGACCCACAAAAACTTTTTCTTTGAATTAACAAGCCCGTACCAAAGCTCAATAAGTTCCTCTCTACTCAACATCGTCATACTTCCAAAACTAACATAAACGACAGACTTTTGTGCCTGCTCATCCAACCACGTCATGCAAGTACGATCTTCCTCCCATAAACTGTTTGATGATCGAAGTAATGATGTCATTCGGGCTTCCAATCGAGATTTTAGATGGGCATGAAGAGGCCCGATTGCATATATATTAGGAATGTGCTTACGAATCTGGACCAAGGCTGATTCTTCCAAATCTTCGAAGGTGTTGAGAATGAGCCCATTTGCTCTACGTGTCTCTTGTGTCTCCGATGCGACAACTTGGAAGGCTCGGTCAGATAGATCACTAGCTCGACAAAAACTAGGTAGATCACGAAGCCGTATATACTTTTCCATCCCGGTGACACCAGTTACAAGTCTATCCATTTCATCGTCTTCTGTAAACCATAAATTAATTTTTCATTAATACATAACAAACAAATGTACCACACAATCATATTTATAACATAACTATGATAGAATCTGATGATTGAGACAAATCTTACCTCTAACTCTAAGAAATATAAATATGATCCCATTAACACCCCGGACTCCAAAATCCCTTTTTTATTATAATGTATAGGATAGTAATAATCTAGCTCCAAAATCAGTTTGTGTAACTAGAAGTGCCAAGTTTCATGATTACGACACTTGAAATAAAAACATTAAAGAGTTTAATCAAGCTACGAGTTAATGTATACTACTATATAAACCATTTGAAAACGCCACTTAAAATAAAAACATAAAAAGTTTGTTCAAGCTACGAGTTAATGTATACTACTATATAAACTATTTGATAACGAAACTATTATAATTTTATCTCAAAATTTAAAGAGTCTAAGACAAATTTTGTTGTATAGTATATACGTGATTCATGTAATAGGTCTTTAGTTTGCTCAAATTTAATAAATTCTTATAATTAATATTATTCAAGGCATCTGAGATTATTAAATTCATTAGATTAAGTGATATTTTATTTAAAAATATTTTGAATTTTCATTTTATTATTTATAAATCTATAGTTAAATACTATTAAAATTAACTATTATTTTATTAAATACTTATATAATTGTTCAATATTCTCATAGTTAATAATCTCCAAATATATATTAAGTTTTTAAGACAGATCGGGTTAAATTCGTTAAAACAACACCGGTGACACCCGCACATCATGTATCGTGTAGACCAACCCACTACTAGCTATAAATTCAAGTAAAACTTATAATAAGCTGTCAAGATCACCTTTGATCGGGATATCGCCGGATTCAATGAGCTTGGGGATGCAATAAAACGCCCAAAAACAACTAGCACTAACCGTACGGAACAAAAACACAGGAATCCCCATTTCTCTAGCAACATCAATGGTGAAACACATGATCCCATCAGCAATGACACTAGAAACAGGAGGCCTATTAGCATTCCCACAGTTCAAACAACCACCAGGAAGAAGCATCTCCCTAAACATGGGTTTAGTCACCATCTTGATCGAATCAAAGATGTCCACAACTCGATTACCAGACCGCGGGTGGTCCGGCGGAAGCCCATCGGAAATGGTCTCGAACCTGAAACCGGAGTATCGGGAGAAGCGGGAGACGACGTCGGTGTAGCGGAGGAGGCGGCGGTGGATGATGTCGGAGTTGAGGAAGGTGACGGTGACGCCGGAGAGACATAGGAGCTCTGCGAGCTGGAGCATGCAGCTGACGTGGCCCTGCACGGGGAAGGGGAAGATGAGTACGTGAGGATCCATTGGGGAATTGAATTGAAGTTAGATTAGATTAGATTAATTAGGGTTAGATATAATATGCATGTTTTAGGTGCTGTGGATTCGGTTTCTTGATGAAATGCAAATGACATGCATGCGATGAAGAGAGAATCATCATCTTTGGTTCTTGGATTTGTTGAGTGGAGTGGAGTGTTTCTTGTTCATGCATCATATGCTTGTTTGGGTATTATTATATCTTTAGTCCAGAAAAATAAATGGTTTTTTAATGAGTTAAGGAAAAATAATATTTGGTGCAGTATGATTTTATTAATTTTATGTATAAGATTATTTACATGATTAATAATAATATGTTTTTGTGGTTATGTATATGTAACTCGAAACGTTCTCTCGAGTCAAACAAACAGTCGAGCTCGAGGCTAGACAAGCTTTTGTTAGCTTGATTTGATAACATCCCTAACCACATATGCGATAAGGATGGAAGGACTGGCTTTGGTGCGGTAGGGCACGGAAGCACGTGGCCTCTTGGTGCCGAGAGGGAGCACCATCCCATCCGTTAGTGACCGATGCATTGAAAGAAGGCTATAATTGGTAGTGATATACTCCTCTTGACGGTGGAGGGATGGAATCAAAGAGTCCAAGGGGATGTTTGTTTCAGACTCTTAATGATTCAGATATCTGAATGGTTCAAACTGTTTGTTTCGCGAGCAAATGTCTGAACGGTTTAGATATTTGCCTTTGAATGATTAAGCATTAAACTAATGATGAATGGTTAAGACCTATTATCTGCATTGGTTGAACATTTGTCTTTGAATAATTAAGCAACATACTAGCTCTTAATGATTTAAACATCTTATTGGTTCAGCACTTAATCATTTAGAAATTAACAAACAACCTTTAAGTAAAACTAACCCTTAGAACAAATAAAAATTGACATATTATTTAAACTCAACACACATGCAAAAACACACGAAACATTCTTGGTTTCAGCCCAAATAAAGATCACTACGAAAAGCTGCTACCTAAGTGAGTGGTGGCAACTCATGATTCCGAATCAAAACCCGAACGTGTACCCGATATCAAACCCATCTAGTCAAGGAAAACAATGGATTTATCATTTATTTATTTAGTTCTCTAATAGCTTGTAATATTGAACTTTTTTTAAACTCTGAATACAATGTTTTGTTTCTTTTTTGTCTAACATGTAGATACGAGTTTTTGTTAAAAACTAGGTTTTCTCCAAATAAAGTCTTTTTTTTTGTCTCTAAGTGTCTTGACACGTGCTCCGATTTGTTGAAACATATTTATAATTTTATACAACTCAACTATTCGACTACCCGACGTCTAATGAAACTAGTTGGCAACTTGACATATGTATACATATTTATAATTTTATACATTTTTTTTTTGTTAAAGCCTTATTTATATTTTAGACTTTGTGAAACTACTTAGCAATTGTCTATCATTATTAAGTTGAATGTTTTAATAAAATCTAGTACTTATTAAATTTTAATAGTTTAATTTTATATTTAATAGTTTTTATATAAAAAATTTCTTTTTGAAAAATGTTAATTAAGGAGGGCTAGGGATATGCAATTTGATAGTTTAAGGATGATTAGGGATGGATGCTTATGCATGTATACTTCTCAATAAGACGGTAACTTAAATACGATTCCATTCACCATTACCCTACTTTTGCCACTAGATGCAAATCACATAATAGAAACCGCTAGCAACCGCCCCTTATAGAACATATTGCTGATTTTTAACGACTAATATTTAATCTCCGTTTGATATGCAGCATGCTAGTGATTACATTATTTGAAAAAAAAGTTAGATAATATTAAAATTGACACTAATTATACGTTTAAATGGAGGTAGACGTACGTTATTATTTAATAGATTTTACCATTTCGAAATGTAAAGATATCAATCGGTTAAAAACTTACAAGATGTCCTCAAAGGGACATTCGGGTCAGGGTTGCAAACGAATCGAACAAAGATAAACAGGGTTTTGCTCGTATTTGTTTACTAAGTAAATGGATTTTTCATTTCTTGTTCATAAATACTTATTGAACAAGATTTTTTTTGTACGTATTCAAATCATTCATTAGCATTTTATTTTACCACTAGGCTAAAGTCCCGTGTAACACACGGATTCAATCAAAAAATATTATTGTTGTTTAAAAAGATGCGTAAGTTATAATGTTGTTGATAATATTTTGTATATCGACTTTTAACATTAGCTATATCTAACATTAGTAGGTTTTCTCTATTAATATTTATACATCTAAATAGTGTATAATATGGAATGAAATAAATTTATAAATAAGAACTTTAACTAATAAACAAATTAAATTGAACATGAAAAATAATATTTCAAATTCATAAACATTCAAAAATTTATTTGTATACAACATTTGGTGTTTTGTTGGTTATTTTTCCATCATTATCTAATATTAATAATTTTAACCTTTATCTACTTTTAACTCAAGATAATACAACATACAGCTGATCATTATCCATGTTTTAAAACAAACCAACTTTGGATAGCGATTATCATTGGCTCTTGTTTTATTGTCATTGCATAACACACTGATAATAACAACTACTTTTTTGAAATTTTAAAAAAATTCTTTTGTCTGAAGGTGTCAAAGCCAACCATGGTATAAAAATATGATTTTCAATATTACTTCCAGGTACATCAAAACAATTTGTACATATCAAACGAACTCCTATCAAACATAATAATAATAACATGGCAGTACACATACAAAGAAAATAAATAAGTTTAAAAAGTAAAAACATGTAATACCTCTTTATAGATTGACTGTTGAAGTAGATCACCTTTAAAAAAATTAAAGTAAAGTAAGGGGTTGTTTGATAAAACTGACTGAGTAAGATCTGACTGAGTCAGAAGCTGACCCAATAAGAAGTTCTGACTGAGTCTGCATCTGACTGAAACTTGGCTGTTTGATTATGTATTTTAGTGACTTTGCTGACTGATTCTACATCAAAAATAAATTTCATTATTTATGTTTATGTTATCATTATTAATAAACAAAATCATCTAGGGGTGGCTTTAATGACAATTAATATTCAAAGATCGTATGTATGAGTGCTCTTGTAAATCCTTTAAATAAAGTTAACAAATTTCAGAGTCAAAGTTACTTTATTGTTCTTCCTTTACACACACACACAAACACAACACCTCTACACACACACACACACAAACAGAGTCTTCTTCACAGCCCCAAGAGGTATCACAATCCTCCACTTCATCCTTCTCCTCTCCATCTCCTCCCTCTTCCTCCACTGCATCTCCGCCGATTCCCACTTCAAAAGCTTCGACGCCGACGCCAACGACATTGAACTCTCAACGACGACCTCCTCCTCCGATCAACCCTCTCCTCCGTTCCCCGTCGTGCTCCATGGCCGTGCAAGGGGGTCCTCATGGGTGGTCGTGCCGGCTGCCGAGGGGTGGTGAGCAGCGGTGAACAGCAGCGATGGCGGTGAAGAAGACGACGGAGGCGGTGAAGAAGACGACGGAGGCGGTGAAGAAGACGACGGAGATGGTGACAGCGATGGCGGTGAAGAAGACGACGGAGATGGTGACAGCGATGGCGGTGAAGAAGACGACGGAGAAGACGACGTACATGGACCGGGTCAGTGATCAAAATATTTAGGTCCCGGTCAGAAGCCTTGAACCGGGTCAGAGACGTCGCCGTGCACATCAAACACGCTGACCGGCTGACCGAGTCAGCCAGTCAGCGGTCAGGGGTGGGTCAGCGCACATCAAACATGGCCTAATATTAATCCAATAACACAATTGTAGACAATGATAGGTTAAATCATATTCGCAGTGGATGAAAGTTCATATATAACAAAAAATAAATACCTTTTGTTGAAGAAAACTTGACAAAACCGAATCCAAAATGAGAACGTAAACGAAGTCCACAGAATGCGATCATCAAACTTATAAAGACAAATCGCGGGGGTCGTAAACCTGGGATGGTTGAGAAATATTTTAAAAATCGAGATGATTTCATTTTCAAAAAAAGATACCTATGAGTTACTTCAAACTGGAGAGTAGTCGATTAAAAAATTCCATAACTTTTGTCAAGATTTGAATATAAATAGAATATTTAATAGAAAAACACAAACAAAGGAATCAATTTCATAAATGAAGAAAACCATAAATGATTTATACAGTTTTTATTGATGAATTATTTGAAAAAAGAAAAAATATCGGGTATGATTTAATTTCCAAAAAAAAAATGCTTTAATTTAGGGTTCATTTTCAAATTTTCCTTAAATATCTTTTGTATATAAGTTAACTTTTAGTCAAATGAATATAGACTAACACTAAGAACAGATACATATTTTGGCGGGAATTAAAAAAATAGAGGCTTAAGAGAATACCATGTGGCACTAAAGTTATTGCTTTATTAATAAGTATAGATTCAAGTATAAGATTGCAACAGTAGATTGCTCACCATAAAACAAACTACCCTTCAATCTCCCGCTTTCTTTCTTCACACCAATTTTTCCTCCTCCTCCTCCTCCTCCTCCTCCTCCATTTCTCCTCCTCCTCCTCCTCCTGAACAACCTGACCTACCGGGTTCTTAGGTCAAGATTGCTCCTAATTGTTTCTTGGATTTCGGGTCATGGACTTCTGATGGCTTCGATTTGCAGTGAAGGGATTTCTGATGGTTTTGACTAACTGATCAAATATGGTTCTCCGAGCACTATAACTTGGTATTGCCTGTAAGACGAACATTGTTAATATACACAGTAAATAAGAACTATAAAAAAGCTAAATATTTGAGCACAACCCAAAATTCATAATCTCCTTGAGCATGTGACGAGCTTTGGACCTGATCAAACCTTGAAATGTGGATCAAAGTATCAAACACACATTTAGGAAGTTCTTTCTCCCATTATGAAAATGAGGCCACCCCTTCCTTGAGCATCTCTTGGATATTGCACAAGTAAGAAGTTAATGTCAAAAAATAATAATATCAGAACAATAATGGTGTCACGATTAGGACAATTCAGAGAACTTCCCTCTAAATGGTGTGTATGGAAGAGAGTAGTGTTGAAGGTTATTTCCACGAGCTTACTTGCTTTTTACCTGAACAAATTCTAATAATCAAGGGAAAATATGAACATACAAAAACAGAATGAATATATTAAACAAACTTCCCTTCATCTCTGTGGACCTCTTGAAACAGACCTTCAAAGAGAGAAGATAAAACAGAAATGGATAGAATGAGAAACCATCAACGTCGTTGTCTAATAGAAAAACACTTAAAACAAATAACAATTCCGGTCAACAAGAACTTAACAAAAAGAATGAGATAACTTACAGTTTTCTTCAGCCAAAAACAACAATCCTCAATCATAGGGTTTGGAACGCCCTGTTCCCGTGGCTAATAACCATTGAAGAAACGAACATTAGAAAACAGAAAAAAAAACAATTCAGAGTACTTCCTTATAAATGGTGTGAAAGGAACTGTGTAACCTTCGATTGCTTTTTACCTTGAAGATAACGGAAGAAACCTGAATGAGTTCTAACAATCACTGAAGATATGAACATTAGAAAACATAAAAAATAGATAAAATTGAAAGCTTAATCAACATGAAACCAGAACCTTCAAATGTCACAAACTTGAAGGTGAAACAGAAACGGATAGAAGAAGTGGAAACCATCAACATCTCTATCTGATACAAAAACACTTGAATGATAACAATTTCGTTCGACAAAAAGGGGAAAACTTACAGTTGATTCAGCGCAAATACAACAATGCTCTGGAACACTACAGTAGCAGGATTTGATCTTCAATGTATGGTTTCATCAGCCCATAAACAGTAATGAGATTGGAGCCCTCACTCGATAATGATTTAGCCCTAGAATGCTGAATAAAAGGGTGGGTGTTAATATATAGAGGAAGGGGTAAATTAGAATCGATTAGGGTTATAAATGGAAATCGCCGGAGATTTCGTACCAAATCAAACGAAATCGCTTTCAGATTCGCTCAGGGACGCGGGTGCAACGGTCCGACTGACATTATACGATTCTTGTAAAATATATTTTCCTTTTTCATCTTTTTATTTTTTTGTATTTTTAATTACCATGTTAAAAACTCCTGCATAACGTAAATTAAATAAAATAACTTCTAAAAGGTTTAGTTATATACAGGTAAATAGTTCAAGAAATATAAATAATTTTATTTTTGAACATTCGTTGTAAAAAATTATTACGAAAAATATATCATTAAATAAAAGCTTGTCTATTAAAAGCTATGAGTTTTAGATACTTTGGTTGTTCTAAAAAGTATTTTAGGTAATTTCTAAAGGTTTAGTTATTATGTGGCTTTAAATTATAGAAATATATAATCTATGCTCATGAAGGATCTTTTAAATGTAGGCGTATCATTACCTATATTTAGTTATATATATATGAGTAAATTGCAATTTTCATACCTGTGTTTTGGGGGTGTTAACAGGATCAGCCCCAGCTTAACAGTTTGCATACCTGAGTTTACGAATGCTAACACTTTACGTACCTCCGTCCAATTTCCGTTAAACAACTATTAAATCTTCCCCACGTGCTCCTCACGTGAGGGGCAAAACTGTCAATTCACCCAATTTATTAATATTTTAAGAGTAAATTGCAAATTTCATACCTGTGTTTTAGGGGGGGTTAACAGGATCAACCACAGCTTAACAGTTTGCATACATGAGTTTACGAATGCTAACACTTTACGTAACTCTGTCCAATTTTCGTTAAACAGCCGTTAAATCTCCCCCACGTGCTCCTCACATGAGGGCAAAACTGTCAATTCACCCAATTTATTAATCTTCCACCGTCGGTAGGGTTCTGGCGTGTTTATGCCGTTTGAGTTCCGTTAGTTTCCATATTCTGATCTTACTGTCCTGATGCGGGAGAACGACGTCGTGTCAAATACATGGATGCGGTCGCCGGAGGCGGCGTAGAGGTGGTGGTTGTTGACGATGAGGTGGCTGATGTGGGCGGCAGGGTGGGGTTTGAGGGCGGTGAGACAGCGGTGGGAGACGGTGAGTTTGAGAGTCTCCGGCGAGAGGTTTTGGAGGGAGGGGATGGAAGGTAGGGTTTGGAAAGAGAGGTTGTTATAGAGGCTGCTCACGGTGAATTGATAGTTTTGCCCCTCACGTGAGGAGCACGGGGGGAGATTTAACGGTTGTTTAACGAAAATTGGACGAATGTACATAAAGTGTTAGCATTCGTAAACTCAGGTATGCAAACTGTTAGCTGTGACTGATCCTGTTAACACCCCTAAAACACATGTATGAAATTTACAATTTACTCTTAAAAGATTAATAAATTGGGTGAATTGACAGTTTTGCCCCTCACGTGGGGGTATATTTAACGGTTGTTTAATGAAATTGGACGGAGGTACGTAAAATGTTAGCATTCGTAAACTCAGGTATGCAAACTGTTAAGCTGGGGCTGATCCTGTTAACACCCCCAAAACACAGGTATGAAAATTGCAATTTACTCTATATATATATACTAATTAGTAATTACTAATTTGGTTATGCATAATAGGTTGTAACATATGATTGATGGATGGTATCCATCTTTTGTCTTTAAATCAAACTTAATACTTTACATTTTTTACAATTTAACCTTAATATTTGTTTACTTTCAAAATTGATCCCATATAGTTTTCAAATTAATTTTTTTTACGTTTCGGTGTATATTTAACGCGTTAACACGTCGTAGCGTGCGTGATTTAATGTTTTTACATTTATATTTTTTCCCCATTTAATGGTCTCATCGCAAGACGTAGGTCCTAGATCGTTTTACTTATTGTTTTAGATGTTTTACGTTTCCTCTGCGTGGTTCAACGTTTTTACATTTTTTTCATTCGGTTTAATTTTTTTGTTTTTCGTTTCTTTTTAAATACGAGGTTGTTCAATTTTGAGGGTCACTGAAGCTTGTGTTTCATTAATGTTACTGACATGACTTTATGTCACCCGCTATAACATGAGAGAACTTATTACTAGCTATTATATTAAGTATCAAAAGGGGTTATAGCCGTGTGGTTTTAATATTTGTAACAATCAGTTAAAATTGTGGATACCGGATAGTCACTGATGTATTTGTAATGTTATTTTCACCTTTAGCTTCTAGCATATTGTTATGTTTAATATACATTCCAGTCACTATTATTAAAAAAATAAATAACAACAAAATATAATGCCATGCTTATTACATCTAACATGGATTTGGTTTAAAATAAAACGAACTTTTCATCCAGTAAGATGATATTAATAAATTTAACTTCACAATTTTAAAGTGATATGTATAAACAAAATTTGTTCTTAAATATATCATGAGCTTTCAACTTGAGCTTATGGGTTATTTTAACCTCGTAAGCTTATGTTATTAAGGTCTTGACCAATATAGTATATTATTTTAACCTTGAAGCTTATGTTATTAAGGTCTTGACCAATATAAAATCAGGTGGTTTTATGGCTTTTATCCTAAGAATAAAAAAAATACCCCACTGGTGCGGTATCAAAATAAATAAGCCTTTTAGAACATGCGAACGGACATGGCCCATTTAATGATATGTTGGGCCTAAATTGGTATACATACATAAACTGATAAATGTTTGTAGAAGAAGTCAAGAAGGTGTTGTTTACGACCCAATCATCAGTGGTGATTTGGTCTTTTGGTGCTGTTTGGTTCCGGTGTCATCGTGCAAGCCACTTGAACAACATGAGACTCTAAAATGAATACCTATGATTAATAACAAATTTGCAATTATTTAAATCCACATGTCGGTCATTGATTCGGGAAACCGTTTCTCAACTACTCGAGAATAAACGTAATATATTTTAATAAATAATTTTTTAGTACTGTTTTAATGAAATTATTATTAAATAGTAATGCAACACGTCAATCGTGCTTGCACCATTCACTTTCCATTACGTGTTTTCATTTTAACTATATTTGTTTTGAAGAAAATAACAAGATTAAATTAGGTTGATTGGTTGGAACTCCTTATCCTCATTTGGGGTTCGACACGCTGTATTCTTTTTTCTGCCTCTCCTTTTCATTATTTATTATATATAAATCATATAGTTTAGAAAAATAGGAAATCATGCTTGTAGCTGTTAGAATGAAGTCCCTGGGCTTGTTTGGATGTTTAAAAGGCCAATTTGGGTTTTCTTGTTCCACAAAATATTCATGCTATGCATTGTAATCATGTGTAGTATAATAATAAAAAAATCCCGTAGCTGTTGTCTGCAAACATAGATTCTCCACTAGAATCGAATCACATGAAATTCTCATGTTTGCGCGTTGTTTTTGATATAACTAGCAAATTACAGTATGGGCTGTGGCCCGTGAAGCCTAGAAAACGTTGGGCCATTGTCAAACAAGAGCTTGAAAAGCCCAAAATTATCAGTTACTTTCTAAAATATAATCTAAGTGACATTCAAGTGCTTGATTTGGGTCTATTTGATCACGTTACAATGACCAATTAGCTACTTAACTTGTTAACTTCTTGCGCCTCCATGATTATTCACGTGCTTCACTGTTAGAACATGGATTCAATTGCTCCCTATTTGTCTTAGTGGTTTAAAACATAATTCTTACACATAGAGGGAACAAAAATGGCTGAAATTGAGTAAAAATATGCAATTAAAAAAAATTTAAACACTAACATTTAGTGGTTTTAGGCTTTATGAGATTGGCCGTTCTTTTTTTTATTTTTCTTTTTTGGTGGTGGAGGTGTTGATTCCAGTTGGTGTTCTAAGCAAAATTAAGCAACCACCAAGTAAAGCTCATTTGTTGGCAGCAAAGCGGGTCTAGAGATGTCAAGAACACAGTCGGGTATGGAGTTAGCTTCAAGAGCGAGTTAAGAATCGAATTAAAAGAATTTTGCGATGCAAATTATGCAGGGGACTAGAATGGTAGAAGATCCACAGCCTGATATGTGTTTTTCTTTAGAGACCAGGTAATGTCATGGTGCAGTAACCAGCAACCCATGATGTCTCTATCTACAATGAAAGCAGAATATCAAGCATCACCACTAGCAACTCAAGAATTTGTGTGGTTGGTTCAACTTTATAATGATTTAAACCAACAGGACACCTACAAAGTGAAGTTGTTCTATCACAAGTAATCAACTGTCTAGTTAGTTGGGAATCCCATTTTCCATGCACCTACGAAGCATATCGAAGTACTCTATCACTTGATGCAAAAAAATGTATAATTACGTAGATTAATTAAATATGTGGATACAAACAAGCGGCATATGTGTTTACTAAAAGTGATTATAGAAGAGTTTCGATCATGCTTAGGAATGGAATAGATTGATATTGAGAGGGAGTGTGAAAAACCTTGCAATACCGACTCAAATGGTTGATCTAGAATCATGACGGTGCTTCGGTTTGATCTCAAGGGGCGGTTTGGAGGAGATCGTAAGTTTGGGGTAAGAAGTGTTAGATGATAGTTAAGTTTGTGATACGAATCCACTATTGGGTGAGTCACGACCCAGTTGTTGCTAATTGGAGGGAAATCAAATAGAGGGAGAACTTTCAATTATGAAGGTGATGGGGAATGGTCCATGAAATCCAGAGCATAACTGTCCCATCTTAGCTTTAGCCACCTAGTTTAGGTATTTTATTTTTTGCATTTTGTATCAGAGATTTAGATTATCAATAGTATTGTTTTTATTTGTATTTGGAGTCATACTCTGCTCGAATTAGGTTGTTTATCATTTGGTTATCAAAACATTATCAATAGTATTTGGTGTTCTTATCATTTGGTTCCGTTGCCAACACATCAAAGAAGCAAAGAGAATGCATACCAAGAGCAAGCTGATGAGCAACAACACGTCGCTTGCTTCCGAGCTTGACGCCATAGTGTTGCAGTTAAGGAGCGATGTTGTGACACTCAAGACCATAATGTTTGGAACACCCCTCTGGTATGACAATCATAGAGAATCAGGTTTGAGAAAGAGCTTTACTAGAACCTCTAGTATTGATCCACTATCATCTACTCCAGCACCAAAACAAGCCATACTACAAGTACCATATTCGCTATGAACTGCCATACTGCCAGTCTCAATGACCACCCTAGCAACTATAAAACCGCCACACCGCTAGTCTCAACGCCCGATGGTAAGGATCCGCGGAAGCAATTAGCAACAATAACCGAATTCAAAACAGAGTTGAGGTTTCAATTCCAGTACGGTGGCAATTGCAGTTCAGGAGATATCAGAAGCCAAACTGGCTGGGTCTTTTGAAGATTTGAAAATGGCTTATTGCTTGGCACAATAATTCTCTTCCTTTCGACTTGGTCAAGTCGATTTCCCGAGCTGAAAGCATTGATACGAATCCACTTTTGGGTCAATCAATCTGGGTCAGATCCAACACAGTTGTTGCCGAATAGAGGGAAATCGAAAGGAAACTTCATGGAGGGAAAACTTTCAATTGTGGAGGTGAGGGGAAGTGGTCTAAGAAATCAAGAGGTGGAGAAGACCAAGTCATAACTATCTCACCTTAGTTTTAGTTTAAGTATTCCATTTTCTATATTTTATAAGGGAGAGTTAGATTATCAAAAGTATTGTTTTTATCTGTATTTGGAGTCCTGTCCTGCTCGAATTGGGTTGTTTATGTCCTTTATTTTCAGTAATCTATAGCCGACTTTGGTGTTCTTATCAGTTTGCTTGGTTCTTATTATTAGTATTATCTGATGTGTCTAGGTAAGTTTGATTTATTATTAATTCCTTATTAGTATTAGATTAGAATAAGGATTTGTTTAGTATTTAAAGCATGGTAGGGTTAACGCTTTATGTATTCAGTTTCATGTATTTATTAAAAGTCAAACATTGTGTTCTATTGTGTGCAATCTTACTTTGCGATAAAAGCTACCAGGTTTACACAAGTCCCTCTAAAATAGCATAATCGGTCTCTCGGTCTCTGATCGCCTTAGGCAAACCAAATGGTCTAGCACAATAACCAAGCCCGAGATAGGGGTGTCAAAGACCCCCCCCCCCCCCCCCCCCCCAACTCCAACATTTAATAAAGATAAATGAAGAAATATAAAAAACGTTCAAATAAATTACTAAACATTAGAACTTACCTTAGAAAAGAGATACATATTTTTCCTTATTGCAATGGTTATGTCCACATCCTGCACAAATAAAAATAAAAAAAGAGCTCAAAGTAATCTTCTAAAAAACTTGTTTGAAGTTAACTAGTTTAAGTTTAAACAAATTGAAGTACGAAAACGTTTCTTAAAATATAAACGTAAAAATCTAAAAAATAAAAGGTGAACCAAGATCCACATAAACGGGCTTCCACTTGAAAAAACATCAATGCTTCTTGAGGGGTGCATTTAGATGTCAAAAACACAATTAAAACCGTCAGTCTATTGTAAAATTTGTACACTGTACCTCCTAAGAACATAAACATGCAATTGTAACACACAATCCAAGGAGTACATCAAGCTTTACATCCAAACAAACAAAAATCTATGTAGCATATATTGGTTCAAAAAATATTAATTAAAATAGTAATTTTTCTACTGGGTCATTCCACATTGTCGTGATGCTTTGATTATTATGATGATATGATGTCTTCATTTTATCAAACACTTTGATAGCTTAGATTCTGTAAAGTGAACATAAATAATCAATATAAGTTTTCCTTAAAAGAAACTTCCTACGTATTCCGATATTCCAATTGGTAAATAAAAATTTAAATAACTTAAGAGTTGTTTTTAGGTTCATTTCAATTAAATAAAACTAGAAAGGTGCACGTGCAATGCGACGGGACGATATTTTACATCCGATGCGTGTTTTTAATTTTGGTTTATTGAGTAATTTTACAAAACTCTTTTATATTTTTTCTAATCTAAAATTTAAAACACTAAATAATTGGGTTTTGCATGACGACTTGTATATTGTACCTCACAAAATATAGATCGGTTTAGCAAAAAATTTACACCAAAATATTTAAAAAATACACATGTTGCAATTGTAGTCTAAAAAGTTTTTAAACATGATAAATTAAAAGATGTACTGAAATCTTAAAACAAATTAATTTTTTTATGTAAAATTTTATGTAAGTTACAGTAAGTTTAAGATAATTATGTAACTAATTATAAGAAGTAATCTGTAAATATGTTAAAAATATTATTTTACTCTAAAAAATGGTTGTATTTTATGTATAAAGTAAAATAATTATTATTAAGATGATAGTATCTTAAAATACCATTTTGATATACTTTATATATAATATATAAATATAAATAAATGGATAAATATTTGATCAAAAAGCAATCATCGGACCCTTCGAGACAATAAATATTAGCCCAAATAAATAAATAATAATCTGCTCTATCCATTTCTCTCCAGATAGATACAGAAGCTCTTAGAATATCCGAGTGTTGCAACTCGAACTCTCCACCTCACTCCTCCTCTCCTATAAATAACAAATAACCCCCCTTCAATCTCTTCACTCTCAGATCACAACATCAATAATCACACACTCAAAAACAACAACTTCATTTCACATTTCACATTTCAACCATGTCGATCATCCCAAGCTTTTTCACCGGTGGTCGAACCAACGTATTCGACCCATTCTCCAGCGAAATCTGGGACCCATTTCAGGGCTTCTCCAGCGTCCTCACCAACCTCCCGGAATCATCACGCGAAACCGCAGCGATCGCGAACGCGAGAGTCGACTGGAAGGAGACACCGGAGGCTCACGTGTTCAAGGCGGACTTACCTGGGCTGAAGAAGGAGGAGGTGAAGGTGGAGGTTGAAGATGGGAGGGTGTTGCAGATAAGTGGTGAGAGGAGTAAAGAGAATGAGGAGAAGAATGATAAGTGGCATAGGGTTGAGAGGAGCTCAGGGAAGTTCTTGAGGAGGTTCAGGTTGCCGGAGAATGCGAAAATGGAAGAGGTGAAGGCTGCGATGGAGAATGGTGTGTTGACGGTGACGGTGCCGAAGGTGGAGGAGAAGAAGCCGGAGGTGAAGGCTATTGATATCGCTGGTTAGGTTGTTATGGTGGTTTTGGTTTGTATGTATGTACTGTGAATCTGTGATGGAGTGAAATAATCTATGGTTTGGTGTTTTTGTTTTCGATTATGTAAGGTTCAAGGTTGGTTGTTTGTTATGTGGTTTTGAGTGAATAAAAGTTTCTATTATATGTAGACGTTGATTATGTTGTCTTTTCTGTCGAATTTGGTTACTAGTTAGGTTTAAAATAAGATCATGATGATGGATTGGTGATAATTGTAACCAAGCATAGTTCTACTTGGCTTGTTGTTAACGTTATCATGTAATGATACTTGATCGATCAGGTCGGCTAGGGAGTTATTGACTTGGGCTGCAAACGGTATTTAATCTGATTGAAAACACATAAAAATAATTTAAAATTCAAATGTTTATTTTGATATACCTGGTTGTTCAAATGTCGTAATACAAATGACAGGCGACTATAGCACATAGGTATAGGTTGTATCAATCGTGGTACATTACTATTAATGAACATTATAAAATCATATAAAGTAAGTGGTTGTCAATTGTTATGCACAGGGTAATGGTAGTGTCGTCATTGGAAGCACTAGACGAAAATAAAAGTCGATGGCTCTTTTTTAGGTGAAACAACACTACTCTCAGGTGATGGTTTTAGTAAGGAGTAAGATAATTTGCTTCCTTGTACGGTACTAATGTGTCTGTGTTGGTAAATCATGTTGTAATCGTGTTGTTGTTATGAAAAGATATTATGTTAAGATTTTCGAAACATCTTTAACTTAACATTTTCGTGAGAATGGTAACGAATGTTTTACAAAATCCCGTTTAGAAAGACCGTAAAATACGAAAAATAAATAGACAACAAGATAATTTTACATAAAATAAATGGACAAGAAGATAATAGAATACAATGTTAAATCAAACTAAACTATAATATATAACCTTTATTAAATTGAACATAATATTATTTACTATGTATGCTTTTAAGATCATACTAGTTATCAGTAATTTATAATTAGTGTTAGAAAATTTATCTAACATTTTAGCTATTGAGAAGTCTGGCATGTTTTGATTTTGACATTCTTTTTGAATTATTTTTTGTGCTATTGATTTAGTTTGATTATGAATTTATAGCACAAAAAAACTATAATTCTTCATCATATACAGTCATGCTAGGATAGTAGAAAAACAAACAAAGTTGTTAAAATGGCTTATTTCAGGAATTCGCTAGAAGCCCTAAAAAAACATTAAATCATCCCTGTAGATAAGCAAAAATGTTAACCGGAAACAGTTCTTTGTTAATTGTTACAACCGAGTTCTAACTTATTTGACCAGAAACCAATTAATCTGGTTCCAACCCAAACGGATTATTGTCTTTGTTGATTGTTACAACCGAGTTCTAACTTATTTGACCAGAAACCAATTAATCTGGTTCCAACCCAAACAGATTTTTGGACGTGGTATGACATTTCTCATCAACAAAAATTTTCATGCCCCCTCTCCTATTAAATATTTACATTTATTAATAATATAATATAATTTTAGATCTAAAATAGTTTTATAAATAAATTACAAAAGTGATTTTTTATTAATGTTATTTCTTAAAAACAATATTTTATACAAAAGAAAATTTCTAATACAACAAACATTTTTAATTACAAAACATTTTAAAATTTGGAGTTTTTAAAAAAGTACAATTTTTATAAATAAAAATAATTAAACTTGAGATTTATCATAAAAAAATTATAAATAACATCTTTTGAAACTATTTGTATTGAAACAAAATCATTGATTTTTTTAAGAAATTAATATCTTTATCTTAGAATATTATCTTATAATTAATAAATTTTTATTATATTTAATATTCTATTTATTTAACTCGTATAATGTATAACACATAGTTAATATTCTATTTATTTAACTCGTATAATGTATAACACATAGTTATTAAAGCTGGTTTGTTATGAAAAAGTAAAAATATAAATTGCTACAAAAGAAATAGAAATTGCCCATAATAGTATGTTGGGCCTACTAAAGAAGCCCAAGATCAACCTTCGGACTAGAGGCTACGTGTCATCAAAAGCCCACCTCACTTTTCCGGAAGATTTCAGAAATTCCATTTCATTTCTTCAAGTTTCAAGACAATCCTAGAAATTGCCACCCCCTTCTCCCCTTCTATAAATACCCATCTCCAACTAATCTTCCACCATATCAAACAACACAAAATCAGCATTGATACACGAGTATATAACCCAAGATCAACCAACAATGTCGATCATCCCAAGCTTTTTCACCGGTAGCAGGAGCAACATATTCGACCCATTCTCCAGCGAAATCTGGGACCCGTTTCAGGGCTTCTCCAGCGTCCTCACCAACCTCCCGGAATCATCACGCGAAACCGCAGCGATCGCGAACGCGAGAGTCGACTGGAAGGAGACTCCGGAGGCTCACGTGTTCAAGGCGGACTTACCTGGGCTGAAGAAGGAGGAGGTGAAGGTGGAGGTTGAAGATGGGAGGGTGTTGCAGATAAGTGGTGAGAGGAGTAAAGAGAATGAGGAGAAGAATGATAAGTGGCATAGGGTTGAGAGGAGCTCTGGGAAGTTCTTGAGGAGGTTCAGGTTGCCGGAGAATGCGAAAATGGATGAAGTGAAGGCGGCGATGGAGAACGGTGTGTTGACGGTCACCGTGCCGAAGGTGGAGGAGAAGAAGCCGGAGGTGAAGGCTATTGATATTTCGGGCTGAGTTGTTGCACTGGTGTGAGTCAGTGAGTGTGATGTATGTAATAATGAATATGGGAGAGGTGTGAGATTGTGATTCTGTTTGTGTGCTATAGCATGAGAATCGGTTTGGTGATGCTTTTGTATTTTGTGTGTTAAAGAATAATATAATGTAAATTTTGTGTGTTTATTATTTCAGTTACCAATTTCCTTTTATGTAATTTTTAATTGTTTCAGTGGCATTAAGTCTTAGGTTGACTGAAGAAGATTTCTCACGTGGTGGATTTTAAACTGTTATAAGCTTATTTTAAATAATTGTTTTAAGAACTTGATATAATATTTTATTTAGTTAAGGTTATATTTCTACTTAAGTAATTATATGGACGACCAACAACATTCTAAGGTAGCATGCCTCTGGATTTGTCCCTGGGGATTTGCTGCATGTGGTTTTAGAAGGTTCATGATAGTTTTTAGTTGAGGTTTTTATCTCCAAAAAACTGTACATATATTAAGGTGTTAAAGTGATGTTACATGCATTATTTTTAAGCAAAAATTCGGTCCACCCTAACCAAACTCATCTTTTCCAGCAACCAACCCAATCTAAACTATTAATTTGCCACCCATACATAATATCAATGAAATTTGATTACAAAATTAGGTTATTAAGGATTCACATGTTAGGTTTCAAATTAATATGGTTGAATGACTTCATATTTCATAGAACTAAGTTGATTTTGCAGGGTAGTCTTTATGGTTTCTTTTATTTGATACTACCAGTGTTTGGTTGATTTATTAATTAATTTTTAATTTATCAGTTCAGATTAAACAACACCCGTGGACCAACCTCAGCTCTGCTGCACTTTATCATTGTAACTTGCCACTTAAAAAATACAAAAAGTTACACATAAACACTAGTAATTTGATTATTTAGGAATTCATCTCCATATTAACTAAACATTTACAGCAAACACACAGACACACAGTTTCAAAACCCTAACCAACCGACTCATCCAACAAAATCAAGCCATTATTTGAAGACACATCAAAGCACTTCAACCAGATACATTATTTAACTACTAGACTTGATAATTTGATATGATGATACGATATCAAGAGGTATTACCGATAAAATTCAACCAGAGATCTGAATCGACTTCACATCAGGCTTCTTCACTTCAACTTTCGGCACCGTAACCGTGAGCACACCGTTCTCCATCGCCGCCTTCACCTGATCCACCTTCGCATTCTCCGGCAACCTAAACCTCCGTACAAACCTCCCACTGCTCCTCTCCACACGGTGCCACGTGTCACCTTTCTCCTCACTCTCCTTGTTCCTCTCTCCACTGATCTGCAACACTCGATCGTCCTCAACTTCAACCTTCACCTCCTCCTTCTTCAGCCCTGGTACATCGGCCTTGAAGACGTGAGCATCTGCGGTCTCCTTCCAATCGATGTTAGTGTTGACGAACGATGAGGTTTCTGATGATCGGAGTTGATCGGAGAGTGAACGGAAGTTGTTGTTGTTGTTGAAGGGGAAGCCTTCGAAAGGGTCCCAAACGTCGAGGGAGAAGGGATCGTAGACGTTTGTTCGTCGGCGACCGAAGAAACTTGGGATGATTGACATGTTTGATGATCGGTAAACTGAATATGATACTGAGAGTGAACGATTGCTGATCGGAATGTTTAATCCTGAGGTCTGATCGAACGGTGATGGTGGTTTATATATCTGCTTTTAGATAGTGTCTTGAAGGGTCTAGATGAATCAATGGGAAAGGTTTCTGGAATGTTCTATTCGTTTTGTTGTTGTTGAAATGGGCTTGTTGATTAAACCCGTTGGGCTGCTTGAATCTGTTTAGCCCAACTTTAACATTTCATTTCTTGGTTCATTGTATATTTCTTTTTTAAGTTTTCTTCACTGTTTATGTTTTACAAAGAATAGTTTACGAATAGTTGGCGTGCAATACAATAGTTTTATAATATATTGTTTTATGTTTTCTTACCTTGACTTATAGGGATATTTCAGTTTGTTGCTAACTTGTCAAATGATTAGGCCCATATTTTATATGCAATGAGTTTTTTATGTTTTTTTAGAGTTAAACTGTGATTAAGCTTTAACACAAAGACTTCTTCATCCATGTTTTTCTTTCATATACAATCTAGTTTTGTAAACAAACTAGCCACTGATGTAGATTAATGACGTATAAATACAAACCAGTTAACAGTTAAAAAAGAATAAGGAAAAAGAGAAAGATCAAGGATCGAACTTAAAACCTGTGCCCTTTAAGATAGGCAACTATCATTGTAGCAATTTCATCAAACGTGTTCCTTTTCCCATCTTATTATATAAAACCGTTACGTAACGTGGAAAGTTGACCGCTATCCTTTACGTAAGTGTAATGTAATAGGTATAAACATTATGATGCATAACTATAATTAAAAACCAAACCTATATGGTCAACAATTATAATTTGTAACTAAACTTAGAGGTGTACAAACCGGGTTTTTTACTCAAACCGGTTCGGGTTCAAAACCGAACCGTGAACCCGAACCGGTTTTTTTGTGGTGGGGTCAAACCGGTTTTTCTTCAAACCGGTTCGGGTTACAAACCGGTTTGGCTAACCGAAAACTCGAACCTATCAAACCGATTCGGACCGGTTTGAAACCAGTTTTTTACCCAAACCGGTTTTTCTTACTGGTTTATAAACCGGTTTTGAGTGCAGGGCTAGCAAACCATTATAGAAACCGGCGGTTCGAGTTGGTTCGGAACCGGTTTGGGCTAACCCGGTTTTCTTTGAATCCGATTCCGGTTTTTTTGTCTGAACCGGTTTTTTTTATCCATGTCTAGCCTCATGTGAGCCAAAACCTTAACCCTTTGAGTGGAGATATGTAGTTGGAAGTTAGAACTTGTGGTTGGGCTTATGGTTTAAAACTATAATCTATGACCGGATTAACATGGTTCTAAATATGACCACTAACCAGATTTACATGGTTGTATCATGATTCTTGACTTTGGTCTGGAACTTAATTCCTAACATGAATCAGTGTGTTTACATATAAGTCCTTAGTTGACCTATGGTACTAATTGATCGTTAGTATCTCTATTCTCGTAATTAAGCCAACAAAAACAAGTGTTGTGATTGGTCGCTTGAAGCACGGATAGACATCGTTTAAGCCCCATAAACTCCCTGACTACCGCAATCAATCAATTGATGAGAGCCTGAGAGAATTCAAGGCACAAACATTGCACAAAGCATTAAAAGCTCTCATTGACCACATGAACACTATAAATACTACATCAACCATTAGGAATGCTTTTAATACAATTCACATTACTCGTTATATATATATTTAATACAAACAGTTATTCTCATACAAAAATCGAGTCACACTCATCATTCCCCAACAAGACTAACAATATTAAGTATCAGATCATAGGGACTCTCCAACTTTGGGATTATAAGATTTTATGTTTTCTAGTCCTAAAAGGATAAAACTCTAATAGTATTATTAAAGCAACAAACCGTAACACATTAATCCAACAACTTTATCAAACTAACATAAAATCATTTGATATAAAACTAGAAAGGTTTTCATTATTGCTAATCGCTCTCCACTTATAACCTTTTCAAATTACAAAGAATACATTACAAGTCATAACAACAACATAAACACAAAGATCAAAACTTTTACTCCCAATCCTCTTCAGCAAATTCATTCTCACTATCTTCCTTGGGTGGTCTAACGACTATCACTACACTCCCAAGACTCTCCTTTCGACCCTTCTCCTTCAACGTTCTTCCTCTTTCAACCTTCAACTCATCTTCAATCAACACCAAATAAAACCCATCATCCGCAACCACCTCTCTCCGCCCTCTATCCGCCACCACCAGTATCGCCTCCTCCTTATACCACCGGTTCACCCTCCACGGCAACGCCCTAGCATCCGCAAACGCCACCGCAACGCCGCCCCTCTCCACCCTCACCACCGGCTCCCACGCCGGCAGCACCACCCACCTCCGCCACCCCTTCTCCGCCTCCACCACCCCAAATCCCCCTTTACACCCATGCTCCCACGGCGCCTCCTCCACCTCTTTACCCCTGTCATCAGTCCCACACACCGGTAAAACCGCCACCACCGTCGCCTCTGCAATCTCACCAAGATTCAACCTCACCACCGGAACTTTAACGCCGTCAGCAACGCCACCGTCTTTTCCGCCTTCAGCATCCTCATCGTTTCCATCCAATTCCTTAGTGATCCATGATTTCGCCCCATCGGAAACTGCCACCGATAAAGCTTTCTCCAATGCCGATGTTCTCATTTCCGAATCACGATTCTCAAGCGCTTGTCGGTAGTACATAAACGCTAAACAATCCGCCGGAAGTGTGTAATCGAAGCAATCCCACCCACGATCGCCTTTCCGACGAGGGAAATCTTTAATAGCTCTAGCAAGTTCATTCGCATCATCTGTTTCGAACTTATTCTCCACCATGTATCTCGCAGCAGCAGCTCGTTGGTTCGCATTCAACAACCGAATCTCGTACAGCAATCCCGCACCATCGTTGTCGTAAAACGCAAGGGTTTCATCATCAACACCCGATTGAACCAACGACTCTCTGACTTGGGCTCCGACCACCAGCCGATTCTGCTCAGCTCCGGCGATACCGGTGATTTCTTCTAGCGTCGATGGGTCGAACCCTTCTTGAAAGAGTGGTGGGATGAGAGGGGCGTATTCGTACCACAACCCGAGGCGATTGGCGAGGACATCGAGGCGTGCGGTGGTGTCGAGGTCTCGGAATTGAGGGGGAATTGGGGATTGTGACGGTGGTGGTCGGAAGGGTTGGTAGAGTTTTCCCGGCGGTGGTTGGGGGTTTGATGAGGGGATGATGGCGGCGGAGATGGGTTTCCGGTGGAGTTTGGTGGTGGTGGTGCGGTGGGAGTTGATGGGGAGGGGGGATGAGAGGAATGGTGAGTGGAGGAAGCTGGTGGTGGGTCTTGAAGGATTGAGAGTGAATGAGAGCATGATGATGGTGGTGGTGGTGATGGTGGTGGTGATGATGATGATGATGATGAATTGAATTGAATTGGGAGGTTGAAGAAACGTTATCCTGTTATGGTTGTTGGTGGAGATTTGGGAATATACGTTCCTAAATTTAGAAATATCTTTACTCTTTGAGTCTTTCTCCCCCAGTGTGATTTGCACAAGTTGCAGGATTAAGGCCTGTGGATTGGGGATATTATATATTATATTACCAGCGGTGAGTGTAACCGCTGGTAGAATTAATCTTGACCGTTTAAATTAATTAAAATCAAATCCTGACCCTTTAAATTAGGCAGTTAGGGCGGTTACGTGATGGTTATAGGCGGTTCATGAGCAGTTCCTCCATATATGAAGCGGTTAGCAGCGGTTTCTGATATTTCTCCCCCATCCCCACGATCGCTACCCCTGCACCGGATAACAACCGCCCGAGCTCCTCCTATAAATTCTCGCACAAGGTAGGGTTTCAGAGATCAAGAACCACAAATCATCACATAATTCAGTCCTCCATAGGTGTATTTATATTCGAGTAGTTGTTGGAGTTGAGGGCCAATTGACGTACGCAAATCCACTCCTTTCTTGAGCAATGGTCCCGTGATTTGCATGTTCATATGGGTTCATTTGATGACGGTGACAAACACGGTGTTTCATCTCAAATTCTCTATTCATTTTTCACAAAAATTCTTAATGGTACCGGAAGTTTTCTCTCTCCCTTGTTGCAAGAAATCTACTTATCTGGTGTAGCCCCTAATTGTGGTGTAGCAAGTGGTCGGATGTGTTAAGGGAGATGAATGGTGTGGAACTAATTGCCATAGTAGTTCATCTTCAAGGCTTTGTTCGACAAGTACTCTAATATACGCATCATGAATGCAAATCACCTTAAGCGGTTTGTTGTTAATCCTTATAATTATAGTTTATTCTATAGAATCATGTTATTTTTGTGTTTTCAGGCAATTTATAAGGAATTCTTTGGCTATTTCGTCTGCTGAGATGAATTTCAACAATGACCAAGTGTCTAATGTTTTTTCTTCATGAATTAAGGTTCCTGATAAGCATAATCATCTATATTATTTTGTCATCTTTGATATTAATGGCCGCGTGTGGGTTTAGATTAGTTCATATGGAGATTTGATTTTTGTGTGACATTACAATATGTGAATCCATATAAGATGCTCTCAATTACATCAAGAATCATCTATTATCATCAAAATTAGGTGTGGAGGAATAAAAGAATCATCTGTATAACAAGACCAGGAGATGGATTGTTTATGATTTATGTAGATTGAATCCATCTTCATATGTCTAGTATTGTTTATATTTCTTACTACAATTATTGATTAATCACTTTGTTGGGGATAGGTTTCTAGATGGAGATTTTCATAACCTGAAAACATGGGGTTTTGGTAATGTAGTTGAAAGTATCTTTAATATGTGAAATGGAGTGGAATGTCTTCCATATGATGTGTGAAATAATTTTGTTTATGGGTCAATTGGGGAATAGAGACATTTTATATACTTATTTTATAATAAACATATACAAAACCCGCCAACTGTTCGATGAAATGTTCCAATGAAGTTGAAATAGAAGAAGTGATTGAAAAGTGTGATGCTAACTTGTGTTTAAAGTAAATGTATATATATATATGGATGTATAATAAAGATCATACATGGTGTTGTTGGTTTATATGAAGGATTATGCTAAACTAGTCTTACACTATACGATCTAAAATTTTACGTCATCACAAGGTTAAAAAGCATATACAATTTAGTATAGTCAGTTCTCAATTGCCTGTGATACCTTGTGAGTGGACAAACTTTTTATACCATGTTTACATTAGTATATTCATTATGTTTACATTAGTATACTTCAATGAGCACAAGTTGTAAGTTATGTATGTGATGGCAGATCTTCACTATCTTCGGTAAGTTCATTTGGACATTGGTATAGGGAGCCTAGCAGGCATTGTGCTTATTAATGTATGGATTATTTAATTGTTTACTGTGATGTAAAGTTAAGCAATTTTCTTGTGTTTGATGATTTGAAACAATATATAGTTGATTTCAACATAAGTAGATTGTTTTTTCAGACAACACAGCTTGGTTGCATTCAATAATGTTGGGAACTTTTGACCATGCTTTCAAGTAAGTTTTACTATCAAATAACTTTGTTTATTTTGTTCACGCTGATGGTATATACTGATTTACTTCAAGCATTCATATGTTTTTACTTAAATATGCTTGGTATGAGATAACTAGAAAGAGTCATTTAAGCTTTTATAGTGTTAAGCGTCATTCTAATAAGTGTTTTTTTATTAATTTCAAAGTTATCCGAGACTTCCACACCTTTAAGGCTTTAATTGTTTTCATGTTGGATTAAATGGTATGAAATTCTCAATATTGAAGCATATATTGTTATGACTTTGGAAGTCAATGTGTTGAGGGGTCCATTAAAGCTTTGAGCCTTGGGCTGAAAGTTGCTAATATTTTGAGAGGGTCGTGGGATTGTGGTGTTTGTTTTGGTGACACTACTCGGGATTGAGCTTCGTGGTTTTTCATGAGTAATATTTAGTTGTGCTTTAAGTTTTTACCTTTGTGGTTTAACATTTAGTTGTGCTATTGTTTTGATCTACATTAGCATATTAGCAGAGGAAACTCTTCAGCTTTATGTAGATAAAAAGACAGCAAATAATCTTGTAGCAAGACTTATTTCAATAACATCACCTGTTGGGCATTTTATGTTCATTTTTTAATTATAAAATCATGAAACTATAAAATACGTTAATGAAAAGCTTTTAGAAACTTTTTTTTGTGCGGTTGTGCTCTGGTAGTAATGTGTCAAGTGGACGTTAAACATGGAGAAATGAACACATTTACCTTACAATGACTTCTGTAACTTGTAATTGTTTTTCAGGTTAACAGCTTGAAACATGAATACACATCCTCCTTCCAAACTCCTACAAGATTTGTTCTTTGGTGGCTCCCCCACTTGTACAGTTACATTAGGACCTCCCCTTCTACATGGATGGTAGTTATAGCAAATACATATCCTCAATCAGGTTAGTAGGTTCGTATATTTGTGTGAACTCTAATTTCAGCTTGTCTAATCTTTATGGTTGTAACCTATTTATACGTAATGACGCAACATTTACATCAAGCATTCTAAAGTTTCCATAAGGTGCCAAGCGGATACCAAAGCTTCAATCCTTCGATAGAGTTGGGAGGAGTGCCATTGTCAATTCCAAACTAATAAGGTGTGTTCAAATGAGTCCAACATATAATTTTCTCAAACATGCTTTCTTTTAATTATTGTTGACAATTTAGCCATTACTCTTATACAATCACGTAGAATCATTAATTAACATACTTCATGAATTGATAATGAACTAATATTTGTTATTTTTATCTGTAGGCATCGCGAAGATCCAACTTACTTGTCATGGGGCGAAACTCGGGTGGTTATTGATTTTGGATTGTACAATTGTGAAGTGGAGGCGTGGAGCGAAGGGCCCCTCATTTTGATCTTGTATGTGTTTGTTTTCTTTTACCACTTGTGTAGGTTTACTATAATTGTTTTATTTTATTTTTATAGTTTATGTGTATTGGTAAGATTTTCTTCCTGTTACTAAGCACCAATTGACTGCTATGGTTACCTAATTTATTAAAATGTTATGCTCTTGATCTTTGAAAAAAACATATCTTAATATTATTGAGTGTACAATCATCATTACTACTCACAACTTTAGTAGCATTTATCTGAATGACATAGTAACAATGTATACGTGTAGTCAAAAACCCCAAATGATATATTTGAGATACGAAAAATATTCTCTTTATATTATGTTAGTTACAAAAAAAAATTTAGTTAGAAGTAGATGAAATGACACGCATCATAACTCTTAGTAGCAATCAAAATAATTAGTTAAAGAAAGTCAAAATCAATGTAGTGAGATAGATTTGTGAATTATGCACTTATTTGGATCAACAATGACGAGCATGGCACAACCACCAAATTCATAGGTGCATATTGAGGTTGGGTTTGGATATGTAAGATATTTGGCTTAAGAAAGAATAAATATAATTGTTTTACTGTCCAATGTATGCATTGAGGTTTTTTGTTCCTGGAAATCCAAGAGGGTTGCTTGACATCTCATAATGAAAGTAATTATTTTTGTACATTTATGTTTATTATAACTCACTAAGTTGTAGTACGTTATGTTTAGATCATGTTGGCTTTATTTGTCTAATTCTTGCTCTACAATTGTAATTTAATACATTTTTTTAAAAGTTTTGTGTTTGAAAGCTTAGAATTTAAATTTGCAGTTTCTTTCTAAACTGAAATGAACGGTAATACTATTAAATAATTTAACAATGCTTGATTTTTCTAGGGTTGCGTTTTAAAATATTTTATGTATTACTAAGGTTGTAGACAAATGGAATGAAATACAGTTTAAATGATATTATACTTTTTTTCTTGTGATAAGTGTTTCAATTTTGTAAACTCAAACAACCCGACCAACGGACGGGTATAAAACTAGTTGAAATAACAGTATTGCCCTTTAGTCTAGTTATTTTATTTCTTTGTTGAAAGGTTGAAACACGTAATATTATAAACAGATGTACTTAATGCTTGTGATTAATGTGTTTAGAACCGGATCGTATGGTATACTGGTCATTTTATCGATCCACTCGTTGGATTGAGCGTATCGATGTAACTGGATTTACTAACCAGATGACATAAATGTTAGAAAAATCAAAATTATTTGTATTTAAATGATTTTGAACAAAATATGAAAATATTACATTTGTTGTTGTGTGGATTTGTAATTTTAATAAAATAGAAGACTTATATGACTAAATATAATTATGGAATACAAAATATTAAAAAAAGAGATTTGGAATAAACATTTAAATGAAATAATTTTTTTCCAGTTCGACTACACAATTCAGTTTAACTTGTTCACTACTTCAACTGGTAAACGGTCAGTTCAAATCGAAACACTCCAAATAAGCATAACTGGATTGGCATCCAGCCACACCATATAGGTATTGAGTAACAGACACCCGATAGATATAAGACTGGATATTGAATATGTATTATAATCGTATATTGTATTAGAGTTGAACCAAAACCTGACTAGTTGTCATCTATACTGGTTCATGAATCCTATGAACAAAAGTTCTTACAACACAATATCAAATATACATAATTAACTGTTATCTTGTTTGTTATCTTGCTAGTAATTTAATTAATTCGTTATAACAATAGGAGCGTTAGACGCTTGTTCACGTATGGATGTTCGAATTTTCTTTAGGTGCTGTCTTTATTTCTCCTTGTAATTGGGCCGTATAATATCTGCCATCTTTACTGTGCCGGTCTGCGGAAGAAAGCCCATTGGGCTGTAAGATAGATTAAAAAAATTATAAATTAAGGTTTAAGCCCAACATTAAGGTTCACATAAGATAAACATTATGTTTTAGTAAAAAACAATTTTAGTAATGGAAAAGTTATACCAACAACCTCTATATAATCGTCATAGAGCACATACAAGCTCAAACAATTCAGTGATTCACTATCTATATATATTATACAACTTGTACAACGTTATATATACATAACATGACATGAAAGGAAAATAAAAACATTTGGTCATAAATCCCCGAAACTGTTGGAATCGATCGCCACAATCTTAGGAACACCAAATCTTGATGAATTTCCCCGGCTCTTGGAGGATAACCTAGCACTTCTGGTAAACTTGTCGCCACTTTTGGTCTGAACCATTGGTTGATCGTCCTCTTTTTTCAGGTCACTTGGTGGCAAAAAACAATCCATCGAAAGACCTTTTATGTTAAAATCCACTTCCTCAATCGTCCAAACCTCCTCCATTCTTGTTTGTGAATGGCCTTCCGCGTCCTCCCCAAATCTAAACAACGAGACGGTTGTTTGACCACCGTGCGCGATGTTAACCCCGTCAATGGTCCGGTAATCTTGGATTAGTGACTCCATAGTTGTCTCCCAAAACACACTATCACTTCCAGGGGTGTTTATTCTAATTAGATGTGAGTCTTTAAGTTGGTACAAAAGACCTGTCTTTTGACTAAAATACCCCCAAATTGTGTGCTTCATTATCTCCACATTGTTACTGCTTCTTAGCTTTAAAGTTTGAAGCTCTGGTTCAAGCTTCAACACAAAGCAATCTTCTCCATTGATGGTCTTCTCTCCAATACAAATTGAATTTGTGAACAAATTTGCTGTTGACTTTGGATCAAGACCCTGTCATATAAAGATTTGACTTTTAATCTTTGATTGACTTTAGATAAACAAAATATTCAAACAAATAGCACTTAAGACATATGAAGACGTGCTCCACTCAAAATTATGGTAGGTTGATGACAATGGACCCACTTTTTAGAAATTTAGACTCACAAAATTGGGTCTCAAAGACTTTGTAGTTTTCAATACTTATAAAAGTCAAAAGTAAAATCAATTTGGTATCCAAGGGCATCTAGCCCAATGGTATCAAGTCTTCAAACGTTAATAATGTTGTTATGAACAAATGACGTAAATTTAGGAACAATATTTTACTACGAACAAATGATGTAGATTTAAGATTAGTAAACTGATCAAACCGGTACCTGTAAGGAGCGGCGAAGGGGTCTAGGCGGGCCTCGAGACGCATGAGAATGGTGCCACGGTGTCTGCCGCCACGCCACCTTCCCGTCGCTGCCGGCGGTGATCTTGTGACCGGAAACCACCAGTTCTAAAGACCAAAGATCCGGCCTTTTTTGCCATAACACAAACCCACCCATCTCACCACCACAGTTCTTCACGCTCTTGGCCTTCACCGCCTTAACGCCACCGCAGTTCATGGTTACTCCGTCACCGGCGTTAAACTCCGACGCCACCATCTTCACCTTCCCTACAGCATACATGCTATCAACCAAATTCAAAGCCTTTTCTCCTCCCGCAGCTGCTATATACTGCTGCACGATGTATTTAGCCATTGAAGACTCCTACATAATCAACACCAACAAAAACTCAACAAAACTATAACCCAACATTCAAGATTCATTCAAGATTCATTGAATTCATCCAATTGAATCAATTGATCATGAAACTGGACTTACGATAGGATGATCTTGAATAACTGAATTGATGGTGTTATTATCAGAAAAGATCGGAACAGGTACAAGAGGGGCTCCAACGACTCCAAGCAACAGCTGAATTTCAGCATTCGGGCCACCGAAGTCGGAAAATTGTCGTCTTTGATCAATTGAATGAGGTTTCATCCAAGACTTCATGGTCTGCCAAGAGGTGATCATGTGGTGATTAATCTTGGTGTCATCGAAGCTTTCCTCCGGTATCGGGACCTCGAGGACGGTGTCGAGACCGTCCTCGTTATCTAAATTTGGGCATAAAGTTCTCATCGTTAGATTGATAGATAGAGAGAAAGAGTAATGAGATGAAGAAGAAGAAGTGATAAATGGGAAACGAAGAGTGTATTGGGTTCAAAGGGATTAATAAAGGGGGGAGTAACCAACCGACCAAAGGCCGTTTTATAACGTGCAAACTCTTTGTGTAATGTACTAATGTCGTGTCCGCACGCTCACCCTTTTTCTCTTTCTTCTTTTTATCTTATAATAATTCAATCTTTACAAGATTCATATCTTTATAATAGTTTTATTAATAATTAATAATTTAACATGTATTATAATATATTGTTTTGATGGTCTCTCCTCGAAGTTGCATTTTTACCAGACAATATATGTCTTAGGCTGTCAAAAGTTTCCTTTTGAGACAACAAAATCGCACACTTTCTATTTATTCCAAGTGTGTACAGTGTATACATTTACTCTTTCTTCCAAGCATATTACATGACATCATAAATTCATAACAAGTTACAAACAAAATTGAATTTATGTTGTTTCCATTGGTGGCGGGTCAAGTTTTATTACAAGTAAATAGTATTGATTTATGAGTTATTTAGTGGGTTTTTGAGTTTGTAAGTTTGTCATTTGGAAAAATCATATAAAATAAAATATCAATTTGTTTTTTTAAACGATTAGCTTATACATGCTTTAAAATTAATGTTACATCCAAATATATGTCCGCTATGAAGAGAGTAGGTGTGGTCCTTGATACTTTCTTACTTTCACATCATCAGATTATTTTTTCTTGTTTCATCCCCTTACCGTTGAAATCTTCGTATTTCTCATCCCTAAACTTTTTGCATTGTACATTGAGTCGGGCGAGTTGTACATCAACAACAGATTCATACGGTATAAATGGCTTGATCATGTCGCATGTCACTATACTGCATGTGTGAGTTGATGTTCCCTAGTGACACCCCGTGCCATGTCTGTCTTCCCTGACAACACCCACCTTCTTCAAACTTAAAACCTTGATCACTTGAAGAGGAATATTTTCCCCTACACCATGTAATCATTAGGCCACATACCCTTTGAAAGATACAATAGCAACAATCATAAGACATATATGATATATTGTAATGATATCAATTTGTTGAAATGGTGTCCGTACTATATGATTCGAGGTTTAAGAACGATTATGATTAAATGACACAAAAATAAAGAAAATATTTAATGACGTGTTAGTTCATCGTTAAATAAAATAAAATAAAACATGTGTCAACTACATAAAAGATATATTTTGCCGTTCAAAAAGAAAAAAAAAACATTAAAATTTATAAATTGCTTAATTGAAGGCAATTAGCAGCAACATTAATGGTCCGGTTTGTAAAGGAAAAGGGGGGATTGCATTTGCATTAATTGGCAGTGGGTTGGAAGACATTGATATAATCTGGTTTTGTCTTTTTGGTGTTTAATGGTGATGCAACCGGTGATTGGTTTGGCGGTTTGCAAAGGTTTTAATATATAATCGTATCAATTATGTAATACACGTTCTCATGATATTCTGGTGATTTAGTTCGGCGAGTTTAAGCTTCCATCCAAAAATACATCACCAAAATAAATCGCCTTTTCAGATTTATGTTTATTCGTCATCATAAGATTACAAATTTAATGAATAATATATAATCAAAACAATTATTACAAATTAATGTTCAATAAATCAATTAAAAATCTAAATAAAGAAAATATTCATCACCAGTAATCTTTTAGTTTTTAATAAATTGTATTTAAGGGGTACTATTACTAAGGGTCTGTTTGGTATGTGGTAATGGAATCGACGAAGGAATGGAATGAATTAAGGAATGGAATGGATGAATGAATGAAATGAATTATTACATTCCATTGTCATGTTTGGTTACCATTTAGAAATAAATTAATCATTACTTTGTGTTGTTTGTTAAGTATGAAAAAACGAATCAATGAAATGTAAAAGTAGTTATGATGGTGATGGCGAGCGATGGTAGTGGCCGGTGGTGGCCCGAGGGTTGTTTCCGGCGGCGGTGGTTTCCAGCGCCGGCGGTGGCCCGAGCATGGTGGGCGACGGTGGTTTCCGGAGGCAGCGATTGCCGGCGGCGACTTCCAGCAACGGTTTTCGGCAGCGACGGTGGCCGACGGTGGTTACCAGAGGCGATGGTGGCCAGCGGTGGTTTCAGTGGCGGCGACAATGGCCTGAGAGTTGGTTGTGGCGGCGGCGATGGTCGGCGGTAGTTTCTGGTGGCCATGACGGCCGGCGGTGGTTCCCGGTGGCGGCGGTGGCCTTCGGTGGTTTCTGGCGGCGGCGGGCTCCGGCGGTGGTGTTCACGGGGCGGTGGTGACCGGTGGCGGTGACGATTGTTGTGATGGATGAGTGAGTGGTGTGGTGACTAATGATGGAAGAAGAGATGGAATGATAAAAAAAAGGGGTGATGGATGAAATGAATTTGAGAGAATGGAATCAACTATGTAATAGTTCATTCTATTCCCTTCACCAACCTAACATGTTTTTTTTCATTCACCCTCAATGATTCATTCAATTCCACCCCTCATTCCTACATACCAAACGTTACCTAATACTACATTTTGATTCACGTTTAATGGTTTATTTCATTAGCCGCTATAGTTTTTTTTTCTTTATCAATTTTATTCACAGTTGGATGATAATACGTAAACCCAAATCAAAATTTATGGTTAAATTGGCTAAAAACGTTACGTTATCTCACGTATTAAATATATGCAATTTTGTAGTCGACTTAAAGTGAGAACAATGCTCACATGATACTTCACTTAGACCATTAGGTTTTCTTAACAGATAAGACTTGGTCGGTTTATATTAAAAACCATGAATTCAATACCATAATTGCTATTATCCATTAAATTACCAAAAGCGAGTAATTAATTATTGGATTTTTTTTTCCACAAGGAATGTGCCAATATAAAAAATGATTTGTTAAGAAAACAATATTAAACTTATCTAACTGGGATGGATGTTAAAGTGAAATCGTATTACCAACCTACCATTCTTGGAGTAGAAACTAAAGTTTCAAGATGTAGTTGGTGACAGGTAATTTCCAACTAAATTTACCATATCTGATTTTGATGGAATGTTTCTTCAGAGGTCAAGTGGGGGGTAATACACGAACGGGATTTGACTTGTATGAAAATAAAGACTTGATACATTCACTTAATTAAGTGTATAAAATGACTATACTTAAAATTTGTATCTGGAATAAAATAAGCAAACATGGAAAACAAAATAGTTTTTGAAGTGAAAACTCGCGCGTAGAAGGTTCAAATATGTGAATATGTGATGTTATAGTATAGTGAAATTCAATCATATAGACATCATGACCCCTAAACTTGTCAAAATATACATTTTTAGCCTTGTCATACTAAAAAATCTCAAAAAACAATCAAACATTGTCATGCACACTTCCAGGCCACGGGCTAAATCATGGGAAAGGGAAGTGGGTTCATATAAAAGCAGAACTAATTCCTACACACCACGTGTACGATAGCCTGCTAAGTTTTACCAAGTGTTATTGTAGGCTAAACCCTAGCCGTTCAAAGCCACACCTATCTAGTCGACTGCTACCCTAACAACCATATCAGTCGGCTACCTTTTGAGTCGCTAACACATAACAATCAAGAACTTAAGGTCATTCGAATAGTGGCACGTCAGTGACTGGGGATAAAGGCTATTCGTCAAAACCACAGGCTACCTCATTCGAAGGAAGCATACTAATATACGTTGTTGGGTAGTAGTTAGCTAGATAGGTGTGGCTTTAGACGACTAGGGCTTAGCCTATGGTAACACGTGACATATTCTTAACTACAGGAGCATAGTCATCGACCCTGGGAATAACTACGACTTAGTCTGCTAACATACACGTGGCATGAGCAGCTCTTCCCAATGATATAGCGGCTAAGGGCCTGCCACCATAGTCGTAGGGTGTGCAGATGACAAGGTTTGATTGGTCTTGTTAGAGTTTTTTAGTGGGGAGGCAAAGACTACTAGCAGATGTTTATTTTGACGATTTCAATGGTTAAAATTTCTATTTTGATGACTTTATCGTTAATTAATTACTATGACAAATCTGTATTCAATTTATATCCCATGAACTATTCATTCATACTAAAAAATTAAGAATCTGTAAAAATGTCACCTTAATAAAAGGTTGTGAATCTAAACTTGTTAAATTTCTGTTGTGAGTTGTAAAATTTATGAAAGAATTTTATTTTAGAATAAAAAAAGCATGCTAATATATGATATAATTAATGTCTAAAAGTATCAAGATCTGATCATCATAATTTTAATATGATCTTTAAGTGGAATCAAATTTTACAACCAATCACACCTTTCACGTTTGACGTTTGCTAATTTATCTCTCGTGAGAATGCGTCCAAAAGTAGTATCGAGTATTATACATGAGTTTAGATCAAGAACAATCATTTGTCAATTAAAAATTCATTATTGACCAAAAAGAAAAGAAGAAAAAACTATACACATAGTCACATACATACATATAAACACACGTTTGGATGTCTCTGACTTGCAGCATGACATCGCATGGGATTAATATGAAGGATTTTAACCAAAAAAAATAAATCAAGAATTTTGGATGTACATCTAATATGCATGAACATATCCTTTGTCAAAGAAGTTTGCATTAGAAAAAAGAAAAGGACATGAAACATTATGCCTAAACACAAATATCTATGCACTTTTTCTAAAGTATTATGTAAGTAGTACAAGCAAAGTGAAATGATACATCTAGTGTGGTAGTAACTAGTAAGCACTAATCACAAAATGCATTTTATTTTATCTCATTAGTTAAGGTATATAATGAGATCAATTGGTCAAACAAGTGTTTTGATGACGTTCCGTTTTTTCACGGTTAATAAAACTATATAATAGTTAACATCTTGCAGTTAACCAATAAAAACGTTTATTTTTGTAATTTATGTGTGAAATATAAAAATACGTCTAAACAATAATAATATGTTATCAATATTCCCATATCTTTATGTTTAATTAATAAATATATAATACATAAAAGCAAAAGATCTTGTTTAAATTTTCATTTTGATTCTGTGAATCGGAGCCTACAATATATGGTAGATTTATTGGCCTCAATTAGTGACTCAAGTCATGAAACACACCCTGGAACATTATTAACCAATACAGTCGCTTTGATAAAAAAAACATTATACGTGCTGGATTTTGTTGAACTCTAATATTATAAAAGAGGATTATGTATTTGTTTTTTAAATCAGAATATACGTTATTCTTCAAATGATTTGAGTTGAAATTTAGTACAAAATCATTCTTGAGATATATGGTCAGCGTAAACCCTCACTTCTTATTGATTAGTTTATCCAATTATAGTATGGTGATTTATATTTATCGTATCATCCTTATAAAATATTTGTTTGATCATTTAGGTTTCTAAATTGATTTGTCTATCATTTTTAGAGATGTATTTATCTGTTGTAAGGAAATATAGGTAAAATATTATGGGTAACTAGATTTTAACAATTTATGCGGTTATTTTGACTAATCATACTTTTAACTTTCAAATTATTTGAAAAGTGCATAGATTAGCGGTAACTCTTACTTGATTTCACTCACATTAATTATTATAATCGAACTTGAAATTGTAAACCTAATACGTACCTTCCCTATAAATGTAAACAAGAGTAATTTTACGATAATTGTATATCAACTAGCTTTAGTAAACCCGCATATTACACGAGTTGAATAAATATATTTTTAAATAGAATGAAAATTAATTAATTAAAATCGATATTCTAATAAAAAATATGATTGAAATCACATATGAGTAATGAATGTAAATAATACAACAATGATATAAACTTTTTTATGTTTTTTTCCAAAAAAAAATTAACATTTTGTTTGAAAGCAAACTGTTTAAAAAAAGATGTATTTTAAATTTTTTATTATAACTCTTAATTTTAATTAACTTTTAGTTTATAAAAATTTTACTTTTAAAAACACCAATTCTAAATTAAATAATATTTTTTAAAGTATGATGTTTTGTAAAAACTTAATTTATAAACGTTTGTTTATATGGAAATGATATTAATAAAATATCTATTTTTAAATTTATTAAAAAACTATTTTTAACCTAAAAAATAATTAAATAATATTATTAATAATTAATGTAATTATTTATTAAAATAGAGAAACGGAAAAATTTTGGTGAGAAAGAATGTGTTGCTACCACGTATCTTTTTTAGTTATTTTTTATTAAAATATAAGAATGAACTTGCCTTAATCAAAGAAGACAAAAGTTAGGTGTATCATTAATTAAATTATTAGTATAGAGTATAACTGGTATCATAGTTTAAATTATTAAAAATATTCAAAATTTTCACTACAGATAACATATCACATGTAAACTTATAAAAATATTTTATTATAATCCTTATGTTTCATTGTATAATTAATTATAGTGGTAGACGCTATTTTGAAAATTCTTTCAATAAATTCTTAGAAAAGAAAGCTGCTCATATTTAAATTATGTAAAATCAAAATAATTAATAATAAACCAAAAAAACCAAGTGTCTTAGATTTAGCAGTACCAAATGCTTTAAGTGTTTCCCTTTCCTAGAGGAAGAGGGGGATCATGCATTGGATAATAGTGTTAAATCAAAATAAATTAGATTGCTATTAAAAGAAAAGAAATGTTAAAAAAATGTTCGAACCAGTTGGACATTCCATGTGATTTGTTGCCGTATGAACAAATGTCAAGACTTGAAAGTAAACAAAATCCAACCACAACTTGAAAATAAAAGGCAAAACGACAGACAGCCAAATTGCACTGCTTTAAATTTCTTGCAATTAAGTAAAATCATTAGCTGTTACATACATAGTTTATTTAATCAATATAAAACTGATTATTTAATACGTATGAAAAGTTTGTGAATTTATAAATCATCGAACAGATTTTTTAAAATGCAGTTATTGAATATATGTTCGATTAAATTAGTTGTAACTATAACTAGGCTTAGTATTTATACTTAAGAAAGAGTAATTAGGATTAAAATGATAAGTTTTTTGTATGAGAAATAACCGTGTACTTTAAAACTACAATTTTTAACTTATTTTCTAGAGGATAATTATAAAGCTCTCAAATTAGAGATTAAGTTGCTTTTAAACATAGCCGGTCTATGCTTTATTTCATAAACGTATATTATATGATAACGATTAAATAAATTTGTCTACGACTGTATTGTTAGATTAGTGGATAAATATTATGGTCTAGAATATTTGGTGCCATAACAAAAATAAAATTTATTAGAAACAATATATGGTAGATTACAATAAAACTTACTTAAGTCCGTACATAACAGAAAGAATACACAAAGGATTATATAAATGTTTATAGTTTCACGGTTAAATTCTCAAGACAAACAAATGCATGTTATCGTTTTTTTAACGACATTTGAAACTAACCTGCAATACTCGAATAAGTCTTTTTGAGACGGAATGTTCAACCATTCATATTAAATTTTAGGCTCTATACATGTCTTAACCAGGAATATCATTAAGGAAGAAACTCATTACTGTAAAAAAAACCACTTGGATTGGATTTAAACCTAAAACCTTAATGATCACAAGTCAAAGCCATCATTCTCATAAGAGTAAAAGGTTATTTTCGTTCCTGAAATTTTTTGAATTTGTTATTTCAATCCACAACCTTTTTGTTTACTATTTTAATCACTGTAGTTTTCCAAATATTGTCATTTACATCCATTTCACCAACATCGTTAAGACCTCCTTTAAAATTGGTTGTTAGTATTTTTAACACCCTAATTATTTAATTAAAACAAATTAACCAATTAATATTCAATTAAAACTAAAAAAACACATGAAGAGACTAATGAGACCAGAAGCTTCGATTTAAAAGCTTTGATTAACCCTAATCCATGTTATTCGATTGAGGTATGCTATAGGTTTTCAATTAATTTTTATGTTATGTCTAAACATGTACCATTATTAAATTGAGGTATGTTGTTATCATGCTATGTTTGATTGAAGTATGATGTTGTCACGTTTTGTTCGATTCAAGTCTGATGTTGTCACACTTTAATACATCAATGTCTACTTTGAAATTGATCTTAAACTTCAATTAGGCAAAGAACCATTATTGTTTGATTGTGGGGGATATGACTAAAGTGGGAATACAAGGAAAATTAATTGAAATCCAATAGCATACCTCAATCGAACAACATAGATTAGGGTTAATCAAAGCTTTTAAATTAAGCGTCCGGGCTCACTAGTCGTTTCATGTGTTTTTTAGTTTGAGTTGAATATTAATTGGTTAATTTGTTTTAATTGGATCACTAGGGTGTTTTAAAAGACTAAAATAACCCAAATTTTAACGGAGGTTTTATTATTGGTGTTATTGGAGTGGATAAAATGACAATATTTGATAACTACATTAATTGAAATGGTAAAAATAATAATTTTGCATTAAAATGACAAATTGAACGTAACGTAAAAGAGGAAAATTTCATATATTCTTCCCATAACATTAAACTAGAAGAACAATAGGCATAGTTGCATATGGCAAATTTAGTGTGCCGTCGGGAAAGTCATTTGACATTGAAAAGGACATTCCAGCATTTACAATTATGTTTTTTTGTTTTCGTTTGCAACGGCGTGATTGGCGAAAATAAACTTTTAATCAACGGCACATTTGGTCCCACTAGCTTAGATGTCATCGAAATAAATCCTAACAATATAGTTATATATATCATATGTGTTATTCATTATTAACAGCTATTTGATGCTATCGAAATAAATACTAACAATATAGTTATAATATATTCCACTAATTTCAACTAATTGATGTTAACTTAAAGATAAAATGACTACTTTACGCAGATGACAAAATGTGTAATATTAGTTGAGTTACATGATCCGTAATTACTTAAACATTTTCTTTTCTACTATACATGATTAGCAATTCGTATTAACTGTCATTACATGACTTTACTATATTCAACTCTTATAAAACAATGCAATTATTCGTCCTTGTAGTACAGTACATTAACTTATTGAACCAAGCTAATAAAACGACAACTTATGTGCAGAAAAAATGTATGCAAATGTGGATAGAAACATATAAAGTTTGGTAAAGCGGAGAATGGCTGTGTCTTTGTAGGCGTAGGGATATAAAGAAAGCAACAAGTTTAGTTAAATGCATTAAAAGTAAAATAAAATAAAATAAAATAAAATAAAATAAAATAAAATAAAATAAAATAAAATAAAATAAAATAAAATAAAATAAAAAGACAAATGCTCAATTTTCAAAGGGTTGAAATTGAGCAACAAAAAGATATTACAAATAACATTACAGATCAAGCATGTCATGCATCCAGATGTATAAAGCAAATATTGGGATTTTTTATGCCAGTCAATCATATTATTGATACACTTTTCAAACATCTTTATATGTGGGGCCCAGTTTATTTAGATTGTTTTCTTATGTTTTTTAAAAGGAAAATCTTATGGGGTTGTTTATTTGACGTTTGTCAAAGAAAATAAATGGCGGGCATGTTGTTGGTGGAAAAGAAGTTTGTAAAGTGCCCGTTATAAGTTTTTAGAAAAATATACAAATTATTAATGTGTTAGGTAAAAAAAAACATTATAAATTTTAGGCAACTTTAAACATGCTTGGCATATTTAAATTTATTTCATGTTTTATATTTAGAGCAAGGGACGAAAACCAGCATGAAAACCTATATCAATTAATCATATATAATTTCTTACATAATGTTTGTTAGTTATATAGAAGCTATGTATGCAAGATTGCACCCTTTTCCTTTGGTAGTGATATTTCTTTTTCTTTTCCCACTAAAGTGGGCTTTATTAACTCTCCTTTATGTGTTTAGTCAATCATATATAAAATAAAAGACATCACTAGGATTGGTGGTTCAGTTAGTCATGTACAAAAAAACCGGTTCGGAACCGGTTCACCTAAAATAACCCGAACCGGTTTCAAAGAAAAACCGGTTTGGACCAAACCGGTCCCGAACCCGACCCGAACCGCCGGTTTCTATACCGGTTTGCTATCCCCGCACTCAAAACCGGTTTATAAACCGGTTTGAAAGTTAAAAACCGGTTAAACCGGTAAAAAAAACCGGTTTGGGTAAAAAAACCGGTTTCAAACCGATCCGAACCGGTTTGATAGGTTCGAGTTTTTGGTGAGCCAAACCGGTTTGTAACCCGAACCGGTTTGAAGATAAACCGGTTTGACCCCACCACGAAAAAACCGGTTCGGTTTTGAACCCGAACCGGTTTGGGCCTTAAAACCGGTTTGTACACTGCTAGGTTCAGTGACAGAAACAAAACCTCTTAAAACACTTAGATTTGAAAGTATTAGATTCATGTCATTGGATTCATGTCTCACAAGAGTAAACAAATTCGTTGTTAAAATGTATAAAACAAAAGACAAATTGGCTCATTTATTAGCATATAAAATAATGAACTTTTCTCTTGAAATTATAGTTTCTAAAATAGTTTTAACTTGTGCAATTTTCTTTTGTTTTTAAAGTGTAACGACTGCCTGGGTTCTCTCCTACAACTTACACAATTTGAAATGGAATTTTTAATATAAAATTTAGTTTATTCTGTACTAAATTGTAATATTTTATACTTCAATTTTTTTCCTATATTTTGATAGAGCTTTTATGGAACTCTGACTCTGTTCTATCCTAAATAAGGTCTTTTCTTTCTACCACTTTTGTAACCTCACATGTTGATAGGAATATGCTAGCCTACTTTAAAATCTCATATAGTTCATCCTAAATATGTTTATAAAATCATAGTGTAGCTTTAGAACAATCCATCCAACGAAATATAGCTAACATAAAACACCCAAACCTTAAAAGTTAAAACAAAATAAAATCTTAATAAAATTGTTTGATTGTTAACTTCCGGTCGTAACACATGTTGTAGTTATAGAGCCTTGACTTGTAGTTTTGGACACTAGTCAATCACAACAAGTTAGACGTAAAGTTGGTAGCATAAAAATGATTAGTAAAAGTAGTTGTGGCACTACACCCTGGCGGTCAAGGTCGTGGTCATTCTGCACATGGTTCATGGAACTATCAACTATGGGTCAGGGTTGTGGAACTATAGCCTATGTAAAGACCTTGCGCACAAACCAATTTCAACTTTGTTCCCAATCTATATATTCCGTGTCATTTCAACTGGTTTTGTGATTAATGATCACAAAACGATTTTGTGATTAATGATCACAAAACAATCCGGATATGTTCGAGATAATCTATGATGTTGTTGTATTAGATGTTCATGGATTACGCTATGTTAGGCATGGTTTATAATTGTAATAATGTTTTATCATTTTTAGGAGATATGATTTGACTATACTTACTTTGTAATTAGTCGCAAGGTATATCTGTAAAAAGTTAATAAATAATGCATAATAAGGGTTTGTAATAAATACAATCAGACATAATATCTAGACACTTTGAATATGTGACGTATTGTTCAATATGGCTCGTAATGACATGCATTATATCAAATCAGTCAGTATATCAACTTTTACGGCCCGTAGTGAATTTAACTTACGGGTCGTAATGAGGCTTTATAACCGTAAGTAAAATTTCTAAATTTTTTTATTTTTAGATTTAAATTTTTTGATTTTTTTAAGTTTGGTTATTTCATGGGTTTTTTTCTATCATAAACTACTTATTTACAAATTTGTAAACTGGTTCATCATATTGAATCGAAAAAGGTAAAATTATCACATGTAACTCTACTAATTACCAAAAATATATTTTTAATTACCAAAAACTTATTTTTAAAGTTGCCTTAAAAATCTCTAATTAGCTTGAGTCAATACACATGTGTATGAAAGATACAAAACTATTTTAATAACAGTAAATTACTAATTGGTAAAATTTTATTTTAACTTTTTTTTCCCTCCAATTACTACATATGGGAAAATGAGATGCCTTAATTTAGTTTTCCATTTGTAATTTGTTATGAAAAATAAGGTTTTGCATGAAAGATACCCTAAAATCAACAGCTTTAATCTAGCTTATATGATTTTGATCCTGTGAAAAGTGTAATCGATATTTGTTAATTTAAGATGTCGAAGATAAATTAAAAGTTGTAAGAAATAATTATACGGATACAATAAAAAAAAAGTAAATTTTGAAGCCCAAGAAAAGCAATCAAGCCCAATTAAAGAAGGGCCGATGAGGCTTCAACTTTGGCCCACAGAAATACGGAATTATGGAAGTGTCCACTCAAGTCAATAGGGGACCCAGTTCAAACGAATTCATAGAAAAACACTGGACATGTATTATAGGAGTAGTAAATTAACTTTTAACACTATATCTTATGAGGTTTTCCTTGACCCATTTTTCATAGATAATTTATATATTGAATGTGCTATCAAGTATCAATACAAGACAACCGTAATTTAACTCTCTTCATTTTGAATGAACTTCAATTCTAACCACCAACTTCAACCCAATAAAAAAGCCCAAACCACTAAACAACGGCCCAAGTGCGCATCCAGATTGACAATTAGCTCGAAGGAGCAAGAAGCCCACATCGTCCATGACAAAGTTGACAACCCCTCAAAACAATTATTAAAACAATAATGATATTTTTATATAATAAAAATCATATTAATAATATTTTAATAAAGTCACTCATTTTTCTTTTTTTCTTTTTTAGAATAAAAGCTCTCAAGTTTTAAAATTGTTCCATCCTTATAAAATTTCTTTAAAAACGTTGAAGTGAACTTTATGAAAGACATGAACATTTATCACTATTTGTGTTTACTTTCTACTTAATTAGTAAATTATTTTCTCTTTACAATTATATTCTATTTTATATCAATTTAAAAAATATTATCATTAAATAGTAATCAAGTTTCATATTTAGATCAATTAAAAAAAGCATTTAAAGAAATTTAAATAACTGAAAATATATTAAAGACTTGAGTGGTTGTTAGAGGTATATATTGAGTGACTTCAGTAGAAAACTAAAGTAATTTGATTCCTATTAAATAAAATATTCCATAATATAAAACAATCCACATGACCCATAAAAAGGAGGTCATACATCAAGGAGCTTATGAACATAAATTCTATGCGAATCATTATACAATATAATACTCTCTCAAAAAGACTAAAAGTAGAAGACATGAAACACAAGCATATAAGAAACAACATTAGATACACATCTTAAAGTTACACACACTAATGAAGACACATGAATGCAACACCATCAATGATTAACAACGAAAACAACAAGAAAGATTCTTTTGATTTCTTAATGCTACAAAGAAATGTTCAAATAATAGCTCACTGAATGTTCCTCATTAGATAGAATCTACCTGTTTTCACGACGGGACATTGAAATGAAACAGCCAGGAAATGACAAAGGCAAAAACCATACACGCTAGCAAGAAGTTGAGGAACCGGTGCCCTTGCCAGAAGTTACGGTTATCTGATGTGGCAGTTGTGGTCCCGCCAGGTGTGGTAGCAGATGACATGGCATCATTAGCTTCGTTCCACTGTTCCATTAGTTCAGCCTCGTTTGCACCAGCAACGTTATGTGCAATTGATCCACATATCTCACATGTTCTGAGGTTGTACCAAGCCAAATTAGTATATAATATATAATATAAGTAGAAGAATATATTAGTTGGATTAATCTATTTGAATTTAAATTCTAATAGGATTATACATGTACAACAAGGTTCATACTACATCGGTGGTTAGGCCATTAGTGCATACGTCTTTTCATACCAAACAATCCATCTTTATTGCAAAATGAAAAAGAAAGATATACTTGGCTAAAAATGAACAATATTGGATCATAACTTTATATTCATTTACATGCTGACAATTACTAATGAGTAATTTCTGGTATCTAATGAGTGTGATTCAAACTAAAACAATGGGAAGTTAGGTGCACGAATATCAAACACACAATGACAGTTTAAGTTTCTTGTTTGGAAAGTAATTTTATATGACTTAACTTAGAAATTATCCAAGATTTTGACAGATTTAATAGGAACTAACTCTAAAAATGGTCTACTTAAATTCAACGAAAAAGCAATGACAAGAACGTAAAGCAAGAATCAAATTATACAAAAAAAAGTGTACTTCATAGATAGATTTTAATATGATCAAGTGCTGCATAGTACCTGATGCAAAGAAAATGTTGAAAAAGTTTCAAGATTGCATAATAAACAAAACCAACTATAAAAACGATCGATGTAGGTGGCTTTGTCCATGAAACCAGGACCCAATCACTAGGAAAGATGTTGCCTTTAAGGATAAATATCGCAAGAATCATACGTCTATCATACGAATAAGCAGAGACCGAAAGAGTTTATAAGCTTTTAAAAGTGGTCATGTTGATTTGAGTCAAAATACCACTTGATCTAACAAAAGAGAAAGCAAAAAGTAAAGGAAGAAAGCAAACAACACAATTTAAAGGACGAATAAACCGATTCTATGCTTGCATACATAAAACACACATAGGATTATTAGTTGGCAGCTTCTTTTTAGCTATTAGAATCTTTTCATTTCATATAAACAGCTTTTTATAACTTTATTTCTGAAATTATTCCCTCCTTTACTTCTCCAAAGTGTTGACTACCCATATGAAGTATTCACTGCTCCACACTTTAGACCTTTTTTCACCAAGATTTGTCACTGTTACTTCTTACATAGTACCTGAACCTGTCTTTTTGGCTGCTTATTAATCATAAATGATTAATTACCAACATTTAACTCTTAATTACCTCAGTAATTGAATGAAAATGAAGGTCAATGTAAACTAAATCCAACAATCAAGAACCCTAAAATTCCATGAATCCACAAAAAAACACACCAGAAAGCATTATTTCTAAAACAGAACAAGAACACAGAGTCCCAAAACAATCATAAGAGCAATTTGAGCAATTGACATTTTAAGAAACAACAAAGAAGCATATGAACGTTGACCGGTCAACAAAACTGAATCTTGAGATGATATTTGCTACTTTTTACTCTTGAAACACAAGTTTGACCATGAAAGATGAAAGAATGAACTGGGTATGTGAACAAAATACCAAAAATGTAATCTTGTAAGATAAATATGATCAAAACTTACTTGTTGCCCTTAATCTTGAACCAAGCTTCAGCACAATGTTTATGAGCAGCAGCTAAATCATCTTTACAAGAACACCCTAACTCAATAGGAATCCCATTCTCAGATTCTTGATTGGTCAAATCAAGACTCAAATGACAAATCCTACAATCCCTTTCGATTCTTGACAAATGTACCTTACTACCCTCATCACCATGGACCCCACCACCACCACCACCACCACTTTCCAGATCCACCACCGAGAACTCTGACACTGAAGATTCCCTCTCTTTCTCCTCATCATCTTCACCGGAGGATGAAGAAGACACCACCCCTACAATCTCAGTGGTAGCTGCAGTATCATCATCACTAGAATCCGACAACCGTGAACCACCGTCTCCACCGCCGCTGACGGTGGTTGATTGACGGTGGGTGTGATCTTCACCGCCACAAGAGGCCTCCAAATCGAGATGGGTTTCTTGTAAAGGTGCCATTTTGGGGTGTCAAGAGAGGAGAAGATGCTGTTCATGTAATGGATTGGTGGAACTGATACCATGAATGCTTGAAAGCACCCTTTGATCTCCTCTGTTGTGATGCAGTTTCTTGTGTGAGAATAATAGTGTAGATCAGTCGATAGCCATTGTTGAAAGGAAAAAAGCTTGAAAAACTGGTGAATCTATGTATGAATTTAATAGTAGTAGCACAGGGCACGGGAACAGATAGGGGGAAAAAAGAAAGATTTTATTGCTTGTGATTTTGTATTCTCAAGTTTATTTTTCTTAATTTAAACATCCACTAGAATAATATTGATTTATTCAGTTTCCCAAAATATTACGTAGTTTTTCAAATAATATTAAAACTAAGTATTCGATAAATAAAAGAAGTAACACGTCACTGTGTAAAACTGCACCTAAATTTAACATCTGAAGAAGATTACAATTAATTAAATTATATAAAAACTATTAAAATTAATTAATAAAAAGCACTTAATTAAATAATAAAATCGCAACCAGCCTAGCTGGTTGGCGCCCTTGCTGAACAAGGGGATGTTTTAGGTCTACATCGTCGACTCATGTGACGACTATCTTTTTCTTCTTCTTCATCATTTCTTGTTTCAGGATGTATTGTACACGCATTAGGTTTTACTTATCTTCTTTTACTGTCATAACCATGTCATCACGATCATAGCTTCAGGCAATAATTATATGTTGCGTTGCCTTAATTTTGCAAATAAGATTTATTTTGATTATCTTTATCACTAATTATGACTTATAGTTAAATGAAACTATATTCGTTGTACTCTTATAAGTCAGGTCGGTCCGTAGATTTCGAATGCTCTATGTGACAACTAAATATGAGCCCCCAAAATATTTTTTAAAATATATCTAATTAAAAAGCATGACACCAAAGCACAAATAATTGGCAAATAATAAATGTTTGTGACGTTATCATTATTCTATATTTCTAGGTAAATGTATTACATTTCTAGGTGAATGTATTACGATGACATTATTTCATTTTTAGTTGCAAACTGGTTAAAGATGACTACTTATGTCTAGGTGAATGAATTAAGGACGACAAATTTTGTAAAGATTTGTGATGGTGATCTATCCATGTGGCGTAAATAGTTGGCAGACTTATAATATGTCGGATTATGAAGTGTTTTCTTTATGCCCATATATGATTTTCATTGAGACATCTAATCATTGTTGTACATAAATAGTATTCCTAATATAACTTTATAGTGGTCATCTATTTTATAGTAAATCTAAACGTAATTTATTAACCAAAAACAATAATCTGGATTTGTTAAACTTCAAAACGCTAGTTTGTTTGAATGTTGATGTCCATTATATTTATAATATAATTAACATACGTATTTATAGTGTTTAATAAAAAAAATTAGTGTTAATTTCCTCCCATAAAGAATAAAGAAAGAAAACCTATAATTAGTGTGTTAGTGTTTAACAAAAAAACTAGTGTTAATTTCCTCCCATAAAGAATAAAGAAAGAAAACCTATAATTAGTGTGTTAGCTTCAGTTCAATGTATTGTTGATGGAGACCAACGATGATGAGATTTTGAATTGCAAGATGATTTTAAAGTTAATAATGATATGAAGTCTTTAGATACGAAAATCCTTCCGATGGCAAACTCATCTATGAGACAAAAGTGATAAAGGTGTGAAGCCTTCTTCAAGATCGGCTTCCTACGAGACAAAATCTTTGCAATAAAGGTTTGGATATTCCTTGTGTTATGTGCACTTTTTGTTCTTTGGAGATTAAGTCATTGATCCACAGTTTTGGACATTCTCGTTCTTCTTGTTCCACGATCATTGTTTAGTTAGATTTACCTACCCCCGGATCTTGCACCTACGAGCGTTGTTGGATTGGCTCGCTTCATCTTAATAAGATCAAGAAATAAGTCCTTCAAGGTATTGTCTTCACTCTTTGGTGGGTTATTTGAAAAGATAGGAACCAAGATATATTTAAGACTAATGATATGAAGATCTTATTTTTAAGTCTATTGTACATGTCTCATTTTCTTGGATTTGTAATAATCAAGAGGTAAATATCTCTTGGGTCAAGTGGTTAAAAACCCTATGTTATCCATGTAATTTTTATGTCATGCTGGTTAGATTTTTCTAGTCGACATTGGTTAATTACTATACCTTCTTTGTTGTTAAAAAAATTTGTTAGCTTCTTTCCCTTTTGAATATGTTCTTTTCAGTTCACAAATAACATTTATCAAATATTTTTATACTATATTGGAGTTTTATGTAACAGAATCTGCATGAATAAAAGGGTATAAATGGAACAAAAACATAAAGTTAAAAATCCATAGAAATGACATAACACAACACATGGGAATAGTCAGAAATGCATGACATAGTCACTGTAGCATGTGTGCTGCCTATTGTCTGTTCAATTCACTCGTTTATAGTTACCATTTTATTGCTTTTTTGCTCCTTTAGCTTCCATTTTTATCCCACAATTATATATGTTTCCAACTGCACAAAATATGATGTTTACACCGCTATCTCTTCAGTCAAATATAATTATAAACTTTACCAAAAAAACCCAAAATTTTCCAGTGATTTACTAAAAGCTCATATACAGAATTTAATGTTGTTCTAGTCTTCTGAATTCTTTATTTATATAAATCTTGATTCCTTTAAAACTTAAGTAACCTAAATGAAAGATCAGTGAAGTTTGTTATTGTTTAATGATTAATTTTTCTAGTTTACATAAAATATGAGGTAATGGTGAAAAAAAAAATCACTAAAACAATAACCAAGTACCATGATTGTTTCATTTAGTAACGCATAACTCCATAGCCATCAAATTAACCATTGAAGTCTTATAAGATTATTTTCACTGCATAGTGCGTATTATGGAGCTAGGTTCCTGAACAACCCTACGTTCTCCAATTCGTCAAATTTGAAGGAAACCATTTTTTATTCTATTGCGAGTTTTCATATTTACGGTTTGCTAATATAAATCGAAATGCATTATTGATCGAGTGTCTTTGTTACAAAACCCTTTCTTCGGTTCTTGACTTTGTAAGTGTGGTTTTTTCTCATGCTAACTTCGCCAGTTGATGTTTGGTCGTATTCTACCGTTCAAAAAAAAAAAAGTTAACCATGCGTTATGTTTCTTTGTTAAGAAAAAGAAACAGTAAAAAACAATGAGTCTGATTCCAGCGAATAAAGCCAAACCATCTCTATGCAATTATTAGGTCCCAACAAAATTCAATGTGTGAGGAGGGCTGTCGTTTTTCCTCTGCAACTATTTCCATTGTTTCTGACCATCTCAACAAACTACTGTTTTTGTAACATTATTCCTAGTACCATCTTAAACAGAATATTTTACTCATCACAAATATCCAAGAACAAGGTACAACCTCATAATGCACATCAACATCAGCTCACAAGTTCAAAACTCAGATATTTCATAGTTTGTAAACAATCATGGACCAAAAGGAAACTCTATAGATAATCATCTTTAACCAAAAATGTCTCAACTCAGGTTTTTGTAAGCCTGTAGCTATGTTATGTATATATATTCATAAAAAAAAGCATAAAGATTAATTAATACATGAATGTTTCAACTCAGTCCTTCGACGGGGAGAGAGATTTGAGTTTGTGTTTGTGTTTGAGTGGCTTCGGGTATTTCTAGGCCGCTTTTGATCCAAGCAATGGTGTTAAGATCTGCTGCAATGGTGGCTAACTCCATGTTTGACAAAGGTTGAAATTCTTCATATTCGACAAACTCAGGACCTAGTAATGAGGCTTGTGAACCAGAACAGCAACCATGGCCACACCTTGATGGAACCATAGACTCGGCAGAATAGCCTTTAAGAAATTTACACCCTATACTTTCTGGTTTACAGGCCTGGATCATAGGTCCCTGTGTTGGTACAACCATCTTTAATTCCCCATTTTGAATTCCATTTGTAGGGGTATAAGCAGAAAATGCTCCAAAACGTGGTATCGGACGAGAAACGGTTTGATGTGTCAAAATTGGATCTTCAGAGATGTAATGAGTAGTGACGGCTTCGGTTTCTGCAAGTTTTGTGGGATTAATGTTGTTTTCATTTGATAAGGTGTCTCCACAGGATGTTTTTGTGGTGTCAAGGTTGTTGTAATTGATGGTAGATGGCATAATGGACAGGTTAGAATGGGTGCCCCTGCGTCTCAGGGTAGAATTCCAGTGATTCTTGATTGCATTATCTGTTCTACCTTGCAGGAGTTTTGCAATTAATGCCCATTTGTTACCATGAATCGCATGGGCTTCTATAATAATCCTATCTTCTGCATCTGCTCAACAATAAGATAATAGGCTCTTAAATGATTTTGGAAATAGCATTCAAACATTAATGTATCATACACAGTTTGGTAAATAAGCCTTGGGGCCTTATCCCCATTATAGGTCACATGTCCAGCGGCCAGCATAAGCTGCACTTGGACCCACAGTTAACAATAATTATTGTTTTTTGCTTAATAGTAGAGATGGAAACCTTTTGATCTCATAGTCTCATAAGGAATATCATTTCACTTTTACAACAAGAGTTAATTATGGCAAATCCTTTTGAAGACGACATTAGTGTGAATGCATGTAGAGGGTGTTCACATTAACTCTTGGCCATGTTCTGTTATAACAAATTCAGATAAGTTAGTAGTTATGGTAGATTTGCCCTAATAGCAGATTAGCAGCAATATAGCTTATTTAATTTGACATACATCGTGCATGAAGATGGTAGTCTACAACACTTACCTAAATTAAGTCTACAAGAAAATGATTGTGTTACAAGAGTCAAGACTGTTATTTATTCCTTCCATTCTAACTCTAACTTCACAAAGAATTCATCCAAATGAGTTTTGGTATGTTTTTCATTCATGTAATTGCACAACATATATCTTAACAAAGAAGATCCAATAATGGTTCTAAACTGACATTCATGTACACAAAGATTATAGCCAGCTACCATTATCCCAAAGAGTAAATCAGGGGCTCGGGCAATGAAGATAGCTTGAACTATGATACAAAAATTTTGATAAGCACAGTGGCTGCCATATATTAGCCCTTTTAGTTACAGCATGTCCTATTTCATCCAACAAAAGTATTGCATAAACCTGCTGCTTGACAACATGGCCTACATTTCAATCTACACAAACTGTTTTAGCTAGAAACAACTCACCACTTCTCTACCTCAAGAAAACCACACACAAACATTTATTCATCTAAGGCGTGTTATTGACATATCTCGCGATGACATGTTATGTGAGCAGAAGAAGGAAAAAGAACACAATATTAGCTAAAACCATGAGACGAACTCGTACATTTAACACTCTTAACATATGTACATCCATGTTAACAAGACACAGAGCTCCACTTAAAGATTCCCAGATGATTAAGTATGCCTTTAACTAATGTCTCTTACAAACATCACCAATTTCAGATAGAAACAACCCTATTCATAACTTTTTATTACTCACCACCATGAATGATGTAAGAATTTCTACAATTTCCAGGTCTCTTATATTCCTATAATATGACTATTTCACACAAACCAGATATAAATTAGCCTAGGATTTGAAATTGAAGCCTGTCATATCGTGTAATCCCCAAAAAAACACATAAATTTCAGGATTCTGACTCAATGTCATCTTTCATCTTACCTCAATACAACAACTTACGACCTAACTTATGGAAATCACTCACAACATACAGATACCACAAGACTAGATAATCACTTAGGCGTAAAATCGAGAACGATAAACCCTAGTAACAAACCGCATTCGTCATCGACGGTTAAAAAAAACGCGATCGATTCACGAGCATTAAAACAACACTAAATACTAACACAAATACATAAAATATATTAAGAATAAGACACGATTGCAACTATATTGATAATTGAAGTGGTTATTGTTACCAGTAAAGGGCTTGCGCTCAACGGCGGGATCTAACTGATTACACCACCGGAGACGGCACGACTTTCCAGACCGCCCGGGGATCCCTCGGGCTATTAGGCTCCAGTTCTTCGCCCCTAATTTGCTCACGAGATCGCTCAAAATCACGTCTTCCTGCGGCGACCACGGTCCTTTAACTTTGCTCCTCCTGTCAGCCCCACCGCCACCGTCGAACATCACCTCATCGACTGCTTCTTCTCCGTCATCGGGGCCGTTGGAGGAAGCTTTGGTCATCTCTTCGACCATCATCGCATCGGCTGCACCGTCGTTCATCTCTTCACCTTCACCCTCGTCCCCTTTGGCCTTTGTTCTTCGGTTTGGAGTTTGGACTTCCCCTCGCCAACCGTACCAACCCCAGTAACTGCAATTTTCTTTTTTCTTTTAATATGATTAATAATTGTTGTTATACTTGACCCCTAAACTATATCTTAACTACGTTCCTAGTAATTTAATTCAAGGGTATCAACAACTCAAAATTCTATACGGATCGTATCGTTTAATACGTGTCGTATATAGGGTTTGTATAGTCTTATACAGGGCGTATAATCACTCTAACATCCCCTGAATTTTTTCTCGTATTTAGTGTCGAGATTTGTTATACGCGTCGTATAGCTCTATATGTGTCATATAGGAAGTCGGATAGCTCTCTGACAACCTCCTGAATTTTTCTCGTTTTTAGAGTTTTCGACCATATATGGCGTCATACTAGGCGTATAAGATAGTGTTGATTTATGATGTGGGGTGTCTGTATATTATGACTCTGATTTAAAAGTATTAAAGTATTCATATTTTATTCTTTATTTTGATTTTACAGATTCAAAATAAGAAACTATCATCCTATTTTTCACTAATAATCACTTACATAAATAATCTGTATATTTAAAAAATTTAAAATAATTAAACATTGTTTTTTCAAATATACAGATTAAAATAACATTTTATGTTTTCTCCACTCACAACCATTTTCATATATAATAAACTTAAAGAGAACGGAAAAAAATGACCCGCACTTATTTTTATTATTATATTTAAAAAATTGATGTATGTATGTCCATATATATATATATATATATATATATATATATATATATATATATATATATATATATATATATATATGTATATATATATATATATATATATATATATATATATATATATATATATATATATATATATATATATGCATATGTTTGTGTTATTTTTACGTATAGTATGTATTGCTTTTTTTTGCATGGTTTATGTGTAGGGCATAAACATAAAGTTTGTTATATATACTATATATAAAGCATATAAAATGAGTAGTTTAAGATACCCTAATATTAAGAACAAGTACTTTACTTGATGCATAAGGTACAACCATTTTTAAAGGTAAAATAGTAATTATATCATTATATACAGATTATCCTCTTACAATTAGTTACATAATAACCCTACACTTACTAACAGTTACATAAAAATTTAAAATATTTGCACTATTTGAACTTTGTATTATTTTAGGAACCATATACACCTTAAAAAGTTGCATTATTTTAGGAACTTTAGAAATCATATAAAACTTTTAAATTTGTATTATTTTAGTACGGTTTTGTCCTCAACATATTAGTTTTTTTTGTAAAATACTACAAGTATAACAAAATAACAGAAATGCATGCGGGGTGTAATATTGTTGCTCTACAATATTGTGCCCCGCCGTATCGCGCAGACACCCTTCTAGTGTATTAATAACACTATACGGTTTTGTAAACGAGTTATTCAGCTATTGAATTTGAAATCCCAAATTCATTTTAATGGGTTACAAACTTTTGTTTATACATGAAGTTTATCGATCGACTCAATATTTAATCCAGTAAATTATTGGAATCATCTGTATGGTCAAAAGTACAAATGTTACATATAATCAGTATTGACACGTGTATATTTTACAATCTGAGTTATATTCACAATCGTACATTGTCAACACGGGTTTTTTTCCTCCATCATTTGGGTATAACCCATTAGCATAAAGTTAAAATATTTGCACTCACTAACTTCACTTCAACTTAATCTATTCCATAACAAGTGAATTTCTTACGTTCTTCCCACCACCTTCACCTCCTCAACCAATCAAAATCCTCCATTTCTTCACTCTTTTTCCCATTTCTTTCGTCCACTACGATACCGTGTCCCCTACGTATAATTCAAGTCCCCACTGTTCTTAGTATACTTCACCAACTCGACAGAAGAAGAAGAAGAAGAAAGTTTCATCGCAAAATCGCCATTGATGATGGCTTCGTGTTCAGTTTTAACCGTAACTCTGATGATTCTATCTCTATCTGCAAAACCCACTTTCGCCATCTCAATCCCATCTCCTGATCGCAACTTCCCACCCGAAGGCGACGATCACCTCATCGGAGATGGAGATTCCGTTCAACTCAATCGACCAACGTCTTCAAGCTTCGGCATTATTAGCCAAAGTACGCCTTTCAACTCTAGTTCTTCAACGTCGGTATCCTCACACTTCACCTTCGAAATCGGCAATGGAGTTGCACTGGTAATCATTCCCGATGATTTCAACTCTAAGTTAGATAGAAACAAGTCCCTTGGGCTTTTCGACGCTAATCGATTCCTCAGTATCGAGTTTTATATCAATTTCTGTCAAATGTCGTCTTCTAGGGTTATCAACATTTCTAAAGTTGATAATCTTTTGAAGGATGGAGTAAATTTAACAGCTTGGGTTGATTACTGTGGAATTTCAAAACGGCTAGATGTTTGGTTAAGCAAATTAGGTGATCCCAAGCCTGTTGAACCACTGATTTGTTATCGCATAGATTTGGGGGAAATGTTCGAAGGAGAATGGGTTATATTGGGTCTTGCATCTTCTAATGGAAATCAAGGGCAATTTGACATTACATCTCTGGAAATATGGAGTTCTTTTCGTGAAGGTGGGGAGTTAACGTTGGCAGGAGAAGAGGTTGTGTTTGGTGATTTGGGTCTAACATCTTCTAATGAAAAACATGAGCAGATTACTGTGTACTCATGGGGTTATGAAATCAAGATTGCTCCAACACGGCTGCATTCAGTTCCTGTTAATCCGAATGCGCATTCGGCTGTGCAAACTAGTGTTCTTTCATGGTTCATATTTGCTACTGGTTATGGAGCATTGGCAGCTTTGGTTATGTTCTTTGTGTGGTTATATGTTGTTGATCAGCTGAAAGTTCAAGTGGAAGCTTCTGCGCGCCCTGTTGATTTGAAATATGAAAAGATTGATGTACTTGAAGTGAAGAATTCCGAAACTCCTATGAAGTAAATAAATGGTATGGTAAGTTGACGCATAGTTTGTTAATCTAATTAGCTTCTAATTATGTAAATCTTGAAACTGTGATTTCAAGTTATTATCTTGATATTGATGTACTTGAAGTGAAGAATTCCGAAACTGCTATGAAGTAAATAAATGGTATGGTAAGTTGACGCATAGTTTGTTAATCTAATTAGCTTCTAATTATGTAAATCTTGAAGCTGTGATTTCAATAAGTTTCTCACGTTGCATCTTTCGTGTTAATCTAGGGAAATTAGAAAATGATAATTTTTAATAAGTTTCTCACGTTGCATCTTTCGTGTAATCATTGGTAACATCATATCTTTTAAAACATTAATGATTTGGCTATTTTAATTTTAAAAGGTTATACAAAAGATAATGTTTGAAGGTTGTCAGATCTACATTCAATTCCAATAGTTATGGTTAAAATGGAAAATTGGAAACAAAGAGATCGAAGAACAAATCAGCTGTTTCGGTTTTTTAGGCTTCTGCCTCGCTTCCACTGTAAGAAGTTTGTTATCTTCATCACATGATTTCGATCTCCATAAACACATACACACTAAACAGTGATTTTATATCAATAATTAGCTGTTAATCAACGTATCTACATAGATACATTCTCTGTAATTTTACATCTAATCTCCATCTATGCTTTCTTTCTGTTCAGATTTCCATTCAAATTAAACACAACATTTTCTTTTTGAGGTTATTAACGCCATAATTGAGTAGGGAAAATTAGATTTGAATATAAAATTAAAAAAAAGAGAGAATTTGTCACTGTTATTAATCAACGAAAACGGGGGATTATTCTTCTTCTTCTTCTGTAACATTCATGGACGTCCAAAAAGATGACGACGAGCCGGGAGGTCCTTTGAAGATTTACAATAACGAACAATTAGCCGTTGAAATTCCTGAAACAGCTCATAAGATCAGCAGCGGTACTCTTCTATTCAGTTTTTCTGGTTGTATTATGTTGAAATCTTTATTAGTTTAACTCATGATTTGATCAATCAAATTGGCTTTCGGTTACTGTTTCATCAAGCTCATGAACTGCTCCATTCTGGGTTAATCCACTTGTTTTTGATCACGTAGATTCATGGTTTCAAGCGGGCTTTGTTCTTACAACCGGTATCAACAGTGCATACGTGTTGGGATACTCGGGTGCAGTCATGGTTCCTCTAGGGTGGGTAGGTGGGGTGGTGGGTTTAATATTAGCTACACTCATATCACTATACGCAAACACGCTTATCGCAAAGCTCCATGAATTTGGTGGGAAAAGGCATATCAGATACAGAGACCTTGCAGGCTTTGTGTATGGTACTCACCAAACATCACAATTGTGGTTTCACATTCTGCAACTTACACATTTTTCACAACAGAGTTCATAGAATGATCATTTTCAGGTTCAAAAGCTTATTTGCTCACATGGGTATTGCAGTATGTGAATCTTTTCATGATCAACGTCGGCTACATCATGCTCTCTGGTCAGGCTCTAAAGGTAGGGATGATGTCTGCATATCTTTATTCATTCTCTATTTGTTAACTTTCTTGGTATGATCTTGCAGGCTATTTATATAACTTTCAGGGATGACAATGCCATGAAGCTCCCATACTTCATTGCAATTGCAGGGTTCACTTGTGGCCTTTTTGCAATTTGTATCCCTCATCTGTCGGCTCTAAGAATTTGGCTGGGGTTTTCGACGTTCTTGAGTCTAGTATATATTGTTACAGCAGTTTCCCTGTCTATACGTGATGGTATAGTCATGTGTTCTCTTATCATTGATGGTTTCCTTCTGTTAGAATTGTTTTTTATGATCTAATTACAGGAATTAAAGCTCCAACAAGGGACTATAGCATTCCCGGAACACACGCGGGCAAGATTTTTACAACCATTGGTGCTTCTGCAAGTCTTGTGTTTGCATTCAACACAGGCATGCTCCCAGAAATACAGGTAAAATTCAGAAACCATTCATGACTCTGTTATAAAGATGAATGATGTTTTCTATGTTGTAGGCAACAGTGAGACCACCTGTTGTTAGTAACATGATGAAGGCTCTCTACTTCCAGTTTTCAGTTGGGGTTTTGCCCCTATACGCCGTTGTCTTCATTGGTTACTGGGCTTATGGCAATGGTGCATCTTCTTATTTGCTCAGCAATGTTAATGGTCCAGTTTGGGTGAAAACGTCCGCCAACATATCTGCCTTTTTACAGTCTGTTATAGCTCTGCATGTAATATTCTACCTATCAGTCTATTTACAACATTTCATGTACGGTGTACAACATATGAAACATCATTTCTGATTTGTTTGCTTGTAGATATTTGCAAGCCCGATGTACGAGTATCTGGACACTGCATATGGAATAAAAGGAAGCGCCTTGGGGTTTAGAAACTTGTCATTCAGAATCCTGGTTAGAGGAGGTTACATTACTATCACCACCTTTGTATCAGCAGCATTGCCATTTCTTGGAGACTTCATGAGTTTAACAGGGGCAATCAGCACATTCCCACTGACATTTATTCTTGCAAATCACATGTACCTAGTGGCCAAGAAACAGAAGCTAAATTCTTTACACAAGTCATGGCATTGGCTCAATGTTTCGTTCTTTGGTCTCATGGCTGTTGCAGCAACAGTTGCTGCTTTAAGACTTATTGCTGTTCACTACAAAACTTATCATATTTTTGCTGATATGTAACTGTAAGATAATGGAATAGTTGATTGATTATTCATGTAAAGGGTGATTATAGTTACAATGCAAACCCTAAATACCTAATGGACGGTGGACTCATACTAATAAATCTAAAATCTAATAAACCCTAAATACCTAATGGGTCCGTGGGCTCATACTTATAAATCTAATATCTATTATCTAATAGTAAGTTTAATTTACGTTGTAAAACTATTTTAACCCGTCGAGTGTTTTCCAGACTAGGGTCTTAGTCCAATTTTGTTTTAATTGGACACAATGAAAAATACAAAACTGTTTGATTTGTATACACATCTAAATTGGAAATCTTTAACAAAGGAATGAGGTTTATAGACATAGGTTAGGAGTAGCTACATAGCGGAAAAGATAAAGGGAAATTAAGATGGTTTGGCCATGTTAAGAGGAGACAAATGAAGGCGCTAGTTAGAGCAATAGATACCCTTAATGTCAAAGGGAGGAGTAAAGGCAAGCCCAAACCGACTTGGGAGGAGAAGATTAGACAAGATTTGCTCGAGTTGCAAGTCTCAGAGGACATACTCCAAGATAAAAGTATGTGGAGACCTAGGATTAAGGTTAAGGACGTCTAGTGGAGAGTTTAGTTGTCTTATATGGGTCTCACCTAGTAACCCTTGCATGTTAGTACTTAGTACCTAATTGCTTATTGTCACTAGTTTAGTGTCACTGTTTGCTTCTTTTTGATCATGGTATATTGTAGTCCATCTTTTGTTTCTTGCTAACACTTGTATAGTGATCAAATATTAATCCTAGTATATTGTTGATCATTGTGTGCCTTTGTTCTCTAATGTATAATAATTGCTTAGTGTGTGTTATTTGATCGAGTATTGCCAGAGTCTACCTTTTGTGGTATACTGTATATTGATTGCCATGCTGAGTATTGTGTTTTCTTCGTATTGGGTGTTTCGATCCTAGTGTGTGCATTGGAGTTGAGGGTCTCGCTAGAAGCAACCTCTCCATCCTCTAAGATAGGGGTAAGATTTGCCTACATCTCATCCTCTGTAGACCCCCTCAATAGCTTTGCTATGGATAGGATGGATGGGTAGTGTTATGGGTAACAAAGGAAAAACAACTTAATCCAATAACCAAAACACGTTACATAAGCTACTTGTACGTAAGTATATATGCAAGCAGCATTAGTGTCTTTGCAAGAAAATCCACTTGAATTTTCTGTGAATAGGTGCGTGCGATCTTCAAAAACTAACTGGTCTGATATGCAAAATAGACGTAATCACGTAATATCAAGATACATGTGGGAAATAGAAGCGAAACAGAAGCATAATTAATAATAGAAATGATTATGTCACAAGAAATATTTTAAAAAAACAAACATTTGTGCACTTGAACTATGCTTTTGCAAATACATATGATTTACTTATCAAAGTTTCCACAAAAAATTCGATGATTAAAATCTGAAGATAAAACGAATCCATTTGACCTCAAAAAGTGTACATCATCTAATAATATCTAATTTAAGAGAAAAAAAAAAGGCATTGCAGGTCCACTCACTTTGAATAATCATCCAGAAACAAGCTTTACAACAATGCAGAGGGAGTTTAACATTATCAATAAGACTCTCAAATATTGAGTTGCATAAATGAGGCCGATGATCTGTCCCTTGAGGGAATTTCTCTTAACCCCTGAGTACTCTTGGAAGCTCCATCCTCTAGGTGCAAGAAAACGATCCTCATTCAATATTGCAAGTGCATTTGCAATAAGCAGACACCCCTCTAGTAGTGTCCAAAGACCCATATTCTGCATTTATGTACGGCTTAGTCAACTTTAAAAAAAAAAAAAAAACTTAAAAGACCAAAACCATATATGCTTGAAAACTGAATTTTCAGGTTGTATCATTAGAAAGTCATATGTTACAACTGTTTCCATATGTTATTGAAAGTCCCAAATCTGTTAAGCCTCTTCACTGGTGGTGATAACCAATTCATGTTTCAGACGTTTCTTTCTCTTGAAAACTAACATCTTTGGCCCCTTATTGATAGCACAAGTGGTGTTTTAGATTATTTTGTACGCACTAGAGGCTTAATTCTTCATTAACTATGTACTGATTCAATCCCATTACAGTTAAATCACATATCTTAATTAGCGAGCAAATGCACTGTATCAATCTCAGCGCATTTCATACACACTTTGAATAGTGAACCAAACTACCCTGCGATTTTGCATCTAGATGGCAAAAGCTAAATGATTATAGGTAAAGCTCTAAGGGCATCCGGTATTTTTGTACATAATGATACTTTTAAGGCAGACAATGTAAATAAAGTCAGCTACATGGATCCAAACAAGTGAGTTTCAAAAGCCCTCATGATCAGTAAATGCGATATAGATTTTATTGCCTTAATTGCGTTATTGGCATTGGCCATCATCAATGATGGGTTTCATAGTTCATCCTGCTAATCATGTTTGGCAAGCCATCTAAACTAAGTTATCATTTTGTAAATACTTCAGCAGATTCAGATCAGAAAGATCAATAGCATATCTAAAGAACTTTCCCGTCTGCTGACTTGCAAGTTATGTACGCAAATGCTTCTATCTACCTACCGTAACCTAACAGCAACTATAGATTAATAAGGTTAACTAAGTTGCACAAATTCCATATCCGAATTCATGATTTTTCTCTGTAAATGAAAGAATCGAATAAAATTTTCAAGCATGCTGCTTTCTCGTTTAAAACCCTAAGTCGATTAATTAGACTTCTAGATGTGAAACACGAATATCAAACTGAACTTCAACATAAGAAAATTAAACCCTAAAATAAGGGTAACCGTAGAAGAAAACAAGAACTCACCTGGTTTAATGAATCGGAAGATCAAAAGAGTTGAATCGAGAGATGATAAAGATCGATACGATTTGATGTGTTAAAACTTAACGAACAGGCCAATTTAAAGGCTAATTGCAATTTAGTCCCCCATTTTTTAAGTTTGAGTAATCTGCATCCCAATCCTTTTTAAACATGATGATTACCTGTTTTCTTATACAGACATACTGTAACTTGTGTTTCTATATTTTTTTGTTACATACTTGAACAAAATAACTGATGGTTGTATAGATATACTCTCATTACTATTCCTCTAAAAGCATATGCCATTCGGGCTTCATGATGTTTGTGGCCAATTTGAATTCAACATGGCTAATGGTAGGCGACTAACGACACAAATTGCAGAGAAGAAGTATATGGCTAAACATCATAAATTCATCATGTCACGCTACATATGATCAAAGTTTTTTCACTTTGCAACCATTCTATAAATTCCTTCTGCACTTTGCAAGTGAGCCTCTTTCTAGTTCATGTTCTTTTTCTCATTACTTGTTGCTTGTTTCTATTATCTAATCTATCTATTCTCACATATGCAACCAGGGTAAGGATTAGCATAGAAATTCTCCTCGTGTTTCGGCTTAACTCCACCCAATCTTCGCCTCGGCCTGCTTGTTCTGTTTGCATGAACTTTCTTCACTTGCAACGAGAACTCATCCCAACTCATACGTCCTTTGTCCAGTTCATCAAGCATCTTTATAAACTTTCTTCTGCACCAAATAGCAATTACAAATATCAAGAGTCGGTTTTGTTTAGTTAGTAGATGCGAACAAGGGAGACACCAGAAATAAATTATTTATTTAGGTAAAATGTTTATTGCGTATAAGAAGATAATAAGTCTTCAAGAGGTGACGCAGTACCAAGCGTCTAATTTCCCTCGGATAGAGGTCTCAAATTTAAATCATACTTTTGCTAAATATCCTGTCATGACCTCTTGAAGCTCACTAGTTTCTAACTATTGAGTAAATAACTTACTTATGGGGATAAATTGTTTTCTGAAACCCTTTAAACATCCGATGGCCACGAATAGCCTTAGCCATGTTCCCATCATACGTATACACGAAAACATCACTCGCAAGTGCTAACGCATAATCCAATGCAGCAAGCTGATTTTGCAAGTCTTTAAAAGGCTTCAATTCATCTTCTGTTGCTAAAGTGGAATGTGTGTAGACATTCATATACTTTGCCTTTAATTCATCAAGCCCGTGTTCTCCATAGATATCGCCTGCAACTATATAAATCTTTGTACTCAAAGGAAACCCCAAAGCTTGAAGAAATATAGCAGATTCACGAGGTGTCAAAGGGCAGTTTCCTTGTTGCCGTTTTAGCGCGCTTTTGATCCTTTTAACCTTCCAATGCTTAACACTATATCTCAGTGATTTGATCTCATCAGCCTCATGCTGTGAGAGCCCATGTGTGCAGCCTGTGAAAGCTAGAATATCCTTTTCAAATCTACAAATTAAATAATAAACACACATAAAACATATATTTATTGAATACATTAGTTATGATTTGATAATGTATATTATTCAGAGTTCCCATGATAATATTATTTATTGCCATTATCATTATCATGATTAGGAGTTATAATTTGATTAATTAGTTTTCTTTCACAATTATGTGTAGAAGAGAACTATGATGTAAGTTTAGATACCTCAAATGGAGAGCAAGATAATGGTCATTGTTTTGTTTAAGTCTTTTGATTAGCTTTCTTGCAAGCTCATTGATGTTGTTTGTGCATTTTAGAGCCTCATACATGGTTCGACACCGAAGCTTTTGGATGGAATCGGGGATGCCATTGTTCGCGAGCCGTGAATCCGTGTGAAGAAAGTTGATCACTTTATGTTGCTTCAGTAGTGAAAGAATCTCACCTTGGTAATAACTGGGCTGCATGAAAACAACCCATTTGTTTAGCATGAAAACTAACAAATATTTCTTACAAGTTGTTGATCATGTATAGATATATAGACGTGCCTTTGACCACGAAATCGGATCCTTTTGATGGATTTTCACTTTTGCAAGATGTGGTGGAAGAGATTCGACTACATCAATGTCGTCTTGAAGCGTCATCTTGAACTGCTCGAGGTCAAATATATCTTTAAAATCACTGGAAACAAATCAGTTTCAGAAAGAAAAAACACAATGAAATTGTTCATAATATGATGTAGGGCCCTGGTACCCTACTAACATCGTTTGAATTGATATTAATTCGTCAGTGGTGTATGTATAGCAGACCCTTATATTATACATATGATGAGTATATCATTCATGCACCTTGGATCGGTCCAAAATGATTTGTGATCTAAAGTTGGAAGAACCAATGTAGCATCCATGAGTTTCGCAATCGCCACCATGTCACTTATCTGTAATGATATGATAGATTAACAACTATATTATCAAACTTGATAGTTTTGTTAATTAATCATATGTTATTTGGAACAATGCTAACCCCCATTTTCATTTGGTTCAACCCACCATTTGCTTGAACTAGAATGTAACCGTTTGTTGGAGCACTTCGATTTCCTGATGAGATTCAAAAACTTGCAAATTTGGTAATGAGTGAATCGAATATTTCAATCTTCGCGAAAAGCGTATATGTGAAATGAGATTAGTTTGCATACTTGTTTCGCTTGTTAAACGATCAATACAACCATGATGTTTATCACTAACAGGATTCCTCCATATGTAAGAATCCTGTCAACAAAATGTCTTTAAAATCCCAAAAAAGGGGGAAAACAAAAGGAGTTCATGATCGAAAACCTGTGCATATTCAGGATTTGTTTCAGAAAGAATTTGACGCCTGATAACGACATGATCATCTTCGTCTGTGCGCGTTTCGTTGTTAAATCTAATCATGTGTAGATACTTCATGAACATAATGATAACCATTATCAACATCAACACGGTGAGAATACAGTTGATCTTATTCCTTCGTGGCTTTATGCATATCAATAAAGAAATTGTTCTTCTGTATATGACGCAACAACCGTCTATAGGCACTTTCCACCGGTGGTGATGATGGTGATATTTGTTAAAATAACCACCGCCACCGCCACCTATTTCCGGCAAAGATCCTGTTGAATGGGCGATAGTTTTTTTTCTTGTTGATATGGGCAAAGTGTTATGCTTCTTGCACTTGTTTCCTCTTGATGGCATTATAACGAGATCAATGTATAAATTAAAGAAATGGGTGTAAATATTGCATTTATGCATGGAGTTTTCGAAAATTCAGAGTTTTGATTCATGAGGAAGAAGGTGAATGAAATAGATAACTGTTTTCTTTTTAGTTTTCTAAAGATGGCCGCTCTCAACTTTTTGTTGAATTTTTTTGACATGGTCGCTAATTATTCTACAGAAAACCATGAAAAATGTATTTGTAGCACAATGTTAACTTCATAAACAAATGATTTATGTTTTTACACGCATATCATACCTTTTTAATAGAAATTCGCATGAAGTCACGCCACATGATGTCACGTACAAATCTGTACATATAGTGTAGCTTCATCAAAAGGTTTTTAATTAGCGACAACTCATGTGGTGTCTATTATTTAATGTTTTTGTTTTTCTGGATCGAATACCCTCTAATAAATAATCGATCAATATGACATAATACTAAGATGATTTTTGTTTCTAGCAGAAAAACTGTCATCACTAGCCAACTTATCATACATTACAATATCTATGCAGTCTTGGTATCATGATATGTGAACACACGAGTATGTCTCACTTACTCTTCTTGTCATAATTTCATGTTTTTATAGTAATTTATTCATACTTGATTTGTTTTCAAGTATTTGATGGATTTGTTCTTATCTATAAATAAGTTTGATAACCAAAAGTGTTAGGATTGGGATTTTCATCTTAAACATGTTAATTACATTCATGTGTATGATATCTTTTGTCACTTAGATACTAAGGTTATTTTAGTAATGCTATGTGATGATAAACTAGTAAAAGATACAATATCTACCGTCTCATGACGCTAGACGTAATAACCATAGATACATGTATGATTAAAAAATATCAAGACAGTCAAATAAAATTTCTGCCGTTAGTATAAAACTATAAAAGTACAATATAACCAGCATAAGATAATAATAATTATTATTTTCTCGTTAAGTTAATCTCTTCTGAAACAAGAGTTTGGGCCGCGTAATTCTAAAACCAATCATCTACAAGCCCATATAATCACGCCCCAGCCCAAACAGTTAACCCAAAATCATTCACACCTATAAATACTCATCAGCTCTCAATGTAAGCCGATCTAGGGTTTATTGCTTCTTCATCAACACAGGCGGTCGGCATCTGCTCAAGCAAAATGGTGAAGGATCGTCAAGGAGAACGCGTCAGGTATAATGCATTCGTGTAAACCCTAATCTCCAATTCATATTCAATTTATACAAAACTCCCTTTTTAGACTTTTTTTTTCAATTTTAGACTCTACACCAGAGGAACGATTCTCGGCTACAAGAGGTACAATAAAGTTCACGATCGTATTGCATTTGATAAATTTGTTATTTGTTTATCGATATTGAAATTGAAATCGGAAACTTTTGTTTTTTGTGTGATTTTGATTAGGTCAAAGTCGAACCAGTATCCGAATACATCTTTGATTCAAATTGAAGGTGTTAACACCAAGGAGGAGGTAGCATGGTACGAAGGGAAACGCATGGCGTACGTTTACAAAGCTAAAGTGAAGAGGAATGGATCACATTATCGGTGTATTTGGGGGAAAGTTACGAGGCCTCATGGTAACACTGGTGTTGTGCGGGCTAAGTTCAAGTCTAATCTCCCACCCAAATCTATGGTATTATGAACTTTGAAGTTATAACGTTTAGTTGCGTTTGGTGTGTTTTTTGTTGTTTGAAAGTTGTATTTTTGTTTTTGCAGGGATCTAGGGTTAGAGTGTTCATGTACCCAAGCAATATCTAAGGTACCACTTGTTAGATATCTGTGTGATTGTAATCTTGATAAGAGTTTTATAGGTGTTTGAATGAGCTATTAAAGTTGTTATAGCAGCTTGATCATTGTTATGGTTCTCTGGGTAGTTAGAATTAGTAAAAGCATTAAATTTGTTACAAGAAAGCTAATTATTGAGTTTCATGTATGATTTCTATTTACCCTAATCTTGATTCATATCTGTAGTTGACTGTTTATGTTGCAATATTTCATTTGAAAACCTGTTTGGTTCATAGTTGTCATTAACGAATAGCGTAGCGACAAGCCACCTATATGCTACGTAGCGAATAGCGGTAAATAGCGATCGCTATTTCGTGTTTAGCGATTAAGTAGAATAATATGTAAGAATGTTTTAGATTCAATAAATAAGCATGTTTAGCAATAAAGTAGTAGGAAATCTAGGCAAACACCCCCAAAATAGCTAAAACACTCTATTACTAATTATCTAAATATCATATTTACCAAAAATAAAAAAATTTAAAAAATTAAAAATGTCCGCTATGTAGTCGCTATTAGGGACGCCACGCTACATAGAGCGCTATAGAGCTTGCTATAGCCGCTATTGACAACATGGGTTTGGTTAGACTAGTTATTGCCAACCATGCAAGAAATTGTTTTTCATTAGGTTGTGAATGACTTGAGAGATGCAAATCTATAGGCTTTGCATTTTGAATTTTCCCTTGTATGAATTATGTGCTCGAACTTTTACATGATAGTGTCACCTGTCTAATGAAAAAAATTGTTTAAACCTTGCACACAATCTTGAAATAAAATGACAAAAGCCAATTGATTCACATTTCACATTATTATTTTGATCTGCAATGGCAATGCCTGCTTGAAGTTTTGCTGACTGCATTAAACCTTTGTGTGTGCAGCTGTGATGAAGAAGAGTATGATGATTGTTGCTGCTGGTATTTTAGTTGTTCTTGTATTAGTTGTGTTGACCATTTGCTATGAAGGATTTTTATTTCTTACAAGGAACATCACAAGATATTTAAAACATCTTGTACTTTTTTTGAATGAATCCAAAACCGCCTATCTTAATTTGTCATAAATATTGTGCATCTGAGCTTTATTGCATAGGAAATTTAAAAATGACCTGTTTAAATCATTTAACATCATACCATCAGTTTTTAAATGAACATTTAAACATTTCATGATAATCTTTTTTATTTAATGAACTATAGGGTGACTTTATTTTTTTTAGAATGGTGGTTTATTAAATTTAAGTAAAAATTCATATCATTTTATGTGATACTGTTTACGCTATATTTTTGCACACTTTTAACCACATTCTATCTAAATTTGCACACTTTTAAATTTGTTTAATGAAATTGGGTTGTATTAATTTTATTTGTGTTTCTTTTCTTTTAAATTTATAAAGAACTAAATTAAAATATTAATATATTAGAAAGTTGTAAAAGGATTCATTCAAAGGAATATCAACCAATTAATTTTATCCATAGTCAAGTTATTGATAAAATCTCTAAAGAGGGTGAGAGGTAAAGCAAAGTTTACCTTTACCACAAGAGAGGCTTTTAGAGAGAGTGTTGGCTCTAAATCGATTAAAAGGAACGTGTTATACAATCATTATATACTATACAATTTGCAAGTGGATGACCAGTAATATACAATCATTAAATGCAAGAATATAGTACAAGTCTTTTAAGCAACTATATTAGAATGGTTCTTTCTTGTCTTACTTATATTTATATCTATATAAAATGATAATTTCAATGAACATTAGAAAAAAAATAGAACTCTTCATTCATTTGCAAGCTATTTTAATTATATCATATATTTATAATTAATTTTTTAACAATTTTTTGTTTTAATCTTCCAGCTTGTAACATAGAACATTTTTATTAATTTTAATATATTACTACGACGTGCTGATTTTAATATATTTCGGTATAAGTTTCGTTCGGAGCCGACCTGGGTCAAATATAATATATTTTATCAAAACAACTTTATATTTTTCAAAATTTTAAATATATCAATGCGATGCCAACGTTTCTATCTACGTTTCGATATAAATTTTATCATGAACGAGGCCTCACAACACATGGCCAAAACACATGTGTCAAATTCGAGCCGCCGCAACACGCGGGATACATGCTAGTTTTATAACAACTTAGGGGCTGTTTGATAAAACTGACTCGGTAAGATCTGACTGAGTCAGAAGCTGACCCAGTTAGAACTTCTGTCTGAGTCTACATCTGACTAAAACTTGGTTGTTTGATTCAGTATCTACATCTGACAAGAAACCACCACCAACAAGAAGATCACAAAGACAACGAATAAGAAAACCCCAACCCAAAAACCCATCTCAAACCCACCTGCAAATCAACCCATCGATACATCCTCCGACTCCGACGGAGACGACAACTACCGGAACACATCCAAAAGCTCATTGAACCCTACACCAAAGACCAATTGATCGAATTCATCGTCAACGCCGTTGTTAAAGGGTGGATCGGCCGGCTGCGCAAATGGGTCAGCATGTATTTTTTTCAGGTTTGGGTCAGCTGCAAAGGACCTGGTCAGCAACTACCATTTGCATATCAAACGGGCTGACCCGCTAACCGAGTCAGCCAGTCAGCCTGGTCAGCCCGATCAGACGAAATCAAACAGCCCCTTACATATTTAGAGTAGCAAGATGATCAAACCTTAGTTGCGTATCTTGCATCTTCTTAAATGGTTAATTTACACCTTTGAATTCTACTCTTATATTACATATTTATTTATATTACATTTTTATTCATCATGAAATTTTGATTTTCAATTATTTGAGACGTGACATCTTAACTATAGATATTAATGATTAATATCAGTAGACTTTTGTTAGTTTTCGCTCTTCATTCAAATGTTGTCTTACGTGAATTACACTTCACATCATACGTGTGTCAAGCAATATACGCTAAAATACATGTCATCTACATATTTTATATTGGTTATAATTTAATGCACTTTTTTATACACTGTTCATAAATATCATAGAACTTATCGTTTAAATAGAAAACATTACTAATCTAAGTGACTTGTTCAAGATGTTGACAACACTCTATCCATTTTTATAGTCGTATTATCACATGTTGATGTATCTCACGCCAATTTAAATTGTCTTGTGCAGTCAAACGAATGGACATAACCACATAATTCTTTATTTATATAGTGGTGATTGTTTGTTTAATTAAACTTAACCAACAAGCATGAACAATCACTGATTGATTCGCTTATGACCATATTAAAACAATAAGATGATAAATGGTTTGTTAGTGAAGTTCTAAATGCTTATATCTAGTAAACGAGAACATATGCTAAAAGGGTTTGATAGGTTAATAATTAGTTGCTATATAAGTTGATATAAAAGTTTGAGTAGAATTTAGATATGTTCAGGTTTTTTTCTCAATGTTAGCAACTATTATAGTGACTAGTAAAGGAATTCTAGACTGTTGAACACAAGAGTGCTTTTATATTGCTTGATAACTTTTACAAATTCACTGAATGTAGTGAAAACAAAAAAACATGCCATAAACGAAATGAAACACGTGAAGTCCCCACGAAAATAGAAGAATTCAAACATTCTTTTTTTAAATTAAACCGATATACATTAGCATCTGTGGTCCTCGTTTCATTGATTGATAAACAGAAAAATAATAATAATTATAATCTCTTCCTGACTTCCAATCTTGTACCCAAAAAATATACGCACTAGAAACTTATATACATTGCTACAAAAACTCATACATTGCTCTGAGTTGCAGCAACAGGAAGGGTGTTAGGAAGCTTGAAGTTTTGAGTTTTTGTAAATGGACCTATAAACATATCCATATGGCTGCTAATCACAGCCCGAATGCGGTAGCCCTCTGATTGAAAGCCCACTTTTTGTTTCAGAAAGTAATCACGGGTGTCCATGTTCATCTCGTCGTTTGATCTGCACCATAATATTATAAATGTCGGTTAAATTTTGACTTATTTACTTATAAATGTGTTCATTCATGTTACATTGAGTACACTTAAAAATACTGCCTCTAAAGGATACGGGTCAAATGGGACTAAAGGGAGCCTAACATGATTTTTTAATAAAACTTAAAAAAATCATGGACTAGAGTGTTTGGGTTCAATCCATTGTGACGTAGTTGTTTTAATCCGTTTTGACCTGTTCTTCAGCTAACTTATTTTGCTACTGTTAGTTGATGCAAATAGACAACATTACCTCATGATCAATCTTGACCAACCACCACATCCAGCTGACTTAAGGCTCTTAATGGTGGCGTCTCGTAGCTTTTCAGGCTTCCTTGATAACAAAATCAGTGGCCATCCACCAGATTTAAGTTTCTGGTACAATTCAACCAAGAAAACATGTTTCATATGTTTTGCCTCTTTGACACAATCATCGCAGCCATATCGATTGTATCTGCACAATAGAAGTTACAGACATGTTAGTTTTTTGTCCTTTAGATTTCATGACTCCCATTTATATATATTCAAGATAAACAGCATCGCGAGTACCCATATAGCAATGGATTAGAATCCAAATAGCTGGTAGAAAGGAAGTCATCTATGTCCATTAACACCATATCATGACCATCATCATCTGGTGTAACCTCATTGAAGTAATTCTCAACTAATGACACTGAACTGTTCAATTCTCTCATGTAATGACCTTCTTTTATGTACTTAACAGCAACATCCTTACAAGATTCAGGCAAAGAATACCCTTCAAAGCTATTAATCTCCGCGTTTAACGCAGCCATTTTGCAATAATCATCATGATGGTGATGATGATGATGATCAGATTTGAATGATTTAACAACTCCACCTGCCCTATTTTGGCATGACTGTAACATTACAGTCAATGCAGTAAGCAATGTCATCAACAATATGCCAACAATCACAAGTGCACCAATGAACACAGTTGCAGCACATGATGACATATAGATCACTGACTCCATTTCAAATTGGCTTCCCATATCTGCACCAACACAAAAAGAACAAGATTTAGTAATCAAACGTAAACCTTTATGTCACAAATAAAGCATACCAGTTCCGTCTTCACTTGAGATACTTCGAGCAGAGTATTCACGCTCCATCTGATGGCCATATGCAGACATCTTGAGGGACAGGAGCTCTCACAACTTTATTAGCACAACAGCTTTACAAATTAGCCTCTTATATCATAATCACCCACCTGCAAACATGAACAATAAGCTTACAATTACATAACCTCCAAACAGATCAACAGTTCTATTTTTCACACAATTAAACAGAAACAGTAGATACCCAGATCCAATTTTGTCTCTTTAAGCTACTGAAGCAAGCATCTTCAGATTTCAAGTCAACCTACAATCGGTCAAACACTGTTTGATTGCTGCTAAAAATTTCTACACAGTAATCATCCGCATACAGTTTTCTTTAGTTGATTTTCATCATTTTTCTATAATCATGGTCAAAATTGAAACTTTTCAAGAACAGAATTCAGGTCAAATTGGCGCAAAACTGACAAATCTAGCATCCACAAAGTTGTCAAAAGATCAAAAAAGTGAAGTTTAAAAAGTCGATCACTGTAATGAAAAGTTTAAAAACAGATGATACAGTAAAGAAAAGACCTTGATAACGACATTGAAGTTGGTGGAAGATGTAAATGGGATTGAACAAGAGATGCAATTGGGCAAGTGACCTCCATTAAAGACGATGATCAAAACACTTATTGAATGTGAAGATGTAATAAGACGAAAGTGTCAATTGACCTCCAATAATACTATATCAACATATCTGAATCGAATTGACACGAAGGATCATGTAATCGGATAACGATTGAATCTTCATGTGAATTGGTTGATGGGTGTGATTTCGGGTCGTCTGTAATGAAACGGGGCTTCTGGAGCTTCGATGAGTTGCCACTAGCCACCAGCCCATTGGCCCCTCTCTTTAATTATTGCGGAATCTCTTTTGTAAACTATTTTTGGAATTGTTTATTCTTTCTTTTTAATAATTATTGGCCTTGCCACGTATTATTTTGGAATGTTTGGTTTGCATATTTGAAATTTAGAAGAAAATAAATTTGTTAGAATTATTAAATTTGAAAGGTGTAGAAATATTGAAATTTGTGATATTTGATGTGTATAATAAAATTGTTATGGTTTGGTTTGTAAACATGGTTAAGATATTGGAAGATGGTGGTAATGGTAGCGGTGATGATTGTGATGATGAGGGGATGAGGTTCAAATTCTTTTGATTTAAATCATCCACCATACAATGTCAGGTTCCTACACTTGTGGAATTTAAGGGATTGATTCTATTTTCTATGTAATACCTTCAATTCTCTATCTATATTATATAATTTTGTGAACTAAACATGCCTTAGAAGGGCAACAGGTTCACATAAAAGTTTTAAAAGAACCAAAACTTGTAACAAGAATAAGAATTTGTAACAAAAATGGACTTTGAAACTTAATTTTTTTTTTGAAAAAATGTAAATTAGTCTAGATAGTTTAATATTGTGGTACATTTAGCTAGTCATTTGACATGTTCGGTTTATAACTTTATCAAAAAAGTAGAAATGCCAAGGTGATGGCATGGCAATGGTGGTGGTAGAAGTGATAACATGCTAAACATGCTAAGGGTGTTAGTGTGTGGTGGCAAGTACAGGGGCATATGATAGTGTGGAAGGCGACAATGGTGGTGGTTGTGATGGTTGCAAAGTTGGCAGCGATGACAGAGCGTAGGTTAATATGATGATGGAGGGGGATAGCTAATTGTTGTCGAGCGTGAGGGGGATAATTCTCTAGCCTGTGATTGTGAACATAGATCTTCGTGTAAGATTCTACCGACTTAAAGGCCTCCTATGGGGGCGCATATATGGTGAGGGATACTTTTCTGCTTGCAACCATCTAACCTTCATCAACACCTCCTTCTTTTGTCATGTACCAAATTATCGATATGACTTCTCATGGATTTACATCATACGCACTAAAACAACCGATCTCCAAAAACAACAGATGATCACACATCTTATAAAAACATAAAGTTTGCATTTATTCAACTTTTAGCCATAAATTTAAGAATCACAATAAAAAACAATATTTCCTTTAAAATAACACATTAATACCTCTAATGTTCTTCATATTCATCAATGCTATTAGGAGTGTATAAATTACTTTATATTAGTACTATATAACTACTCAACTTTTAGTCTTAAAACTTATTAAATACACGTTGAAATGAATTAGTTTATGATAGTGAGTGTGAAAATTACCTTACACAAATAGTCTCACTTTTTAAAGATCATTGTAACAATAACAACTATCATAATAGAGCAAAACATGATACATGTTATATAAAATGATACATATTATATAAATCAAAAGTTACACATAAGACACTTCCCCCTTATACAATTTATACCCTTCTTCGAACTACTACGTTAAAACTTGTTTATGAACTTATGCAAAATGTCTAAAAGCTATCATGATTTGTTTCCAACATGTCAACCGTTAAATATATAGTTTACATAAGTGTTTCAAACCCTATAATGAGTCTTAAAACTCAAGAACATACACACATAAAAGGGAAAAATATTGTTAAAAGGTGATTTGATAACCGATCTGATTGTTAAAACTTTATTTTAAGGTAATAAGAAAACATGTAATTTAATAACCAATCCGATTCTGAAACATTATTTTGAGATAATTAGTTATGACGTTATGGCCCAAAGGCATATATCAGAAACTATGACCAAACCCGGGTTAGAGCTTAGAACCACGGGTGACGGGCCGTGTGACAAACGATGCGTTTAACCACTCATTTATTGTTTAGTACTTCCATTTATGATCCTTGATGTATTTGAGAAGATTGCTAAAATACAAGGGCTCGTATGTAAATCACACCTTCAATCAGAGGACTAAATTAATAATACTGAATAGATAAAGGAGGTAAATTAAAAAGCATAGAATTCAAATCACATGCCCAAAAAACCCCCAAATTGTTGGCGCTCACACCTCAATTTCTCATCGTTTATCGCTCAAAACCCTCACTCCGATCACACGCCTCTTTGTTTCTCCGGCAATCGATCTCGTCGTAAAGCTATACTTTTCTCTGCTTCTTCATACTTGACGTTTCTCCATAATTATTCATCTCAGCGGCTGCTTTTAGGCCTCCATCGAAGGTAACTTCTAAGCAGATCTTATTTGGTATGTAAAGATGATGGGATTTGAAAATTAGGGTTTTTTGGACACTGGAAAGATGCTGTAGAAAATTTGAGACCGCATTTATGGATAATTACTAAGTTGACTTTACAAATTAGTAATTCAGCAGAATGAGTGAGAATTGCGCTTGTAAAATGTTTAATTTTCAAGCTTCTTTGTTACCATTCTATTAGGGTAAAGTAGTAATTTGTAATGTCAAGTATGTGGACTTGGAAATGGTGAGATGTTAAACGCATGAAGCTGTTTGATGAAATGTCTGAGATAGTTTTTATTTACCGTGAACTTTCTATGATAATTATTCTTAAGCTACGCGATATGATTTAATTAAATGAAAGCTGTTTCCTTAACCTCGATTTGAAACTTTCTTGGCTTGGTTAATGTAACTTCAGAACATTTTGTATGTTGCTACTTGCTAGACTTTACTGTAATCTTCAATTGATTGGGCAGATGACTTTTTATTAATGCAGGCTAAGGATAATGCTTAGTATTGTTGCATTACTTCTTGCAGCATAATGTATACTTATTATTGTATCTGAGTATTTATTGCTGTATTTGAGTTCAGCTGAGCAACTTTTACGCAATTCTGATGCCTAAACGGAAGGCAAAGAAGGATACTAAACAGTCTGCGTCATCTCAGTTGAATAATTCGAGGTCTAATGTTGACACAAGTGTGCTGCCGGAAGAAAACACATTCATTGACCAAGAAGGTGTCTTCTTTTGCTATATAATTTTTCTATCATAATGTAGTCTGGGTTATGAAAATGTAGAAGAAAAATATATGGTTACTTAATTGGTTATAATTTAGTGATCCATTTGTCTTTAGATTTGTTAAGAAGTCTTTGTTTTTGAATATTTATAATATTTTGCTATTGGCTGATGAAAATTTGACTGATATCTGTTCAAAGTTCAAACCAATCATCTGTGGCTTATCTTAGATTGTCAGGCACTTTATTTACTAATTAGCATTCCAGAATAGATGTTAATTTTTGGCCTTTTCTGAATCAGCATTTAGAATCCTTAGCTTTTAAACTTGATTTTTTAGTTACGTGCCTTATAAAATTGACGAAGACTACAGCTGTGTTACTGTAAAGATACCATCTTTTAGTTTTATTGTTTATCTTTTTCAATATATGTTAACAAAGACAGTAGCTTGTATTGCTTTGAATAATATGCTGAATGACTTGGTGATATTATTCAGTTGAGCGCCAGTGTGCTGCAATCAGGACGATTCGTGATGTGGAAATTGAAAGATTACTTACTGCTATACGCTTGCTAAAATCTAGGATAAGCAAGGAACAACTTCAGACCCCATTACTTCAATTCTTTGAGGAGAATATTCCAAACCTAACAGTTTCAAGAACTGAGAAATATGGACCGATTGAAGTTAAATGGAAAGATAAGGATGGCGACTTATCCATGACCACAGGTGATGGAGGAAACATGATCTCTTATTTTCTGCAACATATGTCCTTGGCTAATCCCGAATGCTCTACTGCAATTTCATCTCTTAGTGGCTTTGACTTTTCAAGTAAAGCTGGTAAATTCGTATTAAAAAATGATTTGAGTTTGTTCTTATCTGATGTATAATAGCTTACTTATCTGTTGTTGTTGGCAGGAAAAACAAGCTTCATTGGTGCTGATAATCTTCAGATGAAGGATTTTGTATGTTCTTATGCATTTTTCTATGGCTTTTTTTTTTAGTTTTTTTTATTATTATCAATTGTTCTATATCTTATTCTAATACAACTAATTTTTGGGGTTTCCTTATTTGGTTCATGCTTTAGGTTCTAGAGGAGCCATCTGACACTCATATTCTTGGCATTGAAGATTCAATGCAAACTCCTGGGGTATGCTGCTTTAGATTACTTTTATGTGTCCTTGTTACATGTGACTGACTGTTCATTATATATGCTTAACAGTAGAAAATTGAGGAATTTTTTTCTTAGTTTCCATCCGTTAATGTGAATAATGCTTATTAACAGTGCCATCAATGCCAATAGAAACTGCATATTTCTTTTGTAATGATAAATTTGATGGCCTTGTTGTCATGTTAAAAAGATAAATGTGCATGGGGGTCAAGTGTCTTTGATTATCAGTTATTTAGTATTAGGAATTGCTACAATTGCAGGTGAGTAGCGGGAGGTTATCTGTGGGCATGACGCCTAAAACACTAAGGCTTCCAAAACAGGGTGAGATGCTTCTGTCTGTTCATGGTTCACCCCTTGGCGTTTACAAGGAAAACAACATGGATGCAATACATGGTACACTTCTTATTTTTTTTTAATGCTAATTGGTTTGTGTTTTGAAGCATACTTTTCAGTCAATGTAAGATTTCAACCATCATTTGATGATTTCATATGCAGAGGAAGAAGAATGAGCTGTTGCCTGCAGGTTAATTCTCATTAAAGGCGCTTTTAGGGCCGCTTCTAAAGATACTGGTATAACACAATTCATTATATTAAAGATGTATGTTGCATGTTGTTTTTCTTTTATCATGATGCTACTTGCTTGTTTTTCTTTTATCTTGTCATATAAGGGAAAATGATCTATCTGCAGTAGGGAATTTGGGAATAAGTTCTTAGATGCCACCATTTTGATTCATCATTCATACACTTTTAAGCAGGTCAACTCAGTTTTTTTCTATAATAATTGTTTCATGGGTCAAACGAGTAAGCTCGAAGAAACTAACCTGAAATAAAATACGTCAAATGGGTTGAAAATCATATAAAATGAACTTTTAGAGTTTTAGTACATAAACCTATTAAATCATTTCTGGAATAATTACAAAAGTTGCAGATTCTTCCATTTATACATTGGTCATATTTTCTAAAATACTTGAATTAACTTCGGCAGTAATAGCATCTCGATGTACTCGTGATGACCGAGCGTACCGAAAGCTTCTAGCAAGAACCTTTTATTCTGTTCAATTCCATCTCTGTACATATGCTTCAAAAGTTTTTGTATTAGCTCCTTCATGTCTGCTTTTGTGTATGCTTTATAAAGAAACTTGCAAATAGAACTATAGAAGCATCTACGTGAAACATCCCACATCTACAAGAACCTCTAATTTAAAGTTCATTTGTGCTTATGGTTATTTTATGTTTATTATAAATTTATAAAACGCTAAGCCTCTACTATTTAAACATTGTGTTCATTTAACAGTCAACTACTTGTAAGCTTCTCAAATCATTCAAACATTGTGTTTATTTATGTTCATTTGTGATTATTTATGTTCTTTTATGTTCGCTTAAGTTGCTTTCGAATATTAAAGAAGAAACATAAAACGAGTTGAACATGTACATTTTTAAATGAACGATCATGGGTGAGAAAAACAGTGCGTTTAAGTGTTAAACGTGCCTCTCATAACCTAAATAATTAAATATGATTACTGAAGTTATCACTTAGAATTTCGGTTTTTGCATGTGCTGTAGAAGAGATGTGATTTGAAATCATAATAATAAGTCATGTAATGTTTGGCAAAACTGATTCTGATTTTGATGTCCAATTAATCTATGTCAAAATAATCTTATTTTGTGAAAGCTGAAGAAGAATAACTGGTTTTTGAGAATTGATGTGAAGTTAGAGTTATCTCTAAATTCATTAAAATGATTATTTAATGAGACAATAAAAATTCTTGGAAGTCGTAAGAATCAATGTTGCTTTCACTTTCATTGTCACCACATCATATCTATATATCTATTTAAGAAATATTGTAACATAGATTGCATGACTACACTGTTTCTGATGATGATATTGGAACCAATTCATTATCCATAAAACTGTATTACTTGGTCTCCACAATGGTAAATTTGGGATGATAGTGACTTGAAAAGTAGTGGGAATCTGTGTCATTTTAAATGAACTAAACAATTACTCAGTGGGGTTTAAACATGAATGTTTTCCCCGAATAGTTCTTAATGACGTACCCATATCTATATCAACAATACACGACCCTGACTTCACTTGAAAGGTCAAAGAAGCTTAAGCATGAATGTCTTCCACGGGGTGCTTCGAATGTCCTCTTCCTAGCACACTATTGGTTAATGTCGGGTAACATATCGTGTTACCAAAGAGTGTCGGTATTGCATGTTAATAAGGCCTTCTAATGTAGTAGGTCATCAAGGCATATAAACATAATAATATATAGTATCACTATTTTACTAAGGACTGCTGAAAAGGTATATCTCTAAGACATCATGTAGGATGCTAAGAGCAAACCAAAGGGCCTTTAGCTCAATGGTTTCAATGTATATTGTAATATACTAATGGTGTCATTTTTCAAGAAGTTGAGAGCTTAAATCTAATGGTAGATAAATGGTGTAGATCTAGGAATTCGTTTTAACAGCGTGTGAGTACGCCTTTCAAAAGAAATTAAGCTTAAGGGGTTGTTTGGTAAGCTTGTACAGAGTCATTAAAAGATCTGACTGAATAAAAGATAACATATGAATCAATCAATATATTTATAAAACTTACTCATCAAGAGGTTTCATGAACTATTAAAATGTGTTTTTTAATTAAACCAAATGCATTCTATATCTGACAAATTTAGAGGTAATTTTTTAATGGGATCAATAAGAGAGCCTATTGAACCACTCCTAACCTTTTAATATAGGGCCTTCCCTGGGATGGGTGTTATCCCCAAACCTAAAAACATCTTACGCGGACCATTACGAGATTCCCTCAAAAAGGATTTCCTACTATATATGACAAAGGTAACTGGACATAGAAAGCTCACACTTTCAAGTGTCTTTGGCAACGTCTGCTAACAAGAGGTCTTCATCCTCAAGTGAATCTAAAAAGAAAGTTAATTCACTACATGTATATATTGACTTACGCGGTTTACAAGATGTACGCCTTGTAAGCTCTCTAGAGTTTATGTTCTTTTTTCACGAATATGAGTGTCTTTCACTTGAACTAAGCTGACTTGTAACTGAGGTTGAGAGTTCAAACTCATGCATGAACATTTGTTATCAAATATATAGCTCTTATTTGATCGTGAGTAAGTACATATAATAAACAAATTTAATATATCTATACGCGACAAACAGTTGATAAGAAACTATGAGTAAGTACTTTCAAACATATCCAAGTGTTCAGTGTGATTAAACTAGAATTTCGATATCATTATTCAATACTCATTTGACAAAACAACCCCTCGTATAAAAATTAAAAAACTTGCTTATGAAATGTTGCTTCTTCCGGAGGTAACTACCAAAAATTAAAGGACCATTGGATCATGTATATAAAAAGTAAGCAATATATTAATAAAAGAAAATAAAATGTCACAACTACTAAATATAATTAATGCGGTCAGAAATGGACAAAAATACCTGAAAAAGTGACTATTGGTGTTTTGTTTTGAAGGGTTAAAGACAAAGCACCGTTCTTATAATTTCAGCCATGAAATGATAGAAAAGTATATATGTGGAATCCCACTTGTACAAACGCATGAATTTGGGTTTGAAAATTATAATGTATTGGAAGCTAGTGCTATTATTCGGATATTCGGGGTACTTGTGTCATCGATGGATAGTTTGTTCGGTGACTAAAAGTGGTTTTGGGTTTAAATGTTTTGATGTGCAGATTTAATAATTATATTCTGATAATAAGAATTTTTAGTTATAAATATTTCCGGGCTTGTTTTCATTTCTATAAATTCTGAATTGAAAAAATAATTGGTCGGGTAGTTGTATTATATTAAAGTAATTATATAAATTCAAAAGTCTAAACAATATAATATAAGATGGAATTACTATATTAAGTTTTAAACTTTTAGTTAACTTTAGAATATCATAACTTGCAAATCAGAGTTAAAGACTTAAAGTCAATTAGATCATTCTTAAGTTATGTCTCTACGTATCTCCTTGTGTTCTTTTATATTACTAGTGACGGATTTAAAACTTTTTAGTTAGAGAGTCATCGTAAAGTTTTTTTTTTTTCCTATTGACTACAACTAAGAGGTTCAAATCATTTTTTTATTAAAAAAGGTAATTTATTTTAAATATGTTTTGATGAATAACGGTGACTAGAGGGCTATGGGCTACCAGACCCCTCTCACCCTAGGATCCTCGGCAGTCGGCCCCCTTTTGCATGCTAGCTTTTATGTTTCTCGATAGAAAGAATAGTAGGTAGCTTAATTATAGCTTTTAAATCTATTAATGATCAAAATTCTATTCAAGATCCTAAATGTGTAGAGATCATGTTCAAAAACCTTGATGAATAACTTAGTTAAATATATAGATATTGTAGGATAGATTTGCCATTCAAAAAAATAATATAATCCATAAAATCATATCACATTTAATATGCTCGTTAATTAAATTTGATAGTCATGTCTCATAGAGACCTCTTGGACGCCACAATTGAAGGCTTAGATATCAAATTGTATTAATAGTAATCAATCAATGATGAGGGCCACTAGAAGACTAATGGTATTTTTCTATAACCCAAGTGATAACAGTGATGTGGACCACTATTAAATCAGGCCTTTTATAAAAGGATCTAAGATATATGAAAGAGGAACTCATTTATACATTATTAAATTTATTTAAGGGCCATTATTTAATGCTTCAACGATATTCTATGCTATATATGTGTGTTATACACTTACATCATGTGTAATGGGGCGTTAAACCCATACATAACGCCACATAATGCCCCCGTCACCATTACGATGGAGCGTTATGTTTAAAGGGGCATTATTATTATAACGCCACAAATCACCAAATATATAATGATGAGGGGCGTTATAGGGACATCAACCATTACTTATGTTTTTAACAAAAAAGTAATTGTGACTTGGCGTTGATGTGTCAGAAAATGCCCTTTAATGAGCATTAACCATTACTCGTGGTCTTATTTTACTCGTGTGCTTGGCGTTATCTGATCGGCTCATTTGGACAAGTCTAGCATGAAAAAGGCTGAATGCAAATTTTATTTGGTAAAATAATTTGGTGTAAATGTTTAGTTTAATGATTTTTCTTAAAAAAATGGGTATGTTTATTTGTTTCATATGTATATACAAACGACTTTATCTTGTGTTATTGTGTGTGTTTTTCCCCCTTTTTTGGGTTTTTAATTAGATGTGTTATTTAGTTTAGTTTTACTTTCATAATCACACTATAAGACTGTGGTTATTACTTTCATAATAAGACCTACTACGATATTTACAACATGCTCTTTTTTTTAAATTGTATTCACTTTTCTTATATATAATCTATAGGGACGTCCCCGAGAAACCACGTAAAACTTTGGACCTTGTACGAGTAGAAAAAAATGGGCATTTATATTATAAAATCAATAACTCGTATGTACAACGTCTATAATACGACAATAATTGTTATATAAATAAATAATATTATTATAGCAAAAAAAATTAATTTACTTACTTAAGCGAGTCGTGAGACTCTCTTAACGTTTTTGTAAAGGTTGAGATTGAATATATAGTAGTGGAATAAACCCATTAAAATGTTAACAGACCCTAAGGTTTAATAGGCCAAACTGATTAAATTGTTATTGGGTTTGTTAATGGCTATTATTATTTTTTAAATATGTAAAAAAGTTTCGAAAATCTTCGGGCTTCGAAGAGATTGGGGCGGTCGCCCACCCCACCTCCTCAGGGCGCACATGATAACTTGCTACATAAACATTTCTTAGTGTCCCTAAAGTACATCATGATGATAGTCTCATTGTATTTTAGAGATGAATGATCCAAATTTTATAAGCAACGAGTATAAATGGTTTATGGAATTAAATTATTAGCTGTTGTGAAAAAATACACAATTTTAGTACATTAAGAGACATATTCATTCTGCCTCCACTAACTTGATTCCTCGTATCATTGATGTGGATGAGACGAATTGATCCACCATGCAGTGATGTTTATGTATCACTATTTACTAGTATATTTTTAGTGATGTTTTATCATTTTTACTAATCGTGATATTTTGAGGTTAGATTGTTACTTCGTTGAATTTAGGTTGGAATTTAAAGTTGAAACTTTTGAATTAATTATTAGTTTTGTTTTAAATGTAACACGAAATCGAGCAAAACTGAGCGTTCGGTTATAACCGAACTGAGTTCGAGCATGAAGTTTGCGCTTGAATTTGTAAATCTAAACCTAATCGAGCCGCTCGGTTTGAAACCGAACCGAGTTTGAGCAGAGTTGCGTTTGGTTCGGTTCGATTCGTGAACAACCTTAATTAGCAGTATATTTTTAGTGATGTTTTACCATTTTTACTAGTATTGATGTTTATAATATATTTTATACATTATTAAGGTTTACAATGTTTTCAATATGCCATCCCCTTTACCTGTTTACGTGTTTGGCGAAACAGGTTATTTTGTGCATAGGTTACATGCATAAGCGTTGAATAAAAAACAACGTATATGCTATGTTCTGCAATGATAAACATAATTTAGAAGCATTTTAACAATGAAGATACATAATATTGAAACATATATTAAATAAAAGGGTAACGCAAACATGAGATTTAAAGTTTGAAAGATAATGTAAAAAAAGATAAGTTATTTTAAACTTCATACGAAGTTAATTATCCTGTTAAACTGTTTCAATAACCTTCTAGTATAATTCAAATAGACACTCGATCTACTCTATCTTTATAAAGAGTTAATTATACGGATGATCCTAATTATTTAGGTAAAGTAACAAATTTAGATACTAAGTATAAAAAATAACAAGTTCACGTACTATTTCTTTGTGAAGTTATGATGAAAATTTAACCTTAATACCTAAACTCGTAATAAAATTGAAAATTAGCATCCAAAACTGTTACACTTTTTACTACATACTCAAATTTATTATATTATCCCTACTCCGTACTCAAATTTATTATTTTACCCAAACCATAGAACTATTCGTGTAATTAACTCTTAAAATGTTAGGGAAATATCCAAATAGAAAGTATTCTAAAACTTAAAAAAGTAAAAGTTAATCTCAATTATCAATCTATTGAATCAATGGTTGAGATCAAATTTTAAGAAAAAGTTTGTTAAAGATATATTTTAGTAATAATCACTTTTGTTGATTTTTAATAAATTTTCTTATTTTTTTAAAACGTTCATAACTTTTATGTACGAAATTATTATTTTCACAAAAGTTACATCATAAAAACGAGTGTTTTCTTATCTTTAAAATGAGTACAATATTGTTATATAAAAAGATAAAAAAAAGTTTATGTTTTTTAAGCCCAACTCTTGTCATTATGTCTTTAGTGCAGTTCATTGCGTATTTTTGTTAGTTGTGTTTCTTTTAATATTATTGTATTTTTTTAAAATGATGAATTTTACAAAAATATAATAATGTAATAATATTGTTGTGTATCTCTAATATGCAAAACATAATAATAAATTAACAACTATTTAATTTAATACATTAAAAACAATGACAAAATAGTACAATATCTTATTGTATCTTTTGATCGTTATTGTGTTATCTTGAAAACTATGAATTTTGAAAAAATATATTTGTGAAATAACATTAATGTGTACTTATAATGGTAAAACACAATGGTAGATAACAACAAATTTATGTAATCTATTAATAATAATGACAAGATAACACATTGTGTTATCTTTAACACTATAAGTTTTGAAAAATACATTGGTGAAATTATCATTGTTTACTTTTACTTGTGAATACAATGATAGATAACAAGTTTATAACGTATAAAAACAATGACAAAATAACACAAAGTTAATAAAAACGTAAAACACAATGATTAATACACATAACAAATGATGTGCAATGTATGACACAATTAATGTATAATACATAATGAGCGGTATATTTGACACGATGACCAAAATGCTCTTTTTTTAAATAATAAAATGACACGTGTAAAGCTTACAATACCTTTTAACATTTTTAGATTAAACATTATTTTTACTATAACCTTACCAAAACGTTAAACAAGCGACCCACGTATGACTTTTTGATATGAGATGATCTTATGTCTTCATAATATGTTATATTTAAGTGAGAAAATGGTCTTTAATGTATTTGAACAACGCTTTACGAAAGTTACGCCGACCATTGACATTAGGTTTTCCAATTAAAAACGTTATAAAAAGTGTGACCTGCAAAGAGAAAACTAACTAAAACCATAAAGAGCAAAAACTAATGTTTTGGTTAGTAGGTTAGAAACCCTTTGCAATAGTTACAATGTTGTATATTTAGTAATAATAATTTACATATTACATATTTATAACATATCATTAATTAAACTAAATTTTAATGATGTTATATAAAAAAGTAAAATAAATGTTCAATTTATAAGAATGAATTATGAACAAACCTAACTTTTATTTTAATAAAATATAATTTATAGAAAAATTATAGAAATTATTATTATTTAATAAACGAGAGAGCCGCTAAACAAGTAATTATGGATTAATGGAATAATGAGTTATGAAGATTCGTTTTTAGGGATATACCATTTTTGTTTATTTTATTTAAACAAAAGAAAGATAATACACATGTCAAGAAAACCTAAAATAAACCAAGTCATCTAACACTTGACACGTTTTATAGTGTTTTTTCTTGTCATCTTTTCTTTAAATTAATCACATGTCTCAATTTGATTATTAGATTTTAATTTTAAATTAATATTGTTAGGATCAGGTATCGTGCTTTTATGGCTATAATATTATACGTGACAACCTGTTCCTTTTATGTATACATTTGAGATTTTGACTAACTCTATTTTCATGTTTTAGTAATTTCACATCTGGTTTTCTTTATTTAACCCTTTTAACGTAAGTTCTTTTATTATTGTTACTATTATCTTTTTTTCCTTATTTTAGTGGTCAACAAGATACAGACATGAAGATGTTAGTATATAAGAAAAAAATTATAATTAATAGTATAGATAAACCAAAGATCCTTTAACCTGGCGTCAAAAGCTTTGAAAAATGTATCTCTTCGTAAAAGGTAGATTCATTGTTAAAATTTTATAGTGGACAAAAATGTAAATTTACCTGTATGACTCAAGAGAAATAAGTTTGTCATTCTTACAAAAAGGTAAAATAGATAAAAATAGAAACTAAATTATCTAAATGTACATAATCTTTGGATCGAAAATTATGGCTTAGTTAGAGGATTTACATAAGGTTATTAATTTTTATTTTTATAATTACATTAAAAATTATTATTTTTTTCGTACATTTTCAATTAAATAATACTTTTCATATATTTGTCCTAATTTTTTCCCTCTCATCCTCACATAACCACTTTAAAAAATATTAAAAATTATATAAGTCATGAACAATGATTTCTTAAATTTACAGATAAACAATAACGTTTTCTCTCTTCTCCACTTACAACCACTAACAATCATTTCATATTATTTAAGGACTTTACTCACAAAATTTTAAAAAATCTACTGTAAATGTTTTTAAAGGGTAAATGGGTCAAAAGATCTACATAAATAGTTCCACATAGGTAAATTGTGAAAATGAGTATCTATGATCCTTACCCAATTGGTTAAGGTGAGATACCCATGACATGTATATATAGGATGTCATGGGTTGAAGTCTTACTCTAAACAATATGCTCAAAGTTGAACCAGTAAATTTTCCAACAATAGGTTTGCTACTGAAAGGGTTAGATGTGCTTATTTCTTAGAGTGAAATGAGTTTAGATAATACAATAATAATAAGGTTAAAAAAAAAATGACATGTGTCATATTTATAATCATTTTGTAGAGTAAAGATTAAGGGGTTGTTTGGCAGCTTTTTAACGAGGCTCTTAATGATTCAGATGTCTGAATTGTTCAGCACTTAATGGTTTAGACTGTTTGTTTCGCGAGTAGATGTCTGAATGGTTTAAACATTTGCCTCTGAATGGTTAAGCATTATACTAATGCTGAATGATTAAGAGGTCTACTGTTGAATGATTAAGACACATTATCTGTATTGGTCAGACATTTGTCTTTAAATAGTTAAATGATATATTAGTTATTAATGATTCAAACCTCTTAATGATTCAACACTTAATGGTTCAAACCTCTTATTGGTTCAGCACTTAACCATTTAACAATAACACATATTCACTCATTAAACAAAAAAGCAACTAGCAAATACCGAAACTACCCTTCCACCCCGTTATAAAACCTCCACTCAACTTCCACATACAACACCCCAACAACTCGGACTTGAATACTCCATTTCCAATCGCCCCCAAATTTAACCCCCCTCCGTCAAATCCTAACGGAACTGGCTAACCCTCAAGAAGCTCTGGAGGATTCCACCAACAAGAGCCTGGTGCTCCACCTCTACCATGCCCTAAGCTCTCGCGACGTTCAAACGGTTCACAAGCTCTTAGCCCCTGACCTCGAGTGGTGGTTCCATGGCCCCCCCTCCCACCAGTACATGATGCGATTGCTCACAGGTACCGATAACGACGACACTCAACCCTTCATCTTCGTCCCTCACTCCGTTGACGCCTTCGGATCCACCGTCATCGTCGAAGGCTGCGATCAGGACCGTCAAATCTCCTGGATCCACGCCTGGACTGTTAACTCCTGTGGTGTGATCACACAGGTGCGTGAGTATTTCAACACTTCGCTCACTGTAACTCGATTTGGTGTTGCTACTAATAACTCTTCCAAATCGGTCTCCATTACTTCGCTCCATTGTCCTTCTGTTTGGGAAAGTACTCTCTCCAATCGGGTCGGGAAGTCCGTTCCGGGTTTGGTTCTTGCCATATAGAATCGGGTCGGGTCGGATCCCATCCTTATTTGGTATTGTATTACTATTTTACAATTGTGTGTGGTTGAATAAGTCAAAGTCAAAGTTGGACTGTTTTCGTTTTGGTATGGGTTGAACTACCGTGGGGTCCTGCGTCAGCGAGGATGTAGAATCGACGGCTGAGATTCGTGGGGAGTGTTTGGTTATAGCTTTTTTATATTGTTTGTTTTCTGTTTGTTTATTTGTGTGGTTTGTAATTGTAATTGTGATCAAGGATGGGGATGTACTCGGTTTCTTGGTGGTTTTCAGTTGTTTTAATAAAGGTGATTTATGTTGATGTTATAATGCTTTCACTTCGTTTGATAAGGATGATGGATGTTATATTGAGTCAACATTATCATATTAGTTTACGTAAAATTGATTTGTATAAATACAAGTTAACCTTACGTATAGGATTCAGAGTAAACTAGTATTAAGATTTAAGACTCTTGTGTTGTGTGGGGGTGTAAAACTGTATCAATTAGCATCAATGTTACATCACTATCAGTGATTATTACCATCGGAAAAACTTTTATGAAAAAGTAATTAGAAAAAAAGAAAAAAACTAAACGAATATTAGACATAAAAACGTTGGACCACACAATCGAAACGTAAAACATATAAAACAATAAGTCGATTTAGGACCAACGTGTTGTGATGACGCCTTTAAACATAAAAAAATAAGCTTAAATACATATGATCATTGTTAACTCGTCAAATTAAAAAAAATGTAAACGAAAAATTTGTCAAATATAAAAGTATGTGTGACTAAAGTTGAAAGTAAAAAAAAATGTCGAAAACTAAAAAAAAAAAACAAAATGTGGGTACAACCTACTAAACATATTGTACAACCCATGATACATAGCAAAGTTGGTTATAAAATATATATCGGTCTTTGTGGTTTGGGTTAAATTATAAATTTATCCTCAAACTTTAAATTTTGTGAATATGGTCCCAGCAACCATGTTTACTTTCATTAATAGTCCAAAACATTAACATTGGTTATATTTCCTAATAAATTGATCATTAACATTGGTGTTGTTCAGTTGTAATAATTTGTCAAAAAGTTGAATTATTACCTAGTTTAAAATTTAATTGTTTGAAATTAGCTCGTGATATCTTGGATGCTTTATCGACTGTAAAAGAATGAAAAATTGACTTTAAGTAACTGCTCCTCTACGACTTCTTGTGGTTCTTCAGATAAAAGAGGTAAAAGAAGCAAAATTAGAAAAAGAAACAGAGGATTTAAAGACATGAAAGGAGAAACCTTTGCTTTTAGAAGGGTTATATATGACCAATGAATGGGACAAAATATATTGGTTTACTCAATTCTCGAAATCAAATATCGAATTCTTTGAAAGAATTAAAGCAAAAGAAATGGGTGCGTGAATCACTATGAAATCTCCGTCTTTCCCATAAAAGAAAAAATGCATTGACAACAAAATTAACAAATAATTGAAATTATTAACCATGTGGGTCTTTACTTTGATTGGTATTATCAGGAGAAATAATGTCAAATCCAGAGGGCTACTTCTTATCCAACTTGGAAATTGTGGTTTGAAAAGAGAGCAAAGAATTGGTATATTTATATGTTTATTATTTTATTATTATTACTTTTTTACACCAAAACTCGCTTCAAATCTAATATTAATGGTTGTATACCTTTCAGAATTTATAATTAAAAAATGTTTATCAATAACCCTTAGAATTCTTTATGTAAAAGAATAGTGTTTTCAGAATCCGTTTTAAGCTTTATTAAAAAAATCAACCAACACTACATTATTGTAATCTAATTAGTCCGGATATATGTGAGAGTATTTAAGAGCATTGAGAGTACTGTCAATTCCTTTAACTGTGTCTTTCGTAGTGAGTTTGTTCGTGAGTTATGCTTAAATAGCAAAATCATCACAACAAATCGTTGCGAGTTTATTGCTTTCTTTGTTTACTTAACTTCTTTAACTAAACTTGTGTTGATTTCATATTGAGGGGTATGATCCCTACACGAAGAGGCATCGAACATCCAACTTTAAACCTTTCGTGTCGAAATAAAAGTTGATTAGATTAAAAAGTAAGGTTTTAAAGTCCGAACATATAAAATTAATAACAGAAGTCTTCTTTACACTTTACCCCATGAGCATGCATGGTTTAGAAATTCATACCCTTTGTATTCCTTAATAATATCAAACCTATAACTATGTGATAAAAAAGTTAAATATTTTTAGAAACATAGAACAACTAAAGACTGCTTGTGGCCACTGGCCATGGTGATGAAGAGTTTGGAAAATACAGACAAACTTATAAAGAGAAGTTATTGAGTTGCTTTTATAAAAGTAATTATAAAATAGAAATATAGACAGGAAAAGTAAGTTTTCTTTTTTCATTTATATAAATATAGTCTCTTTATGTAAAGAAAATAATCTAGTAAGATATAGACTACAATATGAATTCTAATGAATAAGAAATACATATGAAGCGAAGGTGAAAGAGTTCGAACTAGTGTTTCCAGTAGTATATTCACGAGAATAATTGAGCAAACTAAAATATTAGGGTTGAATGTGTATCCATATATGATATGTGTCTCTTAAAACATATTTCACATCTTTCTAAGACGAAGGCATATGTTTTTCCACTTAGAGCATTCACAGTATGTTCTTTTTTTTATGTGAGTGTGTGCCCTATATTTTGGGGGATAATTGTTAGTGGCTGTGAGTGAAGGAGGGAAAATATTTATGGGGATTGTACCGTGATTCCTCATATTGGGGAAATATGAGGAATCACAATACATCCCCCATAATTTTTTTAATATTTTTAAAAGTGATTGTGAATGGAGGAGAGAGAAAAATTAATGATAAATATTAAAAATATTATTTAATTGAAGGAGATAATAAAAAAATAATGTTTTAATGTAAATATGAGGATGAGTTGGAGAAGATAGTGTGAATACTCTTACAAGATATAAGAGTCGAGGAGTAATCGTACCAACGAAGATGAGCTTGCAAGTCCTAGTCTCCTAGATAACCTAGCTATTTAGTATTTGATTTTTTTAAGAATAAAATAGTGAGACGAATGCGTTAAAGAGATAACTTATTGAACCAACCCTTCAGTTTTCTTAATGAAACAATTTTAGTGTTTTTAGAAGGAAACAGTTTCGTTATTTCAAGAGTTGAAATGCAATCCAGCTTTTTGCCGTCCAACTACGATCCTAAATATCGACCCATTTGTGTTTAACAAAACTTTTGGAACAGCGTTTTTCCGGCTAAAGTTCCAATATTTATAATAATTATTATTAAATAAACTTATATTATACTTTCAAAGTTTAATTTTTGTGTAAAAGAAACATGAAATTGCGGTGATAACTTTTAGATGATTTTTTAAGAACAATGTAAATGTTTAATGATTTTGGGAGTTGCGAACCACCGACTTTAACCGACCAAGAGATTAGAGTGTATGATGTGGTGCGTGTTATTTAAAAAAATTAAACCATGGGTGGAATTTTAATGAATATTTTTACATTAGTGCAACTATAAATACAAATAATAATCAATTCAAGGTCGATGTTTTGCCTACGTGGGACGTTTTGTCGTTATTAATAATACATTTGATGGAAATAATGATACGTCAATTTTTTTTCTTAATCTTTTGGGCTTTTCTAATGGAACTCGAATGTATCACCTGAATTATCATTTAACACTATTGACAATTGTAAAACATCATTTGTAGAGCAAATGGTCGTTTACTTGTTGTAAACTACATCCTTTCTAATCAAAAAGACATTGATGAGACATTAACTTTGTCGAATACAAAAGAGTAAACTACAGTTACAATGTAAGTTGACAATTACATCTCCTTGCCACTTCTTGCAACACCCCAATGGTTTACAAAAGAACAAATATTAATATACGTTTTAAACTGCAAATAAGTTAGAAATAGAATATTAAAAATGCCTATGTTGCATCATTAAAAAATATATTTTAGAAACTAAAAAATGTACAACTTCAAAAAGTCTGAGAAACACTTTAGCTTAAGTAAATTATAACATAATAAAAATAGCTTTTGTTAGTGTAAATGAGAAAAAAAAACATAATAATTTTTCAAATAAAAGACACAGTGTATTTATTAAAGTTTAAGGACAAGACCGCTAATTTTAGTAATATTTAAAGGACAAAATTTGTAATTTTCTTAATATTTATTTTTTAACCCGTAACCGTGTAATACACGGGTGTCTATTCAAGTATTGTTATATGAATCGTCATAAATATATGTTTTGAACATATCTAAGGTAGGTGGACGTGTTGTCTACATGGAGATAGAAATTTTGCAACTTGTGCGTATCTTTAGCTTGGATCCAACTATACAAGCATCGAATATCAACTTGTTAACTTGTAGTTCTTATTCAAACGTTTATTTTACTTATGTATTTATTTTTCTCCATCAGGCAAACAAAAATAAAGGAAACATCTTTAAAATAAGACAGGTGACATTGGAAGTTTCGCAGAAATTTCCTAAAAACAAAGTTTAAATATTGTGCCGTCCCAATTACTCGAAAGGAAACCCATTCTTGTATGAAAAAGATAACGAAAATACAAACCCAAAGGAAATGGATGAAAATGATTTATTTTTCTTTTTATATGTTTAGTGATGATTAAAAAGGACCATCGTAGAAGATAACCTATTAAAACAAAAACGAGATGCGGAGGCTCTTTATATTTATCTTTCTATTTTAATAAAAAAACTTTTTAGAAAGAACAAATGTTAACATTATATTTCTCATCATTAATTTTTTTTCCGTTTCTCTCTCTTATTTATATAAACACATTAGTTACTAATAATATTATTATTTTTTAGATTACAATAGTTTTTTAATAAATTAAGAAAGAGACATTTTTTCTAATGTTATTTCTAAGAAAATAACATTTCATAAAATTAGAAAATCTGTTAGAACATCAAAAATTTTTAAAAATACAAAATATTTTATAATTGGTGTTTTTAAAAAATAATTAAAATTGAGGGTTATAATAAGAAAGTTTTTAAGTATGGCAATATTTCAAAATGTTTGTTTTGAAATAAAAATTTTATCATATTATTATAAGAAAGATTTTAATCATATCTTATTTTACAATATCGATTTATAATTAATAAAATTTTATTTTATTTTATATTTTTTATTCAACCCGTGTAATACACAAGTTTACTAAAGCTATTACATAATAAATAAGTAAATGATTATGGTACGTGAGACAATTATATGAGCTATCATTCGTTTTCTAGATTTCTCTTGTTATAAAATAATGTCTAAATTAATTAGTAAATATTATAATTACACTTAATCTTTAAGAACAAAGTATTAAATCTATGTGAATCAGTTGTGAAGTCCAGAAAGAAGATAATGTATTCAAAAGTTAGGGGTTTAGAAATCAAAAACTGCTTTAGACAGTTTCTCTTGAAATTCAAATTACCCCAAAGTAGAGCTAATTTTTTAATTCGACTTTTCATATGATTTTCAAAAAAATAAAAAATCATTAAAAAATCTAATGGATTTTTATTGTAAGTATATTTAAAATAAAAAAATCTGACCCTAGCTAGAGGCTTTGCCTATTGGACTGCGCTCCTAAAGACGCTATCCCATTGAAAACACCATTGCTTAGGAGCGAACACTCTAAGAAACAATGAGATTTCAAATTACTAAAAATCATAGTAACTCAAATAAACGTGTACTTCACACTTTCTTAATTTATGTGAGGTATAATATGATACACTTTAGTAATCAATTACATTAAGGGTGGGATGGGCACCCACACCGTGAGGCACGACTGGACTCAGCGTCGCCTCTTATCACCGCCGCATGGTGTTTTCTTCCGGTGAGTACTCGCCACGGCTCAACCAAATAAAAACGGCCGTTAACAAGCCATTGGGGTGTTGCAACACCGCCGCCTTCAAATTTAAGTATGTAGTGTAGTGTGACATGACAAAATTTGATTGGTTGATTTATGGTGTAGTTAGTGGTGTACAAACCGCTTTTTTTACCCAAACTGGTTTGGGTTCAAAACCGAATCGTTTTTTTGTCGTGGGGTCAAATCGGTTTTTTTTCCAAACCGGTTCGGATTACAAACCGCTTTGGCTCACCGGATACTCAAACCTATCAAATCGATTTGGACCGGTTTGAAATTGGTTTTTAAATAAACCGGTTTTACTACCGGTTTAACCGGTATTTAACTTTTTAAACCGGTTTGTAAACCAGTTTTAAGGGTGGGGTGACCAAACCGGCGGTTCGGGTCGGTTTGGGCCAAACCGGTTTTTCTTTGAAACCAGTTCTGGTTTTTTAGCCGATTCGATTTTTTTGCTCATGTCTAGATGTAGTGTGATGGGTGTTGCATGCCTGTCTCCTCCATCCTAAGATAACTAAAAGTATATAGTGATTTTAATAATGTACATATCATCTATATTTGTAATCAAATTTAAATTCAAATTTACCAAACACATTATCTTTACTTTTCTTAAGAAAAATTAGGTGACAGTAGATGAGAAAGGAGGCATCAGGCCGGAGGGAAATAGCAACACCATATCCACTCTTTGTAGCGATGACAATGATTCTCAAATTTAGACTATATATGCTTGTCATCCCTTCCAATGTATTCTGTAATTAGGTTTTTGGTAACATAAATGATTATATTATATCATTTGAGATGAAGGAAACTCTCATTTTTTAACTAATAAACCAAAGCAAGAAACATTTCATAATATTTTTGTTCACTAAATACACACCCTTGACACCCATCACATCAGTCGTTTTAACTCTAAACTCACGGTTTTTAGGTTTCAGCTCTCCAGTTAAACAGGAGTATAGATCTGTAAAACCGACGTATATTCATGTTAAACGGATATTTAACTCTTAGATTTCTGCTCCACCATCAAATTTGCCATTTGTGACTTTGTGTTGTACACCATCAATTTGTCATTTGTGACTTTGTGTTTGTATCACATGTCATTGTTGTGTTTAGAATATCCTTTTATTAATCTTTACCAAAATGTCAATAACAAGATCAACCTCCACGAATCCCTAAACATCTTCTTTCAAAATCATCGTGTTTTGTTGTCACTCACAACATTCATCAAACAGTTGGTGGGCGGACATTCCACAACACTTGTTAACTTCGTTTTCTTCTCACTAAAAACCCAATGTCTTTGTTTTCTTCAGCTGTACGCCCCCATAACTCTCTATATCTATCCACCGATCATCACCATAGAATTACAGAGGGCAAAAAGCTTGATAAAGACGAATTAGGACAATGGCAAGCATTGCTACCACTTGTTCTTCAGGTTTGATCTTGAGACGAAAAGAATCAACCAACAATGGTAGTTCTATGCTTCAATTCAATGGCCTAAGAGCCATTGAGTCTCACCCACCATCTGGGTTCAATCCTATTCGATCCACTTCTGCTTCAGGTACAATCATAGTCCATGTGATAAAAGGTCGCTCATTTTGATCATATCATAGATATGATCTTTCAGTTATAATGTATTGAAGGCTAATTATGACATTCTCACTGCACCATGCAGATAAATGTGGTTAATAGAAGTAAATTAGGAGTCTTTACAAAAGAAAGCTAATGTTGCTAATTTGCAGGCTCAAAGTCTAGAGCAATCAAGGCGATGGCTGCAGGAACTGTTTCGGCTCCAAAACGAGAAACAGACCCGAAGAAAAGAGTTGTGATCACAGGAATGGGGGTTGTTTCTGTTTTTGGCAATGATGTGAACACATTCTATGATAAACTTCTTGAAGGTCAGAGTGGGATCACTCTGATTGACAGATTTGATGCTTCCACTTTTACAGTTCGTTTTGCTGGTCAGATTCGTGATTTTTCGTCTGCCGGATACATTGATGGTAAGAATGATCGTCGTCTTGATGACTGTTGGAGGTATTGTTTGGTTGCCGGGAAAAAAGCCCTTGAGGATGCAAGTCTTAGCCAAAGTGTTCTTGAAACTGTGAGTTTTTTTTAACCGAATTGTAAAAGAAACTAAACTTTGTTGTGCCCATTAGAGTTAAAAGGGTGATATTTATTCTTTAGTGCCAGCTGAAATGAGTCGGGTTAGGTTGGCCTGAAAGCTCTTATAGTCTAATGTTTTGATTGTTTATAATAACAGATGGATAAAACCCGAATTGGAGTCCTAGTTGGGTCAGGTATGGGAGGCTTAACAGCTTTTAGCACCGGAGTAGAAGCACTTATTCAAAAAGGATACAAGAAAATCACTCCATTTTTCATTCCTTACTCCATCACTAACATGGGGTCAGCATTGTTGGCTATAGATACAGGCCTAATGGGACCGAATTACTCAATTTCAACCGCGTGTGCAACTGCAAACTATTGCTTTTTTCAAGCTGCAAATCACATTAGAAGAGGAGATGCTGATATTATGGTAGCTGGTGGGACCGAAGCCGCGGTCAATGCAACTGGGGTTGGTGGGTTCATTGCTTGCAGAGCTCTCTCTCAACGAAATGATGAGCCTCATAGAGCTTCTAGACCTTGGGACCAAGATCGTGACGGTTTTGTTATTGGTGAAGGGTCGGGCGTTTTGGTAAGTTTACTTCCTTTGTCATCTTTAAACCAAACGAAAAAAAGACTATTTTGGTTATATTTTGTTGATAATAAGTCAAATCGCCAATGTAAGAAAAAATAGATAAAAAGAAAACATGTTAGTCGAGTTACAAGATCTATCATATTGATTTGGGCCTCGTATGAGCTTACTTGGGCCCAAGATCTTGCGCGCCTATTAAGTCCGAATTGTTTAGTTCCAAGCCCATGATCAAGCACGAGTCCTTACTTCATGAACATGGGATTGGAACTTGGATTTAACTCTTGAAAGCCAAACAAACAATAACATATCAAACTTTTTCAGATAATGGAAAGCTTGGAGCATGCAATGAAACGTGGGGCGAATATAATCGCGGAGTATTTAGGTGGCGGTATAACGTGTGATGCACATCATATGACAGATCCTCGTAAAGATGGGCTCGGGGTTTCAACTTGCATAACAAAGTGTTTAGAAGACTCAGGTGTTTCACCCGAAGAGGTACCATCTTGAGACAATAATCTACAACTCGTCACACATGACATGAAATTAGTCTATCGTCGGTTTCTCACACACGCACTTGCTTGTAGGTGAACTATGTGAATTGCCATGCAACATCAACACTAGCCGGAGATTTAGCAGAAGTTAATGCCATTAAGAAAGTCTTTAAGGATACATCTGGGATAAAGATGAATGGAACCAAGGCAAGAACATTATTACACTAAAGCTCGCTTCGATAACCACATGTTTTGGCGAAACAGTTATTTGAATCATCTAATGAAGTTGACCCTTATAATGAAATATATATTTTTTTGTTTTAGTCAATGATTGGTCATGGTCTTGGAGCTGCTGGTGGATTGGAAGCCATCGCGTGCATAAAAGCTATCACCACTGGTTGGCTACACCCCACGATTAACCAAGATGTACTAAGACCCGAACCCGTTTAACCATATTTTGAGTTGTTTCATACGCGATCAGGTTCTGATAGTTTTCTTTGTTATGCAGAACTTGGAGCCTGAAGTGGACATCGATACCGTCCCAAATGTGAAGAAACAACATGAAGTCAATGTTGGTATGTGTCAAATGCAATGAATGTTTTTTTGTGTGGGTTGATTTTTCCTGGGCTGAACTAAAGAACTTTTATGCTAAAAGTAAACTCGGGTCACCCGTCAATGTGCTTGATCAATTTATACAGTGACTCAGACTTAATATTGTTTGTTTCTTGTCATACTGCAGCCATTTCTAACTCATTCGGGTTTGGTGGGCATAATTCGGTGGTTGCATTCGCTCCTTTCAAGCCATGAGCAAGTTTTCATCCACGCGTGGCCATTATTAAACACAAAAATCTGAGTTTTCCGTTCAGATAAGACAGTTAAGGACATTTGAGAAAACATGATACGACGTATCTTGATCTTTCTATAACGAGTTGCTAGCGTGACTGTTTTTTCCCGATTATCTGTTAATAAAATGTCCATGGTTTTTTTGTTATTATTTCATTCCACATTTGTATTAGTATTATGCTACATGAATCAAATAATCAATGATATTGAGCTAGAACACCTCAAGCAAGCATAATACAACCATAAAACAGAACACCACTAGCCTCCTCATAGTTAGTAAAGGTTTCTTCTAGTAACCAATATCTGATGCAAGAATAAATATCTTTTCAAAAAAGAGATTTTGAGTAGTATTGAACGATCTGATCTTTTTCTTTATTGTAGCCGAACTTTTATACTAAACTCCAAGTCGTGACGTGTACAAATGACTCTTTTTTAATTCACGACATGTTTGTCTTTAACAACATTACAGTTGTCCTCATGAACCCGTTATGAATGCTTCTACTTATCAGTACTGATAAATAATCAGTTTCATGGTGCACACGATCCTAAAAAAACAAACATCAAACCAATCACTTAATGGTTAGGCTGGGGAAAAGCCTAGAGTAGTTGATTATCGGCTAGAGTAAATTTCGATACAATTTGATCACAAGCGGCCAGTACTTTAATGAATTTTACACTTATTAGATATGAATGAACAAAGTTAACACCATAAAAAAAATTGATACAAGAAACAACAAGGAGAGTGTTTGCGCTTTTAGTGTATCAATTATCAACCATTCGTGATTATAGTTATAGAATACACTAAAGTCAATGGATAATCGGTAGAAGATTTTCGTACCAATTGTGTTTCATAGCAGTGTCTCGTCTTTATTGTTCTTAAAGTATTAACACCGCAAAAAGCTTTTTTATCACATTTATATGTTGGTATGATTATATGCGGAGATCATTCTTATATGTTCTAATTAGTAGATAAACATTTCCACACCCATCTTGTTAACGCTCTTTGACACCTCCTTAAAATCGTGTGTTACACCCTTAATGCACGCTTACACCTCATGGCCTAAAAATATGACACATGAACATACACGAAACTTATCGACACGACCCATTTTTGTCCATATCCGCTGGGTCCACTCTTCCTAACATTAAACTCCCACACGTTTGTTTAAAACACATCGACCCTCTAAAATTGCACTTCCCACAAGCAGGTCACATTCCTATACAACAAGTCCCAATCTCAACCGTTAATACAAATCTTCATTGGTACCATCGGCAATATATATCATCAAACCACACTCATCTGAATAGTTATTCATGATCATGGGTACTTCAACAAGAAGATTAAACATAGGAATCATAGGGTTTGGGCCCTTTTCACAGTTCTTAACAAAGACCATGGTCAAACAAGGTCATCTTATTAGGGCAACTTCAAGATCCGACTATTCTGCCCTTCTGGGTGCCCATTTCTTCAGGTATGTACAACACTTACCTGCACAATGTACCTCTCATCAATGCTAACTGTAAGTTATCTTTGTGTATGAAGGGATATGGAAGAATTTATGGGGTTAGAGCATGATGTGATTCTGATATGCACATCAATTTTGTCTGTAGCAGAGGTGGTTAAGTCTATCCCTTTTCATTGCCTTAGAAAACCGACTCTGTTTGCTGATGTGCTCTCTGTTAAAGAACACCCTAGACAGATTCTCCTGCAGGTAGATACTAAACCAATTGCAAATGAACATACTTTAGATTATTTAACTAAGAGTTACTAATATTTAATTTAGGAATAGTATTTTGATTTTTATAAATTAGATTTCAATAATCCTGAGCAATTAATTATTGGTTGAATAGTAATCTAACTAATCATGTTGGCAATTTGATAACACACAACTTTTACTTTCGTTGTCACCTTCAAAGATTTTCACATGATTGGTTCACAATGATGATTATAAACGGAAATCGAGTGTGAGTGGTGATTATGTTATGGAGATTGCCCTTGGCAACTAAAGTGAAACTTAGAAGTGTCATCGGTCAAATTGTTGGTATGGGTTATCATCGGGGCGACGAGTCATAGTTTAGATTATTAAAACTGTGTTTTACTTTTGTAATCGGTGTTGATAATAATATGTTTGTGAAACTAAGGAAGTTCCTGAGGACTCAGATGTGGTGTGTACTCATCCTATGTTCGGGCCAGAAAGTGGGAAAGATGGGTGGAAAGGTCTAAACTTTATGTATGAAAGAGTTAGAGTAAGGGATGAAGATTTATGCTCATCTTTTCTTAAGATTTTTGAATCTGAGGTAAAACATGTAATATTATTCATTTTCACTTTCCTCCAACAAAAATCACAGAATGTTTTGATTCATTCTCTTATGTATAAACTGTGCGATTAAAACTAAAATCAGGGGTGCAAAATGATCGAAATGACTTGTGAAGAGCATGACAAACTAGCTGCTCAAAGTCAGTTTGTTACTCACACCGTAGGCAGGTACGCGAGTTCAAACTCCATCTTTTGTAGCAGAAATGCAGACAAAAAAATATGGGTGGGTCGAACATGTTATGCTAACGGGTCAAAATGGGTAATTTACTAATTTTATAGCCCAAAACACATTTTCTTCTGAAGCTTTTATATTGTAAGTACTCTGTAAGAATTAAGGTATTTCAAAAGTAGTCTGATACTTCAAATAAAATTATTTAGAAAGTATTTTCACTGAGAATACACTTCAGACAACTTTTGACATGTTTGACCCATTTAAGCATATACAAGAGGTCAAAATTGCCATCTTTGAAGAAAAGTATGGTAATGAAGGCCATTAATCTTAACTTAGAATCATCTTCTTACCCTTTATGCAGGATTTTGTCAGAAATGCATATTACAAACACGCCAATAGACACAAAAGGATTTGAAAAGCTGGTTCAAGTGGTATGGTCAATCTTAATATATAATTTCAATACATTATAGCTATGTTGCTGATATAGAAAGCAAGCCATAACAGAAAACCTTTTTTTGTTATAATTTGTGAAACAATTAACTCGAAATGGTCACGTGCAGAAAGAAAGCTCAGTGAATGATAGTTTTGATCTTTATAGTGGGCTGTTCGTACACAACAGGTTTGCCAGACAGCAGGTATTAAGCATTTCTACTTATCGAGTGTACCTAGTTTTATGACAGATGTATTTATGAGACTAACATCATACATGGCTGTAACAGATGAACAATTTAGAAGTCGCACTTCAGAGAGTGAAGGGGTCGCTGGAAGCAATGATGGAGACGGAAGACGGACAATAGCGAGAGCAATGTTATGATGAAAGTAGAATGTTTGAGATGGTGAAGGTAGTTTGATCTGTCTAAATGTTGAGGTAAATGACAGAAATGTAACTGTACTGCTCTTGTGGATCATATAAGCTATACCGATATGGGTTGCATATTCTAGTGTATGTAATATGCTCACATGGTTACATAGTGTTATACAAAGCGGAAAAACACCGCTGAAGTTTAGTCTCTACAAAAACAGTAAAACACCACCTTTACCCTCGTTGGTCATAGTGGCTACTGAAGCTAAAGTCGGCGCTACAGTCGCTCACAACCATTCCAAACACGACGGCCTGTAACTTTTGACTAGAAGTGTTCACAGTTCCGTTTAAAACCGTGAACCGCACAAACTGTTTGGTTTTATGGTCGGTTCTTTGTCTTAACTTTCTGTCGGTTAGTTTTAAAAATTCAAACCCTAACAAATGCTTTACTTTGTGGTTCATGCCAAAAGCCGGCCATATGACAAATTCAAACCCTAAAAGATGCTTTACTTTGATAATTATAATTTTCTTCAACTATTACCTATAAGATATATCTGCTTTTTTTGTATTAGACTTAAATAAAATTAGAAGTGAATTAACTCTAATTTAATTGAAGTAGGCTGGGCTGACGTTAAGTCCAATATAAAGTCTTCAACCCTCATGGTCTCCTATTTTTATGTTAACATATCACGTGTTTGAATATTAAAGTCTGGTAACTAATTCTTGCCATGACTTATCCTGGCCTAAGTTACTTACCTTCTTGACTTATTTTGTTTGCCTTTTCTATTTCAAGAAAGTGGTGACATCATTAGTTAGCAATTTGTGAGTAATGTTTGATATTTTATTTATCAATTTTTAATTAAGTCGTTTTTTTTACATATTTCATGTCTGCATGGTTTATTTTATAAAATTTGTGTGAAGAATCAAAAGTCCAGAAGTTTAAATCGTAAAACCAAACTGTTAGTAATGATTTTATATTTTTATTTGGTTTGCTTTTACTTTTCAACAATTTAGTGTTAATTTTCAATAGTTCGGTATCAATTTTATATTATCAAAAACCATTATTGACGGTTTGCCTCATGGTTTGATCTAAAAACCGTCAAAATGGAACCGCGAACACCCCAACTTTTGACAACCTTTAAAAGTTCTTGTATATTCTCCCTCTCCATACAATCCTAATGATTTATCCCGTATTTCTATCTCTGTTCACTTTAAAACATCCTAAAACAACAAATCTATTTTTTCTCACTCCAAACCAGCACATGACAACAAAAAGAAGTTTTTGATGAGCACAAGTGTCACAAGAAGACAAGTGAATAACTTGGTGAATTAAGATTTGAAACTAATCGAATTTTAGATTGAACACTATGGCGGGGGTGATAGCATGTTTCATAAGATGGTCGTCAAAAGGGTTAGGTACTTAATTGTGAAGAAGGACCGGAGTGGATCTAATTTTAAAATCATTTAATGTTAAACTAGTGAAACTCCGTTTGAAATCAAGAGTTTGAGTCTATGTGATTGGTTGATGTAAATTAGTTGTGATGTAAAATTAAAATTAGATTATATGCGTACTAATTTGTGAAGAAGACCCCGCGAGGAGGGGGGGGGGGAGGGTTCATGTTAGCATTTTGACCAAAGGTATAATTAACGAAACTCCAAAGGACCAAAACCAATTAATAATATAGTAATACATCAATGACCATCCATATAGTTAATTCTTAAAATCTTAAATACTTAAATCACTTATTCACATCCAATTTGTGATAATTCATACCTAAAAAACACAAAGGTAAACAACAATTCTAACATAAAATTTGAGAGATTAAGAATTGATGGAGTTGTGGCAGAGAAAGAATTGAATGTCATCAAGCATTAAAAATAACGTTTCTTATACATTGAGGGCTCAAAGTTTAACTTAATTATGTTATATACATTTTTTTGAGTGGCTAATTGTATTCTTTTATATATAATAGAGCATCTATGGAATTACCTGCCTAAAAATATAAGGTTTTAGATCTTTTTAAAAAAATGGTTATTAGGTTATAAGTTAACTCCTATCGGCACGTTACAACGTGTGGCTACACACTTGAGATGCATTTTCACATTAAAAAACTGTTTTTTAATTAGCTTGATTTTCCAGCCAATATGTTTTCATAAATTTTAATTCCATTACGAATCAGTAAATAAGAAGCAACCAATTCACAATGATTTTATTACAACCCATGACAAAGTCATTAGAGGTTTATAATAAGAATTTAGCATAACTCATAAAAAATAATATTCACGTCACATTTACTAGTATCAATATGCTGTCAAAGTTTTAACATGGTCTCCATATCCTTTATACCTTTTATTTGTTACATACTTTATTAACGTATCAAAATCAAAATTATCGTTGACAAAAATAGAACATCGGGGACCAAAGCTATAGTGGCGTTGCACAATAACAATTAACAATAGCAGATATTCGGGTCGTCCTTTTTCTTCTTATAGGTCCCACTTTCATACTAGCCACCCCATCAACTCCTCTACTCACCTCCGATCATATTCTCCGGTTGATCTCACCGGCGACGGTCTTCTTCTCCGACGTAATGCCGTCGTATTAGGTTATAATACTATTTTTTACCATAATCTTCTGCATTTTCTACTCCTTCAACAGATCACGGTTTTCGACTTTTTTCTATACTTTATATTATTATATATATTTCGTATATTGTTTCTCAGGTTGTTCGGAATTCCAACCGTCGTTTTTTGGTTCATCGAACGACAACGTACGCACAGTTCCGACGTTGTAGCAAACAAGGTTGTCTTCTCTGTTTCCTTAGGAATTTTCAGTAGATTAGTGGTATTTGTTAAAATGTTTGATCTTATTTTCGTCGTACTTTTTGTGTGATTTTACTAACGTTTTTCATTTTGGAACTTACATCAATCGTTGTAAGCTCTCGATTGTTGTTCGTCGATGCCTTGATTCTCTACGTTTTTCTTCTAGGGTTTTGTGTAATAATTTTTCAGCAGATGAACGGTGTTGGTGAAAGTGTCCGATTAAACTGCACTTACGAGGTTTTATCAGAAACATGCGTTATTCTTCTTCACCGACCACTTATGTTTCATTATCTTTGTATGTGTTAGCCACTCGGTTTTTTTATATTTGTGGTGTTAATAAATGTGTGATATCCACACCCAAGTTATATGTTTTAAAGCACAATGTGACTAGATTGCTTGATGAGATTATGTACATTGAGGAAATCTGATTTGATTAATACTAGATATTGCTTCCACTAGATAAGGAAATGTATGTGTTGTATTATTGTTTGACAAGCCTTGTGTTGTCATAAGACTCATAACATCCTTATTTGTTATATCATAAGTTATCTCTAGCTTTAGGTTTGATTATAGTTATGGTGATATATTATGTATGGAGTGAGAATGGAATATACAGTTGTAACATATTAGTTTAGACTTGTGTTCTCAATGTTGATGGTCTCATGGTCATACATTTGTTTGGTAGAATGGGAGGTCGGAAGCAAAAGAAAAAGATAAATTTGGATTGGGCCACCAAAGAAGCCGATTTGTCTTTCAATTACAGTGTACCTGCAAGGAACCTGAGAAAAACCGATCTCGGTGCAGTTATATTTGGAACAACACATACAACAATTAATGAATGCCTTTCTCGTCAGTTGTTTGGTTAGTTGATTGACTTTTTACCGGTCTCTTCTGTTTCTCTATTGTATGTTATGCTCATGAAGAAATTTGATAAGTCTTGACCTTTCTATAACAGGTTTGCCAGAGGGTCATTATTCATACATAAAGAACATCAAACAAGGGCTTGTGGTATTTCTTTTTAATTATAGTGACCGTACTCTACATGGCATATTTGAGGCCGCAGGTCCTGGTCAAATGAACATTGATCAGTATGCATGGGTTGCCGATGGAGATGACACTGGATACACTAGGTATCCTGCACAGGTATCATTTATATTGTAATGTAGTAGCTCTAGCATGGGGCGATAGAGGGGCTTAGTTCTATCTCAGCACATGCTAATATATTATTATATGGTTTGCATCAAAGGTCAAAATTTGTGTGAGAAAGCTGTGTCACCCGTTGTCGGAAGAACAGTTTCAGCCTGTGCTTGCTCGTAACTACTATGAGAGTAAACACTTTTATTTCGAGTTAGATCATGATCAGACGAAACAGCTGGTGTCATTGTTTACATCATCACCGAAGTATGATATTTCACCAAAGTGGAGAAAACTTTACGCCTCTCTTCCTGCAACTCCCAAACAACAAAAATATAATGCCCCAGGAATCACTACTCTAAGGCAGGGATTACCTGAGAATGTGAACCAGACCTCAAAGGTTTCATATGCTTCCGCACTTGGCAAAACTGGTACTACTACCACTACTGTTTCTAGTTCCCAACCTGCAGGAAAATGGAGCGCATTGTTTACATCGGAGTTAGGTTATGAAACAATTAATGATGATCAGTGGGGGACTGAAAGCCAGCCGGCTGCAACTAGCAAAAATGAATTTACATGTGGTCAAACCTCTGAAGCTGGTTTAGATTCTCAGGCAAACACTACTAGGGATGAGTTGCCTTTGAACCAAGAATACGAAGACAAGAGTGATTTCGTGCAAGCAGATACTTGGGAGGAAAGCCAATGGGTTACCACTTATGTAGATGAAGCGGTGTGTGATCAAACTTGGGAATCGGACCCAAATTTTCAAGCAAACACGGCTACAGATAAGGCTGATGTGATGCAAGGAAACACTCAAGATGAAAGGCAACACATTGCCACTAACACATATGAAGTTGATCATCGTCAAACCTTAGACTTGAGCGGTCAACAACTTGACGAGCCACCAACATCATCTCAATGTCTAGATGACAATCCAGATATAAATCTTTCCTTATCTAAATTGGCGCTTGAGAGTAACAATGAGGAAGATCATGAGAAAGATGGTTCTTTAGTCCCACACACAGCTGTAGAGACTTCTACTAATCTTCAGCCACTGGTGTACAAAGTAAGATAAAATTTATGTTGTCTACGCTCATTGTTCCATGCATTGTTTCTGTTATTCGCTTGGTTTTTGTCTAACTGAAGTTGTATGGCTATCGAGTGAAGTTAATGCAAGAAGTTGAAGTGATGAAAGGATCTCAACTGAAGCAGATTGTGAAAGTCAACAGGCTAGAGCAAGAATTGGTACGATCTCTGATCCTAAGATGGTTGTTCTTCCCTACATGGTTCATTTACATTACTTATAATTGTGTAAAATGACTGCACCATGCTAACTTTTTGCCATCTGGCTACTCAGGATGCATCAAACCTAGAAATTCAGCAGCTTAAAAACCGCATTAGTTTTTTAGAATCTGGATCAGGATCAATTGTAGGCCCTGCTGAATTAAACAATCAGCTACCGAGCAAATTTATAGCAAAGTTTACCGACTCTGTCCTCATCGTTGGGGGACATGATGGTTCCTCATGGTTGCCAACACTAGATTCCTATTTTCCATCTCATGACATTAAAATTTCACTTAGTCCGATGAATTTTATTAAGAGATATGCCTCTGCAGCAACCTTTAATGGTGAAGTTTACCATTTTGGCGGTGATGGATCTCACGCAGGTAATCCTCCTGTGTTCTTACATACTGTGAATTATTATTTTCAATCTACTAATATGTGTCCTCGTAACTCTTTTTTTTGGTAGTTGAATCATTCAACCCAGCAATTAATCAATGGATCCCTAGACCCCCTTTATATTGGAAAAACATAAATGTTGCTGGGGCTTCAATTAAGGACAAACTTTTTGTTGTTGGTGGTGCCAATGGACCTCACTGTTCTTCAGAGGTGGAATATCTTGACATGAATGTTGCGAGGTGGCTTCCCGCTCGTTCAATGCAAAGCAAGGTACTAAAATTTTCATTTAATTTGGCAAAATGTGTGGGTTGGATCACATCGTCGCACAGGGATGATTGTGTTATGGGGTGGGTCAGGGAGCAGGATGACCCAAAACACTTTTGACTAAATATTTTTTTTCCATAAATAATTAGTGGGTTAAATATGAATATATGATTACAAAATTAAATTATTTCATCAATAGTGAATAAAATAATTGACGTTTATTTCATCTTAAACATACGCTGGAACCTGTTTTCTCACATGCTTGTGCTTGTCTTTTTGTTTGACATGTTAGAGATCAGACATAACCTGGACGGAAAATTCTTAAGTTGTAGTTTCTTTTGTAGAGATTAGCCCCTGCAGCAGCAGAACTGAATAATGTAATTTATGTTACTGGTGGATATGATGGAGTATCTTATGTGAGGTAACAATTATTTAGTGGTCTATTTGCAATTGAGATTATTTCATTTACATTAGAACGCAAGAAGGAAACCTCATATCCTTTTTCATTTTACTATTTGCACTTAAAATTCTTTGGCATCTGGCAGTCCCATCATTAATTGGATGATCTTTTATATTGTGTAGTTCTGTTGAACGGTTTGATCCTCGTGAAAAAGTTTGGTACACAATTTCAAGCATGAATGCAAGGAAGGGCTGCCACTCTATGGTTGTTCTAAATGAGAAGCTGTAAGTTCATACATTTATGATGTACTTATCCTGTCAGTAGATTAGTAGTCCTAATTACCGTATGCTGCCATTCATTCTGCAACATGAATGTCTTACACTACTCTTTCACTTCTTTATTTTGCAATCACTTCATTTCTCATGCATTATAAAAATCATACTACTTGCATCCCAAAACAAATTTAACAATTTGCATTTTGGCTGATTTTCAAATAAATGCTATGTTTCCATACTTAACAAGCTAGCATTTGTTAAGGTCCACAATATTTTTGTATCCATCACTTAGAGGTGACAAAATGGAAGAGTCGGATAGATTTAAATGTGTTCATGTAAAAACAGGTAAATTTGGTACAGTTAGAAATGGGTCAGATGGGCTTCTTTGTCCCCAAATATTTGATTATCTTTAAGTAGTTAGTGCGTTGGATATGATTCCAAAAAAACTATAATTTTGTATTTTGAAAGGCAAAACAAACAATTTAGAAGATTGCATGCACTAAAGTGCATTTTCAGGTGCTTTCAAGTTTCAGCCTGTTAACTTTTGTAGCTAAATTATTCAAGGTTACTTGTTGCCTTGTTGGAGCTAAACACATAATGGATCAACCTATTCATTAGTAGCGAGTCGTAATTACCATCTCTATTGAGGTTTCTTCTGAATATGCTGGTCAAAAAACTTGTTAAACTACGTATCTAGTGAAATGTTACATTTATTTTAGTTTGGAAGAAATGTTTTGGTAGATAAGGTTTTTTGCTTGGACTTTTAGTATCATGCAAAGTATGCAACTCCTTTCAATACCTTATACTAAAATTTGTCAATCACCTCACAGATACACTGTTGGTGGGTTCAATGAAGAGGGGTTTCTACCTACTCTAGAGTATCTAGATATACGAATGGGTGCTTGGATACAATCTGAGCCGATGAACATCGCTAGAGGCAATTTTGGGGCCTTCGTGCTTGGGGGAAAGATTTATACAGTTGGTGGACGGAAAGAAAATGATGAAGTTTTGGACATTGTATGAACAATACATCTCTTAATTTACAGTTTATTTATTTTTATAACTAACATTTTCACTGAATTTTTGACAGGTTGAATGTTATAAAGAGGGAAGTTGTTGGGAGATTGCTGCTAATCTCAAAGCAATTGGGAAAAGGAGTCATTTCTCTGCTCTTGTGATGTGAGTTTTGTTGGTACAATACTTACTACAATTCGGCTTTTGTTTATTTTTGAGCCCCTAGTGATGATGATATGGGGCTGCTTGCATATTGATAGAAGAAATCTTTTCATAGGACAATTGATGTCATGTTAATGAAACACATGCTTTTGAGAATTGGCATACGTAATCTGGTTCTGTAATTTTTAGTTTGTTAAGGCTGAAAACGTGTTGTACTAGACACGTAAACTGGCCCATACCACGTAGACATGGTAAGTCACTAAGTCGGACTGACTTAGTGGCTTGGTGATCGAGAGTGCCAACGAGGATCGAACACTAGATCTCTTGTTTGTTAAGGTTGCAAAGCACTCCACCCTTAAACCAACTAAGCTACATGCTTTTGTTATTTAATTTAAAGTGATCTTCAGCTGTAATGAGAATTGATCATCTGAGTTTATATAAAATTGGAATGTAACTAATTAACTATTTAGTAACAATTTATGTGGCTAAGTCGCTAATTCTAACTAAATCTATACTCTTTCTTAAGACCAACCCAAAAGCACAAGTCAGTTTCCTCTTAAAATGATGACGGATATGGATGACCACTTGTTTCCTTGGATATGAGAACGAGCAACTTAAGTGCATAAATTCTAGTAGTCCAGCGCTAGCAAACATGGTCATATTGTCCGGAAGACTGGCTACGTGAATCTCATGACATCTGAAAGGAAAACTTTGATACTGCAGATGGATTATAAGGAAGTATGTAAAATAATAACATGAGGTCCATCTACAACAAATAACTTATATATCATAGCTAATTACAAGTCAAAATACCAGGACCAACTGTCTTCAACAAATATTATTTATTTATAGTTACTTTTATTGATAGCTAAATCTGACATCAATGTAGAAACACTACAGCTCAATTTCTTCATCCGTGATTATTTAAATGACAATATCATGAAAGGAGGGCAAAACCGCGATAAGTGGATCACCGTAACCAACAGCCTCTGCAGAATCACGTCTCTAGTCATTAAATTTATAAAACAAGTATAATCGATTAATCGTAGAAAATTCCCATGGGATAATCCTTGAGAAAATTTAAAATTTCCAAATTTGAGAACATTTTCCTTTTACAACTACCTATTTGCCCATGTTAACCATTACAAAAATCTAAAAATCAACTGCCAAAAACCTATTAATCACAATCATTTGTTATTCTATACCTTGTAATGATTTCAATTACTCTTACACAAAAATGAACATGTCATTTATGTTAGAGACGTCCCACAATGCAAACTGTTACAATACTTTTTCCAATTTTTTATTTTTAAATGGATGGAATATCACACAGGCAGATATGGATTAGGGTTCACTGCCTACCCAGGGTTTTCTATGAAAATGAAGAACAATGTTGTTGAAAATAGGGGGAAAATCAAAATCATACCTCCATCATCCACAAGGATCTTTATGACTTCTCCGTCTACATCTGACTACATAATGATCATTCAAAAGATAGAAAGAGTGATCAGATTCTAATAAAGAAAGCTTGTGCTTTTTAAGAATCAGGAGTTTGAGGACTCTTCTAACCTTTACAGGAAGTTCAGTGCCAAACTGGTCCAAGTAGCATATTGTTTGTCCTTCTTTAATCACACTACCCTGTTTATAAATAAAAAAAATTCACCTAAGTCACATTCATATGCATTGGATATAGAAAGTAATTTGCATAAGCAAAACTCAAAATAGTTTGCCATCATACTTAATTTATTAGTCAATGAATTTGTTTATCTAAATGTTACATTTTGTATGTCAATATATATATAAGAGAATAAAAAGGGATATGCATGTTTTACTTGAATAAGTTACCTCTTTACAAATAGGTGGTTGCCTTTTGCCTTTGAGTGTCCTTCCTTTACGAAATGATCCAACCTTGGTAAACCAGAGAAAGCGTATGGTAAAAAAGAACATTAATTGTCAGGTTGGGTATCACGTCAAAACAGGTATTTTTCACGGGTCAAAATGGGTCTCGACAAATAATACATTTTGTTCTAACAATTAAACATTTTTCAATAATAAAATAATGTTTTAAATAAGATGATTTAGGATGTTTTAAACATCGAATACACTTTTGGTGACTGTTGCGCTATTGGATTCATTTAAATTGTTTCATTTTAATCTGATTTTACTTACCCGTTTGAACTCTTATAAGGAAAAAGTTTTAAGCAAAAAGAAAAACAAAATCTAGTCATTCATAAGTCAGTGACCAAAATCGCCACCTCTAAGTTCAGCTACAACGGTTTATTAATAATAAAGGTAAATATATTATTCGGGATTATACCGTTGGACATGATACTAGGACATATCCACTAGCTCCAGAAGCTTCCAGTGCTGCTAATTTTTTTGACTTCTTAAAGCTGGCATTTGCAAATGGATTTGCATTTGCTTTTTCGGAAGAAGGTGGGTCAGCAGGGGCAGATTCGTTCATAGGTTTACTCGGAATTGGTGGTGCTTCTGTAGGTGAAGCAACAAGCATGGCCATGGGGGCTTCAGCTGATTTAATGTTCCGCTTAAGATGCATTTCAAAACCCCCAATCTACATGAAATGAAAAAGATTGTGAGGAATGACTAATCTTTAATAAGAGTCTGTTTCTGCCTTTTCTGGTATATTTTCATATTTGTTTGTCACATCTAATCATATTTGGACAATGGACATTATAACAGTTGCCACAATTTCCTAATCATGAACTTATAAATCTGATAAACATGAACTTTAATTAGTTATTAAGGTATACATGTACCTTTATTTTCAGCTCAGCAATCTGTGTCTCATCACATACTCCTGCAACAAGCTCCTGGATATTATAACAGTAAGCATGCAAGCAGAAATCATCATCATAAAAATATGATTTGTAAGTTTGGCGTTTGGCAGAGCACATCTGAACTCACCTCACAACCAGTAGGAAAAGTTGCACCTTGTGAAATACTTTTCTCCAACGAGCCTTCAAATTAGAAATGAAAAATAATCATAGATATCTTAATAATAAACATAAAGTGATATTGTTCTACCAAAGCTTGGATAGGGAGAAAGTTGATGTTGCCGGTTCACATACCAAATCAAATTCAGTTTAATATGAAGGGAAACTAAAAATTCATAGGATCAGTGAATGGAAAGAGAAAAACAGAAATAAGATCTCATCCATATCAAAGAAACATGAAACCATCTTGATTCACATAACAATGAGCAGTTATCGCGTAGGAACAACTCACTCACCATTAGACTCGTCAACAACAGCAGCATCAGATGCCTTCACACATGACACAAGACACCCTGCTCGTTTTCTTGGAGAATAAACAAGCTCCCTACCAAATGTTGGGACATGAGATTTGGTTGGTGTGAGACATTTGGCAGTATGCACAGGAGCTACTCTAGGTCTCACAACAGCAACAGCAGAAGCAGAACCAGAATCTGCGATCATAACAACATATGACATTTCAACTAAAGCATGCTAAAAATATCAGTAGCAAACAAATGCATTTATACAACTAAATAGAGGATTTAAACAGCTTATTGAGCTAAACATATCAGTAGCAACTAAATTATTCGAAGCTATTCCAGTATAAACGCCTCAGATCTTCACACAATTTGCTACCGCATAGCGCTAAACCATTCGATCTACCACAATCAAACATAAACAAACCGAATTTGACTGAAATTGACACAACTACGCCAGCATTCAGCTACACAGATTAAAAAAAAACAAATGATTCAAACAGCTTATCGGATCTATATTTGCGAAAACAAAATGTAAAATCATATATTCCTAGTGTCACCAAAAGCAATCATCATAAGGAACTGAGGATCATACACGGGCGCATTCATATGGAAAATAGAAAGAAGATTACAGTGAAAAGTGCATAAAACAGCTGCAGATTCCGCCATAGAAGTATGTGAAGAAGAAGAAGGGGCTTTTAAAATTAATTCGTAATGTCCGCCCTTGCTCCTGCCTCTTTTGGTAATGGTGTGTTGAGATCGATGATCGCCCCAAGTAATCGGGTTTTTGGGTCTGTTTTGACTTGATTATTTAATTACTTGACGGAATTTGAAACAAAAAGATATATGTTCTTACCGACAACACGTACGACAGAGAAATTAACGGGACCTATATAGGAAATAGAAGTCATTTTATAACCTTATATCAAATTTTAAGTAATGATAGTTAGAGATATGTGTCTCTAACCTTATCAAAATCGATCTCAGTTATTATCTGAAAAATTAGTATTTGTGCGAGATCCAAACGAGAACGTTTTAATCTAAGAACCCGACATCACCAATAATCTTCAATCGGATCTATATTATAAACCATCATTGTTAAGGTGATACGGAAATTTTTTCTTTTTTCTTTAGTTAAATGTTTGAAAATTCAACTGAGTATTCGAATTTTATATACGCAAGGTGTTACAAATTCATACAAGACTACATATAAATGTAATAATATTATAGTTGTAATTGATGTATATGCATTTTATAACTTGAATTCTTACAACTCTTAAAATTTAATAATCTGGTCGAGCCTACTTTTTCTCTATAATTTTTTTAAACGACAAATTGAATCACTGACGGACCACTGATTCACTCGTTCATTTTCATTACTCGAGTATGCAACTCGAGACCACTATCATTAGTAAACTCATCACATATAAGAGAAAATTCCCTATCCCAATCTGGAAATCCCCTTTTTTGTCACAAATAATACTTAAACTCAATATCTCCTCATATTTAATAAGTTTTAAAGTATCTTACATCAACCACTTGAGTTAAGGATTATTGCTAGTAAAATACTATAATGATCACAATGGCTGAATAGTTGCCAAATTTAACATAATTTAATTACATAAAAAAACAAAATGCTTGATAATTTTATACATGCACAATTACACCATAAATTAAATTACTTTCTACCATATTAAAACCACGCTGCAACCCTTACAATATTTAAAAGAAGTAGCATAAACATCCACACATTATTATTTACAACATAACATCCACAACCAATAATCTTCACATAAACTGATAAACTCGAAACTCAAGTTAGAGCAAGTCGAAGAACCTCACGAAACTCCAACCTCCTAGTCTCCGTATAAAACGTCTTATACTTATTGGGCCAATACGTCAACCAAATCCACCCTTTCGCCTCCAACTCCATCGTCTCCCCCACCGCACCACCGCCCAACCGCCACCACACCCTCTCCCCATACTCATCTCCGGCGAACACAACCCCACCCCGCCTCGTAAACGGCCGATAAGCGCTCGAATACCGGTCCCTAAACCACGCCTTCGGCTGCAGCAACAAAAGCTTCGAAGGCTTCGATGTAACGACCTCGCGGCCGTTGACGCTGTCGTGAAGGAACCAGTTGAAGGTGCCGGTGTTGCCGTACACCGACTGCTCGAACTTCCATGGCTTGAGGCTGGTGGTGACGGTTTCGGCGGCGGAAACGGAGATCCCGATGTGGGGATTTGGGGGCTCGAAGGAGCCTTCGATGGATCGCTCGATGCCGATTTCGCGTGTGGGGTTTTCGGAGGATTTGCTGACGGAGACGCTTGTGACGTTGGTTTGGAGGGTGGGGGTGAGGTGTAGGGAGATGCGTGAGGGGAAGTGCTTTTCGTCGGTTCCGGCTCCGCGTTCGTTCATGAGAGTGTCGTTCACCAGGCGTATAACGTCGCACCTGCTTAATAGAAAATGTTGATCGTTAGAAAAGACGATAAATGATTTGATCTGATTAGACGTTTGATTTCAACATTTTAAAATTTTTAAAGTTAAACCAAAACTAGTATTAAGTTCGTCGCATTGCGACGGGAAACGTTAAACCGTAACAGGTACCACTAATTTTTATACTATTATCAGTGATTACCAACACTCAAAAAAGAAATAAAAATAAAAATAGGAAAAATAAAACGAACGGTAAGTAGATGGAAAAACGTTGTGATAGGACCGTTAAACATGAAAAAAATGCGTAAAAACTTCGAACCACACGCACACATTGCGATGTGTTAACTTGTAAAATTTATACGGAACGTAAAACGAAGAATGTTTAAAAGATGAAAAGTATATTGAAACAAAATTGAAAGTGAAAAATTGAAGGGATTAAGTTGTAAAATATGTAAAAGTATTAGATTTAAAAATAAAAAAATAAAAAAAATAAAAAAAAGTTAGTACAACCCATTAAAATTTAAGTACAACTCATAATGCATAAAACATTTGATAAGTATTATATATAATTATGTGTGTTATATGTTTAGTATACTGACGGGAAATCTGTTAGTTATTATGCATGTCAGTATGTCACCTAAACTAAAGAGATATATATAACTTCATGAAACAAACTACACACATACACATAAGTCTAGATTAATTTTGTCATTTTTAAAAACTCTTAAAACCAAACATGTAATGGACACGTATATAAAAGTTTCAACTAACTTTATAATTTTTAAAATTTTAGTATAAAACGTATAATCCGACCAAACCATATAAACCATTTAAGCAATTTTCTAGTTAAATTTTGATAATATAAACTATTAAGTATTGAGCAATAAAATCATGTTAACAATTTACTCGATGATGTTCTCGACTTGACTTCTGTTGTCATTTAAGTTGATAATTTAATGATAAAAGTTAAAAAGTACTTGAAAACCATGTGTGCTCAAATATGATAATGAGTTGTCTAAGCAGCTTAAAATGAGATGTACTTAAAGAAAAACTAAAATAAAACCAATAATAAACATCAAAAGTATATGTGTAGAAACCTTCTATACCTCACGTTATCGATGCTAACCAAAACATCAATCCACTTCTCTCGAACTATCACTTGATAATTCAACTGAATCACCCCTTCAAGCTGATGATAGTTCAATGAAAACCCCAGCTTTTCATCATCTTGTACATTACTATTACTCTTCTCAATCTCCATAGCAATCAATGGACAATACAACTGAATTTTCAACAACCCTGATCCCGAAACCGCTGAAGAATACATGGGTGAAGGTGCTTTCAGCACATGGTTCATTGCTCTTAGCTCCATCATCCAGTTTGTGATTGCAAGATTCATGGACCTCATCCATTGTTCTTCTGCATTAGACCCCATTAACCTCATTAATCTTTTAGACGTTTGTCTAGCCCATGAACATGCGAATTGATCTCGAAGAGTGCTTATACAATCACACCTGATATCTTGAGGAGCTTCATACACCGATACAATGAAAGAAAGCGCGAGAAACAAGAAATTGAATACGTCTTTAAGGTTGGTGATCGAATTCGGTTCTGGGAGTTTGAGGAAAGAATTAGAGAGGTTGATAGGGGTGTAGTTGAGAATATCTTTGATGACATTGGTCATGAGTTGGGAGATGGTAAGTTGATCATTAACAAAGGTGTTAATGGTGGATTTTAGTGGTTTAGATATCCAAAGAGAGATGGGTAAGTTGTAATTTGCATTAATGGAGAAATAGATTGAAAAAGGGTGAATTAGGGTTTTGGAAATGGAGAGTTGAAGAGAAGGTTGAGATGAAGAACAAATGCATATGGATTTTGTGTTTGTTTGCCATTGTGTTTGTGGTGGTAGGTTTTGAATCCATACCCATATATCAGGGAATGAAGAAGGAACCATTTTGCTAATGTTTGAGAGGTTTAAGGAGTTGAAGGATGTAAAAGAATTCATAACAACAAATAATACACTTGATCTTTTAGTTCAACAAAAATACATGTGTGTGTAGAGATATGATGGTATGATGAGCTAAAATTTAATACATATATAGAGGGAGATAAACACAAGGAAATGTCAAACAATGGAAGGTAAAGTAAATGTAATATTTAAAATACACTTTTTTGTTGAACATTTTGGTTTTGTTTCATAGATTCCTCTTTCCGTGTATAGAGGTTGATATCATCTAGCAAAAGTAACCCCCCAACCCCTTCCCCTAATAAATGTTAGATAAGATGGGATATAATTCGCTAGTCGGATTAGAATCTGGTTAGTTCTAATCGATCGGTTATGAGCTGACTATTAGTTCGATAACTCTTATTTTGTTTTAAATTATTATATATACATATATTTTGGTTTTTAAATTATTTAGATGATCATTGCAGTACAATTACCGGATAATTAAAGATGCTTGACTAGGTAATAATTTGTGTACAAAAGATTTTTGCTTTTTGACAATTTTAGCTTTATACCACATGATTTTCTTTAATCATATCTTATCGTGGAAGAGTAGCGGTCAAAACAGGAGGATGCGTGCTCTGCAGCCTTGTTTTGTACTTTGGTAATAAACTAATATTGAACCTGTTGATCTGCCTGTCTAACGGCTTGTAAGATCAATGTCGTCATGTGATTAATGAGTAGGCACTCCTAACACGTATTACAACTATAGACATTAAGGCAATACAAAAGCATAAGTGACGAAATATTCCCAAGAGGACTTGGAAACCTTCTAACATTTTGCTACTCACAATATGTAGTGTTGTGGTGCGTGGACCTTTGATTTTTTGCGGCTCACAACAAACTAGATTAACGTGTCTTCACAAATGTTGGTTTCTTTTTTTTTTTGTTAAGGTTTAATTAATGCATCTTTGAAATATATAATAACATATTTATGACTTGTTTTAATATTTGTAGTACATCATTTCATTATAAAGTTCTAGTTAATGCAACTTGACCTAGATTTCTACCATTCCGTATGTTCTACGAACTTTCTAAAAAAGTATTTTTGTTACATATCTTTTAACTATCATTCTTTGAAAGTTCAAAACTAATTAGTGGTGAATATACTACTTAATATGTTTATATTTGGCGGATAGGTTTTAGTTGTTTAAAAGATAGTTATACGTCTAATAAACCATGTCAAGCATTATAAAATCTTACATATGCTATTTAAGTAAACATGTTAAATAACTATAGATTTGTTACACGCGTGTTAGAAACTAAAAATCAAGAAGCGACAACAATTCAAGAACAACACGGATCTAATTAACATTTTTTTTTCAAGATCAAGATAATAAATTCAAAATATTATACAAGTTTTACTGTCGTATAAGTTATAATAAGAATATTATTTCGAGTATGATACGTAAAAAATCTAAGATAGGAAATTACCATCATTTTAGGTTATAAGAACCAATAAAGTCATTGTAGTGTTTTGGTGAAATACACAACGGAGGTAGAGTGGACATGTGACTAATGATAAAGATTAGGCATAAGAAAACGCTTTAAGAACATGATTCTTGGCTTTTGCTTGCTTGTTAAAATGATGAATGTGTATAGAATCAAATTGAAAGCACCCGCTTTAGACTAATTGTGCAATAGCTCAAAAGATCCCTTTTCGATAACCAAAAGTACACACTTAAATACATTGAATTTTTAAACTTTGGGGAGTCAAAAAGTTGTGGTAACATGTGACAATACAAGATAAGAGTGATTGTTTACTTCTTCGTTGTTGATAACAATTCACATAAGTCAATCCGAATCTATTGGCAACAATAAAAAAAGGCTTATGTAATTCCTTTAAATATATTATTAGTTTGGTTTTGTAGCTGGAACAGAGAAAGATTCTTTATGTAAACGAAATGACAAATTGAAAATTTTCTCCATGTTGAATTATTGGTGCATGATAGTGATCATGAGTGTTCCCGCCAAAGTTTTCAACGCTACGAATTCTTTCCAAGGATTTTTCTTATTACGTCTCGTATATTTACATACCTAATATTCTTACCAAGGAATAGAATATGATGCTTGCATAGTTAGAGGTCAAAGTTTTATGTCATATATTGATGCCTAATTTATAAGCTCGACATGTCATGATATCCAACTAACTAAACAAACTTGACTACTTCAGGTCGTGTCACTACCTCAGGTCATGTCACTTAACTAGGAATAACCGTAAGATCATCCACACTAGTAAAAACAAACTTATACACAGGTTTAATTGTAACTTATGGGTTCTTTTTGCTTCAAAAAGAAATAATAAATAAATGAAGAATGATATTATGGTTGTTATAATATAGCAAGTGTAGAAACAGTACTAAATAAGAAATGGTACAATAGAACAAAACATAACTCTATTATAAATAGAACAATAAAAACGTAATATTATTGTATATTTATTTAGTAATTAATATTTGTATATAAATTAATAACACGAGTTATTGAAATAAAAAACTTCTCTGTTACATTTCCAAGTGAAGTTTAAAGTCTATAAACGAGAAGTGTTAAGTAGTTACAAGGTACTCATGAATTTGGAGACCTAAACTTGAAATGAACAATTAAATAGACATTACAAATTATGAATGAGATCAATTTTAACAAGATTCTAATTGCAATTCTAATTCCATTTCCATTTTCATTGCAAAACATTCTGCGAACCAAACGGCTCATTAGTGCTCTAAGCTAAATTGAAAAGACAACAAATAAGTGGTGGAAAATATTTTGTAAAATTATTTGGAAATATATCCATCTCATGTCGAATTGAGTGTACATAAAAAGGTACAAAAAGATGTTACAAGTAGACTTAACCCATAACATTGTTTACAAGAACTGCTTCACCTAAGAGCTTTTTGCAGCATATCCACTTGTTTCATTTGCAACCGTTTCCCACACACTCGCCATCTTCTCTGCATATCCTGCCTGTAGTCACAAGCACAATGCACTCGTGTCAAATAAGTTTGCACCCTCGACCAATACATCACGTTATCAGATACCCTTTTCACGTGAAGAAGGTCAAATTGACTTGTAATACCTTGAAAATGGGTCAAACATTTTGAAAATCATATAAAAGATATCTAAATGCTTACAATCTAGTTGCCACCAATAATACATGGTACTCAAAACTCTTCCTGATTTCATCTACTGATGTGCGTTTCAATATTTTTGGTAAAATATTGCAACTTTTGGGCACAAATGCTTGCTTCATAGTTCATAGTATATAACCAACAGTTTTGGTATGTTTGGGAGGAATATAACTATTGGAGCACTGATGGCTGTAAACATTTAACTGACACTAACCAAAATTGATATGACGTTTCTGAAATCAAAATTTTGTATTCAAAAATTGTGGTAAGATGGACAAAGGTTACAATTTTGTCTCTGTCCCATGAAAGTTGCAACAAATTCCCTTCCATAATGTACAAATATTAATTTTAATATCCATATGTCAAAACAATCTGATGGCTGATGCTAAGATTCAGATGTGGCAAAATGTGCAGAGAGGGTGGATGGGCATGGCTCAAACAGCTTAGGGTAAAAATAGCTAAGGTTTTCTATGGCACTGGGTAGGGTTGACTGAAGCCCCTTATTTCCATATTTAACAACTTATTTCTTGAAATAATTAGTGTGTTAGATGTGATTGCGAAACTTTACTGAACAAAAATAATCTCATAATTTGAATAACACATTGAGAAGGTTGTATGCTTAAAACGACACTATGGCCGATTCTAATTAGCTATATATTTTTTTCTTGTCACTTTAACCCATATGACCAGTTTTCTAGTTGCCGCCACTACTTAGATTATTAGTGAAGATGAGTAAAATGTACCTGATTAACAACGAATCCTTTCAACATGCTAAAAAAGTCATCATGTCTTTCTTTGTCCAATCTTTCAAGCTCATTCTTATTGTTCTCCTGCATAAGCATTGATTGTTATATATTTCTCAAAAATATGCATTCATTGTTCTGGCTCGGGTGAAAAGTCCAGAAATAAAAGAAAGGTGTTCCATTGCAAACATGCTATCAAAAGTTCTCAGGTCACATTAAAAAGTGCAAGAAAAATATCTAGTAATGATTGAAAAATAAAGGCCAGCTTTGAAGGCCATATAGATACACGCAGCTGAAATCGGCTTTTACCTTAATGTGTTCATATTCTCTAATTGCACAATTTTTAGCCTCATCAGTAACTCTCATTGTTTCTTTTAGCTCCTCAATTTTCCTTACTCTAGATCTGTCGCCACCAAATATCTTGGATGCAGCTGCTTCAAGCTTTTCAATCCTAGTATTTAAATTGGCCAGCTCAGATAGAAGAGTCTGTACAGTCAACAAAGCATTTGACCGATCTGAATATGCATTATTTACAGCTAATAACACTCCAAGGTATTCATGTAGCTTATCCTGCAGTAATAAGTGAAACTAAAAGTCAATCTCTTTTAACTTAACTAAAGCGGGAAAGAAGTATATAAGGGGGTGTTTGAGTTAAACAAATTCTACTTCTGATTATTATTATAGGGTTAAGTAACCATTATTACAACTTTAAACAGAAGAGGCAAACCCAAACACTATCTTCTACAATGCCATTATATTAAATGTGACTAGCTGATTCTAATTATCCGACATTACATAACCACTTAGAAAGTGCACATCCAAACAACCGTTAATACTGCAATGAAAGATGTGATAACTGATAAGCTGAGCGAAGTGTCTATATGATACCAGATGTCTGACAGTTTGTGCATTCAACTCCCGAAACAATCTGCTGGCTTTAACAGCAGAAGTAGCCACATTTTTCATATCTGCAGCTCTCACTCTTTGAGAGTTATAAATAGCTTCCTCTGACTCGAATTTAGTTAATTTGACAAACGCCAATCCCAATTGCCCCAAGGTCTCACCCATGTCTTGCTGAGCTTTAACAAGAGATTCGGCCTGCAGTTCCAAATACGTTTTAATCTCATTATGCACAGGAATATGATCACATTATTCCACCTAAAACTATTTTTAATTAGATAAAACAAAACCTCAGCATTCATGTTAATTTTATGTTGCCCAAATAAATTAGCTACATTTAATATGCCTGAATTGACATCAACAACAGTAGTAAGCATTTGCAAATCTGAATGATCAATACAATATCCGGTGCATATTTAACATAGTTTTGCAATGAAGCGTATGTCCTATATTGCAAAAAATCTAATTTACTAGTAAAATCAAATAATGTATTAAAGGGCCATCTTTCTTAATATACACACATCAATTGCATAGAAATATTCTTAAACAGTAACGCTAATAAGCTATACTGAAAACATAAAGGTTATTAACAGCTCTCTTGACACTAATCTACCCTAAAAATTTCGGCTTTTCACCTAAAACTTGTTGAACTGAATGTCTTGGAAGCGCAAATTTAACATGTATAACATTTTAGTATGTGTCATTAAACATATCATTAGCATCAAACATGATTTGAAGATCTTGTGAGCCACGAAATCTCTCCTAATTCAAACAGCATACCTGCTGTGACACATTACTCAATTCCTGCTCAAAATCCTGCAACTTCTTCCTCTTCTCCAAAAACTCCTTATCTTCCTCCACCACCGGCGGTTTCGTTCCACCCCAATCGTTAGCAACCGACTGCCTCAGCTCCTTAAATATCCGCAACAAATCCCTCCCTCCTTTCGCGGGCTGCGCCACGTCATTAGGGTCCACAGCTGCAGCCACAACAGACTCCCCAAACAACTGCTTAGGCAGCTTCACTGCACCATCAAGCATCCTCGAAGCCACATCAGTCGTCTTCATCAATGGCAGCTTCCCTTGCACCTGCAGAAACAACCTCAACTCATCACTTCTCCTTATCACCGGATGTGCAGCAAGCTTTCTCAAATACTTCTCCAAAGCCATTCTCCTCTGCTCAACAAACTCTTGCTTCTGCATAACTTGACTCTCCACAACACTCTTATCAGGCCTCAAGGGGATAAAATACCCTCGGTATGATTCCGATAATCGGTCCGATAACGTCACAACGTCTTTAAACCGTCGTCTGACGCTAAACTCTGTACCGTTAAACTCAGGTAAGTTCGTCCATGTGGTAATCAAGTAGGTCACGAAGGTGTTGCCTCCAGGAACAAGCGAATTGTTCAGATCTTGTTCCTTCTGTGGATCCGTAACAGAAATCTTCAAGTAATCGGAGCTAGACGACGGAGATGACGTGGACACGGCACCATGGCCGTTGATTTGCTTCCCGTGGTCACCATCAAACGATCTGAACACCGCATCGGCGTACGACGGGGGTTCAAGTAGCGAATTGAATGAGTTAGGGTTTTGGTGAGGGGACGATGAAGATAACAACGGATCGTCGTCGTCAGTGGTCGGTATCTCCGCAAACGGTGAGGAAGGAGATAGAGGATGGTGATGTTGATTATCGTCTCTGTTAGCGACACCGTTGGATCTAGATGATGAATTGTTATCGTTACCGATTTTGTTACTATCGTCGTCGTCTAGAACAAGCGATTCCATTTCTTCTCTGGATGCATGTAGTTGGGCTTCTTCAAAGCCCTGATTGTCGGATCCCATCATCGATTAATCTGATTCTTCGATTGATATGAGGGTTTGAATACCAGAGGATTGATGTTGGCGATTAGTTGAATCGAATGACACTATGTTGTATTTCTGAAGTGTGATTGAGGGGTTAGGGTGTGTATTGGAGTTTTCCGGCGAACTTTCGCGGCGGAGATCGGCGGTGCTGCTACCGGACTTCACAGTATAGAGTTTCAACGGCGATGATGAGATTTCGTGTATTTCTTTGTGTTTAATTGATAAAATGTAATTTTTTTGGTTTAAGGTATGTGTGTCGCCAAGTGGATTATTTGAGAGGGGCCACCTATCCTGCGTTCTACACGTGACAACGAAAACGTACCTTTAAAAACACATAAAACTCTCAGAGGGAGATAATATGCATTTAATAGTTGATTGAGTTGTTGTAGTTTAAAAATGGTGTATTCATGACGTTTAAGAAAATCTAATAAAGTAATATGTTAATTAACTAAAAGTGTACATTGCATATAGTACGTCAAGTTAAAATTTTAGAATTTATGGATTAAATTTGAAAATTATGTGAGGTTAACTTTGATAATATCTATGTCGTGGAAACCCATCAACACTAGTAACTGTGATTATATAAATAGCCCGATTGCATTTGTTTTAAACTATTTTACTTGTCATAGCTCTTCTCTCCTATCTTTTAAATTAGTTAATGTTTTTTTTTTTTTATTTACTATATCAATTCCTTATATGTTAAACTAAAAAAATATTAAGTTTTATTTGTTTATTATTTATTATTTATATTAGTTTTAATTACTATTATTTTGTCTTCTATAGTTTTTATTGGTAGTAATCACGAACGTTCAACAAAAATAGAAAACAAAAAATAACTGAAAACCAAACTGTATCCATAACCAAGAAAACTAAATCAAATTGTGAATTTGATTTTTGGTTTGGTTAATGGTTACACAAAATCTTGCTTATTCAGTTCGGCTATCCGTATAAATCAAATATTAAATGTCTTAATAGGTTTAATCGGATAACCGATTCGAATAATCAGTTAAAATGGTTTAATCGGTTGAATTCAGTTCATTTAGTTCTACTTCCAAATTTTAAAGATATTTTTAATGTTTTTGTTGAAAGTTTTTTTGCTAACTTTAATAACGTTTATATTAAATTTGTATAGAATTTTTCTTACTTTTTAGTATGTTTAACATTGTTATATAAAAAGTGTTTTTAAAAACTTTTTTAAGAAAAAGATTTTATTTCTAAAACTAAATATTTTTTCCGAAGTAAAATATGATAGGTTTTAGAATTGTTTTTTGAGAGGGAGTTGACAAGTAATAAAAGAGGGGATGTATAATCTAACCCAATTACTTATTAACCAATCACTATAGTCTATAGGAAAAACATCATAAGAGTCGATGGGCCTTCTCTTGTGTCATGGGCTCATGGCTTATGAGCAGTCCTTTTGTTATCTTAAATTCACTCTAATATAGTAATAATCAACGTTTAACCCAGACTCAGGCCCATCAAAGTTCAGCCCAAATTGATTAAAAGCATACGTGGCATCGAGTGGTATGCATACCATTTCAGCAGTCAGAAATTTTGATAAGTTACATTTCTCGGTTTAAACCGGTCATATTTATTGCAGACTGATTTATTATATATAATAATAATGATTAAAATAATTTAAGTTACTCAAAATAAACATATTAGATAACTAGGTTATAGTCTGAGTATAACTAGGTTATAAACATATTGAATAATAGCAATTATAGAGGATAAAAATACTTTAATTACACTTAAAGCCAAGAGAATCATAAGTTCTCAATTAAGTCAAATTCATATCCAACTAATGTTTGATTCCTCTTGTTGGATACTATAGTTTGATTTCTGTTACATGTTATTATAATTTATTTTATATAAATAACACTAAGCTACAACCCAGTGCATTAACCCCATGTATTACACGAGTTAAATAAAAAAAATACTAAATATTTATTATTGAAGAGTTATGAACTGTAAAACGTTAATATAAAAGTACATTGATTAGTTTATAAAACATTTTTACTATTTTTAAACCTTTGTTTTAAAAAATTACCGCTTAAAAAAAGTCGTTTTTTTCCAATATCTCATTGTTTTAAAATTCAGGGTTTGTTTTGTAAAAAATAATCTTACATAATACAGTTATTTTTTAAAATGATTAACTTTAAACTGTTTCATAATTTAAAAAGTTTCATTGTTTTAGATAAATAACATAGTTTAGACAAAATATTGATTTTGAAAAGGTATAGTTTTTAATTAAAATACCTAGTTTTTATTTAATGAAAAAATGTTTTTAAAAATTAATGATTAAAAAGGAATTGGATTTATAATATAGAAAGAGAAAGAGGAAAGTTCGAAAATTAGTTAATTGACTTTTTAAAATGGAATAAATAGTATGGGCGGAAAAACTAAGATGAGAGTGCTTATGAGAATACATGTGACATCACACGTAAATGATTAGTAAGTTAGATTTGTTACCACTTCTATGCAAGGAAATAATAGACAAATTCCATTATAATTAAAAAAAATTTCTCCAATACAATAATGCAGTTTTTTGGATACATTGGATGGAATTGTTCATGGCATAATAGCAACAAACACCTTAAGTCCGAGTAATTTAAAAAACTTGAAGCCGAAGGAAATGGTTAAAAGAATCATACTTCTTTCTAGTCATGACTCTTCGATGGTGGAATTGACAAGTGAACAATCACGAATTGAAAATCCGAAAGTCTAATGAAAATAGTAACACAAAAGTCAAAGATAAAAGGGTGTTTAGGTTAGCTTATTAAGTCTCATTATCGACTTGTATTTACCTTAATACATTTAAGTTACGCAAACATGTTTCTAAAAGTGCTTACCAACTTATTAAAGTCCAAAAGTCCATTCTAAACAAATTTCTCCAAACACCCTAAATTTGACAATGTAACCAATTGTGAATGTGAGTATATCAACAATATATGAACCACGCTAATATTTTTTCTCTATTTTCTAGATTCAAGACCTAATTAAAAAATCTAAGGGACTATATATTATTAAGCAGAGGCCATACCTTAACGGTTTAGCGAAAGAAGGTGATACAATTATTGATACTATGTTTGACCAATGAGCACTAGTTTAATTGGTTTATGAGTAGTCATCTTATGGTTTTCCAAAGTGGAGGTCATGAGTTCGAATCTCACTATGCTCAAAATGAGACATAGGTTTTACCTTGGTGGCTCTTTAGGTGGTGGGTTTCTCAGTTGGTGTAATATGCTCTTTGTTTGTGGGTGTGGGTGGTACTCGCAAATGGGTTTACCCGGGTGACTAAGTTTATAGTTTTCATTGGCCGTTTAAAAAAAATTGATACGATGTTTGACTTTACGTGTTAAGATAATTTTCAGTTTATTTTGTTCTTGATATAACTTATTGAGTTATTTTGTAATTAAAACACAAAAAATTACCTTGACAATGCTTGTGTGTTTAAATTGGTTTACATATCTTTTTTTTCATTAGATAAGAAATAGAGCTTTGATTAGATGCTACGCAATGGACATTGTCAATCAAAAGATATTTTATTCACATTTTTCATGTCAATGCCTTTCATCTCCTGTCGCCCAACAAATACCTTGAAAACTTTTCTCATGTCAATGGTTTTCATCTATAGTGGTTTACTTGTTTTTCATCTATAAATTAAAACCATAAACGCATTCATAACATATTCATTATAACCATTTTTGACTTAGTTTTTATGATAAAAATAAACTTTGTTAGACTTGTTCATTTGATCCAACTTTTGTTGTTTTTTTTCGGGTACATTCGAATCGCGATGTTTGATCAATGTTTTCAGAACCGGATCGGACGTCGAACCGGACGCCTTACTGGTTTGGTGGTCGGACCGGTCGGACCGGTTGGACCGGATTTAACTATATTTTAATTATATTTATATATGTAATTAAATATTTGTTGGAAATAACTAATAAGGGTGTGAAAGTGAGTCTCTTTAACACCCTTGTCCCACATTGGTGTGACAAATGAACCATTATGTGTTTATATGTGATAACAAGGTGAAAGATATTGAATGTCTTTATGATACCTTTTACACCATGACCTACCCGCGCGCAGGGGGGGTGCAAAAACGGGTTTCTGGCTGGAAAATTTGGGTCTCCCACGCACAACATGCGGACACGAATGCCGTTCGAAGTAAACCGGGTCCGCGTGAAGCCGGTTTTTTGCTTTTTTTGCTTTTAATTTATGGTTTAACACCTCGTTTTTACCCATTAAAACAAAAACAAAAACCAAAAAAAAAAAGAAAAAGAAATCCGGCCAGAACCGGTCCGGTTCGACCGGTTCGACCACCAACTCGGTACGAACCGGCCGGTTCAATGTCCCAAAAACGAATCACCCTTGACCGGACCGGACCAGGCACCGAATCCCGGCCGAACCGGTCGGACCGGCCGGTCCGATCCGGTCTTAACAACAATGTGTTTGATAGACATAAATGACGTGTTTGGTCCGTGAAATTATTTTGAAAAGAATAAAAAAAAGTAGATTTGAAATTTGAATTTGTCAAAACGATTTGAAATTTAAAAGAATTATAATCTACCAAGAAACTTAAATTTGTAATGCATTCATGTGAGACAATGATTATAAATGAATTAAAATCCATCATACTTGCAACCACCGTTCGTCGCCTCATGTGGCAAGGGACAATGAGGGCGGCGGCGGTAGTGGTGATGACAACAGCAGCGGTGACAGTGGGAGGCGGCGGCAACAACCTCACCCAGGGACGGTGACGATGGCAAAAACAATGGTGACTGGTGGCGATGACAACAACGATGATGGTGGAGTGGCTTTTAATAATAAATTAAAAAAATAAAATCATTGCAAGTATACTAATTATTTGTTCTTCTTGTTAAAACCTAAAAAACTAAAAGAAGTTAAACTCTAAAATTATGGGCATCTGAAATACGGATGCATTAAGCTTCAACTTATTTTTTTTATTCCAATTGAGCCGTCTTTGATTTTTAAACAACCACTCCTTCGGAACATGATCATATATTATATACATAATTATATACATAATTTCTAATAATAAATAAATTCATAGATTTGAAAGAAAAAAAAAATCAGAAAACTATAGTATGCATCAATCATATAAGAAAAGTAACATTTCTTCTATGATTTGCATTTTGTTAAAAAGAAAAATACTAGGAGGGGATGGGCGACCTACCAAATCGTAATGAAACTATCATTTTCAATTGGAACATCACTAACAAACTGTTTGTTGATCAACACCTAATTAATCACGACTTTTCCACATCATGGTCTCCTTTTAAATAGAATTCTATATGGCTTTTAGGCATTTTTATAGTTTATAAAAAAGTAATGAAATGATTTTGATGGAATCCCGACGATTTCGGAAGATTTATTTTATTTTAACCTTAAAAGTTAAATAAAAGAGTGCCTTTTCTAACATGGATGGAATATTAGTGTTTACGCAAATCATTTTGCGATTAGATGATTTAATCATAAGCAATTTTTATAATATTGTGTTAAACATGTGTCGTAAAAGGGAATATTGTTGTAACATCAATCGTAGATTTGATACAGGTGCCCCAACATTTGAAAGTTTGTTAACAATCTTATGAGTAGTTAACAATAAGTGAGAACAGAAGACGAAGTGTCAGGCACAAAAAATATTTTTCATGTGAACGAGTATGAGGCGGAACTATAGTGGGGCCGGTGACCCTCCGGGAGTCGACCGACCTGTTTAACTGTTTTGTAGTTTTGACCCTCGTTTTAACATGTAAAACAATGTTAAAAGTACAGAGAAAAAGGTTTGGAAAGTAACTTTTTTCAACCGACGAATGGGAAGCTTAGCTAGTTTCTAATATGGTGGATAATTTACAGAGAAGAGACGAAGAAAATGATAGGTTTGATAGACGGCTCAACTAAAAACTAATATATTATTATAGTTACATAAAGTGAGATTTTTCTCATTTCATTGCATTGAAATTTTCTATCAAATGGTAAACTATCAAAAAAAAGTTTATATTATAAGTTTATTTGGTTTTAACTTGTATAAAAATTTTATTTTTGTTTAACACTTCTATTCATTTATCACTGTGTTTATTATTGTATAGAACTAATGGCAATTTTCTAGTGACAAATACGTTTATTTTTTACTCAAGGGTGTTGCATTTAATGCTCACCAACTCATTTGAGACGTGAGATAGAATTAAGTTGGAATAAGATAAGATTACGTTAGAGACGTAATTTGGTGTTTATTGAGACGCGAGATAGATTTAATTTGGTGTTTATACATATTAATTTTATTCTAACTTTTATCATTAGAAAAAAAAAGAACACTAGTTCTCGTATTCATCTGATGGGCTAAAATATAATCCTTGTATATTGATAAATAGATATTTTTTGTTTGATCCTTTAGTCGGAAAATTCTGGTTCCGCCACTAAATTAATTGGATTTTGAAGAATACTTGAATAAGAAAAAAGTACAAAATTAACTTGAAAACACTTTTCAATCGGTCTCATGCTTATCAAGCACTTGAAGTCGATTCCAAGATAATGCATAGGAGATCATTTGATATAGTACATTACATTGAAGGATAATATCATCAAGTTGTGTCCATGTTAATGTTTGGTGTGGATAAGAAGGAACGGGCCATGTTAGGTATGGCTGATTTCAATCAAACTGTATTGTGTCTTGTGGGTGACAACCTAGTCACATGATCTAGTATCGACGAATTAGAAGAGTGTCAACGGCTAGCTGTATCTAGAAACAACAATCAGTGGATATTGGAACCGTCTTTTAAGTGTTAACTCACTCGATCGTTAGAAACAACACAATCTATTTCAAGCCATTTATTTTGTAATTTATTGTGGCAATTACATATATTCCCTTATAAAACTTATTAATTGCATATTTACTCAATTAATAACTAAGATTATATATCTATCCCCTCTATAAATCTTTTTAAAGAAAAATATACAATTATCTTTAATTTATTTATCATAACAAAAGCTCTACGTGACAACCATACTATTTTATTTGAGCTTGACACCGGTAATGATAAATCATATAGTTTATAGCATGGGAAGTTAAAAATGATATGCAAATTTACATACTTTTAGATGAAATTTATTTTTCTAACTTATATTGAGAGTAGTATTAACAAATGGAAATTATAATATGTGGTATATTAAAAAGGATGTTACCTTCTTTATACAACATGTTTTTTAAAATTTGATTTGTTGCAGTGTATATTAACTATCAACATCTAAACTATTTTCTTTTATTTATAATTTTACAAGCGAATGCAATATATTTTCTTTTTCATATTTTACTATAGATTGGTTTTTCATTTTTTAATAAATACAACATTAAAAACGTTTGTAAATTCTTTAGATTTAATAAATCTACTCTAAAGTAAAGAATACCCTTAATTGGGTGTTATAAAGGGAGGATTAAATTTAGAAGACCTTATTATATGTTTTATAGTGTCATTCTCAACATTATTTTCTCTTTAAAATTAGTTTAATATGTTTTATAGTGTTATAAAGTGATTTATTTACATACCAGGCTAATACCTTTGTAGTACACGGTTGCTGAAAACAAAATTTATTTATAATCAATATTATCTTAGAATATATAGATGGGAATGTATATATATACTAACATAATCACGTATAAATAAAATCTAGTTATAATCTCCTAAACCACTATTATTTTAATTATATTAGAATGATAGAGATTTTTAGATTGCTTATTTTTACAAAAGAATAAGAAAAAAATTGAATCAATTGAAGGGAGAAATGTAAAGAGGAGAAGAAGAAATTCATATTAGGAAATAAAAAGGTGATTTAATAGGTATTGAAGATCATTTTAGTTAAAAAAATGTAACAGATCTGTTTGACAACTAAAATGTGTATACGAATATGGCCGGAAAAACCAAGCTGAGAATGAATGAAAACACGCCATGTGTCCCTCAAAAACTATGTTTATTAGAATACACAAGCATTGAAACCACATGTGTACGTTGTGACGTGTTAAATTATAAAATTTAGAACGAAATGTAAAACGAAATTTGTTCAAAACAAAAAGTATAGGGGACTAAATTAAAGGTGAAAAATTATAGGGGTTAAATTGTAAAAGATGTAAAAGTATTAGGGTTAAAAGTTAAAAAACAAATAATAAAAACATAAAAATTGTTACAACCCACTAAACTTATAGTACAAACCATAAAGGGTAAAAAGATTGATAATTAGTAATATATATAATAGATTATTATAAATCCTCATCAAATTTTACGAAAACATCTGGTATGAATTATTTTTTAAGATACATATTGTAAGATGGTTTTTAATGCTTTCATCATTGTTATGTTTATTATGTTGAAATTGCATGTTTAAGTTATTTATTATATTTAAGTTTTTCAAATTTACTTTTTATAGAAAACATAGTTACAGTTATAAATATATACACAAAACAAAATAAATTTAAGTTCTCGTAATAGTTTTTTAACGAAATGCTATATTTTAAAGTTTGAAATTTGTTAAATTAGGGAAAAAATTAATCAAAAAGTTTGATATTTTGTTAAATTAGAAAAATATTTAATCAAATATTATACATTATTGACATTATCATTATTCTAAACTTCTAAGCTATTAGAGTTCAGGCGGAAAAATAAATATGAATAGGCACCAGAGAGTGTCACGTGTTTTCAGAACTTTCTTTTATTATATAATATAGATATAGATTAATTGTTTTTATGTCTTTCAAATTTTGGAGCCTCAAGTTATCCCATTATTTGGATACATATGAGAGCCGTCCATGCCACATTACCAATCTGTCTCATTGTGGTGTTCAAAGTCCATGAGTATTGTATGATCGAATACTAAGGGAATGATAGAGATCTTATCTGAAAACTCTTTCATTTATTTTGAGTAGTTGTATAACACGACGGTCAAGTATATTTTTTTACCTCAATTTAAAAAGAAAACTTTTATGTATAACCAGATATTCATTTACGAATTCAATACGATTGATATATGAATTTAATTTCTTAATTGTTTGGTTAAGAGAGTTCGTTGAATTTGAAACATCACTTTAAAAAGAGCTTTTGAACAAAGGCACCCAAAAATCCAAAATGATATAATTTTGTGGGGTTAAATCAACGTGAATGAAAGAAGTATAGAATAAATATACTTTTGCATGGTCAGTTGCCATTTACACAAAGGGCGTAAGTCCTAAGATTCAATAAAGTATTACTTTTATATCATAAACATGACTCATATGATTGTCAAGTTCAGATATATCTAATTATTATTGTTTTCTTTGAATGTAATCTTGAGTTTCTGGAATGACTGTTAATTTGACACCAATATTCAATGGATTTGTTATACAGTATATTATTATAATGATTAGATTAGGGGTGGAGGCAACTGCTACAGCACAAAAGTCATGAACCGAAAGGGGAATTAGCTTAATATGGATCCCAAACGAAATAAGAATCGTCAAATCCCTAGAGAATTTTTTATGCAACATCTTCTAGACAACATTAATTTAATTTTCACACCAAAGTACAAAGAGAGGTAGTTCATGACTTTGTGGTCTGGTAACATTGATGATTGCTTATTACAGGTGTAATATAAGTTCAACACTTTACAAAATGTAAGATAAAATAAAATTAAGATAGAACATCGTTTGTTACTTATTATAAAGAAACAAACAGACTGACGATATCCATATTTCCGTACGTAAGTCGGAAATAACATAACTTTTTATTAGAAAATATGTTAAAAGGTAATGTATTTTATATCTTTTCCCAATGGATCTTAATTATTATCAAAATTATAATTATATTTTTGACAACTAAACATATCTAATTAAAATAATATTTAGATTTTTGGTGTTTGTGTAACCCTTTTAATCAAACAAATCAAACTTGGATTAACTTTTTTAGCTCATCAAACAATTTAAAATTAGAACAATATTTTTATATAAGTTCAAATCATGACAACCTGTTGGTTCGTTTATACCCTATTTACAACGCGCCAATCCATTAATAACTTATATAATTAAGCTAGCGTTTGTTATGCATGAATGAAGGGTGGAATGAAATGAACTATTAAATATGAATGAACAAAAGACATGTTTGGTTGTTGAAGGTAATTGAATGAATTATTATATAGTTGATTTCATTCCCTTAAATTTATTCCATCCACCCCTCTTTTTTTTCATTCCATCCATTCTTCTATCATTAGTCACCACACTACTCACTCACCCACAACCACCGCCGCCGGTCACCACTGCCCCGGGAACACCACCGCCAGAGCCCACCGCCCCCGGAAATCACGAAGGCCACTGCCGCCACCGGGAACCACCACCGGCCACTTCCGTACCCGGAAACCATGGCCACCGGAAACTACCGCCGGCCACCGCCGCCGCCAGAAACAACCCTCAGGCAATCGCCGTCACCGCCGAAAACCACCGTCGGCCACAACCGCCTCTGGAAACCACCGGCGGCCACCACCGCCGTCGGAAACCACCCTCGGGCCACCACCGACGCCGGAAACCACCACCCGCCACCACCATCGCTCGCCATCACCATCATAACCATTTTTACATTTTATTGATTCGTTTTTTCATACCTAACAAACAACACAAAGTAATTATTAATTTATTCTTAAAAGGTAACCAATCAGGACAATGGAATGTAATGATTCATTTCTGTCATACATTTTATTCTCTCATTCATTCCATTCTTTCGTTTTTTCCATTACCCCATACCAAACAGACCTTAAGGGGGCGTTTGGTTGGAAGGAATGAAATTGAAAAACTAGTATAATTTTCAAGTAAAATTATGTTTGAGTGGGTAATGATATGTAAAATCTAAGGGAATGTTTCACCTCAAATTCTCTTGGTTGTGGGATTTCAAAATCTTTTCACCTAGAGAGGGAATTTGAAATCCCACAACCAAGGGAAGTTGAGGTGAAACATTCCCTTGGGTTTTACATTTTATTACACACTCAAACATAATTTTACTTGAAAATTATACTAGTTTTTCAATTTCATTTCATTCCATTTCTTCCAACCAAACGCCCTCTAAGTTTTCATATTGGTGTGATAAATATACATTTATTAATCTAACACGTCATGTCACTAATCTGACACAGTTACACCCTTATTAAGGCTATAATATGTTGTTTGCGGTTTGAAAATATAAAATTGTATAATTATTATTTTTAAAAATGACTTATAAATTAATTTACTATCTTGTATTTGTATGCACATTACCATTCTATCTGTTTCTTATTGTTTTTTGATATAATAATAAAACGCATTAAAAACAACATTAAAATAGAAAATACCTACACTTTTCTTTTTCTTTTTTATATCAACAATCACTACATAAACTTTTATCTCGGCATCGATTACTTTTTACTAGTATATATTTATAATTAAAAAAAAGGTTATCCATAAATTTATCACCGTCTTCTAGAGAAGCATCTCAATTTGACTTTTAAAGGTCAAATTAATTTATTTTATTTCCAACAATCTTCGTTCACCATAGTATTCATTTAATTGGTATTTTTCAAGGATGAAGCAGTTATAAGCCCAATATATTTTTTCATCAGATCCAACCTACTTAAGATAAATCTTGGGTAAAGTAAATTCTTCACGGCATGTACAAACATATATAGCTTGAACTTGGTAAACATTGCAGAAAAAGGAAAAAAATAATAATAATATACCAGCCCACCATGTGGAATTAAACGGTTCAACAATAAGTATAAAATCAAAATTGTATTCTAAGAGGGTGTTTGGGATTACATGTATTTAAAATTGAAGTGATTGTGGTTGATGTAAGTTTAATGTAAACACAAAATCTGTTAAATTGTAGTATGACAAAGATTGGCTATGACACGTATGCTTTGATACATTTCTTACGGTTCAAAACCTCAAATATAGAGTAAAAGTTTTCACAGTATGGTTCAATCGGATGTAACAAACGTTCTGAGTTGAATTGAAAAACTAAGTATCGTTCTAGAAAGATATAAATATAACTGGACAAGGTGGTTGTGTTGATAGTCGAACTGTCGATAGTCGAACGAGTGCCTAAATCATTTTTCTTTTTATCTATTTAGAATGGGTTAGTACCATAAAAAATCATCATAATTGATTAATTTTATTTATTTTAAAATAATCAAATAGCATAATTTTGTGAATTGAAGTCCCTTAACGTGTTAAGAAAACAAATTTTGCTATACTAAAAGTCCATACATCACTGGCCCTTGTGAATGAAATATTTTAACGAACCAATTGATTGAGGCAGTGACCCCTTGACAGTTTCGTGGCTTGAACAATTTTTTATTTTTTCAAGATTTAGTTTACATTAGAATTTCTAATTTGATAAATTGGCCCATTTAAATAGTTCATGTAATTTATATGACCAGTTCCAAATTTTAAAATGAAATATTAAACTGTCAGCCATCAAACCACCAAACCAACCAGAACGACTGATTTGATTCGGTATCAACATGTCAATCGGTTTTATGGCTCTAAAAACATCGGCTCATTAACATTCAATTCAACTAAAACATGATAAAAATATTTTCAATAGCTAACTGGTTCAAAAAGGCTCAATATCGATGGGAGTTTCTCATAGTTGGTGAGAAAAAAGTCCTTATACACAACATATCTTTTGCACTTTACAAAAAGACAAATATCATGACATAATAATCTACAGCCTTGTAGTCATAATATTCACACCGATCCATTGGTTAAACAATAATATGTTGTATTCAACTTTGTAAGAAAGCAAACATGTTTAACTTCTAATTTTTTTAATTATAGACCCTAATTAGAAAGAAAGTAGACTTCTCAAGCAAGCAATGAGGAAAAATTGATCAAATTGTGATAGGTCAGTGGGTGCACCAACTCAGGTTGAACATTTTTGCCTTTGTGATCTGACCATCACCCCAAAATCTAAACCTACTTTGCCAACTTCAAACAACTCTATCTCACTATCTTCTTCTCTATATAAGAAACACTTCTCTCACCCAATTCCACAAGTCATCTACACATACACACCATCATTACAGCAAAAAAGCGACAACACAATGGGGTGTGGCAACGGTTTATGTGCATTGTCGTTTTTGAGCGTGTTACTCTTGTTTTCGAGTGTTGTTTCTACGGCAAATGCAAAAACTCGATACCATGATTTTGTTGTATGTTTTTTTTTATGTTTAAGTTTCCTATATATGTTACTTTAATTGAGTGATCCTGTAATAATTCATGGTTTATAAATATGTATACTAACTATTTGGCATGTGATTAGATTCAAGATACAAAGGTGACAAAGCTCTGCAAAACTCAAACAGTTATGACAGTTAATGGGCAACTGCCTGGCCCAACTTTGGAAGTTAATAATGGCGATAGTCTAGTGATAAATGTCGTCAATAGAGCTAAAGAGAATGTTACCATTCACTGGTATAATTAACGAAACACATGATCTTGTATGCATCAGAGGTGGCAAGTCAAGCATACCCGTAATGACAATATTATTACAGTAATAATATAAATCTTTAAATAAAAAAGCAAATGGTTGTGTTGTCACCCTTCTAAATTATGGTTTTTTGAATTAAACTGTTTGATGTAAAATAAAACTAAACCCAAATCAACTGAGTTGTAAGTAAACGAGTCGAGTCAAAATTGTCACCTCTAATATGAATAATTGTTTCATGGCTGTTTATATTAATATGTTTTTTTAAAACTTCTTTAGGCATGGTGTAAGGCAAATTACAACAGCATGGGCTGATGGACCTGAGTTCATTACTCAATGCCCAATTAGACCAGGAGGAAGCTATACCTACAGGTTCAGGATTTCAGGACAAGAAGGAACACTATGGTGGCATGCACATAGCTCATGGGTCAGAGCCACTGTTTATGGCGCTCTCGTCATTCGTCCTAAACAAGGAGATTCATATCCCTTTCCTACACCAAAACGGGATTCAGTCGTTATACTTGGTATGCCACTTAAGACAAGATCTATAATTTTGCATTATTGAGAAACATTAATAAGATGATGATTGTGATCAGGGGAATGGTGGAATGCTAACCCGCTCGCTGTGATAAGGGAAGCCATGAGAACCGGAGGAGCTCCTAATATTTCTGATGCATATACCATCAATGGTCAACCTGGTGATCTCTATAACTGCAGCAGCAAAGGTTTGCTTGTTACTATCAATTTAGCATATAAACTGTCAAAAAACTCACAGGTATAATCTTATAAGTTATTAAACGATCGGTTGTTTTCATAATGTAGAGACTGTTATAGTTCCAGTGGACTCAGGCGAAACAAATCTCATTCGGGTGATCAATGCAGCTTTAAATCAACAGCTTTTCTTCACTATTGCTAACCACAAACTCACAGTCGTTGGTGCTGATGCATCCTATGTCAAACCCTTCACCACCAATGTCCTCATGCTTGGACCGGGTCAAACAACTGATGTACTTATTAAAGCTGACCAGCCACCAGCGCGATACTATATTGCTGCTCGTGCTTATGCCAGCGCACAAGGAGCACCATTTGACAACACCACCACAACCGCCATTTTGGAGTACAAATCCGCCCCGTGTCCAGCAAAGGGTATCTCTTTAAAGCCCGTTATGCCTTCTCTCCCGGCATTTAACGACACTGCCACTGCCACCGCCTTCACCACCAGCTTCAGAAGCCCGCGAAAAGTTGAGGTTCCAACTGACATTGATGAGAATCTTTTCATCACCGCCGGCCTTGGATTAAATGCGTGCCCGTCAGGAGCTCCCGCCAGTACATGTCAGGCTCCAAACAGGACCCGATTCACTGCCAGCATGAACAACGTGTCTTTTGTGCTCCCATCAAACTTCTCTGTGCTCCAAGCACACCACCATGGTGTTCCTGGAGTTTTCACAACTGATTTTCCAGCAAAGCCTCCAGTGGCATTTGATTACACTGGTAATGTAAGCCGATCTTTGTGGCAACCGATGCGTGGCACTAAGGTTTATAAGTTAAAATATGGATCAAAGGTGCAGATTGTGTTGCAAGGTACAAGTATCTTCACAGCAGAGAATCACCCGATCCATCTTCATGGATATGATTTCTACATACTTGCAGAAGGATTTGGAAACTTTAATCCTGCAACTGACACCTCTAAATTTAACCTCGTGGATCCGCCACTGAGAAATACTGCTAGCTTACCTGTTAATGGGTGGGCAGTCATTAGGTTTGTTGCTGATAATCCAGGTAAAATGATGATAAGTACAAATATACATATAAATAAGTTGAACAAAACTCAAATTTACCAGAAATAAATCACTTACTTTTGCACTTTGTTTTCCTCAGGAGCCTGGATTATGCACTGTCACTTGGATGTTCACATCGGGTGGGGTCTGGCGACGGTGTTTTTAGTAGACAATGGAATTGGAGAAATGGAGACATTACAGCAACCACCAGCAGACTTACCAGTCTGTTAATTCATACAAAAGTTTAATGTTGTTCAACTCACATTGAGGATTTGGGGACTCTTAAATTGTATTCTTTTTTTGTATTTGTGTTTGTTTTTGTTTTCCTTCTATTGTAGCATTTGTTATAGCCAGCTTCACCAACGGAAGACGGTGAAAAGCTTGAAAGATGAAACTTATTGTACTCTAGATCAACCAACAAACAAATTTTCATGATGATCTTGATTATAAAATTATTATTGTTTTGGTATTATAATCAGTTTTAATTGTTCTATTTGTTGTCCTCTCAAGCTCAGTGATCTTATTAATGTTGTATTTGAATTCTAAACAGTCCAACTTTCTACAGTTTATTTTCAAACCAACACCATTTCTGCTTCACTAATGAGTTTTTCATGTTGCACTAAGAACTAAATAAATGGTGGCATAAAAATTCAAACACCACCAGAAGGAAAATGTAAATTTTATCTGCAAGAATCTAATGAAGAAATGACTGAAAGGATCGGTCAACACTCAACACAATAGAGATAATGTTAATCACGGTGTGATGATGATTCCTTTTTTAGCTATTAACCAATTAAGATTAGGGAAAATTATCAAAATAAACATTGTGACTCTCTTTTTTACCAAAATAAACATCGTCTTTAAACCCACAAAAAGTGTGGGTTAAATCTTAGCCGTCTGCCAAAAAAAAATTAGACTTAACCTTTACCGTTTGCAAAAGAATGGGCTAAATCTTAGCCATTGGGCAAAAGTGTAGCCGTCTTTTACACATGTCTTGATTTGATTGATGTTTTCGTGGACCCCTAGTACTTTTCAAGGTTTCTGTGTAGCCTAAGCTTTAGCCTCCTTAGCTAACGGAGCTTACTTTACGTTTTCTGATTGGTTGGTTTTAAATAAAAGTGGACTAAAAGTCAATGTTTATTTTGAAAATATCAAAAAGTCAATGTTTATTTTTGTAATAACCAAGTTAAAATGCTTATTTTGGTGATTTTTCTTTAAGATTATCAAGGCTGACAATTCCTTACCTTAGGACACGGTTAAACCTGTTTAATAAAAAGTACACTATGTAAACTTTTACATTTTTGAAAATAATTAAAATTAGGAGGCTAGACTACAACATTTCTCCTTTTTGGTCCATAAAACATATAAAAAGAAATTACAGACATGAGATGAAGTAGTTAAACAAGTCGTTTTAATGTTTGATAATTGTGTTAATCGCTTCATCTCTAACATGTTGAACATGATAAAACCTGTTTTGCCAGCCCTAAAATTTGATTTTGGGGATTAAACAAAACCTAATTAAGATGTATGGATCACCACCATCAAGATTCAAGAGGCAAGCTAAAAGTTGTTAAGAATTTAGATAACCTTATGTTATGAAAGAACAGAAAAAAAAGTAAATGATCAATAGAAAGATGAATCTTGATTGTTAGACAAAGAGTATTCAAAAGAAGGTCACTGACCATATATCAGAAAATTAGCCTGGTTGATGATCAATGAGAATCAATGAGCTAGCTTCTTCACTGTTGGCTCTTCCCCTATAAGATAATAAGTTGTTATTTAACAAACAAGAAAGAAATGATAAAATAGGTGAAGTTTAGGTTAATATGCAATTCAACGGAAAGAACAGCTTAAGTACAACTAAACATTAAGAAATCTAACAACAAATGCAGTACTACTGTAGTACAGCTGAAGTACACACCAAATGAGAAGTACATACATGAAGGAAGAAAGGTAACTTTAATTGGGTCAACACAATATGCAATTCAATGTCGTAGCTGAAAACTTGAAATAAATTACATATATGGCACAACTGGCTTCTAAGTTCTATGATGATGTTGTATTGTTGTGTTTATCCAACAACTCTCTATACCCGTTTGGTCTTGGAATATTAAAACCCACATGGCTTTTGAAACCTTAAAACAATTATGATCAACTTGTCAAAAACCACTCATACCACTATGTGGTGTATGCCTTGAAGAAACGAAAAGGTTATCTACTGGATAAGCACTTTATAATACAAATTGATCATTTCAATTTGAAGTATTTGTTTTACCAAAGGCTAAGCACTCTTATGCAAACTAACTGGCTGCTAAAACTTTTACGTGGTCTACCAATTTCGGTAAATTTTCATTCATATAAAAACCTTGCTGGAAAACTATATATAGCCAATATAGGATCTTTGTTTAACCATAAGAACCTCTTACTGGAAAACTCACGGGACCCATCAATACCCCACTAACCATTGGATATGGTAAATCGTAGTTTGCGCTTGGCAGATGGCCTTCAAGAGGTTATGATAGGAAACTACTGGAAGCAAGATTCAAACATGAGACCATGCTAGAGAGGAATCAGGTGCTTACCTTGCACCAACCCTTGAAGGTTTGTAGGATTTTCTCAAACTGAATTCTGGAAGGTGATACCAGGAATCAGATTGTACAGTTATGGAGATAGATTGAACTCTAACCTAATACACGCACTCTACATAAAAAAATTTAGGGTATATGTTCATCTCATAGATTATTCTGGTATCATTACCAAACTAGTTCATTGCCAAATTTAACAATTTAATAAGCATCAAAGCTCCAGCATAATTAGCTGTAAGTATGCGATTGATTGATAAACAGATACAGTCCACAAGATCAAACATGTATGGATTGCATTTTTCAGTTATGGTTTAAATACAACAAAAATAGACTCCTTAAGAGTTACAAACTTACAATCATATAAGAACGACCTCCGACAGATCCTTAGTTGATTCCCTGTGATATATTCAAAATCATAATATTTCTGTTTTATACAGTTTGAGCAGCTGTAGAGTTTTAACATTTCCGACCAGTTACAGTGGGTATTTCTTTTCCAACTAAAGTTCTGAAGAAACTAGACATATGGGGCTTTCCAACAATATACAATACGTCCCAAATCGACATTCGCTTAATTTACTATGAATTTTTAAAAACAAGAAAAAATCTGAGATTAAGCTGAAATTTCAGCACTAGGGTCACACGACCCATTACCAATTTGTTCCCCCATTCCATAAGTTTGAACTACCAAATCATCGTCAAATATTATGTCATTGTTAGGTCAAACCATACTCAATTTTTTTTCTAAAAACTTCCTTTTTGATACATATTACAGTCCCTTTAACCATAACAACATCAAATAGAATTAATCGAACCGTTAACATCTTTTCAAACCTTGAAATAGACTTTGATTCACAAAAGTTACTGATTTAAGATCTATTATGACTAGAAATGTTCTTATTATGCCACATTTCAAGACCTTAATGCATTCAACTCTTCAATTAGGCTTTAAACATCCTCTTATTCAATTTAGCATGCTTTTCGCATTTTCATTACATAACTCCATCCAACTCAATTGGTTAGATCATGCTATCATCAAAATTCTTTTTTTCACCAAGTTATATCAATTTTACTTCTTCTTTAAGGCATTTCTACAAACACTTGGTGTGCATCTAATTTGCCTAACGTGATTATCACCGTTCAAAGTTAGCATTATGACATCAAAATTTATTAATAAACATGCAAATCAAATAATAGTTCATCAATAGTGACACCTCATTAAACAATAAACGTTCAACTAAAATCAAGTAGACATTTTCTTACCAATATAATCAAAATTTTAGTTTTGTTTAGCATATATCCTTTTCAAAATCAACATATGACTTTAACCATCCAGGAAATTCATACTACTTCATCAAAGTAAGTTAGAATCCAATATCAGCATCAAGGATATAAGGTTTAACTCAACATAAGCATGAAATCACATGTTGTTATCAGAAAAACTGACATCCATGATGCCACATTCATCAAAATCGCAACATAGGGTTCCAAAACACATACCTTTTCATCTTTTTAACTCAAAATCGACATGCATACGCGTAGTTCATCAAGAACAACTGGATTTAGCAGTTTAAGAGTAGCAGTTTATCAACAATTTTCCCTTGTTCTTTCATCGACACACCCACATAAATGCAGGTCTCTCATTAGGGCCCCTCAAGTATGTTAATTAGTTTTTTTTCTTTTTCTTTTTACCCAAAACTAAACTTTAAACCACACAATTTAAATCCAACTTATCTATTGGTCCAAACATTCTCAAGTTAATTTATAGTATTTATTAAATATTTTTCCACCGTAAATAAACTTGCTTTGATGTCAAAACATATATTCTAGATACTCATAGCATTGGGCTGTTACACTTCATGTACGATATGTAGTATACTTTTTATCTGTAAGCAGATATCGTCTTTTTATTATACGATTGAGAATCACGTTGATTATTCCAGTTTCGTATGTATTTGACTAAATTTCAAACATATTCATGAATCAAAAGAGCGTCATGTGACGTCCAAAATACATCACGTGTGCTACCTTTTACTTGGTCATTATTGCAACAAATGCTTTATTGATTTTAGATCATGCAACCATTAAACGAACTCCCACTAGAATTTATCATGCACAAAGTGAATTTAAGTTGTCTAATCGTCTTGTATTCTTCATACAACATAAAGGCTTGCCTAGGTGAAGTATGTGTGTGGACTTCCTTTCGGATATCTTTGTATTTTTAGTGTTTCCGGTGATGCGGTCGTAAACACATTTAATAATGTCTTTTTTAGAATGGGAAATGAACTGTGCATGTTTTAAAGGATGATTTTAAAGATTTCATGAATTGTGAAATTTCTAGACATTATAGGTCTTGATATTTAAAGTTTGATTGTTGTGAAAATCTTTATACTCTAAAAAAAATAACTAAAAATAACATGTGTCAGCATCATATTTCTTTTAATCGAAATTTTTGTGTTTCTCTCTCTTATTAATTAATTACTTTAATTACTAATACTAATATTTAAATCTTTTTAGATAAAAAATAATTTTAATAAATTAAAAAAAGACCTTTTTATTAATGTTACGCATGATCTAAGTCTAGTATATAATCATACGATAGTTAAAAAAACTAAGATTCATGTTTATCAATTTTCATATATGATAAGTGTAAAAAGGTTTTATATTTAAGTCGGTCATTTTATACGATCTAACAATTTCTAAAAATACATAACTTTCAAGTATAATACGAGATTCGTTTAAATTGTCAAAAAAACATCACTTTGGGACTTATTATCCTTGATAAGGTTTACCTCACTAGTGACCATCATAAACATAACAGAACATAAGTGACCCTGGTATTTTTTGGTACCTGGTCCCTCATCTCAATCAACATTATCCGCTTTTGTCCGTTAAAAGTTCATTTGACTTGTTTTTAGCCGATGCCTCATATTATGTTGTACGCCATGAGAGTCATCATAGTCTTAGTGAATAGGGACGAAACCCAAATACTAAATCTATACCAGTGACGGTCATGTGACACCAATAAACTTCGACTCTGATACGTGTTATATAGTATGATATGCACTTTTTAATATAATATTTACGGTTCTTACAATCGAATGGGAACACGGCTGTTAGAGAGTCAGAGAATATGAAATTGATTCTAAGCCATAGAATCCAGCATTTGAAAGTAGAGGGTGGAACAATGGCAACCACACGAATTTGAAAGAGTTAATTCTAGCTTCTTGTTTTGTATGACGTGAAAGCAAAAACAGAAACGTGACAAATAAAAACTAGAAAAAGAAACAAATTCTTGATATAGAGTTTTGTGAAGTTTTTTCTAATAATAATTTAATTATTGTTTAAAAAAGAAAATATGATAAACCATTTACAAATATAATATTTGTCGAAGAAACATTAAGGAATTTATTTCTATTAAAAAAGTTACTTTGAAATTAATGCCTATATGATTAAATGATTAATTATTTTCGAATAAGTTTTAGTATATCCTACATATATGACGTTTACCACGTAGACTTAAACTTGGTTGCCATGCACCGCCATGCACTATATGGATTTTTGTACCATCACCATCTCGTCTCTTATAGCTAGTTATATATCTATCCTCTCAATGTTTTTTGAATTTTTTTACATAAAAGATTCTTATCGGAAAACTCAAGATATATACTCGTTAATATCTAGCTAATCAACAATATCGGATAAACTACAACTTACGTTGGTTAAGTGACATTTAAAAGATTAATTAGTGACACTAAACCAATGAATCATGTTTTGAAACTGAGAACTCTTTTAAGTAGAAATTATGTGCTTACCAGCGCTTCACGCTTAAAGGTTTGTCAATGTTTTTTTTTTTAAAATAACATATGTTATTATTGTTCCTCTTTTAAGACTTTTAAGACCTATTTTTTAGTTTGGTTTTGTCGATAAAAGAAAGAAACTGATGACTACAAACTTGAAAATGAGCTGTTTTAGGTTTGTATATAGCTTACAAACATAATAAATATATGTATCGGTTTAACCGTTAAATGCACGGTATACATACTATATAGCTTTTGAAGACTTTAAGTTTGGACAATAAAGTGATGCATGAGTTATGAGATAGTTTGTAGATTGCTAATTTAATATCGTTGGTTATTATTTTTATATTGTTAATTGCTAAGCTTGCAAAAGTTGAATAAACATAAATATAAATATAAAAAATCGTCTAAAATAAGAAATAGAAAAACTCGAATACCACCAAGTCTCATACCGGTCTAAATGGAATGACTCAAGATTTAATCAAAATTAACAGCAGACAACTTTTAGCAGCACGTTATTATGTTGTTTAAGGTTTATCGGAAAACCAGACTTGAATAACAATTTTATTGATGGATTACACTTACAGGTACTAATAGCCAAGGATAATAATTCCAATGACTTTTATAGTATTACTGTATTAGAAACTTATTTATATATATATATATATATATATATATATATATATATATATATATAATATATATATATATATATTATGTAACTTTGTACTTGTTGACACAAAACTCAATAAATTCATGAGTATCCATGACCTAAGTCTTACGTATCATCATACAACTGTTGTTATTTGTGCCTATTTCAGCTATAAAGAGTCTTTGAGAACAACCAACTTCACGTGTAATTTAGTACAATAGCGCGCTCTTTTGTGTTGTTAAATAATATTAGAAATAAGCAGAATAATATTTATTCACTATTACATTATTACTCAAGCTGGCAACATGACAAAAAAGTTGGCATCTTAAATGTATATGAAATCCAACTAGTCATATTCTAAGTTATATTTTGGTAACTGTAATAATGTTCTCTAGCCATATGCGTTTCATTTAATATCTTCATATACAAATGTGTTAGCTCCTGACCATCCTTCAACATGTTCGGGTGTCAAAAATGATAAAGGGGTGCTTTTGGAATGCACGCGCGTCGCATTTGGAATGCACGCGTGTTGGTCAATTTTAATATGTGTTCTTAATTAGAGTATCATGTATAATCATCTACCAATGAAAGTGAATCTAATCAATAGGCGTTATTATTGAATCTACCAAGAAAGACAGTGAATAATACATATTTCCAAATCACCCTAACGAAAGATTGACATTGTTAGAAATTTAATCGTGTAAGGGGCTGTTTGATTACTGCTGACTGAGTAAGATCTGACTGAGTCAGAAGCTGACCCAGTAAGAAGTTCTGACTGGGTCTGTATCTGACTGAAACTTGGTTGTTTGATTTAATATCTGACTGACTCTGCTGAATGAGAAAAATAACCACCGTGTGTCTGTGTACACTTCTGTTAAATTTCTTTGCTAGTTGAGTGTGAAATGATAAATATACCTTTAATAATAATAATAATAATAATAATAATAATAATAATAATAATAATAATAATAATAATAATAATAATAATAATAATTATTATTATTATTATTATTAATATATATATATATATATATATATATATATATATATATATATATATATATATATATATATATATATTCACAAACCTATTCATGAACCTCATATATATAGATATTATTTCACAAGTCCCCTAAAACAGAATGTTATTAGCAACTGCAATTGTGTTTCTTCTTGAATCAATAATTAAATAAAGACATAACTTGCTGAAAAAAAATAACATCTTGCAATCTATTTCAAATAGCAAACTTGCTCAGCTGAGGAGTAGATGATGTCAAAATTGAATTCAATAATATACAGAGATATATGTAATGTAGCACATATGAACATGCGATCTCTCTCCACTCAGCTGATTCTCACTGATTCTTCCTTGCCTGCTACTGATTTTCTTCTTGCTACCAAATCTCAAACTCTCACCAGTACAAGCGTAAAAATCCTTGTATATTACTTTTGCAGCAAAAATCTTAAAGAACATAAAAGTTTTGTGCAAACAACCGTAGTGACTCCATGACATCAGGGTTGGGATCCTTGGCTATAGCAATTGCTTGAGCTTGCAACTCCATTGAATCTCTAACAAGTTGACCCCCACATCATCAGACATAACACCCAGCCTATTTAGAAGCTTTGACCGAAGCTACAAACTTGTCTACACATAAAAAACTTCATCAGACATAACACCCATCCTTTTTACATGATTTAAGGTCTTAAAAGGTGTGAAAGATTGTTAACGCTGTGACCTTACCAAGAAAAGGATGCCCCACTCCAAAAGAACTTTAACATCTATAAGATTTCTAATCAGCCAAGGGGAAGGCGGCAGGGGGAAGGCGGTCGGGGGGGGGGGGGGGGAGCGGGCGAGCAAGCGAGCGGCCGAGCGGTCGGGGGTTGCAGCGTCGGCGGTCGCGGTCAGACGAGCGGCCGAGCGGGTTGCAGCGTCGGCGGCGTGGGTTGATGCGTCGGAGGCGGAGGGCGGCGGCCGGCCGGGGGGGGGGGGGGGGGAAGGTGGAGGTCGACCAAAGGAGAAAGGTTTTTGAGGTGTTTAGGGATTTTGTGGTCAGACAAGTATTTTGGGGGAGAAGAAATTTTGGGTCAGACATGAAAAAATCAAGGTCTGGGTCAGCATCACTTACCGGGTCAGACCACCCAGTCAGACCAATCAAACACCCTGACTGGCTGACCGGGTCAGCCAGTCAGTGGTCAGCTCGTGGGTCAGACCAATCAAACACCCCCTAAGCTAGTGATGCTTTCGACTACTATACTTTCGTCATCTAGCAAGTAACATCATATTGCTTCATATCCCATAAATGGTCTTAATTAAAAGTGTTGGTCTTGCACTAGAAATTTAAAACAGGTTAAAAGAGATTAAAACTATACTTATTATGTTGTTTTTTAATTTAAAATGGATTATATAATAAATATTCATTTAATTGAAAAGTTAGTATCGTTAGAGAATTCACAGTAGGTTCGCCATATTATTGTAAGTGTATTTCCTATATTATAGAGAATAATCGTAAGTGTTTGTGAGCGGAGCAGAGATAAAACATTATTGTTAATCTGTATATTTGATATATATATATATATATATATATATTTATATAAAATATTATATAATTGAAAATATGAGAGAAAAAAATAATTTTTGATATAATTATAATGATGAAAATAAGAAACATAAAATACTCTTATAGTTTAGCTTCTAGTACTTTGATATGTATTCAAGACAAATAATTGTATAATTAAAAACAATATTTACCGTTGATAATAATTTATAACGTCTTTTCACAAAATAAAAGTTAACAATAAATGCTTAAAATAGCAAGGTCATTAAAACCGAGATCTTACTTAATTTGAATCGTTTTAGTGATAAGTTAATAGTTGACAAGAAATGTTTTATATATCTTTATAAAGGCGAGCCAATGGGGAATCGGGGATGATACAATTGTTGTGACTTGGGTTACTAGCCACTACCAGTGATGTATGATAAGAGTTTTTGACATTTTAAAAAGGTTTCTAGCTTAAATCCAAACATAAAATAGATTAAAAATTAATCTAATTTAAAAGTAAAAGTAGACTTATATGAGTTATATGGTTCTTTAGACCAATAGTAACGTGGCGTTAAAAAATATTATAACATTTTAAAACACCCTTACATCAATTTGTGGATATTATAAGGACGTTATAGGTGAGGGTGTTTCTATCATAGAGGTCATACCATTTCATAAGTCTCATAATTACGTAATGATTGAAGGCACATTAACGGTTACATGTCTTTTAAAAAAATTGATGCCGAGTTAACACTGATATAACATAAAATACCCCTTAAAAACATTAACAATCACATATCAACTTAAGAAAATATAATACAACTATTATGTACGGTACGATGTCGAAACGTGACTGGCTTGTGCATGTGATCGAGATGATCAGCCAAACGAAGCTTCCTACTCATTGCCATACTTATTAAGTTATTACCTCCTTTTTACCCAAGTGGATTTTAAAAATATAAACATATATTATTTTATTTTATATTGTAAAACTACACACTATTTCCTATTTGTATATCGGAAAAAGTTTTGTAAGTTTACCTTTTCAAATCACTAAAATATATTTAAATTAAACGATACTGAAATTTTAATTTTAGTAGAAAAACTTTAAATTAAGTTATTTGTATATTGAAATGGTCGAGGCACAATGAGTCAAGAAAGAACATTATTAATATTATTAATCTTTCTTCAACCGCATTGTCTATTTGCATATATAAAAATGATATTTTTTTAATATAATTATATTAGTTTTGATCACCATTTGGCAAAGAGAAGGCCTGTTATTATAATTTAATTCCAAGTGTTTTATATCTTGTATTTTGTAATTCGTGTTCATGTTTGACACGCATTCATACAAGTAGTTGTTTATTTTTTATTTTCATTTAAGAATGTAAATATTTTGGATCCATAAATCCAGCCAAATTATATGATGTAAAAACAAGCATCGTGACAACTAGTTGTTTTGTTGCATATATATACACAACTTTCTCGCAAACTGCAATAAAACTTGTGCGTGCACAGACAGATCTAGTAGTAAAGAGCTAAAACCTTTTAATTAGATCTAGTAGTAAAGGTTAGAAAATTAATAGAAGTTTCTAGGAGGTTTTTAAAACAAATTTGATTTTTGGGTAGTTCGTTGGTAAAGACGATGAACTCATCAAGTTCTCCATTAGGATCCCAAATTAAAGTGATCAACATAAAAATGAATTTGTTTTAAAACAATAATAGGCGGTCGCTGCCACTTTTGGTGGCTTTAGTGTTACCCATGGCGGCAACCACCTTTCCTTGATCCTTTCCGTCTTTCTTGTGGTCATCGTTCCATCATTCATGAGGAAACCTGTTGAACTTAAAGCATTGAGCATTGGTATGTTTCAACATACCACATGTGGCTACAGTTCATTTGAGAACTTCTCTTTTTATGGGATTAGTCGATACAGGGCATTGAGATAACTAAGAAAGATTTTGTTCGGCCATAATGTGGTTGTATGTTACGATGTCAACAACACATTTGATGAGATTTGAACCCTTATTCAATTTTGCACCAACCCTTGCATCACTATCCATAAGTCTTCAAGAGGTATATCATTTGTTCAATTCCATTAGCTTTTAGATGTAGATCAAAGATATGCAATTTATCTTTCCCATTATTGTATGTGACCACCAGGGCATCCCATAGTATTTTGGTGTAAGAAACTTTGTTAGGTTGCAAGCAAGACGCAAGTGATGGTTTGATATTTTGTATGAGCCATGAGATACTACTAGGTCATATTGTTGGCATTGTTTGTATTTATCAGTTGGGTCTTATAGTGTTAGTTTTTCTAATAAATGGCTTAAAAGGGCTTTAACTTTTCCTCCAATGTGCAATAGCTACTCAAATCATTCGAGCCCAAACAACATAATTCTGGTTGTTTTAGTTTGAGGCTAATTTTCAAACTATTAGAAAGGTTTTGATTTTGGAAGATTGAGGATATACTTTAGAAGGTTTCTAATCTGGGTTGCAAGATCATAATAACTGGACATACTACATATTACTGTTTGTAGACATGGCAAATGAATTACAATTAGGGTAGATGACAAGCAAAAGCACATGAATTGATCCTAAGATCATTCAGTGCTCTGATAAGTATTCAGAGAGTTTTGGGTGTATTGTTTTCTTGATTAATTTACAAATGAACTAAATACATAATTAAATAGATGGTTAAAATATTTTAAACAATGAAATGACCAAAGAGAATGCCTACAATCAGCTATAATCAAAGAGCTGTGAGCATGTGATAGTCCTTAATTTGGAAATGGGATGTGATGTTAAGATTGAATATTGTATTTGCTCTAAGAGATATTATTTTCCTTTTAACACGTGATGTACTAACCAGTTAAAATGTTTTGGGTTGTAGCCTTGTAGGACGTAAAATGCAATATTTTTGTTCTAAAAATATTGCTTTTGTTGTTACAAAAAATACACCTAGCTAGGAACTTAATTATGATACCATGAAAAGGTCCATAATTGGAATAGGGTTTTGTATATATGAGATAACTAATCATATAATAATGAGATATTATGGAATGAATAGTAGCCAAGATAAGCATAGAACTTACTCAAGTCCAGTTGGTCCTTTTTATGATAAGCATAATCTAAAAAGTGTGGGGTTCGATCTGATCTTAAAAGAAAACATCAAGTTGAGTATGGTTGTTGCTAAAAGGGATGTAAGATTGGAAGAAGAAAATTGCAAGTTGCAACTAAACCTCCAAAATAGATATACAAACAAATATAAAAACCAATACATATGTAGTTTATCCTTAAATATAAGCCGATTAAGGTTATGAATGTAGTTTAATTTTTTTTCATATAACATAATTACTAACAAGAATGTTACTAAGCATGAGATGACACATAATATATATGCACATATAAGTATCAAGCATGTTTACATTTTCAATTTTAAGGTTTTTTTAATTATTATGAGCTATCATGATCATTTTAAAAATATATGTAAATAAGGTAGGATCATTCGAGAACTAGATTTAGTTTTTCACCTATTGTACATATACACCTAGGGTGATATGATGTGCACTAAATTTTGACAATATTTGTTATAAGTTGTATGATGCTTGACTGATATCGTATATTCAGATGATTATACTATAATTTAAAAGATATAATTTATAAGAAAGACTTAAGAGAAATTAAAGTTGATCTAAACTTCACACATGACTTAAATCGAACTTGTATGCATTGAAGTTTAAGTCAGTTTTTGTTAAATTTAATGTACCGGACACTTAAAAAAGTTATATATAAATACACTGTGAAACATGATGAAAATGATAAAAAAAATTCTGAGATGTATACACAAAAGAGTTGGTGTTTTACTAATTGACAATATTTAAAATTCCATATTATTTAAAATCTATTTTTGTTTAAATAAACCCCATATATAACATATATAGGATATAATATCCTACTTTACTATTCATGGAATAAACTTTAGTTATTTTAATGGATCATATTCATTAAGATAATTACGTAATATTAACCTCATGTAGTAGTCTGACTAGGGCCCCTATAGTCTTTACTAAAGACACACCTAAGAATCTTTCTTACACATGAAGCATGATATTTTATTTACATGCTACATGTTACTCATATGGTCATGAAATAACCCGTTACAAATAACCACCAGTTAAAATAATTGATACTAATTGTTTAAAATTGTCTACAATCATAACTAAACATATATATGTTCTATTTTAAATAAACAAGTTGCGTATTTTAATTCTAATTGCTTTTGTTTAATGCAATGATACACATTGGAATGAATGAACCTGGGGGTATGCATGATGAATATGGTGACCGATTCTATAATCTTCCATATATTTTAGTCCAAATTGTGAAGTTAACATTGCCAAATCTTGTGCAATGAGTTCAACTACGTAATTGTTTACTTCATGTGGAACTAAATAGTTATTATCTTAATATATAAATTATATGTATGACAGTATGACCCAAATTGATGATAAAAAGACATCAATATATATTGTTTGATGTTTGAAGATTAAGATTAACTACTCATTGCTCAATGTACTATTCTTATACTTATTACAATAATTTTTTTTCTCTTAAATAACACATAATCAGTCTAGCGATCTGCTTATACAGGTATTTGAACCTACGTCATATTTATAAAACTAATCGCCAAAAGTCACAAGACTATGAGCTTCTATTTCTAGTTAAAGAACATAATTTTCAAGTTTCGCTTTTGATATCCGTTGGAAGGAGGAAGCATCTATGCTTTCTCTTTAGTGAAATAACCATTAGGATTTGCTATTTCATTTTTTGAATGCTACTGGCTAATTAGTTTTTTAAATTGGATGGAGTTAAGAGTTGTGAAAGAAGAAAACTTTAAGGGGCCATTTGGTTCGTAAAATGTTTACAAAGGAATTGAAAATGGAATTGGAATCTTGTTAAAAATGATAATGTTTTTAATTGGTCAATTTTAAATGAAATTGAAATGTTAATTTTGAACATTCCATTGGATTGTCAAACATTCATGGGTAAGTAGAAAGAATGTGAATTTCAATGAATATAGGAAAATTTTAAAATTTCAATTGCATCCGTTTACCAACAAAATAAAATTTTACATGAAAAATTTTCTAATTTCAATTTCAATTTCTGAAAAGTCTGTGAATCAAACGGCGCATAAGAATGAGTAATTAATTTTGACATGGTGGAACAATACTAAACGCCGGAACCTACTGATTAATGGTTTTGTGTTGTTTATATTTAAATCGATTTGAAAGTTTTCATGTATTAAATACGTGACTGGCACCAATTACTATGAAAGCAAAACTTAATGGATTTGAAATATAAAGATTATAACATAATATTTAGTGAATGCTTTTTTATTAAAAAGCTAAAAATAGAAAAAAGATTATGCAAGTTGGTTGCTACTATATATACCACTTGCATGCCCCGCGTGATTCCTGTGTTTCTTCGTCTTTAAACTTTTCCACCATTACAACTTGATCCAGAGGTTTCGTACGTTAAAACCTTAAAGATTCCTTAATGTTTTAAATCATAATAACCTTTATCATATGCGTAATTTACATTATGTAACTCGTATTAATATTTATTATTAATATCTTATTTGGTATAAACATTTTTTCATATACCAAAATAACATTGATGAAACTACATCACCAATAGTTTCTTTCTTTTAGAATAGCTCATAAAGAACTCTGAATCATATCCCAAACCCTTCAGGAGGAAAACCACGATTAAAAAACACATGGCTCAACATAGCTCATGAGCGAGTCTCAACCCACGACCTGTCATTTGAAAAGCCAGAAGGCTACCACTAGACGATAAGTCGAGAAGGCTTTGTGACAGTTAATTAATACGGTAGCTATCATCTTGACCATTGTTGGTCAAAAAAGAAGCATGAGCATCTAATTTTCAGGCATTCAATACCTGACTCGATCTCCGGATATATTCTTTTACTGCTGTTGTTCAACATGTTTAAGATATACTTGATACTTCTTCTTACCAATAAAGCTTAGTTGTTCTAAGTTCTAACCATCATCTGCTCGAATAGTCGCATGAATGTTGCTTAAAAGGTTTAAAATGCTTTACATATAACGTGAAGAACAATACATATTGTATATTTCTATACAACGGTTTAGTCAAAAAGCACCAGATTGTCGGTGGCACACTGGCACCGAAGATTAATTCACTCACGCTTCATAGATTCCACCATCTAAAACATAAAATTACTCTCATTTAATGATAATCGTGTTAAACACTTTTTATCTACAAGTCCTAAATTTTAAGTTTTACTAATTCTTTTTTTTTTCTGAATATTCAAAAGAAAATTTGATTCAAGTTGAGCTATGTTATAAAAGTATTTAATTGTTTTTAGTGATCCCTTGATCATTTTAGTATATTACTTTGCCCATATCTTAATTTAAAAACAATAAATATTTGTCAAATTAATAGCGGTTTTTACGTATTGAATACTTGACCGGCGCCAATTCCTATATAATCAAAACTTAATGGACTTGAAATTCAAAGAAAATAAAATAAAATAAAAATTTAGCAAATCTTTTCCTATTAAAAAACTATAAATAGAAAAAAGATTATGCAAGTTGGTTGCTACCACTTGCATGTCCGACGTAATCCCTGTGTTTCTTCGTCTTTAAACTTTTCCACCATTACAACAACTTGTTCTCATGCCTCCATCCCTCACTATATCTATACATCCATCTGTATCTATATATAAACCCACACATCACCATCGATCCACCATACCATCATCAAAAAGCTTAATAATATCATATCATGCCTTCATCCATTCAAATTCAAAGGCACCACCCAACCACCGCCGCCGCCACCACCACGGCCACCGTCAACCACCACAAACAACCATCAACCACCACCATATGGAGGGTCCCATCCTCCATCTGGGTCCCTGAAGACCTCATGCACCACCACACCCACGCCGTCGGGGCCCACCAGTGCTCCTCCGCCGTCGTGCAGACCATCGCCGCTCCGGTGGCCACCGTGTGGTCCGTCGTCCGGCGGTTCGACAACCCGCAGGCGTACAAGCACTTCCTCAAGAGCTGTCACGTGATTCGCGGCGACGGTGATCACGTGGGTAGCTTGAGAGAAGTGCACGTGGTGTCGGGGCTGCCGGCGGGATCTAGTACGGAACGGTTGGAGATTCTTGACGATGAGCGTCACGTGATGAGTTTTAGCGTTGTCGGCGGCGACCACCGGCTGAAGAACTACCGATCGGTGACCACCGTACATGCGTCGCCGGTGTGCGACGGCGCCACCGTGGTGGTGGAGTCGTATGTGGTGGATGTGCCGCCGGAGAACACGAAGGAGGAGACGTGTGTGTTTGTGGACACCATCGTTAGATGTAATCTGATATCGTTGAAGCAAATAGCTGAAAATTCGGTGAAGAATAATAATTAACAGTAAATAAAATGGAATTCAAATCGAACTTGTGAATTAACTTGTTGTTGATGTGTTGATGTTAATTTCTGTTTCTTTTTTCATGGATTTAGTTGAATACTTGAATCTGTGATGTGATTTTGACTAGTGTTTTTTCATGGTTTCATGTTAAACTTTAGAAGAAATTATTAAGAATTTAGAGGTCTGGATGGAATGTTTTGAGTGTTTGTGTTCTGAAGCATGATATGAATTAACAATTTTCACTTGGTTTTTTTATTTTTTTAATTTTTAGCTATTTTTTGTTCTTTACTGTCAATTATATAGTCATGTGATCTTATTATCTTAAAAATTTACAACGTAAAAGTCGCATATTTTTATTTTGATTTATGATGTGATTTTGCACTTTTGTAGTTAATCATTAAATCCATAGGAAGATGGAACTTGAATATGAAAGCCGACAATAACATGCATAGGATAACAGATATTTTTAATATCTTGTGATTTTTCATAAGAAGATGATAAATTTGATTTTTTTTAAATAACCTATATAATAGAAACCAAAAGAATCTATGTGACATATGATTTTAAATAAAAATATCGCTGCCATGTAATGGGGGATCGGCATATTTCTAAAATCTAACTCGATTTCATAAGAAAAGGGTTTTGATTTTGAATTAAGTATGCTACAGAAAATAGAACATGGTTATGTCACTTATGTGTTAGATAACTCACGTGGGATTAAAACTAGAGAGGTTAAATCCACCCTCTTTCTCTAATTTTATTATCAAAGAATCAATTTTCACTTTAAAAATGAAAATTTTGTATTATTACAATTTGTGAGATGTGTCATGTATAATAAGTAAAACATAGAGATGATGGTTCATTTACTAAAATTTGATTATTATCAACACCTCTGTATATTGTAAAAAACAAAAAAGAGTGTTTTCACCGATTAAAAAGTTAGTCCAGATTTTCTTTTTTCACAAAACTTAACTAACAAAAATGTGATAAGTGTCAACCTTTTACGTCAAATGATTCGATAGTCTTTTTCTTGCTACGTTAATTAAGACTACTCTTGACGTCGTAAAAGAAACCTCTTGGCAAGATTAACATTTTTCACATTTAATGGATAAAAAATCAATGAGAAAAAGCCAAATGATTACAACATTTTTTTAGTGGAAAAGGACGTTCTTTTTATGATATTCACGATTATATTTGGTTGTTCGGTTGTTGAATTTTGAACGAAAATCATTTTAGAATACAACGCACACGGTTTTCTCAACTTAAACAAGCACCCTTAAATTAACTTGTTGGCGCCTAAGGGTTCCACTCCCACAACTTGACATCGTTTCCTCCCAAATCGTATTTATATCTACAAATTGGCACATTTGTTTATATTTTTCTCCATCTTTTATTCGTTTAATTCTCGATCTTTTTCTTTATTAGGCTGTTTTTCAATTGGGCAAATTATAATATCTATTAAAAACTTTGGTCGGTGACTACATGAAAGTTGGAATGCTTCACAAATTGACCACTCAAGTTTATCAAATTACAATCTGACTACCATTTTCTTCCCAAATTTTACCAGTGCTTCCCTTGTCCATTTATGTGTCTCCTCTAAGTTCTAATAGAGAGAGAATGGGAAGTCGGTAATAGACGAAGACGTGGTAATCGTGACGGTGTACCGACAGTTCTTTCTTTGGTGGTAACTGAGACAACAGTCGCACCCCCGCTATGTCGGGGCGATTGACGATGAAGGTTGTGGGTACAAATACGGTTTATCTCAATGCAATTTTTAAATACCTTGCTGTTGAGGTAATCTTCATAACTGATCCCCAATTTGCTTGTAGGTATACAAACAATTAAAGTATTTCTGAGCGATGAAACGAAAACATGAGTTATCATGACAATTTGAGGTGGGTTGCTTTAGATCCATGAAACCTATAATGTTTAAAATCTTGCAATAAAATCCAATCTTTTTATGGGGTTTCTGTAATTTTTGATGGGTTTGTTTCTATTGGTTTTTGTAGATTGAGTGTGAAGTTTGTAGTTCATGTTCCTCGGTTAAAGCGTCAAATTAGGATTTAGGGTTTCGATTTTGTTGATCAATTAAGGAATCCCGTATCCTGTAAATAGATGTTTGAAAACTATGGGTTCATCAAATGTCCCACACCTTTTTTTTATTGATAAACTGTAAGATGTTTTTTTTATATATTGATTAGTCAATAGGTAACTAGGTTCATGCTTTGTTTCTATTTGATTTCTTACAAATTCACACTCTTTCGATGTTATTTCTTACAAATTGAGTTGATTGAAATGAATGGTCTATATTAGTTTTCTTGGTTGCAAAGTTAGCCAAATTAAATTTAAGAGGCAATGAAAATTAGGAACCTTGGCTCTATTTCATCTTTGAATATGATTTAAAACTCATATGCTTTCAATTGCGCCATGTTTAAAACAACACTTTCTCAAGCCTCAAGTATTTGTGTTTTACACTCATCTTTACGTTGTATATGTGCCTACTTTTCTAATGCATGTTTCCAGGGTTAAATTAAATTTTATTCTACAACAATATGTAAACGTTTATATCAAATGTGGAGTAAAGTTTCGCCCTTGCATTGATGTACATAATGTCTCTGCTTTCAATGTTTTGATATGTTTGTTTAAAGGTGGCGATTTCATCATGTTTACACGTCAATAGGTCAATTTAGGTTGTATTTTATCCTTGAAAACCAAATAATCCAGTAAGTTTTGCTCCTTATCTAAAAACATGCTCCAGTAAGTTTATTTTCTGCTTTTACTTTTGATTGATTTGATAATTTAGAGTGCTTTTTTGTTTGCAGGCTACATTTTGTTGGCAACAACTAATTTCTTGAAGAAAAGTTAGATTTTTGTTTTTTGTTTCCATTTTCTAACAAGTCAGATCGTAGGTTGCATTAGATTCAAATTGCACCACAACTTAAATTGCTAACTACACTTGGCTTTTTGCAGAAACTATCATTTTTTAAAGTCTCAAGCCATAGGCTGTATTATGTTGTAAATAGACCAGCTTGCAGCTTCCAATTTCTCATAGAAATGTTAGATTATTGTTTCCATTTTATTAAGGCCAAGATCCCAGATTGTATATTGAATAACTTTTTCACCGCTCCTTAAATTGCATGTTGTTTCTACATTAGTGACAGGTCAAAATTGTAGGCATCTTGAATTTTGCTTATGACAATATTGCATATGACATGTCGAATCGAAAATGATGAGGTTGCGACTTGAATTTGGATCAACTAACATATTGTAGGATAACAAATGTACATGAGAAAAAGTCCCGCAGCAACGCGCGGGTACTCATTCTAGTTGTTTACTTAATAATAGATAACTCCTATTTGATTTTCTATCTATATCTTTAAAATTTATATGCACACATAAATAGACTTACTTAAAAATATTTCATAATAAAAACCAATAACTTATTACGTTCGATGATCTTTTTTCGTACATGAGAAGAATTGTTAATCAGCTATAATTATAAAACATTAGATCTTTTTGTAACTGTAATTTATGCACTTTAATATTTCAGGCAATTTTTTTCTTAAAATTTTTTTTCCATCCAATGGTAATAATTAATTTTTTTTAAACCAATTTCTATGGCTGAGTTTTTTTTAATATGGTTAATTACTTTAATTTACAAAACCTCAATAAATAATCACATATTCACTTTAACACTTTCCAAACCACTCTAAATGGACGAATTCTTGGAGATTGAAGAAAATAAGGTACTCTTTATCAACACAAGCCATATGAATTAACCATACCAATGAGTCGACCATGACACTACGTTTGATGCAACCAGGGAGAAATAGAACATGTATCGACTATTTAATTTATATCCTAAATAAATAGGATGAGGAAATACGTAAGTATATCTGTGAGAAAAATGTGTATATTACATTAAAGTTAAACTAAGTTTGTGAGAAGTATAGATAAAATGATAACATGATGGCTGACTGAGCTCGTAAAAAGTATGGATAAAATGATAATGTGACACCTTATTGAGTTTAATTTAAAGAAAATATAATGTTAGCATAGTGTATGTTCTTACTACTACACATATAATATACAGCAAACTAATATATTTACTCCACGCAAATATATTCAATCTTTTGTCTTCTTTTCCGTGTGTAAAATCGTGTGGATTTTCCTTCATATAGTTTTTGTTTTATTGTTTTTTCTTTTTTCTCTTCTCTCTTTGGCAAAGCTAAAATGGTATATGAGTTTGGTTAGATGTTTATTTAGGTAAACTTTTATCCTTCAAGTCAAAAGAATGAGAAATTGCACCATCACGATTCATGCCTATGCTTTTTTATTTCCCGTGCACGTAAGGCCAAAAGATACACCCGATTTTCCGGCCAAAATCGCCGCTATCTATCTCGTTAACATCGGTTTAAATTCCGAAACTACACACCTTAGCTTCACTATTCGGCCGCACCCTCTCACCCGCCTCTCTCCGCTTTAAAGCTTCGAGATCATTAGCATTCATTCGGCCGATTGCTGTTCCGCTGCACCGACTTCCCGGTAACACTGATGCACTCGTAGACCAGATCTTGTTTGAGCTTTTAAGTATAATATACGTATATGGTATATAATCTGTTATTATGACTACTGGCTTTTCGCCCGTCCCTAAGGGCACTAACCCATGATCAGTTGATCACCTAGTCAACCGTGACCCAAGTTCTCTTCATGCAACTGAATTAGCGTCACAATTTCCTACCAAAGTTTTCAGAACCGGATCGGACGTCGAACCGGACACTTTACTGGTTTGGTGGTCGGACCGATCGTACCGGATTTAAAAACCGGATGACGTCATAATTATATATAGTATATTATATATATAGTTATACATATAAATTTAATATAAATAATTTATGTATGTATCTTGTAGTTATATATAATACTTAACTTTAATTTATGTAGAACATATTAATTTATAGTTAACATCTTGTTTTTACCCATTAAAATCAAAATAAAAAATAAAAAATCAAAATCCGGTTCAACCCCCGGTCCGACCACCGATTCGGGATGAACCGGCCGGTCCGATTTGGTCTCAACAACATTGCCTCTACCACTACTCCATTAGTTTTGATATTTTTTTACCCCACGATTGCATGTTTAATTTGATTACTTGTTTCTTGCTCATGTCATTTTCTATTTATGCCTCGATCTCTAGTTAAAGAAATGAAAGAAGAGAAAATTTGAGCAGAATATTTACGTTTATATTATTGTTCTTAGTTTAGTCTTATTTGGGAGACCGCGGATTGCTCAATAATCCGGTTATATCAATGCACTTCTAACTCCCTTTTTTTAAGGTTGAACGTCAGTCCATAACTAATTAAGGTCAAGTCGTGTTTCGTAATAAATAAACTGTTTTTGAAAAAAGTTAAAGATAACAGATTTCTAGACCTAATGGTATAGTTAGTAATTCATGAGTATATAAAATTATTTGAGTTTTAAAAATGGTGAAACTAGATTCAAATAAAGAAAGTTAATGGTGGATTCTTTTTTAATTTCACCGATTTTAAGATACTGTTATTTACAATTTACAAATTACAATCATATATATAATATATAAATGCATGCAGCAGGCCTAATGGGTTAATAAGCCCACTTATTTAATTTGTTTGGCAAGCCCAGCCCAAGTAAAGAGGCCTATGGAGGATTGGAGTCTGGTTTCACTCGTTTAATTTGGTGCGTAATTGCGTACACAACAGAAGCGTGAAGGCACCAATTAAGCCTACACACCAATACACCATCTTTTGATCAACATTCAAGATTCAACCTTAACCATTCAGTCTCTGAATCAAGAAACCACACACGATTCCGATCAAGATTCAGAAATTAAACACCACCAATAACAAGAAATTAAGATTTTTGGATTTTCTTTTGGGGGTGTTGATCGGATTTCAGTCTATGAATGCTAAAGCTATAAAAAAAGGTGTGTTTTTGGCCCGCTTTTGTTATGATATTTATGTAAATACTCACAAGTCACAACCACCCACATGTTTGGAATTTTGGATTTGATTTCTCATCTTCTCTCATAAATCATCAATTCATTATCAACAAGCCTCAAAATCACTTATTCACATAGATAGCTACCATTATTTTGATTTTACTTAAACTAATTTCAGATTTTCATCTTCCAAGCGTATTATCGGTCACTCGAGAGTGTATTTTCTATTTGGTGTGGCCGAAGGCTATGAAATCCATGACCCATGAGTATATTTTATATCTTCCAAGAGTATTGTGGATCAATGATCATTATAGGTTATATGCGTATAATGTATATATGTAATATTCTTAAATTTATATTTCATAATCAAAGGATAAGAAACGTCTAGGCCTAAGTGGTTATATAGTTAAATACCAGAATTCTATAATTTTTTTTATCAAGAAGTAAAACACTAAACATTTATTAAAGTTAACACAAACCATCATAAAATTTTTTAGAGAAAACATGAAATTAGTATCACTAAAACGTTAAAGAGAAACATTTATATTAGATATAAAAGACCACGTGTCCAAAAACATTTGAGGTTACAGATTCAGGTATTCCTTACGTGTTAATATTCAGATACATGTAATCTTAAATAAATTGAAATAACAAGAGCTAATAAGTAATAAATCATTTTTAGCAGCGCTAAACATCTCATAGGCCGACTCGAAAAAACCAATAAACAATCCAGACCAGCCCGAAACCTAACAAAAACGCCCAAAATCAAATAATCAATCCGATCCGTCCCGGTCCCATGTTTTTCCTCTTATGTAATATTGAAATATTTTTTTTATATTATATTATTTTATTTATCATAACACAGGCGCCAATCTTATATGCAGCCAGCGATCAGCAAACCTTTTATAGGACCCAATCACGTCAGTTACTAACAAACTGAGGACCACAAACAAAAAACAAAACATTTACACTTTTGCCACCAAAAGTCAACGACAGTCAATGGTCATCGTCTTCGTCTTCGTCTCGCAACACAGAGTAACGAAGCTTCTTCTATGTTAAACTTCTTCCTTCGAACATATATAGATCGACAAACCCTAATCTCAATTCGAAATCTCTACACTTCAATCATCTCTCAATTTTCCCCCAAAATGAGCACCGACGATGCCCCGCAACCCGATTTCGACCCGAATGTGCCGTCCACACCCGTATCGTATCCGATCAAAACCCTAGAAGACCTGAAACAACGTAACTATTTCAAATCGTTTCATTTTCAGTTTAACAAAGCTTCGGTTCCTTTGAGTAACAGTGGCGGTGACGGTGTTTCGTTGCCGAATCGGAGGAGGATGATGGTGTGTCATGATATGGCGGGAGGGTATATTGATGATAAGTGGATTCAAGGGGGAAGTAATGCTGAGGCTTATGCGATTTGGCATTGGTATTTGATGGATGTGTTTATTTATTTTTCGCATAATTTGGTTACTTTGCCTCCTCCTTGTTGGGTTAATGCTGCACATAAGCATGGAGTCAAGGTATCTTTGCTTCCAATAGTTTTTGATTCTTTGGTATATGGAGATCTGAGATGATTTATGAAATTTGAATTTGTTGTTTATTCATATGCAGGCTATGAAGTTATAGTAAGTTTTAGATGATAATCAAATTTTTTGAAGCTGTTTCAAACAATTTTCCATGTTTTGTTAATTTTAACTTTTGTGACAGCTCTAAATGTTTACCAAATTTCAGGTGTTGGGAACATTTATAGTTGAGTGGGATGAAGGAAGAGTGATCGCCGAGCAGTTTCTGGCAACAACTGAAGTTGCTAAGATGTATGCAGAGCGTTTGTCTGAGCTTGCTGCTGCATTAGGTTTTGATGGGTGGCTGGTAATTCTATGCATTCTATGTCTATAGATTTAACTTATAGATTTCACAATTTAGACATATTATTGAAAAAAGTAAAAACTTTATAGTTAACTGCTTATTGATGCTTTTGTATGTATTTTAGAAGAATCTAGAGTATTGAATCTATGAATTTGGTTTGTGTTTAGCTTAATTATGTTTCTTTCTTAAAGATGAACTTATTATGATCATAGTGACAAGTGACAACACTAGAACATGACTCTTTCTTGACCCTGTTTCAACAGATAAATATGGAGGTTAGTTTGAATGTTGAGAAGATTCCTATTTTGAAAGAGTTTGTCAGTCATTTAACCCAGGTTATGCATTCTTCAGTTCCCGGATCTTTAGTTATATGGTAGGTGTTCTAAGAATCATCTTCTTACCACATATTCTATTTTGTTAATTTTAAAAATTTAAGCATAATCTTTATTATAATTATGTAGGTATGACAGTGTTACAATTGAAGGTCAACTTAATTGGCAAAATCAATTGAATGCCAGTAACAAACCCTTTTTTGATGTTTGTGATGGCATATTTATGAACTATTCGTGGCAGGTATTCTATCAATAGTTTCGTTTTTCTTTATTATTCGATTTAAATTTATATTCCTTCCTTATGAAATTAATGTTTACAATGTAGGAAGATTATCCAAAACTCTCAGCTGCTGTTGCTGGTAACAGAAAGTTTGATGTCTACATGGGGATTGATGTTTTTGGTAGAGGCACTTTTGGTGATGGACAATGGACAGTACGTGGCTAATTTATTCATTTGACATCAAACACCGTCTTTGATTTTATTTTTATGTTTTCTAACAAATGTATCAGCTTTCATACTATCACGTATCCATAATGTAACTGTATTTATCTTTGGCATTGTAGACAAATGTGGCACTTGATGTGCTGAAGAAGGATGACGTGTCAGCAGCCATGTTTGCTCCTGGATGGGTTTATGAGACAAAGCAACCCCCTGATTTTCAGACAGCTCAGAATCGGTATTACACTCCTCTGATATTGCTAATTTTAGATCTTTTTTATTTCTCCAACAGAGTTTATTACTTCACTTTTCTTTTTCATATCTATCCTGCAATACAGTTATGTTCGCAGATAACAGACTTTTGTTTGTGGTTACTCATTTAATGTATTCTTAGGTGGTGGAACCTTGTTGAGAAATCTTGGGGAATCTCACAAAGTTACCCTGAAGTTCTTCCGTTCTACTCAAACTTTGATCAGGTACATAGTATGCATAGTTTATAGTTTATCCTTTCGTTGCACTTTCATCGGACAAATATAAACAATATCCATACAAATATCCAGCATGTAAAATGTTTTTATGTAGAGTAGTTAGACTCAAAACTGCTCATGTTTCCAGTTTTTAGGCTTGAAGAGGTTGCGGATTAGCTACTAAATATTGAGATCATACCAATAATATATATCAAAACATTTTAATGTGGAGGAGTTGGTAAATATTGAGATTATTTTGTTGAATTATCTTAATTTGAAGTTCACATTTATTTTCTAGGGTCATGGTTACCATTTATCTGTTGGTGGAAATCTAGTATCAGATGCACCTTGGAATAATCTTTCAAATCAAAGCTTTCAGGTAGCATATTTTAGTGATTTCTTTTGGAATCATCACATTTTAGGCTAAGATAGTTGAATATCCTTTGTCATCTCTGCATCTAAAATTCATGTTATAACTTTATTTGTCAGCCATATCTTGAGTTTCCTGGAGATGCTGCAACTGAACCGATTCAAGCATTTATTGAGTAAGTTAACGCATATGCAGCGTGATATAGCTTGCTGATTCTCATGTATTCACTGAATTCTTTTCTGTCATTTTTTACTTAATTCTTCTTTTTCTTGAATACAAATTTATACTTTTGGAACTTTTAGTTTTAAACAAGCATCTTATAGTGGAGGTGGGAACCTTACATTAAAAGGAGTCCTTGAAGGTGATGCTTATTCCACAATAAGAATCTTTCAGGGAGAAATTCATTCAGGAAATTCACCACTTCGCTTTACATTCTCGGTAATCCATTACATCTATGAATTGACATGTCTTGAACACTTTACAACATATGAGGCTTATTTACTTATGTGGCAATTTCAACCACTTTGGGTTGATCTGTTGTGTTTGATCTTAAACATGCCAAACAAGAACTTTTGGCTGAAAAAAGAGCGGGTTGAATGTCATCCAAAGACTATTTTTAACACACACAACCTCCTAAATCATTTTATTTAAAGATTTATTGCAATAATATTGTTTTTGTAGTCGTAGATAACATTCATAAAGTTTTATAAAATGAACAAAAAGTGTTTGCAGGCCAACCCGTCTCCACCTTGTCTGTTCCAGACTTTCAGTCTTATCCTTATGATCTTTAACAATTAATATGTACATTTAACAGGTGAAATCAGAAGGTAGCTCTGTGATTGGTCTTTCTCTTGATTTTATCAACATCAATGATGACGTGGAAAAGAAAACATCAATTCTTCTTGCATCATGGGGCGACCCATTGCTTACCATGGAACGGTTTTCCAGTAAATTCAGCACCGTCATAATGCCATATCATGTGAAAAAACTTGAAACAGCACCAGAATGGATCGTACAAGAGAGTAATGTTACGATGCGAGAATCTACATTAACTGGAATCCATGCTCTATGCTACAAATCAGATCCTAAATCTGCATCATCAGATTATAACGCAGTTCTTGGTCATATTTCCATTCAATCTTCTGCAAATAATACTGTTTTCCCACCAGCCTCAGAATGGCATGTTGAAAGCCAAAACGTCAATTGGAAATCTGATTCTCAGGGAAACAAAACCCTTTCGGCTAAAATTATCTGGAAATTGAAGAGTGATGTTGCTACTGTATTTTCTAAGTACAACATTTATGTGGAAACCGAAGCAAACGAATCAGCACAAGCATCAAAGTATGTTGGATTAGCGTTAGTGGAGACTTATTATGTATCCGAACTTTTGATTCCAGCTGGCATCTCAAGCGTTAAATTCATCATCCAAACTTGTGGTACCAATGGAGAGTTCCAGGAACTTGTTAATTCTCCATTTCTTCGGTTGCGTGTTGAAGATTTGTAGATTAATTGCCTTAAATTCACTTAGTGATGATTTTATTTCTGTGATCATGTATCATGCTGTTGATGTGTTCCTAGAGTTAAAACTTATGATTATGTCATACATATAGAACTAAATGTGACATGTATGTCTCCACCCTCCTAATAGTTTAAACCCAGTTATTTGTTAAGTTTAACCAAAGGTGAAACATATATATTGCTGGTAAATTGTTCGTCTACCTTGATCAAAGAATTATCTAGTTACCCATTTTATGTAGTCTGTGGTAGCCTTATGTTAAATGTATTCTGTGTGTTATATTCAACTGTCATATTTAGTGTCTGATATGAGAGATTAGACCCAGGCCATTATTGTGTAATGCATTGATAAGATCCATCACCATAACATCAGTATACAAAGGAGGTGAATTGTACATCATTCAAATTACTTCAAAAGTGATGTAAATATTGTACCCCTTGACGAAGTAGTAATAATCACTGTGATAGTGTTGTGACGTGGGTAGTGGCGATAAGAGGCAGCAGCAAGACTAGTATTAGTATTTAGTAGAGTAGTAGAAAGAGCAACAGGATGAGGAGCAACATGAGGAGTTGCAGTATGTGTGTTTACAGTTCGATTTAAAATTGTAACATTGCCTAAACCACTTGTCACCCTTTTGTTTTTTTAACTTTTAACTTGTTTGTTTCAAAAATTTCAAACCGTTGTGAATGGATTTGTTTACGTTATCCGAAAACTGATTATAAAAAACAGAAAATTTGAGCGTGAAGTTTAAATATATTTGATTTTATAATATTTATATTAATATATTTAACTATTTATATTATGTTTGATTAAAATAAAAGTAGCACTCTTTAATGAGATAGTTAATGAAGAAGTGCAAATCTCAATATTACAACGCAAAGGCTAAGTACCACTGTTGTAGAGAGTGTTCAGCCAATCACAAGAGCCACAAGGATGTTAGAATATTTGATGGAGCAAATCGGACATTAAACATATCAATATCACACAATAAGCATATAACTTGTGAAAACTTCCATTTCTCTTTTCAATGTTATTAAGAACAAAATACCAATCATAAAACTTAATGCATTTATCCTATTTATACTATACAAGACTTGATCATATGGGCTCCTAACCATACTCCAATTCTAACAATTATTAACTAAATAAATCAAATCTAATTGCCAAATTTTCTAGTTGATTCTATTTCATATTTGTGTTGATCCAAACATCAATTTTCACCTTTGACCCTTCATCTTTTACATATAATCCAATATTAAACTTTCAAAAGATTTATATGGAATTGTCTCCGATTCCAAATCCCATTGTATTAAGATAGTTGAGTTGTTATAACAGCTTATTATATGTATTATGGGACCTTTTGTTTTTAGACAACTAGTTTTATGTATTATGGGACCTATCATTAGTAACCATTTGGTTTGGTTTGTTTTTAATTTTATAACGGTTTGATTATGTTTTGCAATTATAAAAAACCTTTTTACAGTTTGACTCACGGTTTAACTTTAAAACCCTCAAAATTAAATCGTGAACACCATAAATAAAAGCAGTAAAAGGATGAGGAGTAGAGGCTAAATCGTGACTCATGCTAACAACGACAATAATAATAATAGTCTTAGTGACAGTGGTATGCTAATATAAATAACTAACAACTAACATCTATTGATAATAATTATTATCCAAAAACTAAGTGCATCATGCTTTTATAAGTTTGGAATTTAAGTATCTTTCTTGAAAGAAGAAAGAAGAAAGAAGTAGAATATTGGAGTTTTTGGTGTGTGTTCACTGTTCATTTGAACTTTGAAGAAGAAACCAAACCCAAAACAGGGTAATTTATGTTAAATCCAAAACCAACCCACATTTGGAAGTATTCAATTTCTCCTCGAGCCCTCCCTCTATAGTCAAAAAATCAAATTGGGTTTTTATAATTAAATTTGAACCACTTCTTTTTTTTTTTTATATTTTTAACTTTACCTCCTGCAGCCTGTTGACCATTCTTCTTCTTTGTCCTCTTTTGTCTCGTATGTTCTATATTTTTGTTTTCGTATTATTTTGTTCCCATCCTCATTCATAGAACTGACTTTGTCACGGACTATATAATATTTGTAATTATTAACTTAGGCTTGCCTTTAGTTAACGCAAAATAATTGGCCTGTGATAATGAATTTGTCACCTTTGGAAGCATTTTCTTGGTGATTAACTCCATTATTGTATACGTGCGTGTATTCATGTACTATTTCTTTGTCTTTTTTTCCAGCAAGATTTAAAATTAATGTGTCCACATGTTGCATGATCCTTTGTTGACTAATGATTCTTGAGTCGACTAATCATTCTTGAGTCGTCTCAGTGACGTTAACTTAGGGGGCGAAATAGGTCGGGTTAGATGTGTTAGATTTGTTTAGATCTTGTGTTGTATAGCTTTCTGGACAATGTATAAGATTTGCTTTTGGATGAAAGTATTTTGGAGTATAAACAATAAATAATCAAATAAAAACAAAGTAACTTCCAAAGAACAGACATGAAATTTTTAAAAATATCATACGTGAAACAAATAAAAAGATTCCTTATATAGGGTTCAACTATTACAACAAACAATTGCAACTTTTCATGAAAATTACATCGGTATTAACTCTATCACTAGTAACATAGTTACTGTTACAATTGAAGATTGCATTGTCATACTTACTGTTGAACAAATTGTTATGATTGGTTGTTACGTTGTATTACCAAAAAACTCAATTATCATTGATAAATCTACTACTAATAATCATAGTTACTACTGATGTAGTAACTTACTAATTTTTTTAACAGTTCTTTCTAGCCATCAGCTCCGTATAACTTTTCATCAATCATGTGAATCTGAAATAACTTCTATCATATAATAAACATGTCAAAATCAAATTTTTCTCACACTAGCCGGGGCGTAGCCCCTTAGAGTTATCAGGGGTTGTCGCCCCTTGAATCTTGCTCTCAAAGGCTCTACTTTCGTTTTGTTCCTTCAAACTACCAAGGTTCCTTTGTTCTAAAAAGTAGAACATTTTGAATAAGTGTGTTTATTTCAATTTTTCAATTAGTTTTAAGTAAATTTAATTACATGAAAAAATATTGATGACATTAAAATCATCGACACAATGCTTGTAGATATTAATAGTCATTTTCATAACGCATATCAAATAAACCGAGAGTTGGCTAAATACCTTCTTCTGTTTATGTTTGTAATTAATTAAAAGTATATTGTAATATTTTACTACAGGATCAGTTAATATAGTAGAAAATATATTATCCTTGATGCATTGGATTAGTTATATGACGGTGATTGTAAGATTATTAAAGCTCTATTAGCTAAGTGTGATTTGACTTTAGAAAATGCTTGAGTCATTAATTAAACTAACTACGTGAATGTGGAATCTTTTAGTACTTGCATTTCTATTCATCACTTTTTATCTTTTTCCAATCATCTAATTAAACACTTGGATTGATTGGTATATAATTGTTACATTTTTATATAAGTTTTAAAAATAGAGCAGGAGTTATTTTATATATTAACCCCTTACTTGTCATAAATTCATTAGTCCACCCACTGCCTACTCCACGTGATGATCACGTTGCAAACATATAGATCACAAACCATGTACTGTTATGATTGCTGCAAGTACAAGTGTCCAATGCATGATATCTTATGCCTCCGAATCTTCCTATATGTTAAGATAAACAAATTAGCTTTAAGTTTACTGTTGTTTGAGGTTTCTATGATTCGTATTCGGCAAAGAATCCAAGCAAAAATGATTTTTTTAGTTAGTCTACAATTTCTAATATTTCAATTTCGGTTAGTTTTTGAGTATCACTTAATTTAAAAAATGAATCACTTCTATGTGTTTCTTCTTATAACTAGCACAGGAAAATCGTGTGATGCGACATGGTGTTCAAATTTGTAATAGTCAGTTTCGATGATTCGTAAATGAGTATACGCCCACGGAAAAATTCACATTAAAACATTGATAAAATTAATTTCTTAGCAACGACAAATACGGGATTTTATGAAACATTATCATGATAGCTGTAAGTGAAAAACAATAATAAAAACCCGATAGGAAATGAAATCTTGAAGCGATTTAATTTTGATGACTTGGATGTTTATGCACTAATTACTTGGATATTATCACACAAGTCTATTAGTTTTATATGAAATCTACATGAGAATATGGATAAAAATAATTAAGTATGTTCGAAAGGTATATCTAGAATTTCTTGAAAAGATTTGCATTTTGAAAGTTACGAGAACATATATATAAAAAGTAATTATTATTAATATTTAAAAGGTTTATAAAATCCAACCAATCAAGAAATTGATAAAAAATCATCTCAAAATGAATTGTCACATTAATGTACATGATCAATTAAAACATCACATACTTAAAATACCAAGAAGTGTTTTCTAGACAAATGGCTACAACAGCACATGAAACATGATTCATGAGAAGAAAACTATTCACCTTCAATTAAGATAAAGGGTATTACTAATCATCCATATATGCAATTTTTAATCGATTCATACATTTTACATTAATCTTGTATGATTAAATTATATATTTTGAAAAAATATTCTTTTAATATAAGGTAAATAAAAATAATAGATTAAATTTAATATATTCATAGATTAAAATTTAACAAATTAATATGATTAAAATGATCATATGTCACACAATTTGAAAATTCAATAAACTCGATAGTTAAAGAACACATTGTTAAGCTTAGTACAAAATATAATAGTCACAAAAACTTCAAATATGTTCCACCAGTTCATGCCAAATTGTTTAGATATTGTTAGCGATGTATATATATATAGTAAACTAGGTTACAATCCAGTGTAATAAACGAGTTAAATAAATTTATTGTTACATGGTTAATTATATAAAAACTTATGTCTTAAACATTATGTATTATAAGGATTGAATAGATCCGTGTATTACACATATTTGAAAATTTAAAGTTAGCGAATTTGAAATATTAATTGTGGATAATTAATCAATAAATAGTTATTATAGCATTCATAATTAAATTATATATTAGATACAATAAATACATAACATCAATTAAATATAATAAATACATGAAAATATTTCTTTCTAATATTCTTATTATTTAAGAGTAGTGAGAGCCGAAAAATCAATTACTAAATGGCCTAGAATGATAACAAGTTATTATCATGTAATTATCCTTATTGTATTTTTGTGATGAATAGAAATGCAACATTTATTGTAACATTTATTAATTAGTTACTGTTGAACAAATTGTTATGATTGGTTGTTACGTTGTATTACCAAAAAACTCAATTATCATTGATAAATCTACTACTAATAATCATAGTTACTACTGATGTAGTAACTTACTAATTTTTTTAACAATTCTTTCTAGCCATAAGCTCCATATAACTTTTCATCAATCATGTGAATCTGAAATAACTTCTATCATATAATAAACATGTCAAAATCAATTTTTTTTATCACACTAGCTGGGGCGTAACCCCTTAGAGTCTATCAGGGGTTGTCGCCCCTTGAATCTTGCTGCCAAAGGCTCTACTTTCGTTTTGTTCCTTCAAACTACCAAGGTTCCTTTGTTCTAAAAAGTAGAACATTTTGAATAAATGTGTTTATTTCAAATTTTCAATTAGTTTTAATTAAATTTAATCACATGAAAAAATATTGATGATAATTTTCAATTTGTTATTATAGCATTCATAATTAAATTATATATTAGATACAATAAATACATAACATCAATTAAATATAATAAATACATGAAAATATTTCTTTCTAATATTCTTATTATTTAAGAGTAGTGAGAGCCGAAAAATCAATTACTAAATGGCCTAGAATGATAACAAGTTATTATCATGTAATTATCCTTATTGTATTTTTGTGATGAATAGAAAAATCAATAGAGATAAAAATTATTAATTAGTTATTATCAAATAAAATATATTAGTTATTGAAACATTTATTGTAATTATCTATTGTACAAATATGAGTTATAATCATGTAATTATCCTTATTGTAATTTTGTATATAGTTATCAGTAATACACAATAATTTATGGGTTATTATTTCTCTATAGGTATTATTTGAATCGTATGGGGATCATTGGCCATGAGTGCTCGTGTCTTAAGACAAATTGATTAATTCATTAACGAAATAAGTTGTTATGTACGTTAATCGGTTTGATGTGTGAACACTCAAAAAGGGTTAGTAGAAAACTGCTACACTTCGACTGGTGACGCATTTGATAACATCATAACAAGAATCGACGCGTCTCTATTTTATTATTAATTAATTAGTTAATTAGTGTTATGTTAAATTAATATTATATAATTATCACTTTTTAATAGGGTCACATGCTAGGGTTGACTCCATTAAACATAGCCATGTTTTCAAACATTTACCTGCTCTTTAACTTGCTATTGTTTTGTTGCCTCTTGTTCATATAAGACAAAACTCAGGTGACTCTCTTTCACACACTAACACACCATGCAAAACACACACAAGAAACAACTAGTAAGACTTCAAAAGTCAATATAATTACTATTAGTGATCCAAAATTTAGTTCTATTAATTATAAGTTTATAACAACTGAAGCAATGCAAATGATGTTTATAATATTCATCATCATGTGATTCATGTCCAAAGAGAAGAAGATTCTCTCTTTAGATTGCCATACTGCATTACATTATCAGAAATAAAGTTGAGGTGATCATGATCATTAAAATGATGATGATGATGATGATTAGTGATGTTGTGTAGACATGCATATGATGATATATCATCTGAAGAAACCTTTGAAACGACGTCGTCTGCAGGGTGAACCGGGACCAGACCATTAATAACTGATGTTGCTGGAGTAGGTGCGATTGCGGGTGCAAGTGGCTCGTGTTGCATTTGGATGCATAGTATCTCAGCATGAGCCATGGCTAGCTGCATTTGCAACTTTGAAACCTCCTTCTGTAAGTATGAAATCGCCCCTACACATCCATACACCGGGTCCCTCATTCGCGCATTCGCTTCATAGACGAGGCTACTAACCGCATCCCCTCTTTCGTGAACCTGAAGCTCCTATAAAAAAGTTTGAGTCAGTATATATTTAACCATGTTAAATACTATATGTTTGGTTCTGAAATAAACGTCCTCTCCTGTATATTATTGTCCACTTCAGACTTGAAAAACATCGCTGTATACACACCAGATACATCCTTTGGTCTAAGTGCACACAAACTACTATTTTAAAAGACGTAATTAATTTGAAATTTGTTTTCAGATATATGAAAAAAGATGTTGTAACAATATTTTTTTTATATTATATAGCAGATGTTGTGGACGTATACCTGCAGCATCTTGCTAACATTGCTAGCACCGAAGACCTTGTGAACAATGGCGAACTTGTGAGGTTCGTTTGATGGAAAGTATGGTGCGAAAATGCAGTCTTTGGTACATCGTCTTCTTAGTAATTTGCATGATGCACATGGAGAATGACCTGGTGCCATTTTGTGTGTGTTTGAGTGTGTGTGTGTGTGAAGGAGCAGCAGGAAGTTTGGGAATGAATGGAAGTGAACTCTTGAGTTTATTTATAATTGTGGAATTAACTACTGTGTGTTAATTGCTTAGATAATCAACATGTTTGCTATTATTTAAACAAGTTAAAATAAACTTTTAAAGGCATATTAACAAAAAGATAATTATACAACCAGATACTTCAGTTAATCAATTCATTAAACTATGTAAATTACATCACTACCCTCTACGACTAACAAAAGAATAACTTATACAATTCTTAAAGATATTTAAGACTCTTAAATAGTTTGGATATTTAAGACTTTTAAATAGTTTGGTCACCAGTTAGTTGCTAGAAAAATGGTCGATTTCTTATGAGAAGAAATAATGAAGTATAATGTTACGATTGATATATAAAATGTAAAAAAAAAGTCAATATATCCAAGAAATACGTCAACGCTCGTGACCCTACTCACGGCCAAGCCCCCACGCCCCTCATCACATCACGAGAGTCGGTGTCTAGCTTGTGACCAACTTTGTGGCACCTCTTATACCCTGGACATGAGACCGTAACGCATAGCCCCTTAAAGTTAAATTTATGTAACCCAAACATTGTACAACTCATTTTTATAAAGAAATCTATGAGGTTGATAAGTTGAATGTGAGTTGTAAACTAGTTGTAATAAATTGTTAAAGGGTTTCGCACGGATTGACAGATTGACCTTATGAAATATGTACTTCGTATTTTTTATTCTAGTTTTAATAGTTTAATTAATTATGTTAAACAGGTCAATCCAATCGCAACTTGTTTACCAAACAAGCTAAACAAACAATCTAAAACCTGATATTTTTTCATGTCAAATTTATCTTATGTTTCGGGTCGTATATATGTGAAAAATATGAACCAACAAATCCAATATTGCAGTAATCCTGATCGGTGAGTGACGACCATGGTCCTCGATGGAATTCAGATCAATTAAAGAGCTATTAGAAAAAATTAATTTATTGTCCTTTTAAGAAATCTATAGGCCCCATTAAATTTTTTTTTTGAACGGCAAATATACGACCCTGCTTCGGAGGATATGTGTTATCTTAAACGGGGTCACCTATCCGTTTCCCAGCCGGGACCGCACCCCCAACCCCCTCAGGAGGAAACTCATTGCTGAAAAAACCCACTGACTCAACTCTGAGCATCTTTGCCCAGAGTAAGACTTGAACCCATGAACTCCCATTTATTTACTTGTCATTGCTGAGAAAACCCCCATTAATTAAGCTTACATCTTTATCATTTCCTTTTTAAATCTTGCTATTTGAAAGAGACTGTTGGAACTATATAATACCGTTAATAGAACGAGTGATTAGTTTTTGTTTGCTTGTAATTTGGCTAAAACTAAATCCATTGAATTGGGGAAAAGATCCGGTGGCTTCTGTTTAGTGTCAATGTCCGGATATGACAAGTTGTTTGCAACTGAAGGAGCTTTCATTAATTATTGTATGTGGAGTGCTTTATTGTTTCACTAGTTTAAAAACCAGTGTATTGAATAAAAATATTAATTAATTAATAGCTATTTGTTAGTATTTATCATGTAGTTATTTATAAATAATGACTAACTAAAACTGCAATTGTGTATATAGTTATCCTCACCAGTCTATTATAAACATAAAGGTCTTTTTACCTTTATGTAACTTGCTCTATATTTTATCATGTATTTTTTAATCTGAATTAATATGATCGAATCTATAAATAAAACACAATTGATAAGAGTGTTTCTTTTTAAACGGCTAATTGAATCACTGACGGACTACTGACCCATCCGATCATCTTCTCTACTTAAACACCCAAAGGAAACTTACCATGGATAAAAGAAAACCCTATGGCCCAACCGACACCTTTTTCTTTTTTGTTATCGGTGAACTTGAACCTAATACCTCATCCGTTGAATTAGAGTTAAATCTTAAAACCATGTGAGGTTGGCCTGATTGGCCTGGAGGGCTTGTGGCGTCTTATTTTTCTTACTCCAAAGCCCAAACCGAATGAGGCGTAAAGTGAAAGCCCAATATTAACTGTTATGGGCTTATGAGTTAGAAATTTGGGTATATTTTAAGTTGCAAGAATTATCGAAGTCCGGGCCTTAATTGAAGCGTAGGACAAAAATATAGTATAATATCTTAATTTTCATTTTTTTAATTTGCTATAATATATGTAAATGAGAGCATGAAACTTACCCTTTAATAGATAAATAATTTTTTACGCCAGTAATAATAGAATAAAATTGTTGTCAACAGAACATTTCAAGTACTTGCAACTCGGGCCTTAAGCATGAGCCAAATGGACAGAAAATAGTTAACAAACTAGTTAGCTTCTTAATTTTCTTACTAAAACTAGTTTATAAAAAAACAAAAAAATCACATAAAAATTAATAATACTTTGTAGACACTAATATGAAAATATAAGTTCCAAACGTGTAAATTATATAGTTGGCATTTGGCAATGCGACGCTTTTGTGATTTGGATGTATACTATTTGTATAAGAAAATATATTAATTTAAACCACAGATCTAGAAAAAGATAGAGAGAAAAAAATAACTATGAATATCTAGATAAACAAAATAGACTTAGTGATTGTCCTTATAAATGTATAAACATGTAATAGTAGTCTATCCAATAAATCTTGGGGTGCGCCAAAACATCTAAACCTGAATAAAAAATCTAAAATTTCAAGCATGAATTAATTGAAATTATAAATATCCAAATTTTGAGATTCTGATTCGAATTTAAATAGTGATTTAAATAAAAATTGGATAGTTCAGGTGTTTGAACTATACAAAATTATAATATATATTTTTAAATGTTTTTAAACTAAAAAAATCACAATCCAAACTTGAAATGTTATTTATGTTACCAAATCTATTTTTGTATATTGCCTTCTCTATATCTCCCAAGGTTTTAATTTCTTGCTCCCCTAATTTTTCCCTTTACTCTCTCACAATCACTCCTATTTCTCCCTTCATATGAATAAATATACCACACCTAGTTATAAAATTTTTCTGTAAGATGTATAAATACAATTCTGACATCATGTTTTTTCACATCTCATCAATCTATACCAACATATTTTATGGATTGTGCCAAGCTTCCGCTCCTTCTCATCTTTAGTTAGGACACATTCAATTTGATGTTTTAAATAAATTGTTCCTCATAGTTGGCACGATTCAACATTTCAAACCTATTTAATGCAATGTATAGTATAAATTATTAGTTCACAATTATACACATCTAATATCTTATATGTACAACAACTAATACAAGATATATGTATATTTACTATTCTTCTTCTCCTCATTTTGTCACTTTTTACCCTTCTTTTATAATCTGTATCCTCATTCCTCACTTTTCTCATTTCTCATCTCTTTATTCCTTTTTCCATTTGCCCTTTTCAAACACACTACTTTTTATTAAAACTTTACTATAAAATTTCAATAATTAAGAATCTGAAGCATCTACAAAACACCACAAGCCATCCACGCGCCTTTTCTGTGAACTCAATCTCATACTCCACGTGTCATCCCATCCACCGTTGATTGGGGCTATATATCCCCTCTCCTCTTCTTCCTTATCACTTATTATTATCATCAGTCAAAACTGTTATTCCCCTCCGTTATTTCCCCTAAATACTCTCTACAATCATGCTTCTCAGAGCTCCTCCGGCCATCTTCCTCCGCAACGTCGCCGGCGCCGGCGCCGGAGACAACTTCACCGGTGCTCTGATCTCGCCGTCCTCCGTTTCCGTACCGTCGACCGTCGTTTGCGCGGCGGCGAAAGGCGGCTCCTCCAACAGTAAGCCGATTACAGGCGTTGTGTTTGAGCCGTTTGAGGAGGTGAAGAAGGAGCTTAATCTTGTTCCTACTGTTCCGCAACAGTCGCTTGCTCGTCAAAAGTACGTTGATGAATCCGAAGCCGCCGTTAACGAACAGATCAAGTAGGTTTTTGTTACTTTCAATTTTGAATTTCGTGTTCCCATTTGTTCAATCGGTTTATTGATTTTGTGATTAGGTTGATTGATTGTTCGTTGAGTTTATGGTATAATTGATCTGCTGAACTCTGTTTGATGCTTTGATTTATGAGCTTTATTCATTTGGTACTGTGATTTAAACGTGAAGCCAGAACGCATGCTCTGTGTTTGATCATATTTAATTAGGTTTTGCTGAATATATGTTCACGAGTTTTGGCTGTATATGATATATTATACATCATTCTGTATTTAATAACTTCTGTGTGTCATTTTGATTGGGATGGAACTTTTTTTAATCCATTTTTTGGTTTTGTATGCATGTTGTCTTTGTTAAAGGATTCTACTGGTGGTGATTTTGTTTTTATTTCTGAATTCTGATGGTAATTTTCTATTTTTTGTTTCTTTCAGTGTTGAGTACAATGTTTCATATGTGTACCATGCTATGTATGCATACTTTGATAGGGACAATGTTGCTCTCAAGGGTTTAGCAAAGTAAGTTATTCGAATCATCGTCATTTTTACTAATAATCGGTAGGATGATGTTTGAGACTTTAATCCGGCTATGTGACATGAATGTTTGTAGGTTCTTTAAGGAGTCCAGTGAAGAGGAAAGAGAACATGCTGAGAAGCTTATGGAATACCAGGTGTTTGATGATTTTCCTTGCAGTCCATGTGGTTCATATGTCATATATTTGAGAGCTTTTGATGCATAAACCGTTCCATTGTCACCGGATTAAAGTCTATATAAATTTCTATGAAACTTTTTGTTTTCAGAACAAACGTGGTGGGAAGGTGAAGTTGCAATCCATTTTAATGCCCTTGTCAGAGTTTGATCATGCAGAGAAAGGAGATGCACTTTACGGTAAGTTCTTTGCTAAGATGTTATTGATGGCCAAAATTTGCAAGCTTGCAGAAATGTTGTTTCTTAGTATGCTTTTATTAGGTGAAAGAGCAATTGACTGGTAATTATTGTGGCTTTTGAGTATACTACATGTAGACCTTGTAAATATATTGGGTTTGACATTTTCCTCAAGTGTTTTGGATTGAATAGTTATGGGTCTACTTGTTCATTGTAGCAATGGAGCTTGCATTGTCACTGGAGAAACTAACAAATGAGAAACTTCTACATTTGCATGCGGTATGTCAAATTTTTGCAATTTTGTGTATGCCTTTTAGTTAACTGACTAACGGTTTCCAATCAGGTCAAGAAAATTGTAATTTGTGTTTCTGAATTCTGATCTTTGTTGAGAACAGGTAGCCAACAAGAACAATGATGTGCAATTAGCTGATTTTGTTGAAAGCGAGTTCTTGGGTGAACAGGTAGAATTATGTATTTCGCTTTTTAATTCTGACATTAACTTGAGTGGTTATCTTTTCTTCTTCTTGCCACAAGGTAAGTTGATAGTATTTTCACTTTGTTAATAGGTTGAGGCCATTAAAAAGATATCTGAATATGTTGCTCAACTAAGAAGAGTCGGCAAAGGCCATGGTAAACTTACTATTTAACTTCTTATTTGAAAATTGTGACAATCGTCTATCATATTGTCGCTAAAAGTAGTAATTTTCTTGACATATCAGGAGTTTGGCACTTTGATCAAGCATTACTCAATGATGGTGCTGCTGTTTGAACGATAATAAAGGTTTTGAGGTCATTTGATGGATATGAGACAAGAAAGATTAGCTGCCATAAACATTTTGGTTCGTTCTACAACAGAATTGCAATATGGTGACTAGGTGTATAGTTCTGTATTTCCCTACCCTGCTTGTTAAAGACGCTTGATGTTATTTTGGTTCAGTTGTAAGAACGCCAGTTTTCGGTTTGGTAATCTGTGATTATATTTTGGAATTTAAATAAAAAGAAGCATAAAAAATGTGGTTATGAATCATGATCAGTGCATGCTAGGTATGGTCTATTGCAAGTTTGCGCTTCTTGTAAAAATTTCCTTGAGGCCTAATTCATAACGAGCAGGCCTTGGGAACCTGATGGACCGTTCGAACCAAAACAAGACAGGTGGTTGGAGATCCGCATGGTTTTGTCCGGTTTACAACATGAAGTTGGCTGGACCGCATAATCTAATATTGTTTATATATATTTTTTAAACTTTTACGATATATGCATACGTACATGTATCATAGTTATGAATATTTTTATAACTTGAGACAAAAAATAATGTAAACTATTGATTTTGGAAACAAATAAAAAGATTAAAATCAGCAAAACCAATTCATGAGGTCGTCAGATTAGTAAAACTAAACCAATTCATGAGGTCGTCAGAGTAGTAAAACTGATCAGTGCAGTCGACCTATCCTACCCTCTGATAGTTAGTTTGTAGTTTCATAAAATCATATAGCTCTCATTTTGACATATATATATATATATATATATATATATATATATATATATATATATATATATATATATATATATATATATATATATATATATATATATATATATATATATATATATATATATATATATATATATATAGGGGAGAGATCAAATGAGAACTAGCTTTTTTGTGAGAACTCTAGGAACCAATCTCAACCACTAGTTCTCAATGGCAAAATTGTAATTAATAAAAACATATTTAAAAAATTTATAAATAAAAAAATAACATATAAATAAAAAAATAAAAACACAAAAATGTTCCCCTACTTTCCCTCTTTCATAAAAAAAATAAAAAAAAATTTATAAAAAATAAAAAAAATTCCCGTTTTTTTTAACGAAATTCGTTTTACACATGTGTAATATCGGATTTACACATGTGTAAATCCAGTACTACACATGTGTATAACTAGATTTACACATATGTAAACAACGGATGTACGATTTTTTTAGAAAAGTATATCAATATGGTAGGCGTTGGAAAGATAAAAAAATACTGAATTTTATGGTGAATTTTTTTTGAAAAAATGATGTCGTGAAAAAAAGTTATGAACGTTTTAAAAAAAAGGGGGAAATGACATGTGATTTGCATGTGATACAAAATGAGTGGCTGAGATTGGTTCCTAGAGTTCTCACAAAAAAAGGTGGTTCTCATTTGAACCCTCCCCTATATATATATATATATATATATATATATATATATATATATATATATATATATATATATATATATATATATATATATATTTTGTGATCGATAGAAGAGCTGTGGTTACGACTTACGAGCTGTGAACCTTAAAAATTTGTTGCAAAGACAGTATTAATTGGTTCTTGGGGATATAATGCAGTTCTCGTTTAAATATAATACCACAGGCCATAAAGGGAGAAAGTGGTTTGATTGGGAGGGAAAGCAAATGACAAATTCAATTTGATATGACACCGTTTCGTTCCGACAGTGACCATATTCTATTGCGACATGTGGAGGTACAATTATTCGATTTATCACTAAGAAAGTGAGGCAAATATTCGATCCTTATAAAGGGTGGACAGGTGGCACGTCGAGTATGGTTTTATAAACGGTAGCCATCAAAATTTTACTCATGGGGGTCCATTCTTAGAAAGTTTCATATTTGGTTATGATAATGGGTACAAAAAATAGACATAAAGATAATTATATAAGAGATTAAAAATAATAAAAGAAAACGATTGATAGCCCACCTTAAGAGGGAGGGAATGAGTGGGTGACAGGACCGGGAAAGGTAAGGTAGACACCTCCTTACGTGCGATATAACATGAAACTGGGTGACAGGACCGGGAAAGGTAAGGTAGACCCCCTCACGTGTGATATAACGTGAAACGTCACCCCATCTTTGATCAGCAGCGGCAAGTTAGAAAGGTTGGGTGGGCTGATCACGAGCTGCAGCGGAGCAAATGTAGTCATTTATGACTATTGGAGGGCCATATATCTTTAAAAAAAGAGCTATATCATTTTTTACCTATAAATACATAACACTATAACATTTATTACACACACTAAACTCTTCTATATAGCTTAGTAACACTTAGATGAGAATAATGTAATGTTAATGTGGATGAGAGAAGTGACGAAAGAGTTTGGTCCTGGAATGACCACTCCCTCTAGTTAAAGTCATCAAAATAAAAATAAAGGTGCATATTATGAGCAAAGGTGCATATTAAAGTCGTCATTGGGCGCGACTGAAGACTTGAAGGGAAAAGTGCAACGGTGGTATTGAGCAAAGGTGTAAGTAAATGTATATTTATTATTTCTTTTATTTTTCTACCAACCACAATATACTACACTCAGTTATTTTTTTTAACTTCTTTGGTATCACCAACCAATTATACACTTGTATTATTGTCACACCATTATATACCTGATGCTTACGTGACAATATTTTATGTTACTAACATTCACCTACTATAAATACACTTAATTAAATGGAGTAACAACAGATAGACATCGTTTTAACCACAAATAAAAGTACTTTCATGTGGTTAACTTTTTGACAATCATGATCAACTTTATTTTTTTCAATCATAGCATCGTTCTTGTAAAAAAACTAAGATTGGTGAGGACATCTCTACAATATACAGTACAAACAATTCAAGCAACCGTCATTAGATTTTAAGGGCCTCGGAATTAAAAGAAACTACAACCAATAATCCCTTCGCAAGGCGCTACAAACACATGCACCATAGCGAGTAACTTCTCTTGTTCAAACATATGTGATAATGATATAAGCTTAGTTGTTTAGAACCTGATAACATAGCTATCTCAAGAGAATATATGCATATATAAAGAAGAAAAATCTCATCAGGGAAAGATCAATCTTAGAATTTTAAAAACATATTTCTTAAACAATTGGTTCAACCGTCCATATTAGTGACAGTAAATCAGTAGTTTTATTATTTGTATGACAAAAGCTAAACAAGAGCCCGTCTAGCTCAGTTGGTAGAGCGCAAGGCTCTTAACCTTGTGGTCGTGGGTTCGAGCCCCACGGTGGGCGCTTTTTTTAACCATACCTTACCTGATACATTGAAAGTCTATTTTTGTTTGCATGGAGTAAAATTTGGCCACCGGTTCACATATTTTGAAATTACTTTGCTTATTTTGCCTAGACATCTGGCCTTCATGCTCCTCTTGACTTTTGGACGTGAATCATATTGAAGCTTGTGACCATTTTATTATCCCAGTTTTGTTTAAAATCACAGTTATTTTTCGCTAATAAATGTATGCATTTGTTGGGTAAATGTTTCTCAATATTAATATTCCTTTCATATTTTCTTAAATTAAATCATGTACTTGTAATTTACAGTTATGATTTGACAATGTACCAAACCTTAAGCCTGTGTAATACAAGGAGGAACAAAACAGGATTAAGAGATCCGGCGAATGTCTTATTTTTCCTGGAGGAGGTACTTAATTTAAAGAGGGAGTTCATCATTACATTCAATTCACATAAACTATCAAGTTACCTTATTTTTCTAAAGTTTATCAATGGCAACAGCTGGTTAATAGCAACTTGTGAATGGGTTGATTCTAGTTGTGTTTTGCTCGAAAAGATATAACGAAAACTTAGATAAAATGGGTCAAACAAGTTGTAATAGTATTTTTTTAGTAGGTCAACTCGAGCTGACTAGCCCTTTTTCAACTAGGAATAAAAAATGACTCGTTTCAACCTGAATCGTTTTGACCCATTACACAACCCTGTTGAACTACCCATCTTGCCCCTCCAGTTGAAGTGTTCATCCATATATCCTAATATCAATCATCTACCTGTTTGATTGAACTTTTGCCTGTTCTTGTAACTAACAAGTGTCTACATAGGAGGCCTTGGTGTAAACTATTCTAGTTAACAGGTTTATGTATAGAAGAAAAGGGTCTGCGGGTCGGAAAGAGAGCAAAATAGCTCATTTTTTAGTACGTGTCAAAAAGGGCCGGGTCAGGTTTGGATCAACAATTTTTAACCAATGATGACGGCACCACTAGGTTTCTCCAATTGTGATGTAGGATCATGTATCATCTACATTTTTATCTGTAAGTTTATAGAGCAAGTGTGATGTTAATCCTTGATGATCAAAAAGAAAAACAGAAATGGAGTCACTTTGTTAATTAGTCATATGAAATGTCAAAACAAAGAATGAGTATCAAGAAATAGGTTGATCAAGGAGAAACTGTGTTAAAATTTCATACCCCATTGTTTGAGCAACTTGTAAAGGTGTTGCACCTCTATTACACTTAGCATTCAAGTTAGCTCCTCTGTTAATCAGCACCTCCACTGTCTCCTTACTTCCTCCAACCGCCGCCATATGCAGCGGCGTGCGGCCCTCACCATCCACACATTCCAAATCAGCCCCAAACTCAACCAACAACATCACCGCATCTTTGTGCCCTTTTATCGCTGCCATATGCATAGCCGTCAAGCCATACTGATCTCGAAAATCCACGCCCGCATCTCTCTCTAGCAGAGACTCAAGGCGAGCGAGATCTCCACGTCGTGCCGCGTGCAACACATCTTCCCCTCGTTCTAAGATTTCAACAATTTCATCCTACATTGTCGCCACAAACAACATGGGAACAAGTCATTGATTGTAAACACTGTCCTACAATCATAAAGCAAGAATTTTGGGGCCCACTTTCCTACGCCCCAAAATTCTACTTTTGTAGTTTTTCTTTGTTTTAACCTCTAAAAAGGTTAAGCTAACGCAACACAATGCATGATGCTACTTATAATGTATGTAATTATAATATGCAAATGCAAACGACTCAAAGTCTTATCTGCTTACATATCCTTCATCACGGGCGACATCTATGGCGGAGCGATGGCGATCATCGGCTACGATCGAAGGATCTGCTCCGAGGTCAATCAACACTTTGACCATCCGACGGTCACCTTTCGCTGCAGCCTTGTACAGCGCCGTGCAACCATCGTTACGCTTCGCGTCCACCGCAGCCCCTGCACCCGCCAGCAGCTTAACACACCTCTCAAACCCTTTACTTGCCGCCAAAAACAACGGTGTCCGTCCATCCCTATCTTTGCAATCCAACGTCCCACATTTCCCCATCTTAACCAACCTCGAAACCTCATCCGTCCGATCAAACGCCACCGCCACGTGTAACTCCGACCACTGTTTCTCCACCCATTTAGAATCTTCCACATCTTCTAAACTCCGAGTTACTGACTCAACTTTTAACCCGGCTCCGAGTAGCAAACTCACCATCTCAACCGAGTTATCCAACCGGTTCGCGACTCGGTAGAGCGACTCAGCCTCACGACTCGACAACTCGGTCAAAATCGTCCTCTGAACCTTAACCATACTCCTCACGGCATCACAATCACCATCACTCACCGCGTGACGGAGCAAAAACGGACCCACAAACGCGACTTTCAGTTTAACGTCATACGCCCATGAACTGATGGTGTCCGGGTGAGTCGACTCGGCCGAGTCGACTCGGACGGTGCGGATTAAGAATCGGTCGGTGGGGGAACGTGGGAAAGATGAAGGGATTTTGGGTTGGGGTTTGAGGATGATCTGGAAGGTGGATTGAGAGAGAGGGGAGATGAGTCCACTCGGTGGGTTGACCAGGAACTTGTGGGGGGATGATGTTTGGACTTTGAAGGCGATTGAGGCGGTGGTGGTGAGGGATCTCAGGCGTACGGTGGCTCTGCATTTGGTTCCGATTACGAAATCGATACGTACGACTTGATCTGATACTTCTACAAGCTTCTCCATTGTGAAAGATTGAAAATTGAAAAGGATAATGTATTTGGGGGATGGAGTTTAGATTCATGTGATTTTGGGACCATTGTTGGTTTCTGTATGTGCTTCTGGGCCCATGATCATGGTTGCATTATAGATCGAGTGCGAACGTTTGTGAATTAGCTCAACCTTTTTGGATCTTTTCGAAATATCTACTATCAAACAAAAACAAATTCATGATTAGATGAATGTCACCGAACTTATTAATCATTTTGTAACATTCACGTTCCAGAAATTCACCAAGTGTTGGTACGTTCTACAGGTTGCCTTTGGGTCAAGCAGTGAAGTTCGAACTATTATTTTTAACTCAAACTATATTAGGCTCGACCTTGGTTTTGTTCCACGCTTTACACCGTAAATTGACCATCCAAGATGTTTACCTAGTGAGTATTGAACTTGGGTCTCATTGGAAAAACACATGACGCCTTATTACTACCAAATAGAGAAGTTTATTATGAAATAAATACGTGCTTATATCATTTTCATGATACAAATACACTCATATAACCTTGAGTGCTTTAGGTTCATGGTAGATATATGTGTTAGTATAGAATTAGATGAAACGGTTTAAATGGTTAATACTCAAAGATGTTGATTACCTACAATCATAAAAGTTTCACCTAAAGACTCGAAGCAAAATATAGTGAAATAGTTGGAATCTTTTAAGTGGATTAAACGTAACAAAAACTAAATTAAAGTAATGGCCTTCACGTAGTCTTGGGATATAAAAAACATTGAAATTTTGATTAAAAATTCAGTTCACAATTGCACATAGTAGCCACCACGTTCATATTGATCGAATATCCACCTTTTTATTATTCACTTTTCATCATCTAAGGAAACTATATATAATGCAACATTCCTCATTCATCTTCATCCAGACAACAGCTTGCCTTCAAGTCAAACAACACTCATAAAAAATGGCAAACAACCAATTCATCATCATCTCCATCCTCCTCCCACTAGCCCTCCTAGCGGCAGCCGCCACCGCCCATGATGTACCCGCCACACAAGACAAGACCGCCACCGTTGTAGTGGAAGGAAAAGTGTATTGCCAGAGTTGTAAATACTTTGGATCATGGTCTCTCACTGATGCGGAGCCAATCCCAGCTGCAAAAGTGAGTGTTATCTGCAAAAACCACAAGAAACGAGTGACCTATTATAACGCGTTTGAGACAGATAAAAATGGTTACTTTTATGCAGAACTCAAAGATTTCAAGATGACCCATTATTTATTGGACCATCCTCTTCATTCTTGCCATGTGAAACTGGTGTCATCTCCTCTACAATCATGCAATCTTTTGTCGAATATCAACAATGGTATCAATGGCTCTCCTTTAAGATTTGAGAACAAGGTGTTGTTTGGAAAGAATTATGAAGCAGTTGTTTATGCATCTGGACCATTGGCTTTTCGTCCTACTAATTGTGATCCAGAAATCACTCACTAAACGTATTTGATATTGTTCTAAAGTGTTAACTTGGTTTCATGATTATTTTGTATTTGAATGGTGATCTTGTTAGATGAAATATATAAAACTATCTTCTGAGAAAAATGATTTTTGCCTCATACTATCTTTGCTTTGTTACAAACGAATCATTGTTCAGTAAATTATAAAACAAACATTAATAAATCCCGGGTGTTTGGACGAGCTTTTGAAGGTAAACTCATATACATTTTGCTCTAAACTTTTGTAGATTTAAGCCATGTTTGGCAAAAATCCAAAAATTACTTTTTGATTTTTTGGAATGGTAAAAGAACCAAAATACCCCTTCAAAAATCACCAAAAGTTAACAGTTTTAACTTTTGATGACTTTTGAAGGGGTATTTTGTTCTTTTTATCCATCAAAAAAATCAAAAAGTAACTTTTGGATTTTTGTCAAACATGCACTTAATTGATGCTAACATTTTGAACAAGCATAGTGAGTATCACTTTTAATAGGTAACTAAGTACTTCATATAGGGATGATAATAGATAGGTTTTTGGTATTTGAGTCTTAGCGTACTCGATTACTCAATAGCCTCGCGTTCACTTGTTTCCTTGCCTTGTTTATATATAGTATTAGAGGTTGTTTGACAATTTTTGAATGATTAAGTGGTGAACCAATAATAGGTCTTAACTATTAAGTGCTGAACCATTAAGATGTCTGAATCATTAAGAGCTAGTATATCGCTTAACTATTCAAAGGCACATGTCTGACCAATTCAGATAAGAGGTATTAACCATTCAGCATTAAACTTGTTAATTCTTTAGCATTAGTATAATACTTAACCATTCGGAGGCAAATATCTGAACCATTCAGACATTTGCTCGCGAAACAAAGAGTCTGAATTATTAAGTGCTGAACCATTCAGACATCTGAACCATTAAGAGGCTGATTCAGATGCTGCCAAAAACAACCCCTTAAGTAGTTAAAAGTTATATGTTGTGTTCTTGTCACCCGAAACTTACACGAAAAACTAATTTAAAATATAAAATTTCTTTTAGAGCGGCAAACACACACACTTATATAATCTTACTCATAAATCTACATTATTGCCCACCACAGGACTCGAACTGCAACCTCATAGGGTACTAGTCCAAAACGATCAAAGTCGAGTCGTGAGCCTATTAGTGAAGCAAATTCAATGAAACCACAATTAGTACCATAGAAGCGGCCACAAACTAGAGGGTCTCGACCAATTTGGAAGATCACGTCAGATATCATTTTTAATATTCAAAATGTTAAATACTTGGTATAACAATTTTAGGTTGGAATGATGTTTGTAATCTCTTTAACTAACAAATATAACCCATGATTCCATTTATCAAATTTGGCAAGACAATATATAAAAAATAAACATGCCATTCACGTCTTCATTTATTTCAAACGTAACTACTAGCGGATAACATATAAAATAATTCGTTAGATACTTTTGTATGGAGACAAATGTCTTTGTTATTATTTTAATGTCTGTTTAAGAATATGTTGACCTATTAAATGATTGAATGGATAATATTCTTTTTAAATCAAGTTATTATTACTGTTAAAAAAATATATTTTTTAGTTAGACCAGAAATCATTGATGTTATTGGTTCTAATACAAACTAAAAGATCAAACATAAATGAAAGGTTAACGGTCAATTATAACTAAACCAAACAAAAGCTATAGAAACATAGTGACACCAGGCCAAACCAATGAAAAACCATCGATTTCTCATGCCTGCTTTCTCCCTTTGTTGTTTGGTCGTTTTTTGAGACTTGTTGAGTTGATGGACTTCAAACTTACCAATTTAACACTTGATTTGGTTTCTAAAACAGATCTAGAGATCGAATATGTATTCATACACATTAATATAATATAGACACTTGTATATAAATGACTAATAATATAGAGTTATTTGCATCAATTTGACTTCATGCTGTGTAAATCGGCACCAACATGAGTTTAAAATAAGGGTAAGGTATAAATGGTCATTGCTATAGTTATAATGTATTTTTATTTCGTATTGTATTATCTTATAATAGTGTAGACTCATGTATAAGGATAAACAAAAGTGAAAGATAAGAAAGTGTTAAGTAATTAAAATTTAAACTTATAAAAAGATATTATAATTACTAAGAACTCGATTGAACCATACATGCCAACCATCAATGAATGATATGATTAACCACCAAACTTAGCTTCATTCCTTTAGAATAGAAACTATTATTTAACTGCAAAAATATGAATTTTGCAACACTATTAGGGTTTTTATAGAGCCTTTTAATTCATTTGATAGCAACATTATGTTTTTGAATTTTTTATATAAAAAGTTTAAAATTTAGACACATGTAATAATTACAAATGTTTATATTGATAGTTGTCAAATCAAAACGAAACTAGGACAGAACATAAAGGCCTTCACGTAGTCTTGGTTTTTAAAGCATGGAAATTAACTTTGATTTAAAATTGGATCTCAAAACATACATAGTAGCCACCACGTCTGTCAATCCAAAATCCACTTTTATAAAAACAATTTTTAAATCATGCCAACAAACTATATAAGCCCCAAACGTTCTTCATCCAACAAACAGCTTTCGTTCATTGCTTCAAGTATCCAACAACACTAATAAGAAGAATGTCAAACAATCAATTCATCACCATCATCTCCATCCTCCTCCCACTAGCCATCCTAGCGGCAGCTACCACTGCCACGGCTCATGAGGTAGCTGCTAAGCAAGACAAAACCGCCACTGTTGTGGTGGAAGGAAAAGTGTATTGCCAGAGTTGTAAATACTTTGGATCATGGTCTCTCACTGATGCTGAGCCAATCCCAGCTGCAAAAGTGAGTGTTATCTGCAAAAACCACAAGAAACGAGTGACCTATTATAATGCATTTGAGACAGATAAAAATGGTTACTTTTATGCAGAGCTCAAGGATTTCAAGATGACCCATTATTTATTGGACCACCCTCTTCATTCTTGCCATGTGAAACTGGTGTCATCTCCTTTACAATCATGCAATCTTTTGTCAAATATCAACAATGGTATCAATGGGTCTCCTTTAAGATTTGAGAACAAGGTGCTGTTTGGAAAGAACTATGAAGCAGTTGTTTATGCATCTGGACCATTGGCTTTCCGTCCTACTAATTGTGATCCGGAAATCACTAACTAAACATGATGCTTTTGTATCTGAGTTGCTTTTGTTATGCTACCATCAATTAATTTATCCAGTACTTTACCTAACATTCTTATTTCTCCTTCAAATCAAGACAACTCAACTTTCTTGATGAAATTGAAATGGAAATTTTCATTGTACTAAATTATTCTAAGATATGAATTTGCAGTTATCATGATTAGTGTTCGGACGTGATTCTACTATTTAAAGTTAATCACTTGTGATGGTGTTGAGTGTTTGACAATCTGCAGTCTTTAAGGAATTAAGAAATAACATGGCATAGTATTTGATCGGTACATAACAGTTAACATAAGCAAAGGCAGGTTGCCCAAACACTAAAAGTGACGTGATTATAGCACTTACACAAATGATTTTTAGAAGTCCAATGGCATTGCAAACATCTTGTTTATATCATCCATGGCCTGCTTTGTGCAAACGGTTTGCTCAAACAGATCGGTATCTTTTCTTGAAGATGAAACACTTGGCTTGCAAATCTTTTCTTGAATTTGATCATTTTCATCATCTGGAAGTATCAAAAATGAGCTGCAATTTTGTTTGTCCTCAATGGGTTTCTCCTGCTTTCTTGGTCTTCTTTTCCTTACAAATTCTATTGGTTTTCCAAACATGCTATTAATGTCATCCATGGCCTCCTTTAAGTTCACTGTGGGTTCCACTAGACCATGGTGGCACACATTTTCCACCTTTGGCTCGTCTGATATGGTGGATCCTACAAACCGATACACAACAGTATCTTCTCTAAATTTTCTTGGTGAGACCCTGCCTGGATTTGAATCTTTGGAACATCCCAGAGTAGCATCCTTAGGACTTGGCAATACAAATGCCCCTTTTGTAATGTTTGAACCCATTTTGTTGTCAAATTTTTCTTTCTTATATTCCTTGTTCTCTTCTTCGTCATCATCACCATCACAATATATTTGAAACGGTTCCTCCACTGGTTGGTTTTCATTAGACAGATTAACCCTTTCCTCTGAATCGTTATCATTAAACACCTTGAAGTCGTTCGCTGTGTTTTTATTTGATTTGTTCTTTTGAAATGCTTCTGGGCCTAAAGGAGCTCGGAACATGCTATTTATTGCATCCATGGCTTCTTTAGTGTTAATAGTGGGCTCCACGAGCCCATGATGGCGTGCATCTTCAGCTTCAGATTTTCCAACAATGGCAGTCTTTGCAAATCTAACCACAACTGTGTTTTCACCAGCATGTTCATCTAGTGCACCCTCACTACTTTGTGAACTTGCTTTTTTGCCCTCTACTTTTCGTGGTTTAAGTTGTGTTGCAGATATATTATCCTTCTGTAAGCTTTCCGCTGAAGGATTTCCATTACTTCGACCTTCATGACGCTGCATGACATCAGCACATTAACAGTTGATGAAAGACATTTTGGACAATATGTAGAAACAGAAACTCAAACTGTAAGCTTAAAAAAACATACCTGAATTCTTTTGTTTTTGTATTTCTCCAATCTATGAAGAAACTGATCAAACGCTTTTTGAAGCTCATCTGCTGGCTCTGCAAGACTACATCTTTACTTGTCAGAACTACTTAAAAGATATTTCAGGGGCTGTTTGGATGTGTGTTTTAGAAGTGATTGTGGAATAAACAGAATTAGATAATCTACTGTAACAAAGCGTGCTGCAAGAGAGTGTGTTTGAATTGTTTCTCAAAGTTGTACTAATCAATTCTAATTACTTAAGGAAGCATTAGACATAATAAATGCATACTATTAAAATTGCCAAAGGTTACTCTCAAAATTGATTACTTAACCACTAATATATCAGATAATCAAAAGCAGAAGTAGGTTATTCCAATAAGCTTACTTTTGCACCCCTAAATGGTACATCTTCTCAGCAGCAGTAAATTTCTTCATCTTCTCATAATAAAGAGCATAAGCCTGGTAAAATAGAGACCTTTTGTTCCCAATATGATGCACTTTCATATGCTCCAGAACAGCACCAGGATCATCAACAAAATCCAACTTCAAGCAAACAACAAAAACATAAATGATAAATTTTTTGAGTGTTACAATCAGAAAACACCAAACTTTTTGGTTTTTGCTAATCTATATATCACTAAATGATGATTTTTCAACCTACACTTAAAGAAAACCACATTTAAACCCTAACCCCTAAATTAACCACATTCACACACACTGCAAGATTACTTACATCATTCTGCTATACATGTTAAAATCTCAAAAATCAAAATAACCAAAGGGGTGCAATCAAATAATTAGGGTTACCAGTTTCATCCAAACGCGAATATATCGTATATCATTGCGATAACGGGGATCTGTTTCGAAAGTTTGAACGCACTTTTGAAGAAACCGAGGAAGTTTCTGTTTGAGTAGCTGAGGAGGCAATGAGTCTGTCATCTTCTTGATTCCTCTGTAAGAAAGTTATTTGATCAATCAACACAGTCTGTTGCTAATTGATTTGTTTAATGTTGTGATGATGACTGTAGAACGAAGAGATTTGGGATTTTGTGCTTACCCGAGCCATGGGAGAAGAGGGTCTGCGCCATTGTAGGTTTTGATATCGGAAATCAATGAAGAAAAAAAGTTGTCGTTGGTGATGGTGATGGTGGAGTTATTCGCCATTGTTGAATCCTGAAGCGATGTGTGTGTGTGGGAGGGAGGAAGGAGACCTAAAACATTTGAATTCAGTAAAGGCGATGATTTTTTTTTAATGTTAGTTTTGAGCGATTTAAAAAGAAAAATAATTTTTGGTTTATTGTACGATTCATGAAACCGGTCAAGTGTGTAAAGGTTCATATTAGGCTGACAAAACAGATCTTATGTTTTTGACAGGTTAAAGATGAAGCGTGTAGCTCACGTATCAAAATGCAAAATACTTGTTTAACTATATATATATTATGTCTATAATTTTTTTATATGTTTTAGTAAACCAAAAATGTGAAATAATAAAGTCTAGCATTTTGATTTAATTATTTTATAAAATGTAAAAAATTAAAAAATATTTTTTATTAAACATGTTTAGTCGTTTTATAAACAGGTCGGCAATTGTCGGACCTGAATTTATTCTATCCTTTGGTCTAAGGTCAACCAGTAACCATGATCTTAGACTGATGTGATCACTAGAGTCAGTTTATTGCATCAATTTAGGAAACCGCGAGTAAATCATTGATTATTATAGGTAGAAACTTTGATATGTTGATTTACTACTTGGGATTAAAAGTAATTTAAAACCAAAGTAGCTAAAAAGTAGAGTTGTGGCGGTGTTGTGTGGTGGCGCCGTGGCGGTGGTATGTGGTGTGTGGTGGCGATGGTGTGTGGTGTTGTGGAGAAGGAATTGAAAAGTGAGATGGTGATATTTTTATAACCCTTATGGGTATTTTGGTCTATTTTTTAAAAATCTAACGAAAAATGTTAACACCGTTAGTCAAAAGGAAAAAAATAGAAACGATTCGCAAAACTCAGACCAATAATGGAGAAAAATAAACGTTGATACTCAAGTGGAGACAATTTGTAAAAACCCATAAACGAAAACCGAGATTAACTCTAAAAGGTAATAAGTCAGTAGAATGCTAAATTTTAATGCATAAAGAGCCTATATAATTTTACTCAAGATACAAAATAATATAATTTGTTATAGTCATACTTGAATATAAATATTTGGGAAGAAAACTTTTGGTCAAATAAGCTCGAGACATGTTATATGAATATATTTATTTTCTTTTGCGCTGTCACCCAACCTAACCTGACCGTTGGCGAAAAGTCAAAGCCGGTTTGAGTTTCAATCCGGTTCAAGTTGAAACCGGTTTTAAATTGGCTTTTGATCAGTGACAGATCTTGAACCACACTATAGGTGACCGGAGGCGAAACTAAACTATTACAGGGGGAACGGATTCTATATTATTATAATAGAAAAAAAAGGACATCGGCCATACTAAGCTTTGTCTATGCTTTGGTGGGATTTTGACAGTTCGGTTTGTTGTTACCCTTTTCAGTGGATAAGATTATTAACCGGTCTCTAACCTACGTTTTTTATCGGTTCTAACCTGATTTCAAATATTACCGGTTCCAAACCGGTCCGGTTTCGTCACCTCTATCTTTTTTTAACAGCAAATGTACGACTCTGCTTCGGATGATAGGTGTTATCTTAATCGGGCCTACCTATCCGTTTCCCAGCCGGGACCGCACCCCCAACCCTCTGAGGAGGAAACTCATTGTTGAGAAAACCCCCTAGCTTAACTCTGAGCATTTTTGCTCAGAGTGAGACTTGAACCCATAACCTCCCTTTTATTTACATGACATGAGTACCTCACCTTAACTAGTTGGGTTAAGGATCACTGGTTTCTCGATTTGAAAATTCCTCCTCTGTGAGCTGTTTGGGAATATGAAGGCCCAACTTCATTATTGGGCATCATCACTTGGAGACCGGCCCAGTGAGCCCAGGAGGGAAGTTAGAGACAAGTTTTGATATTTTGAAAGAGACGTTTTTGGTAGCCGGTTAGTCGCTTAATGCCTTTTGCAGATATTCCTTTTAGTCGCCCTTTTGTAAGTGTTTAGATTTTAATATGTATTCACATGTGTTTACTCTAGCAGTCTCATCAAATTATCAGATAATTCATTTCGAGAATAATACTATTTAAGAAGTTTTATACCTTAGGGTTGGTATAACTTTTAGAGAACCTTATAGTATTTTAATAACTACGAGAACTAACATCAAAAGTTATACATTAAAAATACAATTCTGATAACATTCGAAAAAATTAACCTGCTCTCAACTCATTTTACTCGTTTTTTTATACTAATTTTTCTTCGTTTGACAATCGTCGCCTCTACTGTCACAGATGCATTAACCGCGGTACCGTGTTGGTGGTTGGGACACTACAACAAATTGCTGATTGTCTAGGAGGTGGGAATTGTAAGAAGATCCCAGCTTTTGATTGGTACTAAATAATTTGTGGTTTGCCAACGTTGTGGAATGTGGGCAATGTCCAAGAATTTGGGTCAAGAAATATTTGATTACTTGCACTCTGTGGGAATCAGATGTTTCTAGAGGTCATATTATTTATTTTACTTTTTTGGTACTACGTTTGACGATATATAAATCAACATTTATTTAGATTGGATGATAAATTAAAAAGAAAAAAGAAAAGATTGGGTAGCAATAATTAGTCTAATTCATTCATAGAATCATAGAAGAAATATAACTTAGTATAAATTTTTTAATACATAATAGATTTTACTAATTCAAATTATGTTTGTTGATCGATAATAATCAATGCTATCGATTAGATTAGTGGCGGTTCTAATTTTCATATCTGTTGTAAATGACAAATCCACTAGCATAATTATCAAATAATTACACTTGATTTTCTCTCAACTTCGCTCAGAATAGTGATAATGGATAAAATACGAAAAACATAAAATTATCGAACAATAAAAACTAAAACAACTATGTTTATGTTTTTTGTTAAATTTGATTGCATGAACCTAATGAAAAAAATAACTTGTAATTGGATGGTCTAATGAAATTTGACTGAAATTCCTACTTGCTGGTTACGCTTCCATTTTGATATTAGATCATGTAGCGAACAAGCCACGCCTCATGACGTGGCCCTATGTGACAATATGACTACATTGTGAACACTGTGTCCCTTCAATATGGTCCGCTAGTGAATGCTACACGTGGGGGTGGCCATGGGAACTCCGCATGTGGTACTACTATACCGTCCAACTCTCTCACTCTCTCTGTTTTTCTTTTTGTCTCATGTAAACACACAAACACTCATATGTATATAATAAAAAAGAAATTGGCCGAGTGAATGTGAAAGTCATTTTTAAGGTAGAACAAGTAAAATGTGAAAAATAAGCTTACTATAGGTAGAATGTTAATTGTACGTTAGATTGTCTTTAGTGACTAAATTGTATAAGACAATGTAATATTTTTCTTCCTCTGATTTGTGCATCAGTGCGGGACCCGCATAAAAATATATTATGATGAAAAAAATCAAAGCAATCTATTTATTAATTGAGGGCATCAAATTATCAAAATTTCTTGCTAACACTGAGAAGACATACCTAACATGGAAGGTGTATGACCTTATTGAATTGTAAATTTGATTTTCTTATCAAATCATTGTCCTTTCTACATTAATTTAAATATTGAATATTTATTCCAAAGTGACGACTTGGGACCCTTATAGCTTACCAACTCTTGAGTGAGTAAGATACAAAAGTCTAGATGATAAAAGTGGAAATTCGGCATAGACATTCTTTTATTTGTAAGCAATATAAATTAGTTGATTTTACTCGCGCGTTAGGATGATCACTCTGTTTTCAGAAGAAAAAAATATATACATAAATGTAGGTAGAGATAAACTCACCGCAATAGTATATACAGAATTTAGGAATACATTACATTGTAATGAAAAAAAATAATATGTTTCACCATGGGGTTTTGCCGCGCGTTGCAGGGGCTCAAACTTGAATAAAATTTATATTGAAAATATATAAAAATGATAATATCGCAACGATCATGATTTAGGAAAACATTACATACCTGTGAAAAAGAAAATAAAATACACTATATTTGACCAGGGACCATAGGCGACCCCCTTTTTTTCACGTCAGTAGTGTTAATTTTCTGTTCAGTAGTGTAAATTTTCAGTTCGATAGTGTAAATTTTTTAATAAATATAGAGTTCGCCCCTTTACTTTCGTCCCCGCCCCCTCTATGATGTGGTTCAAACTCCGCAACTGCCCGGGATGGTTTCAAACAAAACTTACACCAAAACATAAATAAAGTCGTAATAGTATATTCGAAATTAAAAAAAACATTAAGAAAAAAACCAAATACGTAAGAGAAAAAAACAAACACAAGTGGACTATGGCCAACATTGAGGAAATACAAGATGATGTGGTCACGTTGTAAAAACGCAAAACTTAACTACTTATAGAATTTTAGGTTCTTCTACACAAATCATATCATGAAATTTACTGTTGCTATATGACCAATCAATTGAAGGTCATGAGTATTAGACCGTTGGATTTACATAACATGTGAGAGTGGGTGTGTTAATATCAAGCCAAACAAATTGATCTATGTATAAAGTAAAAACTTACAAAAAAAAGCTAGTATTTGTTGCAAAGTACTTGTGCAACAAGGTGGTTAAGATGTTTTTGGTTCAACGAGGCCTTAGGTCATAGAAGCCTTGAGATCATGTGGTGTTCGTATTTATCGGAGGATTAGTGTGTGCTAAAAAATGTGTTGATCGAGCAAACAAGGATAATACAAAGTTTTAGTTCGGGGCTAATGACAAGTAAAATTTTATTCTTAAAAAACCATTAGCTCGAATTATAAGCTTTGTAAGATAGTCTTAGGTTCGGCTCTTTTTCAGATTCATCTTAACCAAAAGAAGTGCATCGTCACTAGACATACACACTCTTCATGAAAATATCTAATAATAGTAGTATATGCATTAAGATGTATATATATGTGATCAACATATATTCCACATGTGTTTCATACATCATCAATATATAGATACCAAGCAGAGGCGAAGCTAGAACTTTATCACGAGTGATAAGACTCCCACTCAAGCATAGCCTAGCAGTTCAAAAGTTTTAATAAATTAGGTTACGCCTTTTGTAACTTTTGTTGAAGGCCCCTTAGAGTTCTTGGCGAATCTGTCATCAGAATTACAATTGCAACTCTCCCTTTTACACTACGCATCTTGTAGTTCACGATGGCGTTGAGTGGTTCGGTTCAATATACTTTTTGGCCCGACCCGTTTGAGCTACCCATTATATCATTACTAGCCTTTGCCCTTGTTGATAAAAAAACATTGGTACCAATCATTTTGGGTAGACATAAACCTATCAAAGGGAGTTATATTACTTAAAAGATAACACTTTTATTCATCAAAGATCATAGCAGTTCATGAAAATAGTTATATGATTCTTTTGAATTTTCATTAAGTGTCGTGTTAACCCAAGTTTTACTTAGTCTTTATATCTGATTTATTGTATATCTTTAGATATTTTTATCCTTGTCTCACACACTTTGTTATTCACACTTCTATGCATACGTTTTACTTTGTGAAGACCATATTCTAGTAGATAGTGACTACGAGACCACTAAACACATACAACACTCAATTAACTCAAAGATGTAAGAAATCTTTTTATTGCATTTTTACTTTTGTAATTTCTATAGATACTATCACATTGTGATAAAATAGTCTCAAAATGTTTATAATATAAGAATTAAAAATTACATTAATCGGGTCCATGAGATGCAAGACTGTAAGAAGCATGTGAAGCATATAAAAGAACGAGATAAAAAATAGCTTTTAGGAGGTTGTAAATTATTAGAGCATTATTACATCTATTATAATATATTTTTTCTTACGTACGTCCTGAGAACAAATAATTAATATATTTATAAATAAATTAGCGTATCTGGTTGGACTACATGTTGACTTTTTAATGATCTATTCCTTAAATTGGTATATCCTTAATTAATATTGTTGCATTGTTCAAATCAGATATTAGATCTCTAGATGTTGACCTCAGCTCAACGTAATTTTCATTCCAACGCATTTTAGGATTTATAACCCCATTAAGGATTTATGTAAACAAACATATCTAATCAAAGAAAAAAAATTCTCAAAATGTTACTTTGACCTATGCTTTCGCTGTTCAATCGGTTCTTGCTTCTTACCTAATTCCTATTACTTCAAAGCTGGTTAGCTTCGACGTTCCATCGAGTTAGCTAGTTAATATTCGATCTCCCTGGAACACTCAAATCATTATGTTTTCCTTCACCTCGTCTTCTTTTCATTTTGTCTTTAAAAAAATCCTTTTGACTAACATATTCTCAAAAAATTTCCCACAAAAGACGAAACAAACAAACATATCTAATTTCCTAGGTTGCCTTATCTGTTAAACTCATATTCAAATTCAATAAGTTTTACGAAACAAACAAGTAATTATCAAAATTTAAATTTTATTCTATTGAATTCCAACAAAGGACGAAACACCACTTAGGTATCCGAGACGAATACAAAAAAATATATACACCGCATCATAAGAGGCTTTTGTTTATATGGTTTTGTTTAATTAACATAACTGTAACTTTCATAGTTTTCAACAACTACTTGGATGTTTTTAACTGCTTAAATATGTTTAAAAATGTTATTAAACTTAAGGTTTTAGAACTACGGTTAACGTCTCTCTTCTATTTATACCGTTCGTAACGGCTTGATCGTAAACCTATATGTGTTACTAGCTAAGTGTAAATAACAAAAACCTTGATAGAAATAGTTAACAACCTGTTAAACACAACTACTAACTTGGATGAAAAATGATATATTGTTACTTGAGAGTTGAGACAATGACCAAACAGCAACACTCACTTAAATTATATTAAATAATTAATTAAAAATTAATGTGCCACGTGTTTAAAGTTTTTAAAAGGGAGCAGTTGTGAGTAGATTAATATTAAAAGAGTGAAGAATATTCGTAAAAATTCGATTTTTAATTGCATTAATTTCATAATAGATAGTTGATGCCAAGCCATGCATGCTGCACATGACATGGATTATATTAAAATTAAAATAATAATTGAATAAAACAAACACAGTGACAAACATCCTTATTTAATCCCATCCGAATATCTAGTTTGTCACTCGAGCTTGCAATTTACATGAAAAGAATACGCATCGACCAACGACTATTAAAAATAATAATTATAGCAATATTATATATCATAGTTATTTCTATATCTTAAAGTTCGTATCATTCAGCTAAATTAGTTATCGATAATTTTTTTATTACTCTTCTCTATACACCAGGTAGAAAGTGATTTAGACAATTATCTTCTGTTGAATTACTTATATACATAAACAGTCATGAAATACAAATACATCAAACACCAATAATATATTTTGTTTCTCCTTAAATAATTTCAAATAATAATAATAATAAATAGAAATAATAATAATAATAAATAGAAATAATAATAATAATGCTAATAATAATAATAATAATAATAATAATAATAATAATAATAATATAATAATAATAATAATAATAATAATAATAATAATAATAATAATATTAATATTATTATTATTATTATTATTATTATTATTATTATTATTATTATTATTATTATTATTATTATTATTATTATTATTATTATTATTATTTCAGTTATTTCAAATAATAATAATAATAATAATAGTAATGAAAATAATAACATATTATTATTAATTATGATTATGGTCCACAAAGTTTCTTAGGCTACCGACAAATGTCTCGTTTTTTCTAAGTTTTCTCATGTGGCGAATCGCTACATCTTTTCCTATTTTTTATGGGTTTACCTAGTTTCTTCTCGTTTTATATGGTGTCGTCTCAGTTGGTCCCCGTTTATCCATTTCTCCCTTCTTTGAAAAAAGGTTGAAAGTGGGTGGTGGTACCAGTTGATCCCGATGAAAATTCATTGGGTTGTAGCATCTCAAAACTAGGAGCGCGGTGTTTGCGGTCGACCCTAGACTTTCCCGGGATTTCCCCAACTTCTCTTCGTCGGCGTTCCGCCCACTATAAAAGAATATTCCAATTATATGATTCATAATATATATTAAATTAAGTATTGTATTTAATTGAAGTCAAAAACATTTTAGAGAGATATATATGTTTGTGGACAAATAAATTAAATCAAGTGGTTGTAATCTTTTTGCATCCTAGAGATTTTGTTTGATATTAAAAATTTTATTTTACATATGCATTTTAAACGTTAAAAGAACCAATTGCAACTTTTGTGGGCCGCTATTTTATGATCAAGTATCTTAGACATCTTTTGATACGAAATGAAACGTAAAAATAATTAATCTATTATTGTCTAGTGATATTGACTGTTAATAAATGATTTTAAAATAAATCTTTCGTAAGGAACTTCAATTTCTTTTTTCGAATTTTCTTATTAAAATCTTAACATAGACAAAATAAAGTTATTGCATTTAAAGACACAAAAAGAATCACTAAGCTGCAATATTGCATGCAGTCATGCACGATATAGAACCGAGTTGAAAGCTTAATAGTTGATAAACTCCGTGAGTTGTATTCTAATCATATTAGAAAGGTAATATAACACATGGGTTTGCACAAGCAAATCCACTAATACGCCATCCACTGCACCATCCGTGACTCAAACGTTGCTCTCATGGCACCACACGCCAGGCGTGCAACGTCATCGGGTGGGTGCAGGAGGGCTCCTTACCTTCCCACTTATAATGGGCGTCGTTCTTTAAAGTACATATATGTGTATATTTTGTTTCAACAGTGAATAGATACGTAAATGTGAACTATTAATTTAGAAAAAACCTATTACTTTAATCTTATATTTTCTTGGCTTCAAGAAAATAAAAAAATAATATAAACTTATTTTATTTAATATTGTATATCTCCCACGGTTGTTTGAACGCTAATATTTAAAAACAAAAAGAAGTTATCTCTATACTTTTTTTTCTGTTTCTCCTAATAACTATAAAATTAACGGCTACTTTTCTACTATAAACATTCCTATATTTTTCAAACAATTTGACACTCAATTATATCTTATTTCTCATTTTCTTCCCAATCTCTTATTCTCATATATGATAAGACACATGTGAAGGTTATGACCAATTGATTAAGATATATGAGTTGTTGGTTAGGCATACGTTTACATTTATAAAGACCCAATAGTTGGGAACAACCCGAATGCCAATGCCTATTAAGGAATGATAGAAAAATTATCCATGGTCGAAGTAATAATATTAAAGAAAATATAAAAGAAAATAACTAACGATGGGAAATATACAATCGTAAATAAATAAAGTTTATATTAATTTTTAATTTTCTTGAAGTCAATAAAATATAAGGTTAAAGTAATAGTTGTTTAAAAAATTGAATGACTCACATTTCCATGTTTAGTGAATGTTGAAACAAAATACACGCATATATGTAAACTAGTGGAAATGTCCACGTGTTGCGGCGGTACGACTGTTGCGCGATTTTTCAGGAATTCGATTTTAGTAGTATCAACTTGGTGCGTTATGACGTAAATTAAAAAGTCAAAATATAACTATTGAAAAAGTTGAATAAAAGTAAACAATAATGTATATTACAAAAGTCTTTAAGACAACTATATTATCCCAACAAGATTAGTGAAAGCATGAGTGATATTTGTGATCGGAAATCACTTATTATCTAGATTTTAGGGGGGTGGTTCGTTTTATGAATGGTAGGTTAGAGTTTTATGATCATAGGAGACAACTTTCGGTGGTGATTTGCATAGACCGAAGAAAGTTAATGGAGAAATTGTCACCACAAATTACCATCTGATTGTTATTGAGCCGTTAACAACTGGTAAGGAAAATGGGACGAGTGATTAGTGCTCAATCGCAATAAATAAACGACATTGAAAGTAAATGGCGATTTTGTTTGGCTACGTTTATATGCTTTGCCATTTGTATTATAAGCATTATATGTTATACTTTATTGTAAGGACATAATTGAAATAAAATTATTAATGTTTTTAAAATTTAAGCATGACTTTTCATATGGATGTCTTGATCCATATGTGAAATTACCATTCTATTATTTTTAATTTTTTTATAAAAGATATAGATAGTTATTAAAATTATTAAATTCACAATATGCTTCTAAAAAATATTAGTATTATAGTTATTATAAATATGAAGATATATATAAGCTATATACTTAAATATTCAAAAAAATGATAATACCTAATTTAAATAGTATTTAGTTATAATAATATAATTAGTAAATATAAATTTAAATTAAGTATTTAAATAGTACCTGTTGATCTTAACTTTTTAAACCGTAAACTTTATTGTAATGTTTGATAATATAATCTTTGTTGTTCGTTGTTTTTAGCGGTTTCGACTTTTAACAGATATTATAACACCTGGCTTGTCACATAACAAGTTAATTAAAAACATGACTTATAATTTATTAAATTAAATTTATGTAACTAAAGATACTTTAAACAAGAAAATGGTTTAGTAAAATACAAGCCATGTCTTTTTGCCAAACAGATATTAACCTTCTTTTCTGGAAAAGAAATAGAAACACGTTGAGGGTTGACTTTGCGAGATAAGCCAAAGGTGGGTGCCGGAGACCTACCTCTTCTTTTTTTTAATGATCTTCACAAGCAAACCCTTCAAACACCACCCTGGGAAAAGGAGTTCTCATAAACATTTATAAACAAAAAGAATATAACATATATATATATATATATATATATATATATATATATATATATATATATATATATATATATATATATATATATATATATATATATATATTCATATGAAAAATATTTTATTAATATTAATATATTACATAATAACATTTATAATTGTATTCATAGGTGACTATAAAAACAATATTATTCTATATGTTATCACAATTTCTAATGTAATAAAATAGTACTGAAACCTACCCAAACGAAAGATTCTGTCTTTCTTCTGGTACATCGATAAGATTTATTCTTTTATATCTAAAGTGTTTATTTTGTATTATTCAAAAAGGTTATTATACAGTGAATTTCGAATGCACTTTATCTATATTTTTAAAATTCTATTAGTAGTGGTTACACATAACAGTAATGATTTGGGTTCATAATACTTACTTCTTTTGAAAAAACTAAAACATACAATTAAGACAATACCGAACCACACTAGGTTTGGTTTGTAATTACAACTCACAACTATCACGTTATGTCATGTTAGTTATTAAATATCCTCACCTTAATATAACTTACTAAAAATTAATAAATTATACAGCATCCTTAATGTTTTAACCAGTAACCAATTAATTTTAAATACATTTATATATTCTTTTTTGGCAACAATTTTTTCTCTTAAAAACCATCTAATCATATTCACAAAACATTTAAACATTAACTTTTGTAAGAGGTAATCATCAATGATATTAGGTTACAAGGCTATCGACTTTTGATACATTTATTTTCAAATCAAAGATGCATTTATATATTACAAACTTGAAAATTGTGGAGAAATAGGGGTGAAAAAAATAAGAGTTATAAAAAAATTATTAAGTTCTATATTAAATTAAAATAGCAAATCATATTCATAAGTACATAACTAATATTTTTTATTAAATTTTATTTATTAATTAAATAGTATAATGAGGCAACATGATTGTACATTGGACAACCTTACACAAGGATGAATCTCCTTTTTTTCCTTTCAAAAATTATCTTAACCAATCTCTATTTTTATGAATCTCGATCTAGTCATCCTTAGACTCTCATAAATTGCTAAGTTGGTGTTCTTAGAGCTAGCCAATAACGCATGACCGGCTTAATTAAATTATTTTTTCATAAATAATTGAATTTCACAAAACTAAGTCTCATAAAAAATTAGGTTGGTTCGGAATAAAGAAGAATGGAATTAATATATATTCTCATAAAAAGAAATAAATTAATGAATGATGGTTGTTTAACCAACCTTTAATTTATTGTGAAAAGGGCAGAGTATTTTGTTTATACGGCTGTGATTTTGAACCAAGAAGCTCGTGATTTGTTCACAAAAAGGAGTGCATGGGAGTTGTAAAGTATATTAAACCCACTCGGTTTAATGACACCCACACGAACAAAGAATTGTTGCATACATAGTTGGTTGATTTATTTAAGGATAAACTATTTATTTCCAAAAATTCGCATTTTTCAACGTAATTCTTAATTTCTTTTAATTATGAAAATAATCATCAAATCTATATAATACTTTAAACCCACAATCATTTCAATGGACTTGGACCTCCTAAATTGTATCCAACAATTTTATAATGTATTTGGCATTAATTTATAAAAAAGGAAGTATGATGTATATATGAACTTTTGTTATAAGTATACCAATTAAAAGTATCAGTTAACATGATTCTTGGGTAGTAATACGCTTTGCTAAATGTAACATACAAGACTTGAGTTCGCCTAACAAATATCATAGGTTTGAATTTTGTTTTTACTGATTTTTTTGCTTAAACTTAGTTCACAAAGTTATGTTTCACCCTGTTATATTAATTAAAAGTACGTGCATTGACAGGTATTGTGAGTTTTTAGAAAACGAAGCTTAATGGTAAAAACTATTGACAATAGGTGAAGTGACTCACATGCTTGCTTATAAGTTGTCTTTGAGATACACGGATCCAATAATATTTTAATCTTTAAATCAAATTCTGTATAAAATGAGAGATAAGTTAAACATCAAATACACCCTTATATATATATATTTTCTGTGGAATCAAGAAAACACGAATAACGATCAAAGACATAGGAAGGATGAGAAGTCGCAACTCCCCGTTAAAGGTAGGGACAAATCCGTGAATTTCTACCATCTTCAAATGTCAATTTTCAAATGACTTTAAATCCCCGTGACGTCCATCACCTCCCCAGAATTACCACCAGCTCCCTAGCTAACCCTGCACACGTGGAATTTCAAAAAACATGCAAATTAACACAAAAACATATATATAACTGATCCAAAAATATCCAAATACAAAAGTATATTAATGGAAAAAACATGCAAACACGTACAAATATGTATTAAATCATCCTCTAGTAAACAAATTAATAGTGATTGCTTAAACTATATATATTTGAACTTTGTGTGATTATTATTGAACAATTAAAGGAATGTGAAAATTATATCTATCGTAAATGATAGGATGTGACAAAAGTATGTCGTTACGTTGCACAAATTTATAGCAAAACAACCGGCATGACGATTTAATTTCGTCATAGCAAACCATACATATGCAGATCGTTCCCACTGTATATCCAGGCTGGGTTACGTATAACCTCATACACTAACCGATATTATATATATAAGTGCATATATATTAACTTAAGAAAAAAAATTTAATTAACCCTTAGTATAGAAATAAAGACAATATACTTAACGACATCATAAAATTAATTTTTTTATCTTGAATATCTAAGCATAGTATTACTACATAAAAATGTGTCGACGTTTAACTATACCAGTGCTGAATCCAGGATTTTCGTTTCAGTAGGGGCTAAGACGAATCACATCAAGAATAGTTTGGGTCAAAACGGGTCACGTAAAAACGAGTTGGGTAAAAAAACTAAATGCACAATCAAAGTATAATTAAGTTAAATGGTTGCTTGATTATCATTGTTGTTTTCATCTTTTGGTTACCTTTTTTCTCTCCTAATACTTCAAACTTTGCATTTTAGTTATGAAACAAATAGCCACAAATGAATTGAGTATGTTGCAATCAAAATATAAGGTAAATTAACGAATTATTAGTAATAGATTTAAGTTTGGACCTCGAGAAATTTGGATTGTCAGTGCCTCCTACAAGACTAACAAATTACTCATGGGGTGCGTAAAGTCAATTTATTAAACAATTTATATTAGTGGACTATCACATTACATTGGATCCGTCCATAAACTCGATCTACGGTAAAATCTGTGTTGTTTTACCATTTATAACTATGTTGTTTTATTATTATAAATATGTTGATACTCTTATAAACATTGTTCTACTATTAAACAACATAAATAAACCATATAACCGTGTTTATTTTTCTTTTATTTAATTGAATACAAACACTCTCACCCATAAAAACAACAATGGCTGGTCTAATTTCTTTTTAGTTTCTAGGCAAAACATATTTATAGGAAACCAACCCACACAAACATATAATATAGACAAATATATATATGGAGAGAGAGTGTGTTTTTGTCAAATTTTCTAGGGCAAGGTATTTTTCTTTCCAATTCTAGCAAACTTTTGCTCAATATATAGAGCTCAGCTAATTTATAATCTGCTACCTATATATCTTCCTCTGAATAAGTTCCAACTACTTGTCCTCTCACCTTTTATATATGTGTGTATGTGTGAGAAAACAGATCAATTCCCACCTCTATATGATCTATCTCTTAGCACCACACACTCCCAACAAAAGTACTTACAATCTCTATATATTCACAACTGTTTCTTGAACATCTTCAATTCTATGGTGGATCAAAACCCCATATCAGAAATGAACAAAAGCAGCGATTTTTCTGAAGAAGATGCAGAAAAAGATTACACCAACAAGCAAAACCCTAGTTTTCATGAACAAGAAGATTATGATGATGAATCGGAAGAGGTTGACCGCAGTTTTAGCGGTCAAAGTCGACCCAAAAATGGATCAACATCAAGCAACAGCACAGTTGAGGAGACCAGTGATAATAAGAAGGCGAACCGTTCGGCCACAGGATCGGTTCGGCCGTATGTTCGCTCGAAGAACCCGAGGCTCAGATGGACTCCTGGTCTTCATCTAAGATTTGTTCAAGCTATTGAGCGATTGGGAGGTCAAGAAAGTTAGTATAATTAACTTATTTTTTCCAAATTTGCTTGCTTGATTGATTTATTTAGTGATTTAATATATAATATGTGTTCGTTAAGGTTATGTTGAAAAATGAAAGTACTAATGTGTTTTCTAACTTTGATTTTAGGAGCAACACCTAAATTAGTTCTTCAACTGATGAATATCAAAGGCCTTAGTATCTCTCATGTCAAGAGCCATCTTCAGGTATTGATTTGATTCATTCAAGAAAAAAAAATATATAATTTTAGGATCATTTAATTAATTTCGTATATTTTTGACGAATATATTTTTGTTAAAAGTTATGAATTAATTACGGATTTGTTTCATTCAGATGTATAGGAGCAAGAAGATCGATGATCCGAATCAAGGTATGATTTCAAATTCATGGCACAATAATAAGTTTGAAACTAGGGTTTCTTAACAATAATGTTGAATGTAATTAACGAGTTTTATTATTGTTGTTGATGTTGTTTCAGAAGAAAGGCTTCTTAGTGAAGGTGATGATAACCATATATTCCACCTTAGCCAACTGCCAATGCTCCAAAGCTACAATCAACGGTCAATCTACAATTTTAGGTATAACATCTACCCTTCAAAGTTCTTAATTTCTTGTTACAAAATATATATTACTTATGAGATAGCATTAATTGGGATAGTTCTTTGCATTGATATATAAAAATACAGTTAATGTATATACCTTATGTTTTCCATCAATAGGAACATCAATTCTTGGTGGCCTGCTGGTTAAAAAGTAGAAATTAAAAGGGTCAGAAATTAAATCATATTAATATATGTTTCTTTTTGTATTTCCCTTTCTAGATATCAAGATGGATTAATGAATCCGCAAGCGAACCAAAGTTATAACACTATCATGGCTGGATTAAAACATGGGGTTTATGGTTCAACCGCGGAGAAAATTCACAATATCAAGAATGGTCATTCGAGTTTCAGCCAAGATCATGCTAGTTGGAAACACATGATACAAAGCAATAATACAGAAGAATCAAAATTGGGATTATTCAAGAATGTTGATGGATTGACAATGCTTAATCATATTCAAAGAAAAAACACTCAGATTGACACAAATACTGTGGTCAAAGATGAAGAGCAAGCGAAAAAATTGCTAAAAAGAAAGGAGGTTGATCAGGAATCCGAGCATCTTGATTTGAGTCTCTCATTACAAATCAAGATCCCAAAGAAAGATCATAAAGAAGGAAAAGATGGTGTTAATGAAGACGATTTATCGTTATCTTTGTTTTCACCAAATTCTAATAATTCAAATTATTCTAATAGTATTACAAGATTAAAGCATGCAAAAACAATTGGTAGTAGCAGTGCATCTCTTGATCTGACTTTGTGAAAGAGACAAAGATTAAGTGAGATTTTGAAGGTACATTTGTCCCAGAAAACATTGCACAGATTATTGACTGTTGCTATACATATGTGTATGTGTGTGTGCATGTGTCTAGAGCTAGCTACTTGTATTAATTAAATGTTACTGTTGTTGTTAACCAGGGTGTACATGTCAGATGTTATGTTTTTTAGGATCTCAGTTGTCGTCCCAAGTTGTAGTAAATTATTAAATGGCACATTTCTGTAGGTAATTTTTGGATATCATGTATGGAATTTGAAACCAAATTTATATTACTTTTTTAATTACGTTCACTGTAAACTGGTGTGCATTTTATGGTTTTCAAAATGTCTTATGATCTGAAAGTGTTATGGGAGATTTACTAACGAGAAATATCGTTTGAGTCAAGTGCTGCAAATTAACTAGCAACTCAAACCACTGCAAAATGAATGAGTATCACCAAAAAAACTAATCTGTTGATGAAAGTTACTGACGAGAAACTGTTGGTGTCACGAGGTAATCTGATTTTCAATGTTGTGGATAACATGATTTTCCGTAAGTGATGCTCATTTGTGTGATGAATTCTCTATATATTTTAGCATTGTATACAAGTCATTAGTAAACTACAAATGAACATGATATTAAAATTAATTTAATCAACAAGCATAAAACTAAAATTACAAGTCACATATTAACAAGCTTCCTAGTTAAGATAGTTGGTGTTTGTTTAAAATAATATATTTTAATTAAGATCTTGAACTTGATTCGTAGAATTTTTTTGATAAATTAATTACAGAAAAATATATAGTGAAGTTAGCTGTTTATATATTCGATCATGGTGTTTATGCAATTTGCATGGCAATCGGATTGAAGAATATTAATTAGGTTTTATCTCTGCACTTTTGTTATGTTGTCAGGTTTTGTCGTCAATATATTCATTATTCAACCATTGCTCTCTTCCCCATCCAATATATTTTAGAATCTAGTTTTCATAATTATATATGCAATTAAAATATTTGTTAATATTGTCATCAATCTATTTTTTTAACTGAATCACTAACAAACTAATAGTTTACCTGATCATTTTCACTACTTGAGTATACAATCAGTGGCGGAGCTTGAATACTTCTATAGAAGGCGGTGGCAAAATTAAATTATTTTACAAGAGACGAACTCGATATATATGTAAAAATTTGCACTACCGACAAAAAAAGAGGGGGCAATGGCCCCCCGGCCCTATTAACCTCCGCCTATGTATACAACCCGAAACTATCATCAAAAGACAACTAAAGATGAGAGGAAACTCACTTACCTAACTTGAATTTTTTTGTTATTACCTATCTGTCAAACCGATCAAGATATTGCAAATATCCTACAAATCATAGATTTTTGTAGTGAAAAATACAGTTAATAGAAATAATAATATAAAAAAAGAAACATTACTACTTAACTCTTTTTCATCACAATCGATGTATGAGACTACGTTATATTTTATTCATGTGCCTGATATATTTTGTATCGAGGTATTTTATAAAATAGCAATCAATTTTTATAACCGTTTCAATTTGATAACTAAGGTTGAAAAAGTGCTCCAGTTAGATCGCTTAGTTTTAATATTTTATAATTATAAGTTTTAACATGTTTTTTTACTTTAATTAGAAAGTATTTTTTTCTCCTTTTTCTATGATGATGTGGAATAGTGACTGGAATTTTAGGTACTTTTTTTATTTTAATATAATTAATATGTTTTTTAATATATTAAAAATTCCAACCCCACGTATTATCCTCATTACTTTCTTGAAAAAAAAATTCGATAATAACTCGATTTGATGGTTTAGTAATGATCTGAAAAAAATATGCTCGAGTGACCAAATTGTAATAATTTTAAAATTTGATTACTATTTTATAATAGTTTCCTAAAGAAAGGGTAACTTTATAAAATATTAACTAACTTTTAAAAATGTTATAATTACAAGAATACGTTGAGTTACAAAGGTTCCTTGATTAACATTTTATTTTTCGATAAATTTCTTATTCTACAATATAGCAAAACAGATAAGATTTTTACTTCTTTCAAAAATTGATATTCTTAATATCTGCATTTTCTTGTATCGACTTCGGTATAAATACATCAATATTTAATTTTTATAAATAAACTAACTTTATACATATAAAATTTTTCGACTAATACTATTATATTCTAAACTAATTTTAACGGTCACATTTCGAAGTGTGTCAGGTCGGGTACCTTATCTGCCCACTTTGGGTCCAACTTTTTACAGGCCCATAAAGAGCCCGAATCTGCTAAAGGTTACTTTTGGACCAACATGCATACTTGCTTGTTTTGTTTCATATATAATTTAGCTCTAGAAAATCAATAAATTAAAATTTTTGATCAATTAGATATAAAATATAACTTAATAAGCTTAATAATGTGCTTAAGTCGATATCTTCGTAAAATAGCTATGAGATTGTTTGTGATCTATGTTTTTCTTAATTTTTTCATATTTATTCAACTGTTTCTAAAGTTTGTTAGAATTTATGATAATAAAAAAGGCATAAGGAGTTACTTGATACGTAATTTAATTAAAAAAAAGTAGCTTAAAGAACTGTATTATCTATAAAATTCATAGTGCATCAAAAAATAAATACACTTTACCTATATTAGCCTATAAGGTATTATGTAATATCAAATTAGGCCCAAAAGTACAATTCACTTTCCCAATATTAATTACCAATCCACTAAGGCCCAAAAACCGGTTTTGTGCACTCGGTTGTTTGAATTTGAAATAAGAGGACTCTGATATTGGGCTTAAACTTTGCCCAAAACCAAGTATTTTCTAAAAATATCCAGAATTAAATTGATCTCGTTGGATAGTGGTATTTTAGGATATGGTTGTTACGAAACGAAAATACATAAAATGTTTAAGAATAATCTACCTCGAATTAACTTTTTGAAAAGACTCTCTTCTTAGTCACCGATCACGTTGTAATGAAAATTTTCATATTAGACGGTCTGAATTTAAAAATCTCGGTTGAACTGATAAGTTCAGTTTCAAAATTTTAAAATCTGAATTAGTTATTTAAACTAAACTGGACAAGCAGATAATTATATTTTATTTAATGGTTTACAACAAATTAATTTAGTTTTTTTTCTTTAAGATAAACACTATTTTATGATCTTATCGGTTATTTTTCAAAAAGAAGCCATGCTATTGTTTACAAAACCAAATAGTACCGATCATTTGGAAGTTATATAAAAGAATTTAAAGGCTACATAACCTAAAATCCTAAATTCATACTTTTATTTTTATTTTTTTAAAAATTACCAGACACATGTTATAATATAAATAGATTAAATTTGATTTCCTGATTCCAATATAAGATTTCTCATATCTATGATAGAGACAAAAGTTACCAAAGTTTGATGTAACAACTTTGACTATGCCTTTTCCTTCTGTAGCACATGACAACATTTTTAAAACTTGTCTTAAATATGACTTTAACTCTTCCAAACGAACAAAACATGAAATCACAAATATATCACGTTGTCACATCCTTGTTTTTTATTTACCCGCAAGGTTTTATCCAGTACAAAACTGTTTTGTTCACTACGGACGATCTGAGGGATTCATTGATAATTGGATTGGTCGTTTTTTTTTATTTATAGAGGCTTCAAATTTTGTGGTTTATTATAGTTTGACTATTCAAAATGATAAAATGGTGTATTTGAATAAATAGAAATTATAGCAAGTCTCACTTAAAATATGTTATTTTATTCTAACATCGAATGTATTGATAATTTGGTTGAGGGGTTCATGTACAAACGAACATGGACCCTAAGGAAAGAAGGGAACAAAAATATGCACATTACATCAAAATCGTAAGAAAGAAACATCACATCCTTGTTACTTTAAGAAATAAATGCCCATTACATATTATCTGTAAATGAAATGATGATTTTTGTATGGCATGGTTTGCTCACATACTCCAAATTTCTCAATTATTCTAGATTTTATCTTCGGTTATGTATTTTTAATATTAAAAATATAAAATTTTAAGAGTGTATTAAATGATTAACTTAGATGTTATACGTACACTTGGATCGTATATCATGACGATGAACCTTTTATAAATTTATCAACATCACAACTTGTATATCGAATCCTCAGAAATATGTTAATTTTATAAATAGAAAATTTTCAATACGACACATATATAATTTTATGACCGCTATGGTACATTAACTATTACCTTCTGCTTTATTACGATATATGAGATAACCTAGTTACTGGTTACTACATATTATCTGGCGCAAATTATAACATAGTATCTTGCAAATTATGAAAATAATATGGTGTCTTTTTAAAATTACTTTTAGAACGACAATTCATTCACAATCTCATCTAACATGCTTTTAATTTTTCAATTTTTTAAACATGATTCGATAACAAAAAATGTCAAGAATAAAAGAATAATAAATGTTAATTAAAGTGTGTAAAAAGATGGTTTGAGAAAATGTTCGTGCTTTTCTACATCTAAAAATATGGGCTTATAACTTATTTAAAATCTCCATTTATAAGAGTTAACGTCCTTTCATAATTTTGACACTTTTAATTAACTAATTGATTACAAGGTGAACTTGCAAACAATTGGTGACAACATACCAAAAGCATATAACCTACAAATATTAACACCCATGTAACTTAATAATATTAAGGTGTTAAAAGAGTAGTTGATATTTCAAGTTATATTATAAAAAAGTAATAATATAGATTAATAAATAGTTTTAGTTACTGTTTGTTTTGCGGTAAAAAAACAGTGACAACCTGTCGAAAGTGAGTTACGAAAATATGTATGTTTCAAAGAGTGTGTTGGACGGTAGGTAGGGACATGTGTATTTGACTATATATACTTGTGATCAAGGTAATTTATATATGGGCTTATCTATATCTATATATCTATTCTATCCTTCACGAATCACCACTATGATTCTTGCCGCCTTCCTTTATTGCCTTTGGATTTTCCTTTCTTTTGCTTGACTTTTCTACCAATTAATACACCAAATCATTTATTCCATTTTTCTTAATCATTACATTATAAAGTTTTATTCATATTTTACGTTCCTATTATGGTTTTATTTAACATACTATTCATGTTGTACGTGTTCCAAATTTCGTTTACAAAGCGGGTTTAATGAGTTGTTCCTAAGAACATTTTACGCGCACGACTATATTATTATGTAAAGATGTGTTCAAGTACATGTAACAAAGAGAAAACTTTATATGTATCTCGCATGATATGTGCTTAATTCTTTCTGGTTCACAAAATGAATTATATATATATACATAAAATGTAAACAAATTGTGGTGGTGTTTGGTTTTTTTTTGTCAAGAATTATATAGTTGTGATGGTAGTTTGGAATAGAATCAACATGAAATCCACCTCCTTCGGTAGGATTTTATTCTTGTATGTATTCTCAAACCAAACGTTTATATTATTCTCATTCTAGTTCTCCCTTACCATCATTTCAATCATCCTATCGAATTAAATGATTCTATAAGTAGAATTAAAGTATACCATAGACCATAATTGAAACTGTGAGTATAGTTTAACGCTAAATAATATCACTCAGAATCACAAGCAACACTTTATATTTATAATGCTCAGATTAATTACTATCTTAAGTCCGCTTTCTTTATAGAACCGGTTAAATTGATATATATTATCAATATATCGGGTCATGCATTCATCCTAATAGCATTACACGAAATACATAAGAGAAAAATTAAAATAAAATTGAATAGTAATATATTATTTGTAATTAATTTTTAAGATGTGTATAATAAAAATTAGCACAAGAGTGAATATAGAAAGTAAAATACAAAAATAAAAAAAAGTTTAATTTGGAGTGGTCCATATGAGTTATATATGTCGATTTTTAAATCCGACAAACTGGGCATTAAAGAAAGCCAGCAATGAAACGAAACATCCAAACCACTCTGGTACCTTAACAACTATTTTTTCTATCGTTGTTAATCTACTTTATATCGAACTAACATTGTAGGATTTAAACAATTGATTGAAATAAAACTTTTATCATACATTTATATGTTATTGGATCAAAGTTCAGTTGGTTGTCCTAACAACTTCAAATCATCGTATACAAAGAATTAAGAATTAAAAAGTATAATATACAAAACATGTTTACTAAATAATATTATATATTTTGCACTTAGTGGTGGGCAGAATTGTGATGTTGACTTTTGGAGCATTGACGAATACAATCGTACATTCTCTAACTTTCAAAACCATTGAATAAGATGTTTAACTACACAACTTTATATGTCAGCTGTACATGTATATTGTATTTCCACAAAATTTAATAGGAGTCGTTTTCTTGCTACAAGTTTTGTAACATGTGACAATAAGACAAGACCTGTGTATAGGACCAATAGTGTATGTTCCGAACCATTTTTTTCTTGGTTATAAGAATGTAAATTTTCTTATTTTAAGCTTGTATCGAAGAAGTCAAGAAACCTTAAAAAAGATTACAATAGTAAGCGTTCAAATCCTACTAGCAGATGTAACAAATTTAAATACATGTTATATTGTTTTTCTACCTTAAAGACAACCTGCATAGAGTAAATTATGTTTTCTTGATCTTATTAGTTAGCACAATATTAATAAATTTTTAACTATGGTTATAAAAAGGGTTTGTATAAAAATTGACTTTGGATAATAAATCTCATATATATATATATATATATATATATATATATATATATATATATATATATATATATATATATATATATATATATATATATATATATATATATATATATAATGACATTCAATTATAAATCTGTAAAGAACCAGAAAGAACCACTTTAACTCTTATACTATTTATTAAATAAATATATCAAAATGTTTGTAATTTTACTACTTTTAAGGTAGATTTTTAAAAATTACGATATCTATAGTCTTTTGATAATGTGCATCAATGCACATACATTGTATTGCATATATGAACATTTATAAAGTTTTTCTAGAAAAAATTGAGAAGAGAGGTGTTAAAATGAAAGAAAAGATTAAAAAGTACAATCAAACCATCATCTTTTAGTATTACCAATTTTATCGAGGTGTTATATATATATATATATATATATATATATATATATATATATACATATATATATATATATATATATATATATATATATATATATATATATATATATATATATATATATATATCTATATATATCTATATATATATATATATATATATATATATATATACCGAGTGAAACAATACATAAGTACAATTTTCTTTCGCCTTGGTATTCTTACACTAAAACCCACATGCGGAGGTGCGAAACCATACACTAGGCTTGAAGAGCAATATGTCACGAAGTAATCTATCAAGAGCCTGGAGTGCCACATTGGTCTCCAAAGCAACTCTGGGTGTGCCGCACGGGATCTCGAGAGATGACTTTGTGACAAATAGGTCATATCCAATAGTTTCCTAAATTTAAAGTGATATAAAAAGGGTCTGTACCAATCATTTGACTATGGTTATATTTGCAGGCAAATGAAATTGGTGTTTGAGAAATTAAGCTTCACATGGTACAAACACCTATGCTTTAAACACTTGTATAAAAATTGACTTTGGATAATAAATCTCCTATATATATACATACCGAGTGAAACAATACATAAGTACAATTTTCTTTCGCCTTGTTATTCTTACACTAAAACCCACATGCGGAGGTGCGAAACCCTACACTAGGCTTGAAGAGCAATATGTCAAGAAGTAATCTATCAAGAGTCTGGAGTGCTGCATTGGTCTCCAAAGCAACTCTGGGCGTGCCGCACGGGATCTCGAGAGATGACTTTGTGACAAATAGGTAATATCGAATAGTTTCCTAAATTTAAAGTGCATTTATTCTAAAACTCATTTTAAATAATTTAATTTTATTTATTATAAACTTGCACTTATAAGAATTTAAACTTAAATATTTTTATTCAGTGTCAATTATCAATATCATTAAAATATGTGTTTTAAACCCTTTGTCCAACAATTTTTAGAGTTACTTCACTGAAGCTTCTTGAAGAATCAAATCTTTTACCCGTTTTTGTATCCACACTATTTTCAGCCAAAGTTACTTTGTCTTGTTATTTAACTTGTTCAATACGTCTATTTATAAAATATGAAAAAAAAAACAAAAGTTTTTAACGGACAAACATATACTTTAATATTTCAAATAGTTAATATTTTAAATAGAAAATTTTAAAATGATGCAGCAGTACAGGGGTACAGGTGGTGGTGGCTCCCATCGAATAATATTGTGGAGCCCGTGGTCACTGATTACACCATCTTACCTCTGGATCAAATTGATTTTTTGCCCACCAATTTTGTCCACAAGATATCGTATCCTATTAAAAATTAAATTTGCTTCATGACAACACTAGTTTTCCTCCATTGAAAATTACAAATGATATATTGCTCTATAAATCAACATTTTAAAATTAATTTTATCGGACTATAATCTTTGATGTATGCAATCTCAATTTCATGTTTATATTGTTTTCTACTATTCATAGTATGTTGTATTTAATTTACACCATGTACGCGTAACAAAAGAGTTTGTATCAATCTACTGCAATAGTTTAGAATTATTATGATGGCTCCATTGAATTAGAGTGACGATACTCGAATCTTTCTAGAATTGGAGCTCTTATTGGCGGCCTTGTCCCTCCCCTTGCCGCTTTGATTTGTCTAAGGAGGATTGATAATGTGTACTTAAGAACACAATGTTAAGAGATGGACCACCTAGGGTGAGGTCTCGGGAGCTAAGATCGATACCTCGTTCTACTCGTAGATAACGGAATGTAAATCTTGGATGAAGAAAGAGGACATGATTGTGTATGTGTGGATCTAGATATAAGCATTATGATCAGATGATTATAATAAAAAAAGGTTTGGATATTCTTGACTTCTAGCATATGAAACATAAGCTTCTTAGCATTGGTGTCTAAATTCCTATCTTAAATATTAAAAAAGAAAATGAGAAAACAGAAAAAAGAAGATAGAACATATCATCTATTACACCATCATGTTGTCATAAAGATAGCATGTTATAACAGTTCACATTTTTAATTATCCATAATACCATAAAAAAATTGATCATCAAGCAAAAGAATTTATTTAATTATATGCCTAATTTCACGTCATCTATCAATGTCAAAAACAAGGGAACCAAACTAGGGTAAAGTCATTGCTAAGGGGGAAAAAACCCTAAGAGAGTATTAATTAAACGTAGTTAAACCTATTATTTGTATAAATCAAACAAGTTTAAACATTGATAAAACATCTTGAGGTTGATATTACCCACAAATAACCTAGTGCTATAGTGTACACCTCTTATAAAACGTGATTTTTGTTTGAATCTTTATAAGTGCAACATTTGGTGGTATAAAAATGTTGTTAAAAATAGGTTAACATTAAGTTTTACTATTATTTTATTGTATTATCAATTCTAATATAACGATATAAATAAAAATATTATATCTTGTTACAATTAGTATTTTATTTATTTATAACATAATCAATAGATAACTTTGAGAGAGAGACATAGAGAGAGAGAGAGTTAGTAAATATTAACTTCATAAATCATGACCGTTTTAACAATATCACTCACTTTTAACCGTTTATGAAACGTTTCAAAACAATAAAACAATATTTCAACTTACATTTCATTTTCAAAAGTGTTTGAAAATTTATAATGAAATGATATCGTAACTTAGATACTTTTAACCATAAATTATAAGAACCATGTGTCAATTGCAATATTGTGTCCAGTAATATATGTGAAGTTTTGTTTTATGCCATGTTGATGTTTATATTTTTTAACAAAAAAGTGTTCATAACATCGATTGAATATCGATGACTTTCAGCGCATGGAGATCTATATGAATCAATCATGCTAAAAAATAAATAGATAAATATATAAATATGGACAGAGAGAGAGAAGTTAAATGGATAAATATCAATCTACCTAAACCAAATCCTATCTATCATTATTTGTTTCTAATCTAATTATTTTAATGTTATACTTTTTAAGATTTAGTCTTCAACATGGTCTGATCTTATTTGAAAATTTACATTATTTGAGGTCGAGATTTTTTAATTAAAATATAAACAAACTCTATTCAATTATCTTATAACGTTCATAATGAATTCATTAACACCATTTTTTAACATTAAAATTTAAAAAATAGTTAAAAACATCTTTTCATTAAATTCATCATTCTTAAACCTTATCAACAAATTATAAAAATTGCAACAATAAACCATCAAATTTATGATGTTATTATTCATTTGCCATCAAAATCTTGCAAGTGTATAAAAGAAAATAATAATAATGATAAATAAGTGTTTGTGAGTAAATAAAATAAGCATTTGCGAGTAAGATAAAAATAGAGACATAGAATGGAGAGATTTATACAAAATAATATATGAATTTAGTGGATAGTGATTTTTTAATTAAATTAAAACGATATGGATGTTGAATACATTGTGAATGCTATTTTTTTAAGGTAATGGTTGTAAATAGCACTATACATTTTATTTATGTGAAAATTTTTAAAATGTTTATTTTCACTCAAAATGACCCTTCAAAATATTTCTCTTAAATAGTCCCTCTCAGACAAGACGACGACGCTTGTACATGAAGGAGCAGACATTGTACAAAAAAACCAGTTACAAATAGATATTTGTTTCTAAACATGGGGGTTGTGAGAAGGGTCACAAGCGTTGCCCCTTTGCTTCTTTTGAAACCATCAAAACTGTGTCACGTCGCACTCTTACACGCATATTAACAGGGCCATTACGTTCATCGCTAGTATCAAACTTCTTACAAAATTATGTCTCATACTCGTCTTATATGTATATAGATATTTATCGGTGTCTGTCAGATATCTTGTAAACATGTGTTTATTGGGTATATATATGTTAATCTGCTAAAAGTTATCTATTAAGATTTCTAAATAAAATCTTACTATATTAATTTTTTGATAATCAATAAAAAGAAAGACCATAAAAATATAAAAACTATAAAGGAATGGAATAGTTGGCTATTCTAGTATTTAAGAACAAAGAAAATAAAAATAGAATGAAAATATTTACAGTTATGGTGCGGATAAACGAGTATATAATCACGCTGAGCATTTCTTAATTTCATGCTTGTCTCATGACCTAAAGAAATTAAAAACTAATGTCATCGGGTTTCATGCCCACCCAGAATATTTCAAGTTCTATGTTTCTTTTTATCAACCTTAGGAGAGATGCTAGAACTATTAATAGATAATCACAGCAATTATAGTTTTCTCGTTTATTTGGTTGGTTCATATAGTATTTACAACAAAAATAATATATTCTTTTTCCTAAGCCTATAGCTTATTTTTTTGTTTCTTCTAATCAATAGCTAGTTTTATTTCTCAAAGATTTTGTTATTGTCGTAGTAACTTTATCTCAAGGTTTTACTATTACCCATAAAAAGCCAATTAAAGTTAATTAAGTAAAATATTTTTTAGTCTTTCCCGTTTGAGTATTATTTTATATGTTTTAATATATGTTTACCGATAAACTTTTGGTTTCTTTATACAGAATTATAATATATATACTACTTTTTCTATTAACAGATGCTATAGTATTGCCATTTTTGTGATATTAAACAATTTTGACGCCTTTAGGTACTCCATTATCTTTTTAGTCATGAAAATAATATTTTTAAAGGATTTAAATTAGGACAAAAGTAATAAAGCATCTTTATAATGAAAAAAATTGAGCCAAACATATAATTAATTTAAAAATCTAATGCCAACCGTCTCTTTGTCATTCTAAAACAGATACGGATTTTATGAATTATGGCGAGATCGACTAATTATAATCAATATCTTATTATTATTCCTTTCTTCAAAATACATGTATATAATTGTTCAACCTAACAACTTTATTATGTTGTATATAACAATCCCATAATGACAAAATATTTAAAGACATTGCTCATTGATGAATACATCTAATTAAAATAACACATATCTTTTGAATGTTAAGATCATACGTTTGCCGTACAAAAAACCAAAAAAATAAAAAGAATTATATTATAATATTATTTAAGAAGAAAATAAACATAATTAAACAAACATAAATAAGTATTAAAATAGTATGCTAACAATTTTTAAAACAATATAACTAATTACCTTAAAGATGATATGCGATGAAACTAAATCCAATCCTATATCACTTTTTTCTTTAATCTTATTATGGTTTTCCTATTTAAATTCATTAACCCAACTCTATCTTTGCATGCGGATCCTTTAACTGTGTTTTTTATCATTTTTAAATTTAAGTAAGGACTTTTCTAATTGAAGCTTATATTATTTTTTAATTATACTTTACTCTATTATATATACTAGTTTAAAGACCCGTGTTTTCATGGGTGTAATTAAAAATATTAAATTAATATTAATAATTAAGATTTATAAGTTATACTATAATTTTTAAATAAATATGTTTCAAACTACGTATAATCAACTACTTTAAGTAATAATATAATAAAAAGAAAAACATTGACAATATTAATGTTAAAATGAATAACTAAATATTTATTTTGTTAATTTTTATTAGAAAACATGACTTCGGGTTATAATTGATTATTATTATTAATAACTGGTTTATATCTTTATTAAAAGTTCAATTCATTATACACATATTAATCAACTCATTTTTAGCTACTAAAAATAAAACATTATAATTTATCCCGAATAAAATACGAAATAGAATGTATAGTTTTAAATATCAAACAATTTATTAAATATAATATGTTTTTTCCTTGTTTTAAAATATTGATATCAGATAAAATACTTATAACATTAAAAGTACTTATTAAAATTGAAAGAGAGAACCTATAGTGAATGAACTTAAAGAACCGCAGAAAGTCGTTAACATAGAACCAAAACTTTCATTTGATGTTGGTATATATATATATATATAAATGCAAATCAGAACATGTACAACTTCTTAGTTTTTTATAATAATTGATGTAATTTGGTTTGTCGGTATAACTGTTAATTCTTAATCAGATTACATTATGATAATTATACAGTCAAGTTACATTACATTTGTTCATCATGTTAAAATGTGTAGTTCTAATTATTCGTAATAGTATTTTTACTCAACAACTACAGTAATGCTTGTCATAAGCTTAAATTTAGCTCTATAAAACATTGTTATGTTTTGTCTGAAGCTAGAAACCAGCTGGTATAAATAATATTGTTGCTTTATATTTATTAAATTTTTTTACAACTAGTTTTTTTGGTTGAAAGTTTTTTTTTGTTATTATATTGAAAGATTTGAACCATGAACAAGTATAATAATTCATCATGTGTAATACATATTATAAAATTATATAATTTATAAATTATATAATTTATACTATACAACCCCGTAAACACATGGGTTTATATCCTAACTAGGTTAGTACCTCGTGTATTACACGAGTTGAATAAATAAATATTAAATAATTAATAACGAATATTTTATTAATTATAAAATAATATTTTGATATAGGATACGATTGAAATTACTTATAAGTAATAGTTATAAGTAATAAAATATTTTCTTTGTTTATTAAAAAAAATTCAAACATTTTTGTTTCAAAACAAACCATTTTAAAAAAGTGTCACTTCTAAAAAAACCTCACTGAATTTTAGTTATTTAGGTTTATAAAAATTTTAATATTTAAAAACACTAATTTTTTAATTTTTATAGTTTTTAAAAAATTATAATGTTTTAAAAAAGTTTCTTACTGTAACAAATGTTTCCTTAGAATTTACATTTATAAAAAGAACTCTTTCTTAAATTATTAAAAGCTATATCTATTCTAAAAAGAAATTAAATAATATAATCTATAATTAATGTAAATATTTAATAGAAGATATACACGAGAAAATTAGAGTTAGAAACTCTAGAATTATACCAAGTGTCCAACTAAAACTTTTCTTTTAATACAATAGATAGATATTGACATTATACATTGACAAATCAACATGCTACTTATTGTTTCAACTTATATATTTAACACATTTCAATATTTCATCAACTATTTTAGGTATAACACTTAATATCTCCCACCAAATCAATGGTAAATATATTTGTTATAAATATATTGTATTCCATCATTATAATAGGATATGGAGTCGAATTTAGGGAACGGGTTTCCCGTTACTCAATTTCCCTTGAATTAGGGAAATCAAAGGGTAGGGAACGGGTTTCCCGTTACTCAATTTCCCTTGAATCAGGGAAATCAAGGGGTGTTGTTTCTGTTTTTCTCCGATCATCATCTCTACTGTTTTTATGTATTATCCTGACCCAGTGATACTCACAAGATTTTGTCCCTATTTAGCCACACATCATCACCTCCACCGTTAATCACAATCCTCCCACCATTTTTCTTGTTTTCTTTCCACTCTATCTACTGGTACGATTCATAGGGGTCTAATTTTACATAATTTTGATAAAAAAGAATATAAAAAGAGTTAAAAGTAACACTATACATCACCCACCGGCGGAGAGACCAAAAGCGGCAATCCGAGCTGTCATTCATTTTTTATGTTTTGTAATTTCTTTAAAATCTCTAAAGTTATGCCAGGAGAATCTTACGCAAATCTTTTGCAGTGGTCACAGGATTTCTGTTGTTTAAAATTCACACACCAACAACTACACATTCTCTTTCTCTTTCTCTTTCTCTTTATATCCATACCATACTCCTTTCATTAACAACCACCCTCCTTAATTACATACCCATATATACACATCACTATTCATTACATAATGCACGTATCGTATGTATATATGTATCCATAGACCATAGGTGCACTTTATATTTATAAATTATATAACGCATCAGGTTGTTTTTATTTGGGTTCGAAACATCACCACCATGGGAAGCTCAGGCTCTGGTGTACAAGTGAAACTTGCAGCTTTAGTCACCCCTTCAGATCCAACACACTCACATGTTCTCAAGCTTTCTGCTGTAGATTCACAGCTGTTTTTACGGTTCACCATCGAGTATCTGCTGATTTACAAGTTTAATGGTGAGGATAGAGAAGCCATCACGAGTCGTGTGAAGGGTGCGTTGGCTCGAGCCCTGGTCCCTTACTACCCATTAGCCGGGAGAGTCAGGGTTCGACCAGATGGTTCGTGTTTAGAGGTCGTGTGTCGTGGGCAAGGGGCTGTGTTTGTTGAAGCCACTGCTGATTTCACGGTGAATGATTTTGAGAAAGCGCCACGGTATGTGACGGAGTGGCGGAGGCTGTTGGCGTTGCAGGTGGAGGATGTTGTTGGTGGTGCTCCGCCGTTGGTGGTGCAGCTGACGTGGCTCTCCGACGGTGGTGTAGCCTTAGGTGTCGGCTTCAGCCATTGTATCTGCGACGGTGTCGGCAGCGTTGAGTTTCTTAACCTCTTCGCCAAATTCGCCACCGGCAACGGTCGCCGGAGCGGAGCGACGGCGACGCCGTCTCCGGCGGCGTTTAAGCCGAAGCCCGTTTGGCAAAGACACCTTCTCGATCCGACGTCGTTTCAACACGAAACACTACAACACCAAAACAAACACCCTGAGTTCACCCGAGTTATTGACCGTTGTAAGTTCATGACTCGGTTCGAACCCGACCAACTCACTCCCACCTCGGTCACATTCGACGAATGGAGACTCACCGAGTTGAAAAACTCCATAACCACAACGAGTCAACTCAGATTATCCAATGTTACAACGTTCGTGGCCTTATCGGCTCATATATGGAGAACATGGGCCACAGCATTAAACTTCCCACCGAGTCAAACGCTTAAACTCCTATTCAGCATCAACATACGCCACCGAGTCAAACCGAGTCTACCCACCGGATACTACGGCAACGCCATCGTACTCGGTTGCGCTCAGACCACCGCAAAGGAGCTTACAAACAACGGGCTCGCATACGCCGCTGAGTTAATCAACGAAGCGAAGAACCGAGTCGACGACAACTACGTAAACGAGGTGGTTAACTCAGTGAGTCTAAACGGAGCGAGTTGTGTACCCGACCCGGTTGGGGTACTGATATTATCGCAGTGGTCAAAGCTGGGGTTGGAGAGGGTTGACTTTGGGATTGGGAGGCCTGTTCAGGTGGGACCCGTGTGCACCGATAGGTATTGTATACTGCTACCTGTAGGTGATCACAGCCGTTCAGTGAAGGTGATGTTAGCTGTACCGTCGTTAGCCGTTGACGAATATGTTGATCAACTCACAGCCGTCCAATAAAACTCCTGACTTTTTGCTAATTTTATAAGATTTTAGTTTATTAATTTCGTTTTTATTGTTTGATTCTACATTCTAATTCATGTCAACGCGTTTTTTTAGTATTTTTTGAAAGTACAAGTGATCGAAATGCAATGGTGGTCGTCATATGGAATTTTGCAATAGTGTAACACGTAGCATAACAATGACGCTTGAACTTGATAAGTAGTTGAGTAATCTAAGCTAATTAATTAATGTAAAACGAAATTCTTTGATGGTTTATTATTAACTTATTCTTTAATTATCGTAATTAAGTTATTCTTTCCTCATCTCTTTTGAAACACCTAAAGCTTGCCTTTGTTAGAGATTGCATTGTCAATAGATTATCCTTGACACTAGACAATTTGATTGTATTTAAAAGTATAACAAACATGTCAACTATAAGTAATCTAACATACATAATTTATATACCAACTTACACAGACATATAAAAATATTGTTGTGCTGGTAGGTGCAGATTCTTTTAAAACGCATAAATTATATTGGTATCCTATAAATATGTAGTTCGCTTAAATTTTTATCGCAAGCTTTGGCAAGTCTAAGACGTCTCAACCAAGTAATTTCCTTTATTCATCTCTTTAGAATAGTTTAGCTTAATAATATATTTATAAAATTAAAGTCACTATTTAGAGTTAGATAAACTTACTAAGCCAATTCCCTAACGAAGGTATACGAACTTCAAATAAATCTTAGATAAGTTATCAAGCATCAACTTAATTTTAATTTCCAATTTTTCTTAAACGTTTTCCAATTTCTTTAAAAATGTCAACGATCGAACTTCCTCTTCCTTTTAACCACAACCAAAGATGATTAGTATGTAAAACATTCGTTATAAAACATTAGATAAGTCATCAAGCATCAACTAGTTTTTCTATTAGTATGTAAAACATTAACAAATATTAATTTTCTCAAAATTAAATACAAAACATTAGTCGATTTGCAACTGGTGAAATATACTTTCATGTAACTCTTTTTTTATGTTGATGAGATTCACGCAATAACCTTATAGATTAGCTAGAGTATTTGTATGTTTATTCTAAAGTGGCAATTATTAACTAAAATTTGATGAAAGTTAAAACATTCTAGAGAAATAATTTCTTATTCAAACAAAATATAAAATGCAAGCAAATCACGCTATTTCAAGCCCAATACTGGCCCATCAGATACTAACCGATTTAGGCTGGCATGGGTCATGTATTTTGTTGGGCTTTAAGCCTTTAGGCTTTAATAGTTAAATCTAGAGTTAATTTCAATTTTATTTTCTAAGATTTGACAAAAGTAATTGTTTTTCTTTAAAAGATTAAAAACATCAATTTACATCTAAAAGTTCAATAAGTTGTTTTAATTTCAATCCAGTAGCTTTGTTTTTTTTTGATTTTAAGTTTAAACAACAAATGAAACTTTTAAACTGAAATTGAAATAAATTCAAAACTTTTGAAGGTAATTTGATGTTTATAATTTTTTGGATGAAACTTATTATTTTTGTAAAAGCTCATGTAACTTAATTCTTAAATCTATAAACTTAAAGCTTATTCTCAAAGGAGGAAATCATTAAAACCACTCCAAAATAATATTTTAGAGGAAGTTCTTAAAACTGCTATTAAATTTCATTTTTAAGGGAATTTTATTTTTTAAGAAGGTTATTCTAAACTGGCAATTATTAACCAAAATTTGATGGAAGTTAAAACATTCTAGAGAAATAATTTCATATTCAAACAAAATCTAAAATGCAAGCAAATCACACAGATTTCAAGCCCAATACCGGCCCATCAGATACTAACAGATTTAGGCTGGCATTGGGTCATGTATTTTGTACGGCTTTAACCCTTTAATACTTAAATCTAGAATTAACTTTTGAATATAAATTGATATTTATAAATTTTTGAATGATATCTTGAGGAGACGATCAATTGACGAAAACTTTGTCGGGGAGTCGCTACAAACAACTGCCCCTTTGTCTATGGTTACACACCTTCCTCTCTCAATTACGATTCTAACCAGCCTCAAAATGCTTAATTAGGAATTTGTGTCTAAGCTCTCTATAAAGTTATTATTTTAATTTCATTACTTAACTAGTTGCTTAAATGCTTGATTGATTAAAAAAATAAATGCAACCCGACCTGACCCAGAAAAAAACAAATACATATCGATAGACAATCGATACTAAATTTCTAGGTCTGTCGTTATGTAGTATTTGTGTTGGTCGTCGATGCCCAATCATTTTCGCCAGCTAAACCTTCGACTGAAGCGTTGGGGGTTTTGCAACACATCTAAGATGAAGTTGGTGTTGGTGATGCGACTATGCAAATGATATAGTTATTGTTAGTATTCATTAAGAAGAGAAGTCAAACGAGTAAGTAAATGTCTCGTCATATCCTTTTTATTATTACTAATTAGGCCAAGCTCAGTGACCATTTTTCTAATCAAATTACATAAAAGATTGATTTTTAAATGGATAACACAAAAATAATACTACTCTTCATGAAGATTGTTGTTCAAGAAACTTAAGTTTGACCATGATAATTAATTGGGTTGAGTACCAAGAGATAAAATAGATAGGAGACCTGACGCTGGTTCCCAAAGAGTTGAAAAGCTAAAAGACCTTTAAACTCTTGTTTTGGTAAATACTAAGTTCCAATGATCGAAAATAGAGGAAATATTGATTCAATTGAGAATTTGATATTATATATCCTCTTTAAAATCCTAATATTATCCAGTTTATCAAATACATATTTTTAGGGGAATAAAATTGTTCATTATAACTTAATTGATATTTATAACTTAATTGAGATAATTGCTTAAAATATGCATTTACCCAATTTGTTTTGATAAACAATGTTATTTCGAAGCTTGCCAATTGCCATCGCCAGAAACTGTAATAGTCCCTTTTATTATAATCATAAGTTATCACTGATCGACATCGGTAAATTAATTATCCCATAATTTAAGTTTCAGTATTACTATACTCATAAAAAAAGAAGATAGGTGACTTTTACAACTTTGGAGTTTACACTTTTATTTTGAAAAACTTTATAAAATATCACTTTGACATTTCGGAGTTTACGCCTGTATAATTTTTACTTCAAAAAATATTTTTTTTCTGTTCGTATTTCCATGTACGTGTCGATATAAATTCGAGCATGTCTACGTTTTGATGTAAATTTTGTTCAGAAACGGGCTGGGTCAAACATAATATGTTCCCGTGTTTATTTTTATTACACTTTGAGATAGTTTTTGTTTCGATCTTCGTCAAAGTTTGACGTAAGTTTTGTTCAAAAATGAGTTATGTCAAACATAAAAACGTTGCAGGCTTATTTTTATGTGCACTTTGAGTTGCTCTAATTTTCGACATAATTTTTGTTTGGAAATATGTTAGGTCAATTAAAATACATTTTCATTTGACGGTATATATCCAAGTTACTTTCTGTTTTTAAGTAAATTTAGTTCTGAAACGAGTAGGAAAGATTGTAATCTATACTATATTACGCTGCATATGACACTACTGCACGAGTTTATTAAAGAATGTTTTGAGTTTATCTACTTTTTGATATAAATTTTGTTTAAATAAAATCATGACAAATATAATACGTTTTCATTCAAATGTACAAATACGAGAACTTGATCTATCTCTAGGACTAAATTTAGTTCGGAAACAAATCGTATCAATTGTTGTCTATATATACCTTATCATGTCGGCCTACGATGCTGCCGCAACGGACGAGGGGTTAGAAAAACTAGCTTCTATCAAATTGCAACAAATAATCTTCAATCATAGATAAGCCCACATATATATAATAAGCATCAAATCCCAAATAAACCCAATATTAAGAGTTAGCCAACAGTGGAATATGATTTCAATCTGTAACATGCAAATAAAGTTGCAGATGTTTCAAGATATTCCAGCATCGGAAAACAAGAGATCGAGTGTGATCGATTGGACCAATTGGTGGCTCCTTACAGATTGGAACCGACTTTCTGATACAAACCCTAAACTTCAGCACCATTATTTGAAACTGCAAAACAGTTTATTTTAATAATTCGCATTAAACAACTTGAAAATATTATTTGAATCTGTGTGCGGTTGCCTTACGAACGAAGCATTAGTCGTGTACATACATACATAGCCCTAACAAATATTAAAATGTTTATATTTTTGTTTTACTGATGGAAATAGGGGCTGGACGGCTGGCATGAGATGATGCATGCAGAAAAAAGACAAGCAGATAGATAGATATATAATATGTAAATTAAATAATCCATGGGTTCATGAGAATTGAAGTTACGGCGATATGATATGATCACAGATTTTGCAGCTGCCACTTGTGTAGGTTGGTCCATGCATATATGCAGGTTATGCTTGGGTTCACAAATATATATCTTGTTTGCGGCTAGCTACCAGTGTTATCAATAATATTGTATATATTATCATGACTTGTGTGAGGTTTTATCTCATCAAAATTCTCGAATCTTGATAATTCTTGTATTTTTCCTCGATCTCTTTTCTTTTAAGGATTCGAGTTGAAGCTGAATTGTTATTTTGATTTAGGGTTAAAATCAGATGAGGAATTTTGTTCGTAAATATTTGATTAAAGATAACTTTTAGAGTGATTTATGTTCTTTGAAAATATAATTAATTACTTGCAGATTATGAAATTATAATGTGTTTATTTTATTCTAGATTTTACGCACGGTGTCTATTTCACAATTCAGCTAACCGCTGTTACCTTCTTTAGTTAATTATAAGTAAATGATCAAATTACTCATGCTAATAAACTCCAAATAGTTGTTCATCCCATCTTCGTCAGCTAACTTAATCCCAACCCCCTCTCTCTCTCAAATTGAAACTTTAGTAAACTTTGATGATATTCGAAATTTGTAGATCAGCTATTGCATGAAAGATTTACGGCTAGATTTGTTGTAACAGTCGGGTTTATATGATGAGTTCCTCGCGGAATCGTGGAGCAAGCTTGTTGTAGTATAAATTCATGTGTTAGGATATTTGTAATTTTTATGATTTTGTTCTTAACAAATTTGGTGGTCATCATGTTTTTGATCAAATATATATTTCCCATAATAGGTATCGGGGCTTAAAGACCTTCCTGGGAGGAAGAAGATATAAACATCGAGTAAGGAGAAGATTAAATAAGGTCTCTGCTTAAGCTTCTTTGGTGATTTGGTTTTTCTTCATGTCGATTCAAGTACGATAATAAAAATCATAAAGAAATTTTGTTGAATATTTGGATTGATTTTCTTTTGTATGGTTTATTAATATAAAGTATAGTTAAAATTTTAGGAAAGTATTTTCTATTTAGTATGTATGTTGAGTTTTTTTTATGTATTAACCTAGGGAGAAAGTTATGATTTGTAGTATAAATAGAGGTGTAAGGTTAATATAATCTTTATGGTTTGTTCATAATAATATTCATAAATGAGTCGAGATGTCTCTTCATTTCCTATGTGTTATTGTCTTGTTTTTCTATCATCGCTTTCTATTTTCTACTACTTTAAAGATGGGACTCGTGCCAATCTACACGTCCATCCCTACGACCAAATCCCGGCCTCTCTCCTCCTGTTTGTGGCCACCTAGTCCGCGAGGAGCAAATCTTCTCCATGGACACTCCATAGACGCCCATTAATAATGCTTTTAGACAAATACATAGATCAAAAAAGAATACTTTTGTCTTGCACAATACATACACTCATCATAATCATGTATATATCATCCAAAAAAACAATTTTTTGCCTCTCTTTCTAGGACAAGATCTCATATTCTCATTGGCAGGCAAGATATATAAACTTACATATATACACAGTCAATAAACTCGAACAATCGTTTGATTTCACATGGAATTGTTAGAAAATTATTCCACTTTAGGACACAGATTATCTAAGACAGCTGTAGTAGTTGTAACATGATATGATCCAAAACAAAGTAAATGCACCAATAAATCTTTGTTATCTATGTTTCCTTTCATCTCCACCAACTAAAATTGACCAACACTATATAAACACCACCGCCCCCCTCCACCATTTACAATCACCAACCGTCATTATCCACCTCTATCTACTTACTCTCTTTCTTCCACCTTACTCCTTTGATTTTATCGCCACCTTCATCATCCACTTTAAAGTAATATCACTTCACATCAATGGACACAAACAACACCACCACCACCACCACCACCACCACACCACCACCACCTAATAATACAACCACCACCACCAACAATAACAACAGAAGGTCCAAAGGCAAAGGTGGACCTGATAACGGTAAGTTTAAGTACCGAGGTGTTAGACAACGTAGTTGGGGGAAGTGGGTCGCGGAGATCCGCGAGCCACGTAAACGCACCCGCCGTTGGCTCGGTACGTTCGCAACGGCGGAAGACGCGGCTCGAGCTTACGATCGAGCCGCGGTGATTCTTTACGGCTCTAGAGCCCAACTTAACCTCCAGCAACCGTCTGGTGACGGTAACAATATTATTAACCCCACCGCCACCGCCACCGGCAGAGCCACCGCTACCGCCGGAGCCACCTCTACCTCCAGTGGTAGTTCTTCATCGTCGTCAACCACACAAACTCTCCGACCAATTCTCCCCCGTCCGGCGGCTTTCAACCTCACATTCTCACCCCAAACGACGCCGTCTAATGTACCCATTTTGGCTAATTACATGCCGTACCCTTTTTACCCCACCGTACAGGTCACCCAACCGCATCAGTACGGATTACCGTACACAAATAGAGATTATGTTGTCGAGGGTGACAACGACCCCACGTTAAGGATGACAACGACTCCTACGACGTCGTATGATCCGAACGCTGACGCAAACCCTAGAAAACAACCGTTGCAACAATGTGAGAGTTATAATCAACCGATGAAGGAGGAGATTAATTCGTTGGTGGGGTCGGTGGGGGCTAACCTTTCACTTGCATCATCGAATTTGCAGCCGACGATGGTGGTCGGAGATTCGGTTTCGGATCCTACTATGGTGGTCGGTGGTGACCCTTCGTCGCCGTCGTTGTGGTCGTTGACGAATGACGATGAGTATCCACCACCTAGTATATGGGACTATGGTGATCCCTCATTTGATTTTTAAAGGGTTTCATTTTCATTGTGGAAATTGGAGTAGGTTTTTTTAACGGCTTCTAATCTACTTTAAATCCACCTAATCTGTCTACTGTAGTATTTAAATCTTCGACTTTTATGGGTAATAGGTAGGTAACACCTATTGCACACCTGAACACCGTTTTCGGAGAAAATTGAAATAGTTTGATTCGAGTATTTGAAACCATCAAAGAGTTAGGGTTTAAGTGACCTTGACCGTGAAGATTTCATGTATTGGAGTCATTGTTGTTTGAATAGGTAAGTCTATTTTTTTTCTTTTTTTTAACCAATTGAATTGAATTATTGTTTAGATTTCAAGTCACTTAATTGTAATCAGAGAATTGATTACATTTAGTTGTGTGTCTCTCTCTCTTTTATTTCTTTTTCTCTTTGAAAGGCATTTAGTTCTCTTGGTTTAGTTTTTCTTTTAATTGTTTTCCTTTATTTACGGATTATAACATTCCTGTATTTGTAATTATATTTAATCAACATTACGTTTTGGTTATCTTCTTTTAAGGTTGAAATGTCTTTCATAATGGACAAAGGTCTATAAGATGCTTTGCAGAATCGATTCGATATGCATAATTAGTAAATTGAGATTATATGTAGTGGTTTATTTAGTTAAAAGTGTCATATAGACAAATATGAATTTATTAAAGCTTTTTTTAAAGTGTAATGACTTTAAAATCATTTTTAGTTAAATATTATCAAATGTGAGGAAAAATAAATTCACTTATCCCTTTAAAGTCCATTAAGGGCTTAACAAAATTAAAGTTTTAAGCCCTTTTTAACTAGAATGTAATGCCTTTAACGCGTTATTGTGTCCAAATCATCAACTTGGGCGCCCCTAGGGGCACCACTACGTTCGATTCTGGTTGAAATCATGCATAAAACCAAAACGATTGGTTAGCTTTGGAAACTTCTAAGCCGATCAATGGAAATTTCAAAAAAAGCCTTTTGTAAAATTAAACTGACGATAAATTTTAGAGACATAGTGCAATTACTCTTATCTAAATCCACTAATATCTTTATAGTTGTCTACTTTTTAACAATATTTTTAACTACTTAACATGGGTGGCCTTGAGGGTGGGCGAGGTGGGCAACCGCCCAAGGCCCAATCTCTTCAGGGGCTTAAAATTTTTTAAAAAAAATATATTATGTATGTATAAATATTTTTTAAAAACAATTATAGGCTATTAACAAACTAATTAACAAACCCAATAGCAATTTTATTATCTTGACCTATTGAAACTTAGGGCCTGTTAACATTTTAATTAGTTTAGTCGATCCACTACCATTTATCCAATCTAAACTCAACTATAAAACGCTAGGAGAGTGTTACGATTCATTTAAGTAAATGAATTAGATTACTTTGCTACAATACATTTGTTTTTTGGTAAAACAATTTTCGTATTATAGATCTTTTACGTACGGGTTATTGATAATATAATATAGGGATCCATTTTTTCCTACCCACCCAGGGACCAAAATTATTCGAAGGCTCTCGGGACCGGTCCTGCTACTTAATATCATGTAAACCTGCACTTGTAGTATTTAAACGTATGCATATTCATAGAAGCAATCATCAAATGCCGACATATATGTGGCCTTGGACCATATAATTCCAACTTTCAAATATAACCAAAGAAAATCGAATTGTGATTTGCATACGAATTAAAACTTATATTACATCATGGAATTTGCGTAGCATAAACTACGATTGAAAAGTTAACTTCAACCAAAAGATCATGGACCATTACATGTTACCACCCGCAAAAGTACTGGATTGTTAACCATCCTCTCAACGAGATCTAAATCAAATCATAACTTTGATAAATTTTAACTATATATACATAATACATAGGACCAGACATGATTTGTTCATCGAGCTTATAAAATAAATAAATAAATAAATATATATATATATATATATATATATATATATATATATATATATATATATATATATATATATTAAAATTGATTTAAGTGACAAAAAGTTGTAACATTATCATATGCTACGGGATTCACTTGGAAAAGAAAATATTCCATATTAATGTATTCAGGTCCATAACCATGGGTTTCAATGCACAAAATCTTGTAGCACTTACTAATGAGGCCTTATAGATAAGTATTACACAACAAAAATCAATTATAGATACTAATACAATTAGATCCGCTCTTCATAGACGAGTTTGGGATTTACGATGCTAGGTAAGATCGTTCCAAGACCATGGGATCTTTTTCTGTCAGATAGGAAGGGCTGTAGCACAAAATGTACTTTACGTAATTGTCGCATAGATCCTATGAGATCATATCATTAAAATAAAAAAGTAAATTGTAAGAAATCCATCGGTTAACCGGAGTTGCCCGCATAATGAACACCAGGAAGGTCGAATAAACATGTTTTTGTTTATGTAATTGTCGCATAGATCCTATGAGATTATATAATTGTCTTTTCAACAGAGCCGCATCTCTTTTTGGAAGACAGTTGATTCCCCATGTTTTTTGTTTACTTCTCAAGTTTTTAAACTTATGAAGTCTTGTTTCTGTAGTTGACCAATTTGTTAACATATCACCAAGTCAAAATTTTTATAACATAATGACACCTAGGCTTTATAATTGCACCCCATGCTATTGAATCAACTTTTTTATTTTTTAGTGCCAACTATTAAGAATTGTTTTTCCCTACTTGCTTCATCAAAAACCTTATAATCATTATAGATTAACTTTTTTTTTTCCTTTTTAACATAATTCCAGTTTTTCCAAATAAGCTATATATATAGGAATAATAACTTTTTATTTAAATTATCATCGTCGTTTTAGCATAAATTCACACGATAAAAAGGTATAAAAACCCAATGCTCTCTAATTTTATGATGCAATATGTCAAAGCCCACAAAAATTGGACAGTGACATCCGGGTAGGAGACTAGGAGAATAAAACATATTAAATCAATCGATATGATACATCAATCATTGCTTTTATTTAATTATGAATTGAAAGAAAATAATCAAAATACAATGAAAATTCTTTACCCGTGTAAACATTCTAAACATTCTAATTTATGTATTAGATATGACGGGGGTAGATCATAAAGGTTCTGATCCATAACTTGTGACAATTTGTTATAAACTCACTTTCTCTACGGCTGCAATGATGTCCTTAAACAAATCACTGCGTATGAGTTATCGGTTCATACTCTAACTCTAACATGGATGTGATCAAAGCCCTGGGTTTATTCCCACCGAACATAACCGAAGACAAATTAATATCTTACAAATAATAGCATGTGTGTAATATTTATATAACCACATTTACCAATGTATACCACCACACTGCCACTAATATTTTCATCTTAAACCTTTAAATATTTTTACTTTTAACTCTTAAACTTTAAACTTTAAACTTTTTAACTTCTTAACTTCGACCTTATATTATATATTACATATAACATGTGTGTTTTGACTATTTATTTTATTTTAGTATTTTATTTCCTTTGTTAACATTCATGCATTAGTTTTTTTTTAATATGAACTTATTGTTGTGTTTGATATTTTTGTTAACGTCTCAATATTGATTTTATTAAAAACAGAGTTGTATTGAATATAGGTTATTTTCTTGGCATTGTATGTTATATCATTTGTCGTTAACGTGCTGATACCGTGAAACCAAAACCCTAAACCAAAATACCGGTCGAAGAAATATCATACTATTATATAAATGTTTTCTTTTTATGTTTCGATCTCCAAAATACGTTTCCTTGTTGTATTTTATCACATCAATGTCACACACCCGCAAAAAGACTCTTTCTTGATACTAAAGCTATAAGACTCATTCTTGATAAACACTACTTCTTTACTCCTATAAATCCCTTGGTAATGCTCGCATATTTTTTCCCTTTTAAATATACGAATGTGGAACTTGGAAGAATGTGGAAGCGTAAATTGAAAGATTTACTGATAGTTACAAACCACAATGCAACTCATATCACCTAATTGATCTAAAAAGAAATGATCAATTGAATTAACCTTTTGCTATTTGAACTTGTTGATAATACACCATTTTGATCTTTTGAGTCTAATTTATGCATAGAACACCAATTTCATATAAATTCGTTATTTATATACTTTGATCAAATCTCTTAATTATTTAAACACATTTTAGTTATCATTTTAGTTCATTATCATCAATTACTCATTATAATATAACACCTTTTCATTAAAACCACCATCAAGATCAAAATGGAGTCGATTCCTTCAAGAACACCAATACCTAGTTTCTAGATTCGTGTTCTTTTAGAGTAATTAAAAGTAAAGTTGTTGTCATATGATCTGAAAGTTTAATAGATGAAACAATATATTTGTAAAAGTATATGGTAATATTACGTACGTCAGAGTCAAATTTATCCAACAGCATCCTCGACCACGCATGCGTGGTAGCACCTGGTTTGCCTCTTTTAGTCCATGTTATACTTGTAAGATAAACAAGTCTTAGGGTGAAACTATCTATGTGACTTGCTCGAACTTAGATGCGTCAATTTTTTTAAACATATTTCAATTATTTTTCGAGTTTTAATTCTTTTACAAATTTTAATTCTAATTATAACTTCCTCAGATTCGATCGATCCCTGTTAACGAATTTTAAATTTGTCAAAAGTATTCTATTAATCCAACGGTCGGTAAAGCTTTTATTTAGTTTTAATATTTAATCTTGAGAAAGAAACTATAGGAGATTTAAAAATGAAAAAAAAAAGCCTTGTTGCTTTAAGTCTTTTAACAAAAACTCACAATGAGACACGATAGGTAGGGGAACACATGTTCGCTTGTTGAGTTGTTTCGTCATGCAAAATATGGCCCACAAAATAAGTTGGATTGTGACATAAGGAAAACATAGTGGGAGACTAAAAACCTATGATTTGTATATCAACCGTTGCTTTTATTTGCGAAAGATTATCAATGAGTACGAGTAAATCATATAATATTCCAACTTTTTTTGCTACATCTAGCGACTCACGATCATCATCCAAAACAGTTAGTTAGAGTAAGATCATTAATTAAATATATATGTACATTATTCTTTTTGGTGATGAATATTTAATATACAGTGAATATCTAAATAGAATATAACATGAAGCACATAAAGATATATGCTTAATGCTTACAAAGCACGTATAGTTATATTCTATATACTTATAAAAGTATTATATTGTTATAATTATCTATTTAAATTGTTTACGTATTGAACATGATCCTATGTATACATAGGACGATCATATCAATATAATCCTACGTTTATTAGATTAATTTAGTCTCATTTTATTTTCTAATACGTATAATATTGTTTTTCATATTGTATACATTGTTACGATGATTTATGATTTATTTAATGAAATTTATAATGTATCTGGAGTTAATTAATTCTAGTATTTAAAAATGAAAATCATAAAGGCAAACCCAAAGAGCAAAAAGTATCCACTTATTCAATAAAACCAACAAGGAATCCACTGAAAAATGCTATTAACAGAATCTGCCATGAAACTTTTATATTATTTAGGTCATGTAACTAATTAAAATCATCAAAAGGTATTTAATATTTCAGTCTATTTTTGATCTTTAAGTTCCTTCAAAATTTGCGACGTTAATACGTAGAAACTTAACGGGAGAAAGATAGAGTCAGTTCTAAATATTAACTGTAACAAAATTGGTCGTAGCTAATCTATTGCGTATCAGTATTTGTAAATTAAGTTTCTTTTTTTTTTGTTAAAATGTGTAACAAATACTTATATATATTGGTATAAATTTTATTATGTATAAATAAGAGTAAAAACAGCGAACTAAAATCATCAATATTGGTGAAATAGTGAATGCCCGTCTACCTAAAAGAGAAGCATCACCAAACGCCTTCAAATATTCGACACGTATGAGATTCATATAAATCTCGTGTGCATTTCTTTTTCCATTTTTACTTTCTCTCATTATTGGTTGGTTGAAAGTCTTTCTTTAGTTTCCTATTTGTTTAGTTCATGATATATGGTTAGTATCTAAACAATATTCAATAATAATAATAATAATACTATATAATACTTAAACTAACTAAAAAATATTTCAACAAACACGTCGTGAAAACTTGAGCATATTAAATATAAAGGGTTTTTGGATCTATGTTTGCCCTAAAAGGACGACCTATGTTTATTATATTATGTTTTAGTTCATTTTTATGTGTATTAACGGCATTCTTTTTCCAAACCAAAAAAATCTTGGCATAAGTGCATTTAACATATTAAATCATCTCAGATTCGCCTAACTTGATGATACTTTAGCATACAAAAATAGATACAACATACATACTATTCTTGTTATTTGCAATAAGATCACGTTTTACTATACATTAATAGAATTTCAAAAGCAAAAGTTAAAGAAAACTTTACAAAGAGTTTAAAATTTTTCGCTCTCTAAAATAACATATGAAGAATATGTTATCTGTTATATCGATTCAAAATCATCACATTTAAAACATTATTTACAAATACATTACATAATTCCCGAATTTATCTATATATTCTTAGCTCTAAAATAACCTCCCTACACAAACTAAAAGGGTGTTCTATCATACACAGTCAATGTAGAAATATAATAAAACTATAGAAATGATTATACTTATTGTTTTAATCGTAATACATAAAACACTTCTTTGACTACAAACCCATTATATTTGTGTCCCACTCAATATCAAACGCAACACATATAACTTTGGATTTTACTTTTTCGTTGAATTGTAATATTATCTGGTTTTAAAAACGGTTCAACCAGTACAACCAATAAAACAACGTAACAACCCGTCTAGTTATCCATTTGATATTTAAAACATTAGTCTTTCCTGTTTATAGATGATGGTGAGAGTAGAGACATACGTAAGTTACTTTCACCATCACATGTTTGCTTTCTCCAATCGCGACATTCACGAAACTCCCGTTATTTACACCTACACTCCCTCCATTTCAGGCAACTTGTCATTTCCACTTTCCCCTTCACTATTTATACTTATTACACCACCACCCCTTTCTTCACCAATCACCACCACTCCCCCACTCTTTCCCCCAACCCATGCCGCCCCATCGCCACCACATCCGCCGGAGCACCACCACCACCATCGCCACCGTTAACCATGACCACACAGGACTCTCAATCATTCCAATGGCGATACGATGAACTCGACGACAAAAACTTCCAGATCCACGGCCGTACACTCTTCTTCATCATCTTACTCTTCTCCGTTATCTTGTTGATCACGCTTCTCTTCCTCTACGCTCGCTGGATCTGCCGATCGTCGTCGTCCTCCGCCTCCTCCGCTGCCGTCGCTGATACCGCCGCGTTGCCGCCGCACGTCCGGCGGTTCTCGCGGCCGCAGGGGCTGGATGCCGCCGTGATTGAGAGTTTTCCGATCACGCTCCACCGTAGGGACTCCAGCGGCGGTGAGTCGGAGTGTTGTATATGTCTTGGGGAGTTTGAAGAAGGAGATAAGGTGAAGGTGTTGCCTAAGTGTAGTCATGTGTATCACTCTGAGTGTGTAGATAAATGGCTTATTGCTCATTCTAGTTGTCCTATTTGCAGAGCTGGGCTCCTGGTCGACTCACCTGTTTGACTCACCTGGTTGACTCGCCCGATTCTCTTTTTACTCTTTTTTTTTCTTTTTTGGTAGAAATGTATGCGGTGTAACATGTAACTTTTAATGGATAAAGTATAGGTTAAAACTTAAAATGACTGTTTTCGTTCCTAATTTTGTAATTGGTGATGCAGCTTTCACTGTTTTAAAATTACTAACGTTGTCTGCTCGCATTTTATTTAGATGTAAATGAAGTGTATACTATTCGACAGCCTATATATCCGAATTATGAAGGAGAATAATGGTCCAATATATAATTGCCACGTGGCTGGGCACTCCGATGGTAATTATCATTGTTCGTGTCCATTCAAAGTGTATAGTTATATGAAAAATTCATTTTTTTTCTTATCCATCATTCGTTGCTTTCATCACTACTGTTTTCTTCTCTACCGATTTCGAGATTAGTTTGTTGAGCTAATGTTAGTTTTATGCTTATTTCGCTAGATTCTTACTTGCTATTTGTTTCTTGTGGAGGTTTTTTTCCGTCTTGGTCTTATGTTGATATGTTGTTTTCAAATTTCATTCGCAATATATTGTTTCCGTTTCGTACAGGGCCAATTTTAGAAATTGAATTCCTAACATACCAATTTTCTATATGTAATAAATGAATCACAAGGATGACACGTGTCATCTTTCTAAGAGTTCAATTACTGGTTTTCTTGCTCTATCTCTTCTCCACAATCAATTCTAGATAAAAGTTACGCCCTCTCTAATTCCTTCTTTCAATTACTCTTCATAGTTAGATCTAATATTTCATCTCACGTCAATTAATCGAATCCCTCACCACCAAAACTAGTTTGGTTAGAGTCTAAAGGTCAACCCGTGTAATACACGGTATTCTAAGCTAGCATATATAATAGTTAAATGTACAACGGAGAAAAGTTAAATTAAAAATAAGATATGATAATATAAAGGGGTGCAAACAATTGATTTTTATTAATATTATCATATCATGCGAGACTTTAATTGATATAATCAGATAGAGAAATATGTATATATCAATTAAATCAGGTAAATTAATATGCACTACATATATAATTAATGTTTTTTTTATAAATTAAAAACTAACTGATTAATTGTTATTGAACACGTAACAATTTTTAAAATAAAACTGAATAATTACAAGACGTGACAATTCGAATAACTTACTGATGGAGGAAAATGACCATACATATATACATCAATAGCCAATTTGACATAAATATATGTATCGTTTATATCGCGACTAGACACCACCCATCGTGGGTGTCCCATTCTGAATTTAAGCAGGTTCTTTACGTGAAAAATATTCATTCAATTATGGAAAAAAAGGTAAGAACCTTAAAAAATTTTAAGTAGTCATTAAGTATGACACATGTTAAATCATCGAAGATCAAAGGTATTTCGTTAATGCATAATAACTCATTAACCGATTAATATTTCGTTAACGCGTTATAACTCATTAATCGATCCATCTTCTAATATTGATAAGTTATAGTTATTATGATCATAAATAAAATAATACCCAATTATAAAAATTCGTTTCGGCCCCAAAAGAACGGAGTCGTTTGAGTATATCTCGGAGGGCTTTTTTACAAAGATAAAGCCCTAAAATGTCAACTTTTAAAATCTATTTCTAGTTGTTTTCTAAGTTTTAACTTTGAAGATGACAGTAATATCTTAACACTTTGATCTGAATATATGTAAGTTTCAAATTAACACAAATTACATATATTTTTCCTTACTTTCTGATTCTAACTTTTTCGTGCTAAACTTTGGGCTTGAATGTTTGATCACAATTTTGGGCCGAAGGCTTGAAAACCGGCCCATGAGCAAGACAAAGGCCTTTTTCGGCCCGTAACTCGTCGATGTAAATCCGTACCTCTTTCGCTATCATACGCTTCATGATCGTCACCAGACACGTGTTCTCCATCTCCACCGTCGAATTAATAATATCCACGTCATCATCCACCTCATCCTTCTTTTCAGTTACCATTTTGATCTCCCCCGGTGGCAAAAGCGTGAGCACCGTCTCCGGTCCGTCACAACTGCCGTCGTCAACAGAAGCACGCGAACGACGCCGTTTCAACCCGAGTTCCGACTGAGTCGACTCGCTCTCCGACGACCGTTTCGAAGCTTCTCCGGCGAGTCCCCGTCGCCGGAGAGTGGAGTTCCAGTAGTTCTTAATCGCGTTATCTGTACGGCCGGGAAGAAGTTTGGAGATTGTTGACCATTTGTTCCCGTGGATGGCGTGTGCTCCGACGATGACGTCATCCTCTTGAGGAGTGAAAGGACGGTGATGGACGTTAGGGTTAAGCTGGTTGCACCACCGTAGGCGGCATGACTTGCCGGAACGGCCGGGGATTCGGGTGCTTATGAGGGACCAATTGCGTGGACCGTGTTGGTTCACCATTTTGATGAGTGTAGAGTCCTCTTGAGGGCTCCATGAACCCCCCTTGATCTTACTACGATTACTGTCGACATCGTTTGTTGATGTCATCGGAGGTTATTGGAGATGTGAAATGATGATGTGATGGAGAAATTGAATTGAAATGGTTGAAACGGTTGTGAGGGGGTTTATGAAGAAAGAAAGAAAGAGGTTAGGTTTAACCGTTTTTGGAAGGGGAGTAGTTGGCATGACTAATAAACTGCTCCTGCCTCTGTTTTATTTTACTCTTTAATTTATTTGAAATTAACATCAAATCCATAACAGCAGTTGATCATTAATAGTTTGCTTATCGAATTGGTTGATTTGATTAAGAATAAAATAATGATATAAATATAAAATAATTAAACTATTTATAAGATGCATTCTATAATTATAAACATGTTAAGAACTACTAAGACCGCATATAAACTATGTAAATAAAAAAGTTAGGAACATCGTTTTGATATCGACAACATTATCTCATGTTATTATGTGTGACATATATTTGTTCTAGTTAGCTCAACAGTGTAACAACGTTTGTTTGAATTCTGTGCGTAGCGTTAATGGGAAGGGTGGTTGGTAATGTATAAGGAGATGGTTATGGTACACTAACTTAAACACATATTCCACACCATCTAACTCATAACATTGGGGCGCATAAAAGCCATATACGAGTGTATACAAGCTCATATGATCCCACAAATGCTCTGCTAAACAATAATAACTAGATTAAAACTTAAGACATCTACTAGAAAGACAAATAGAGTATGTGTCATCCTCTGTTAGTGGACTCACCATAACTATAGAAGAATTCATGAACACGATAAAGAAAGATATGTTGAGCATGACAAGGTTTTAACAGAAATAATGTTTTCTATGAACCAAAAGAAGCTTATATTCATTCAAGTATATGATTTGCTTTTAATTCAAACGTGATACAAATTTCTAATACTCGTTAAAGTGAATAGCGCCCACTTTCCAAACAATGTAAGTTGTTGTAAACATTATGGTGCTAATGACAACAACTGAAGTGATAATAAGAAACACATCCCAGCCAACTGGTAGCTCAAAGGTCAGACCCTTTTTCGGCATTCCTCGTTTGCTGTCATCTAACATGTTCGTTGGTGCTTCGGGGAGACCAGATCTTTTTCTCCCCGTCACTTTATCTGTTTCCCTCAAAGCTTCAAGCACTTTGCTTCCAAGTTGTTCTTTCTTAGCAGCTTTTGGTTCAGACTCACGATTGCGAACTCTTGCTGCCTTTAGCTTCTCTCGAGCTGTTAGTTTCAATCGTTTTGAGGAACTGTTGATGCCTCCATTCGCTGTATCTTGTTTCAGTTCAGAAGGTTCAGGGGTGCTTTTGACTTCCTCGGTTTCAGAAGCAGGTGATAGTTGATTGTTGGAAATTGATGGTGTGGTAACATCTGAAGTTTTTTCACTGGTTTCTGTTGTAACGCGATCACTATTTGCAACTAAAAGAGGCTTTCCATTTCTTGTATGTATTGGTTTACTGAAAACAAGGGTCCTAGAAGGGTTTGAGAAAGGTTTGGCCTTTAGTAATGGAGCTCCTGTGTACACCCGTGGGACGTTTTGATGGTTCGCCTGTGTGCATTTATAAACACTACATCATCAAACAGTCTTCAATACGAAGTGTGTGTGTGTGTGTGTTTAATGTATGTCATTTAGGATCTTTCTCTTCTATTTTATGAAATCTGTATAATAAATATCAAGCTTACAACTTTTATTATAGTGTTTCATTCTTCACCTATTTAGTATCTCCAGTAATTCAGAACCTCAACTAAAAGCACAACTGTCACAAAATTTGGTTTGATATTCCAAAAGCCTGTGTGTTTTAGATAAACTGAACATGTTTTGGAACTAAATTCAATATTAAATACAAAAGAACCCTAGCAATCCGTAGATCCAATATTTTATGATTAGAGTTTTCAATTTGTTTCACCAACTCTATGTGCTCATCGATGTAAAAACTGCTGATCGACATACATAAAAAATTGATTATCCATAATTGTCAAGCTTATCGGAAATCATATAAAACCAACACCTATTGAACTAACTAGTGAATTTACAGCCCTAATGAACCCTAATCCATCCTCGATGAATGAATTCAAAGAAAAAGCATGAAATCCTTCTATACCGAACGATCCAAATCACCTAAGCAAACTTACAAGCATTCAAATGAACCATACTAGTACTCGATCTAAAAGAAGTGAAAATCAAGCTATAAACATCAAGTTGAACGACGAAATGAGGAAGAAGACGAGTACATACCGTCGATGTGAAGCCGATGAATGAATTGAAGGAAACAACCATTGGATTAGACTTCGAATTTCACGTTCCAACCATTAAAAAGATTGAGATGGAGAGAAGAACATAGGCAGAATAATCTGTGGCGCTAAAGTGATACAACCATACCCACTGTCATATATAAAGATTAAAAAGTGCTTGTTGCTCTCACACCAACTTCGTCCCTGTACTTTGAGTTAAATACATTTTTGGTCCTCAAGTTTATAAGATACTTCCTCTACCCGAAAAGAAGTTCCTGCTTCATATGAACTATAGGAATCTATATTGCAGATTAAGCATATTGAAAATTGTTGTACCACTAATGATGTTTGGATAGTAAATATAAAAAGTATGTAACTAGGTTTTCTTTTTTGCTATATTAATTACGGATAATATATCATGATGTTATTGAAGTGTTCAGTTTATTATACCAAACAAACTCTTTTGTAGAAACAGTTTTATTTTTGTTTTTGTTTTTCTTTTTGGTGATAGAACTTCATTTTATTTCTAACTAAAAGTTTACAATAAAGTGGTAGGTAAACAAGGAATAAGTTGCGCCACAACCCCCTTAAATAACAAAACCAATCTTACTAAAAACAAAACTTTGAGACTTATAGACTGACAAATTACTATGCACAACCTTTTGAACCATGTTCAGAAGATCCATAACTTGCGGGACGATAAAACCAAACATATCAAAAGCAAAAGAGATAAACACGTGTTGATTCTCTAAACAACTTGCGACGCAACTTGTTCTTCGTTTAGAGACAATGATTTTGTTGTGGGATACCCAGTAAAATCTACACAAGCATGCTTTTCTCTTGCCATCTTAGCATTAAAATTATTTAATAAATAAATGAGCTTGTAGAAATAAAATTAATACTAAGATGGCATATTATTTATACTAAGATAGTAATATGCTTGTTACAAGGAAAAAGCCCTTAATGCAGAAAAGCAATAAGCGTTTGTTAAAGAAAAACTAGCGCGGAGCTATCAGAAATAAGCAGCAAACAATCCAAGACTTTACAACGAGAAAATCAAAATACAAAACCTACTGTCGAGTTATAAAAGCATAAATGAATCACCGTAACTCACATATTGCTCCGAACGGGTCGGTGCACCTATTTCCCAGTTGGCTTGGATCTTGTAACTTCTATTAGAAACCCAAGAGGATAATTGTCACCGAAAGTTTGATCTGTATACATTTATGTGTTTGTACTTTCTGTAAACGATGATATGATTTATGCCTATGTTGAACAAAACTGAAATGTGCTTAACAAAACTATTCTCACTTCAAAAAAGAAAAGGTTAGTTTTAAGACCTTAACCTTAATGGAGTCAAATTGTTACCACGTTCAAACAAGTTCACAGTATCACTCCAAAGACTGGTTTAATATTGGTCTAATTGCAGCTTTAAAATCTTCATAGAACCTTTGCTCTGAAAACCTACTGGCTCGTCTTCTTGCCGCTGCAGCCATCTCATGTCTCTCGGATTCTGACATCCTTAAAACCTTCAAAATGGAGTCAGCGTATTCTTCTACAGTTTGGGCAAGAAATCCCGTTTCCTTACCTTCTTCTGGTAACACAATGTCCATCTTTGGTCCAGCTGAATTATGAGCTGAAAAGCAATTTAAAAACATGTGATTTAGCAATAGGTTAACATAAAAGTAATACACCATGGTTTATTTGGTTACCTATTGGTATTGCTCCTGCAGCCATGTACTCTACAACACTAATGCCAAAATGTTCATCTATCATTGAATGAATCCCTGCTGTTGCACCCCCCAGTAGCTTTACTAACTCCCTGCATTGAAGGAAAAAAAAGTCAAGAGCCTGCTGACTGATTGTATTCCATTACTTTGGAATGCGTTAAATTAGGTTGTGTAGGCCAAATGAAGAAATTTGCCAAAAGGGTAACAGGTCAAATAGCTTAAATATGTTGAAAATCACCCAAAGTCTACCAGTAATGCAGACACCCTCTTAGATTGTGCATTTAAAGGTTCAGATAACGGTTGTAATAACATAAATTTAGAGATCACAATCAATGTGTTTTTGTGTCGAGAAAGAGGGAGAGAAGTGTTTATTGGCCAACCAAACTAGAGTGTGACTATCCCAGCTCATACTAAAAACTGATTTATATAGCAAACCCAAACCCATTTGAGCCATTACTTAATAACATCACAGTATATATAAAGTCAAGTGAGATATACCTGTAGGTCACATTCTTGTAGAACTCTACATCATCTTCTACCTTGAGTTCGATAGCTAAATCTTTCAGATTCTGTAATCTTGCTTCATCAGCATCATTTCTACAACTACCAACGAACTGGAGTTTCGGTCTAGAAACATCTGAATCTAATTTACTGATTGATAGCGCAAAAGCCTGAAGCTGAAGAGCATGTGCCTGACATACAATTTTAAATTGACCAAAAATGAGAAATTGATTCTTAAAGATTTCACAAGCTAATGAATTTATATAAATTTTTATATAAAATGCACACCTTCTCTGGTCGAAATTGAGCCACTGAAATGATTATGGGTGTTTTTGATTCTCTTTCCAGTGGAAGTGCCTGTTAGAGTTTAATCAGATTGGATACGTTGAATGCACAAACATACAAATATACTCATGTAGAAAAGCAAGAATCACAGTCCAACACTTATTGCCACGTGCAAAAGTTCATGACAATTTGCTAATACATTTAGTGATAACCTGGCATCAAATAAAGCAATGCCATTAGTTGAGATAAAATCTGCCATTAAATGCTTGAAAGTTGAAACTATCTTCTTCTACTTCTGTTGGTTTGCTTAGTCACCATAGCAAAAGCCACATACATTATTCACATCGTTTCCATTACATCATTTTTGCCCAACTTTGATATTGACGGTCAACTTGGGACACTAGAACGAGGTAAAACTTGTTAATGAAGGTAATGTTAACATAACAAAAAAGCATACCCAGTGAGATCTCACTCAACGAGTAGGGTTTAGGAAGGGTGAGATGAGGGCAAACTTTACCTCTCTCCCATGGGATAAAAAGTCTAAGGTAATGTTTGCATATTGATTGTTATTGACGATTTATGTCAGTTCTGTCGAGTTTTGACTTGTTACTTTTCATAAGTTCACAATTGATGACTTATAATCATTATGGAGTTTAAAAGGGGAAAACCATTCCTTTTGAATGCAAAATTAAGTGGAAACCAGAAAAGAAAAAGAGACCTGCAATCCAGTTGTATCACAAGGAGGATAAACACGCTTAATACGATCTGGAATCCCCCAAAGCTTCTCAATATGCGAATGTGTCCATGATGAATTCACCATAGCCAGATTTGCACAGGAACCAACAAATCCATACATCCAGCTAAAAATTGTGTAATAAACAAGTTTGAACCGCGATAACATTACACTGTCATGACAAGTATTTCACATTAGATTATCTAAACTATTTATTATCTGGATAAATTAATGGTTTCAAGCAAAACAATGAATCTAACAATTATGAAACAAACCTGTTGGCAACAAAGGCATCATTATTATACATGGAACTCCGCGAATGGACTCGGGAGAGCATATCTAAGCTGATTGTTGGATAATGTGTGTAGCAAATAACCTTACACCCAAAAAGCCGGGCAACTGGATAAGTAAAAGCATATCCACTTGTATCCATATAGTATACAGGAACAAATTTGTTCAAAGCTTCCCATGAAAGGTAGATTGAACCAAGACTTTGACCAATCATAGTGAAACGAGGATAGGTTGTTTCTTCTATCCATTTCCTTTTGTGTAAATGCACAACCTGATATAACCATAGTACAACAATCATAAACTTCGCTTTGCAGATAAACATTCAGCAATATCAACAAAAAAGCATCAACAAATTAGGATTATAAGATCAGAATATCAGATCCATCAAAATCAACAATGGAACACATACGAAGGTGACTTTTTCCTTATATGTTCACAACTTGTGTGATTTATCACACGACGCATCAAATTTCATCTGGTTTTGCTGAGTTTAAAATTTCATGCTTCAGCAATTGTTCAATTGAAGTAAGAAAACGCATCTTTATGTAATATCTGCGCTTCGTGATCCAGTAGCACGGATTTACAACAATTAAAATTTCCAAACCACGAAACGTGAATTTAGGTAAATAACCAGCAACACGCGCAAGATTACCTTGGGAGGGGAAAGCAAGTTAACACCAAACCGGTCAACAGCCCGACGGATGAGGCTGTCAGGAGAAGCGTCATGATCTCCTGTGTAGATAACACAGTCAAGATCAGGAAGCTCTTCTTGAATAGCTTTAACTGCACACCATAGAACTCGCTCTCCACCGCCACCATCGTTGGTGTAAGGATGAAAAAACCCTACAGCCTTCTTTTTGTTACTCCGGCCGATAGAAAGAAGTAAATAAAATTTTGCCATTAAGGAGAATATCACTGACACTAACAATATCCGTATCACAGTAAGAATCCACATCTTAAATGTTTGTGGCAAAAATCAAACGGTGTTTGAGCTTTGTGTAGAGAAATAAAGGAAAGAGTTAAGATGGAGACTTCACAAACTGCCTCTGCAATCTACAGTTCTACACCCATGTCAAACTATCATTTGCCCTCCAACCTACATAACAAAGGTAAAATTTGGTATTAGATTTATTGATTTACTCAGATAACAGAAATTTCTTACATTTGACAATAGATTTACATAGGATATAATAAACACTTTGGTATTCCGATAACACCATCAATTACAAATCAAACTATTTGGAAGAAGCAAGCTACGTAATGGCTTTCTCCACTGCCACTACTCAAGCATCCTGTTTTAGTGCCAACAACACCATCAAAGAATGAACCCTAAATTATCATCGGTGCTAAGTTCTCTATAGTCCATACAGGCGTTGATTCTAATCAAAGTGATGAAATCCTTCCAGTTCAAACGATTTAAATCACCTTAGCAAACTTACAAGTATGCGAATTTACCGTACAATTACTCGATCTAAGATAATGAAAATCAAACTGTAGACAGCAAACTGAAGGACGAAATGGAAAAGAACACGAGTACATACCGTCGATGTGAAGCCGGTGAATGAATTTAAGTAAACAACCATTCGATTGGAGTTCGAATTTCACGTCCCACCGTTAAAAAGATTGAGATGGAGCGAAGATCAATAGATCATTGCCTAAATACTCTGTAGCGCTAAAGTGATCCAACCCCAATATAGTTTATGTAAGTTGGGTAAATTTGGGATTTTATTTGTTGAGATTAGCTTTGTAAATTAAAACTTCGTAAAATGATTAAAAAAATACTTACAAAATTAAAAGAACTAGTTGTATTCCGCATGCCGCTTCGCGGCGGGATTAAATCTGTTTTAACATTTCTGAAGTTTCCGAATGCTCAGAAATAATGGTTTATTATGGCTGCAAATGACCGTTTACCACATCGAAACAATAAGCACCACATTCATAATTTAATTATCATCTCCTAGATGTGAGATAAAAAAAACCTCAGATGCACATCATGACCGAGCCAACAACCTAAACTATTGGATGCCAACATCTGCCTAGGGCCATCGTCATCGAGCAACCAGCAGAAGCAAACACAGGTCACATGGATCACATAAAACACAGAACAACGACAACGACGAAAGGTGAAGCTGCTACCGCCACCATCGCCACTGTCACTACCACCATGAGAAACATGCGTCTGTGTACAAATGGCAACCGAACACGGCATCATCTAATGATACAGATGGCATCACAACTGGCAAACCCCTCAAGATCTAAAATCAGGAACCTTAAATTGTCCATAACCCCAAATACAAAACATAGAACAAATCTGAAATAGGAACCCTTAAAACAAATGATGAAGATACGGCACCGCCGCTGCTGCCAAGGCAACCCATTCGAGCACGGGACCGGTGACGACGGGGCTCCGGGCATAGAAACGCGACCAAACAGACCGTCGTCGGGTGCCGTTGCAAACCCAATACCCCGTCTCGGCCTCAGATATTACCTCAAAAATAGCGCCTGTCACCGCCCCCATTACAACCTTTAAAGATGACTGAATACCGGCAGCGAGGAACCGACCATCAAGGCGCAGAGGCCGCTACAAAGCTAGAGCGGCAACCGGCTCGGCCGTCTCCAGCATTACCAAACACATATGCATATTTCTCTTTGTCAACGATCAGAACGTCGGCGTAACCTGCCACCGTCAAGCGGCGGCACCATCGGCAACGGGAAGATACCCAATCGGCACTCTCTCTCTCTCTATATATATATATATATATAAACCAATGACGGTAACTATGGAAGTACCTTTTTTCCGTGGGTATTAACACATGGGGAGGGGGTAAAGTGACAACTCAACAAACTTGTGTGGCTTGACCAAAAACACAAAACATTACTATTCCTCAAATTGCATTTTTCATATTATACAATTAATAGTAGGTTAAACCCCCCGTTTAATTAAAAAATTTAAGTAAAAGTAATTTTCAAAAGTTAATAAATAACATAATCCTTACTTTTCAAAACCTTTTTTAAATCTATACGAAACGTGTTCTTTTGAATCGCCAAACATTTTTTTAGGTTCACGAGTTTATAAGACACTTCTGCAACCCAAAAAAAAGTTCATAAGGGGTTGATTTTAAGGTTATTTAAACGATGTCAACGAATGTGCCTTTAGAAGACGAGGGACCGAGAAGGGGTGGGGGGCTATTTTTTGTTTTTATTTACTTACACAGTGGTGTTGACGTTCTTTAGTATGCCTTAATTACAGTTTTGGTCATAACATTTTAAAGATTATAACTTCACTTTTCATTGTTTGTGTGTGACACATTTGGTCCCATCTATTATCACATGGTCATAACCTGTTGTCACATCAACAACTAAGCGGTTAAAGTTTAACATATCAAAGATGTTTACCCAATGTTACCCAAGAATGAACATGTGATTATCTTTAGACACAACAAAAACCCGAAACGAGTCACAAAAGCTAATGACAAATCACCAACCCTCGTGATTGTGGATTGTTGCAGTGGAGCAGGTAGCCCCTCAAATCTTATAGGGTTCAACTTTGAAATTGACTCGCTCGATTCTCTAAGCTCTTCCTCCCGGCCACCTTACTTTCTTGCACATGCCTTGGAGATGACGTTAAATATTAAGTGGTTTATTTTTTAATAAGATGGTTGAAATATTGGTTTAATAACGATATCAGACCCTTATGTTTAGAAGATGGTACTATAATCACCCAAATCTTCAACAATAAATGTAACACTCGTTTATGCATAAAAATAAGATGCTAGATAATAGAATAAGCTAAAAAATATAGACAGAAAACAGCCTAAATGCATAATCCATCCATCCTGCTATCAGTCCCTCGTAGCACATGATTCATAATTGTACTTGCTCATCTTGACCCTCCTGGAAAAAACCCCTCAACTAGATTACAAGAAAATACATATCCACGCTAAGCAGTAGAAACGCACAACATCTTTACTCTCGGCTACAAAATAATCCAAGTCCATCTAACAAACTGTACCAACTAGAACTAATCACTATTCACCGAATAATCAATAAGAGGTCGATGGTGCCATTCCAAATGGCGGCATTGGTGGCATTCCCATTCCACCCATAGGCGGTGGTGGAGCAAATCCTCCACCCATACCTGGTGGTGCAGGTAATGCAAGAGGCAGTAGTTGAGCATACATGTTCTGCAAATCAAGCAATGCATAAGCGTCAATGTAACCGCTTTAATACTTGTATGTATGACTTGAATAAGAACAATGTCAATAAGTAAACAAATAAGCATAAGAATGAAACAAAGACATACATGCTGCTTCACGATATCCTGCTCTTCGTTTTCTTTAGCCTTGCTCTCATTGATTGCTTCTATCTTATCCTTTATTAACTCGTCAACTTTGCCCGTGTATTCACGGATAAACTGCAAGAAATCAAATGAAAGGATTGGAATTTAATAAACAAGACAATTCAAAAATAATGATGTTGTAAAATTACCTGAAGCAGATACGGGAAGGCAAAATCTATCATATTGTTCAGCCAGGCTAGCTCAAGGGCAACATCAGGACGGATTAGATCATAACAGATAAACAGACACGAAGCAAAGCATTCCTTTTTCCCCTGCATAGCCAGATAATAAATCACCAAAATCACTTATAAGCATACACACAAACACATATGTACATGTGTGGATAATAGTAAGATTAATGTTTTTACCTGCTCAATAAAATAAACAAGCAATTCTTCAGCTAGCTCACGCTCACCAGATTGTGAGGCAGTCTCCATGGCATCCTTGTAAACCTTGTCTTTCTTGGACAATGCAATAGACTGCTTCCATCTACCAGCTTTCTTGTAAATATATGCAGCCACACGTCTCATTTCAAGAAGCTCGTGTTTCTCAATCTGCAACAACATTAGAAAACACATGGCATGACAGTTAAGTTTGATTGTAAACAAACTACTCAATGATACAAACTATTACCTTCTGTGCAAGGCCAATCTGGTCAAAGTTATCATGCAAATCGATAGATTCACGCAATCTATCATAATCTTCCTCCTCGACATATATTTCATTCAATGCCTCATTTACAGCAGATACGTTGTTGCTCTGAACTGCAACCATATATGGTTTCACAAGAGGAAGCTGGCCCGCCTGTAATTCATCAAGTCAACCACACAGAACCATAAGGCAGAAAAATCTCTGTATTATAATACATGATTGTACAGGTACAGATTATGCATACAAAAAAATAACTAAAAACATGTGCAACCATTGTTCTTGACTGTGGACTTTGAGAAAGAAACTAGATGTTGTAATTTCGGCCCATTTACTTGCCTCTAACAAGTGGATCAAACAGGTAAAACCAATAAGGATAGCTAAACATAAAACGGATCAAATGAATCGAAAACTAAGTTTAATGCACAAGCATAAATTCATTGATTATATTCAAAAAGTAGATTGTTATTGGAAAAGAATAAATCATTTTCATCGGTTAAACTTTTTTTAAGTGCTATTCAGGTCCATTTTATAAAAAGTACAAGTTTTGACACGTTAGCCAACCCACCCTTTTTGTCACCTCCAAGAAAAAACAATGAAGCTGTAAATATCCTAAAACTCATGACACATGGAAACCTTGAACACATGCACAACCATTGAAATTGACGCTTAACTTGCAGGGAAGGGAGAAATACTTCTAATATTTAAGTTGCAGACTAAAAAGTTTCTAAGGTGTGGACTAACCTTTCGCATAATGTCCACCACACGTGTATGGTCAACACGTAGAGCAAGGACATTCAGAACATCATTGATAAGATCAGGATGCTCTTGCAAGTAGAAGTGAACAGCCTTATAATAAAGCTCAACATTTGCCACTTTAACAACAATATCTTTAAACTGCATGTGATCCCAAGCTTCAGGAGAATGATTCATGACAGTTGATGCAGCATTATCGAACTCATCATACTGAATATATAAATAAGTAAGTTCCTTCCAGTGTTGTTGTTCATCGCAGGCTCGGATTAACTTTGGAATATTAAGACGAGTTGCGAAGAGTTTAATATGCTCCATAAGTTTCTCATGACGGTATCTGGCATAAAGAACACCCAACTCTGTGAAGATGCCCATATGAGCACGTTCCAACCCTAAACCACTTTCCATTAAAGATATTAGCTCATTGAAACATCCTCTATTTTGGTAATACTCGCTCACTTCTTCCAGATCATCCACCTAAAGATTTTAGAAAAAACTTCAGACATCAATTCAAAATTCTAAAAGACGTAGAAATTATCAATAATACTCCAAATTTCTGCTGTAGTGCAATGAAACTGAAGAGTCTAAATTTTTACAAGTTAAAACTTGATCACAACAACATTTTGGCTTGTTTGCTTGGACGGTATGAAAGACAAAGGAATATAATAAATAAGGCAACAAAATGAGCTATTAAGTCCATTGTGCTGTATGATTGACCTATAGAAATTGAATGGGCATTCAAGTATATTGTTTGGTATTAGTTAATATACATATGAACTGACTTAAATTGGTAAAAATTTATAAACATGTTCTGTGATAATTTTTTTTGGAGTTGTGAGATACTATTAAATGTTCTTTGAACGTAAATATGTGGTATCTGTATAACCTCAGTCATAGATAATTGATAATTAATTAAAACATCATAATTTAACAAGAAAAAGATATGACAAACTAATAGATCAAGAACCATCAAATAAGATAACAGTAGAATTAACTTATTTCTAAAAATTCAAAAACTGTTTAACAAAATTATTATAAACATTAAAGTGTTAGGGGTTCTGGAAAACTGCACGGGGAAAACAAAGATCATATCATGAGTTTTCATACTATTCCGTGATGGAATGAGGATAGTAATATCCATGGAATGATAATCAACAAAAGGAAAGGAATCACATTCTATTCCTTCATATAGAAAAAACAGCTTTTTATTCCAGGTTTCTGGCAGAATGGACGATTCTAAATACCCTCATAACAAATACTGCACAGATATTATGCCAATAACCAACGTTTGTAATCCAGGAGATGTCAAAAGACTACAGAATGTTACCTGTACAATAATATTCAGCCCGCATATCTGAGCCAAGCGGAACTCCTCAGCATCAACACAAGCAAAGCAAACTTCTTTCCATGTTTTTGCACTGTTAGCCTTGCGAGCAGCATCAACTGCACCTTGAAACTGCTGCAGCCTAACAAGTGTTACTGCCAGCTTTGCCCAGTTGGAAATAAAAGCATATATTATCTTTGCAGCTTCATACAAAGCTTCATCAAACAAACGATCGCCAACATTATGAAGATTAGCTACGTTTGGCATGAGAATAAACTCCTCAATGTCACTTAATCTCTCAACCTTTGCATATGCATAGATGAGCTCACTATCCACTTTAGGCTCCTTGATTTTCTGCCTGACCATCAGTAAATACTTCACTAAATCATGATAACAGTCTGTATCCTCAGCAGCACGAATAACATCTAAGAAGTGAGTGGCATCATCAGCACGAATGAATGACTCAATTGCCTCACTAACTAAACCCTCCCTGAGCTGAGCTTTCGCCACCTGGCTCCATACAGCATCTTCTTCCACCCGGTATGCAAACTCAACAGCCCGTGGAATGCTTTGGATATTATCCAACAATACATTGACCGCTTCCACGTTTAAGTTGAACTTCTTGTATATAGCAAACGCCTCTTCATATAATTGTGCTTCCACAGCAACCTCTCCAACAGCAGGACCATCAAAGTTATCTAATCTATTGATGTAGTCCATCACACGTGATGGATCAGCCTTAATGGCTGTTAAAATAAGCAGGTTTTGTAAATTGACATTTCCACTAAAGGCAGAGTTTTGGAGAACAATTTTTTCAAGAAGCTCAATCAGCTCATGAGGAAGATCAGCAGTCATAAAAGCTTTAACAGCAGCAGAAACCTGCTCAGGGCTCTTTGTTTCAGGGAGAGCAGTAGAAACAACTTGGTCAATGAGTTGTCTTCTGTATTCATTCTCAGGGGTAAGAACCTTATCCCAAAGTTCACCATCCATCCTCTCAACAACATATCTAAAACAAACTAATATGTTAGTTAACAAATCTTCAAAAGATATTAGTCAATTTATAAATAAAGATCACATGTGGCAGTTTTGACCCATTTATTCAGGTTATGTTTTATCTCGCTACAAAGTAAACAGGGCAACAGGTTTGGAGGTTTCCCAGTGTAATTTTAATGGCATAAAACCTCAAAGACCATTTTTATTTGAATAACAGATTATAACTAAAACAAAATTGTAAGCACATCCGGCACGCGAAAAATTCATATAAAACTAAAAAGATTTTGGACAAAAAAGTGCTTAGGCCTTAGGGTTAACACGACCTGACCCATTTATATGTGTCACTGCTACATCTCTACTGATAAACAGGAACAAACTGAGTACCTGGCTTGCAATTTAAACAAAGAATTCTTGCTTGTTACATTAATAAGTTCATCATCACACTGCCCTCTACGGTAAGCAACAACCGCAAGTGTAGGGTCACGCTTCTCACAATACTTCCCAACAACACGTGAATCATAATATGGGTTGGTCGTGAGAAAGTGTTCAGGGTTGTTATTGCTGTCTATGATGATTTTACCCAAAGCATTGTGTACATGGACATCTTGGCTTCCTTCACTCACAAGATGTTCCAAAAACTGAGTAAGCAACCGAAGTCGATTCCTGAGATACACAAGCAAATAATATTATAAGGGTTTAAAATAAATTAATAGAATGAAAAATATAATAAGAAGATTAAGAAGGAAAAGGTTAAACACACCTCTTTTCACACTCATCCACAAGAGGCTCAACTGGAAGCAAAGAACGAACAGATAGAATCAAACCCTTAATGAAGTCCTCAGGGCACTCATCATCTAGAAGCTGTCCTACAACTAAAGGTGCATTCCCTGGATTCACCTATAACATATGCAACATAGGCGCTCACATACAGTAGCTTTAGCAAACACCTATATATGAACCATACTAAGTGACATAAACCATACCTTCTGAACATAACCTTCGATATACCGCAACATGTTGTTTGTATAAAGATAGTGAGTGAGATCAGGGACAAAGCCAAACCGGTCACACACATTAATTAATGGCCTTGCATCCGGAAGCTTGGCTTCCATTAGAAAATTCTTGGTCTTTTCAGCATCATAGAAGTTTGATTCTCTCGTTACACGCTCAACCTCCTTAATTTGCCCTGTCTTGGCAGCTGCTTCAATGTACTTATAGTGGATGTCAGGATCCTCACTGCAATTATACCCAACACAAGTCAGTGTGGGGAGACAAGCTGTTAGACTCATTTGTGGGCCTTAGCCCAGTAACTTAAAAGATGGTTCATTCCCTGTATATAGGAAATCAACCAAATCATTAAGTAGCTTATAATTTATTGATTTGAAGTCATTTTTAGTTTCTTCTAAGGTTTTTCAAAGAGACAACCAACCACTTTAAAGTCAACCAACAACTTGAAAGTCAACCAATCACTTGAAAGTTAACCAACCAATTTTGTTTTTATTTACATTTGTTTCAAAAACCGAGTCTTGAGTCTTGACAACAGCAAGAGAGAAGACATCAACAAATAAAAAGTGATGAATCACACAAGGTCTTATGCAACCAGATTACCTGGAGCTCAAATACGATCCCAAAAAGAAGTAAAGACCTTCATAGGACTTAAATTGCTCAAATAGTTTAATGCATGCTTCAACACCTAGTTGCTCACAATATTCCTTGGCCACCTACAGTAAACCATAAATTAGTTTCAATTTCTGTCACACTAGGTTTGAGCACAATAGATGAATATTTGAAATGGATAATATGACATTACCTGCACTATGATCTGAAGGTTTCCTCTCAAATTGACCAATAACAGATCCTTCATGCACTCCAGTGCCCATTCCTTAGATAGTGTCCCAAAAAACTCTACAAGAGACTGGAGGCAAGAAGATAATCAATCAGCTACCAATCAAGTCAATCCAATTATGTGAAGTACACCAAGTAATAGAAAAACCTGTGGCTCGATAGCATGAGTATTCACAATGACACGTTTAATATCTGGCAATTCACTATAGTGCTGCAGATAAAAATAAAAGTTCAGGTCATGCAAGTGATAAAGCTTACCAGAGAAAACATACAAGGTTCTTTGAAATGATAAATTATATTTCAACACTAAAAAGATAAAAGAAATAAACGAATTGAAAAAAGATGAAAAACTGACAACCTGAAGGGCTCGGACGTAGAGGCCTGCTTTCTCACAGAGTTGAGCAATACGAGGCCGATCATAGTGGCTGAACATGCCATTTGCTAATATGGCATCAGCAACATTGGGGAATGTTACCAAGTTAATTTCAAGAACCTGCATACAATAAGAATTTCATGATTGTACAGCTTATCTATGGTAACTGACATAGCAGTTTATTAGCATCAGTAAAATGCAACCTTGGTTTGCAGGTGAGCATGTTCTGGCAAATTCGGCTTAAGGACATCCAAGAGGAAAGCTGTAGCCTCTCGTATCAAGTTTCTCTGAAGAAATGAAAGAAGAAAAAAGCATCCGAAAATTAAATAAAGGGCAGGGCCAGAGAAGTAGTCAGGGTGAACAGAGGCGTATGTCTATCAAATTGGACAGTTCTTATGACAACATGAAATTATTATGATGATCAGACCTGAAGGAAAAGATCTGTGATTGTGTTGTAATCAACAGGACAACCTCCCTCCATTTGGGCCATCATTAAAGCAAAGTTAACAGCCCCCTGCAAACACAAAACAAAATATAAATTCAGGATACCATGTCACACCAAATGAGATTATTAGAGGCTAAAAAGACCATTTTAAATTAACAAAATAATTAAATGTAGGTATGATGTAACACGACATTTTTGATAAAATTAGTGTGTGTTTGCTAACTGCATAAGAAAGCCTTATTATACTTCATATATACGTACCTGTGGATCTGACCGAAGAATTGTTTGCAAAAGAAACAAATAATCAGGTACATATCCGACCTGTGCCAATTCCAATGTTAGTTTATAGACAGTTATGCGAAACTTATATTCAAAGTTAATATAGTATAACTTAGGCCTACCTGCTTTGAATAAATCAAAATCTTGTCGAACTCTCTTCGCTCAGCAAAAGCTGCAACAACTTTAGGAGTTGCTCTAGCTTTGATGTAAATTTTTAATGCAAGATCATTATCCACAGTCTATAAGCAAATAAAATATCAAAATCAGATGCAGAAAAATAAACTGTAGATAGCATGACAACCACAAAGGCTTGAAAACTTCTATAAACCTTCACGAGGTCTCCCAGTTCCTCGCTACATTCCAACTTATCTTCAGCCAACCAATTTTCCAAAAGATTTTTCTTGTTCTGATTGACAACTAGACGAGATAGTTCCAGTGATTCAAATGCATTCAGCTTCCCTTTGGTTAAAAGAGTCCCAAAATACTGCAATAATGGTGGTGTTTGTCCAGCTTGTACAGGCACACTCTGAAATTTAAATATACAGAGGTTACATAAGTTTGAAAAAGTACACAAATTCAAAACCAAAGAATATATCCTTTAGAGGTGATAGTAACAACCAAAACTGGAGTGATCCAGTGATACCTGAAATTTGGCAACAGTGTCTGGGGTACGGAGAATCCCTTGAGGAGATTCTGCAGCAAGCTCAGCAGCCTCTTTATACTTTGTTTGAGCAAACAGTTCTTGGAAACGTTGTACAACCTGAGTAAACTTAGGATTATTTTTCTGGGTTTCAAAAGTTAAGAACAATTATAATACAACTGAGTGTTTTCTGATGATTATGTTAACTTCTTAAGTTCCAAAAACTATAACAGTATCATATTTACCAAATGAGGTAAGTTTTTCTTAAATTAATAATAACGCAACGGAACTAAGAAAAGCAACACAAAATGATCCAGCATTCGTAATATTATGAAGTGATCTAAACTTCTATCACAGTTTCTCGATATCTTTTAGCAGATCTGATTATCTGAATATATCATAAAGGTATATACTACAAACTACTAACTGAATTTATAACCAAACTGATGCACATAAAAATATATCTCAAAAGACTAACAAAACAAAAGGAAACTGACCAAATTCTCTGCACCAGGTAAGTTTCCTCTTTTTGCAAGATTCACAGCAAGCTCCAGGTTGTTTAACTGCACAAACAAATCATGTTGAGGTTATAAATCAAAAAGAGCATGCAAGCAATTAATGAAATAACTTTAAAAACTTACTTGTCCACTAACAAAAGGCACAATTGTTGATTCATTTACTGTGGCAAGTAACACCTGACCACGTCTATTGACAGCATAGAATCCCCCAATTGATGATGCTTCACAGGTCAGAAAAATTGGATCCGGGCTAATTCTATTTCTGTAAACTGCAGTAGCAGTTTCAAGGTCGTATACGAATAGAAGCCCTAACTTGGTAATTACATATATCAAGCCATACTTGTGAGATATCTGCAAGCTCGAAATAAGTAAAGTAAAATAATCTAAAAATTAGAAAGTTAAAATGTTCGATTAACAAGAATGGCAGACGATGTACCTGCATGGCAACTGGAAAATCATCTGCAAAATCAGGAGGAAAGAAAAGATCTGCTTGTTTTTTAGAAAAAGAGGGTTTCCCTGCATTTTATTGAAAATAAAGAAAGGATGAACATTAGATGTAGTACATAAGACAAAGAAAAAAAGGGAACTATATATGTTCATAATTAGTTTTAATTGTGATACAAATCGACACATTTTGAGAGTAGATAAATAGCTGAAGCGTAACATTCCACGTATATAGAAATGTTACATAAAATACATGTTGAGAGGCATTGAGTTATGTAACATTTTTCCAACCTGACTGGTTTATCTACTTCACTGGAGAAAGATTAAACATAAATCTGTCACTCCTTTGTAGATTGTTTCTTCTTTGTAAGATGAGAAGACAGAAGTCTCACACAAACATATGCAATGAGAGCAATAATAAATAGATCAAAAATTAATGAAACCTGGCTGGGCACCAAGCTCAATGACATGCAGCTTTGATGTAACTTGTCCAGCATTAGAGCTTTTCGTTGCAAAAGATATCAGAATAGAAGGATTGTCATTGCCAGGGACCTGTTTAAATGTATATATGTGATCATTCTCTGCATGTAGCTAAAAGATACAAAGAATAGAAAGAGACTACATCTTTTATAGGTCACAGTAAGTACTTTAAAAGAGGCAAATGATGCTGCATGCGCTTCAAGAGCTTGACTTCTCTGTTGATCAACAGAATAAAGCTGCATATTTCCTTTGACTAGTTGGGGTTTCTGTCAACATAAAACAGCTAGAAATTAGGGGGAAGAAAAAAGAATGATACAATGCGCATCATGATCTACTTTTACATTAATCAATAAAAAATTGATGGTAAACATACAAATAAGCTTAGAGGTAGCTATATAAACTCATTTACCTATAAACGATCAATTTTGGGTTGCACTATATCCCCAACTCAAATGAGTAATATGAGAAACTTGTTAAAAAAACACATGAATCAGGTCAAAAGTCACCCAAAGTGTATTCACATGCATGCAGCATAACAACCTCATCAATGGCACTTTAAAATGAAATAGATCATTATTTTAATATAACCTCCTATAAAATTCCAATCCAATTAATTGCTAGTATGTACCCCCACCACGTGCCTAGCTCCTAGTGATTATTACAACAATGGTTTTGGCCCATGACTCAGCCCACGCTGACCCACCAGCAATTATTATTGTAACCCTGCATAAGCAGTCACTTATGTATTTGCATGCAGCCTACTCGCAATCATGCTAACCATGTTATCTATAAATTTCCAATATAACTGAGCCCGTAAAATCACACTTCAATGAGAATTTTACACTTGCAGGATATCTGGCACACCCTTAACTATGTTAACCACTATATGAAATAAAGCAATCAATGCATGGTAAAGTTGTCTGCGACTATGGGTCGTATAAAAGGTTTAATTATTCCATATCAACTTATCAGAAAATGAAACAACACAAAATGGTGTACCCTGGTTGTGAAAATTATAACCTGGTTGTGAAAATTAATGAGGCTTATTGCCATGCAGAACACAAGGCCATCTAAACCAGCACAAAACTAAAATAACAGAAGGATCACTCAAATCATAATAGATTTGTGCTAGGTTTGTGTATCCTGGTTGTAAAAGTTGTTACATATCCATGGTTAACTAATGAGTAACAACAAACCTCTGGCGAGCCAGGGGCAATTCCAATCAACACCAGCCACTTCTCGGATGGATCACATCTGTAGCTAATAATCTGATTATTTGATAAATTGGCAGTTCTATCGAACATCTTTACAGGTTCAGAATCACCTACACAAAAGGAATTGAACACTGGTCTCAGAAAACACGGTTTTCAGCTTACATGGCAAAAGACAAAAAAGAAGGCAATGTACCCTCAATTGACCAATGATACACTGACGTCTGGGTAACCATGCCCAACATCTTAGGGGTAACCCACTTCCAAAAGACAACCTAGAGAAGAAAATGCAATTAGGTGCAACAATAATAATTATTTTTTAGCAAATAAATGCAAAAGTTGCAAATAATCAACATGCAAGATACAAAAGCAGTCACCTGCTCAGGCATCTGATGCGACTTCACTTTGGCTTTCATCTCAATATTAAATATTTGTAAGTGATCCTGAGTAGTCCCAGGAAGTTGAGCTTCAAAAAAACACACCAAAATAAGCTAGATGTAGAAACATATCTCATTATTACATTCTATTGTGATATTATCATCGAAGCTCATTTCAAATAAAACTACAAAATCTGGTAGCTAACACTATGCCTTACAGTTCCCAGATGCTGCATTCTTTGGGTCCTTTAGACCCTAAAGTCTCAAATACTTGTTTCAAGACAAAACCAGGGTAATAAGGCATGCAAGTAAACCAATGTGCTTTAATGCTCCCAGCATATCATTAAATACTTAACACAAGTTCTACGAAAAATATGACAAGAACTAAAATTAAATGCTTAACACAAGCTCTACGAAAGATATGAAAAGAACTAAAAAAGAACAATGAGTATAGTACATATTTCAAACAACTGCAACAGAAAACATTGTTTGCCGCGTATGTATTTCAAAAGTTTAAAGTCACAGGCAACCAAATACCAGAAACTTTTACAAGAAGGTTCAACATAGTTCACATAGTATATCCACGTATTTAACTAATCAGTAATAAGGTGTACCTTTTAAAGCCAGAATCTTGGAGATGGGATTCATTAGAGCTGAATCAGCAGTGATTGGCCTCCTCAGTGGCTGCATTGGCATGCTCATATCAATAATCACCACACTGTTCTGAGGCGACGTTTCACGAACACAGATAAACTTATCCGACTCCATAGTAACATTAGTAAATGTAATGAACTGCTGATTGATTCCTATGCTGGGCAACTGCAAAAAAAATGTCACGCAATTAAATTCCAACATTCATCATGCCCCACAGATCTAGACATCTATATATTCATATCAACCATAATCACAACAAACTACGCTTCCAAACACATATTCATTAAGCTCCTTACTTACAACCCTTTCAAAATCATCGCTCTAAGTAATTTCCGATTACCATTAGAGTAACCCTATATAAACCCAAAAAAACCATCAAACAAACCTAATCACAAATAACGAGTGAGATCTGCAACATATCAGTCTGAAACATACTATCGCTTGAAATTAAAGCTCTAGATACAGAAAACAACCGTACGTCGTCAATCCAACAAATTAGTCAACACAACAGCCAATAACCTAACTAATTCGCTTACTTCCTTTCATGTATCCTAACGCCATTTCAAATTTCCATTCATCCTCAAACAAGTCCTAACAGTGGCGAAAACAACAAATTGTGCAAATTCAACATACGTTTGCCACAATACAAGCGTGAATCGATTCAAACGAGTGTGTATGCTAAACCTAGGTTTTTTGTATAGATTTACATACCGTGAGTGCCTCTTTCATGTTGATCGGAGCGCTAGCGGCCGCCATGGTTGTTGCTAAACAGATCAAAACGATGAGTGATCGATAGGGGGATCTAATAATCTGTGAAGGGGAATAGAGTGATGAGTGAAATTAGAATTGTTAATTGCATCAGTTACTTATTTACTTTCTTTTCTTACAAGTTAAGAGAACTTACGCGTTAAAATGTGAGGTTTTCACTCTACGAGTTAACATGTGAGGTTTTCACTACAGTCTTATTTTGGGAAAATATACTTTTACAAGTATCTTAAACCGTTTTATTAGGGTGGACGGTTCCACCACCACTTACACCATCCGTAAGAATCGCTCGACTACTTCCCACCGTTACAATTTTTTTATAAAGACAGACGTTTTTATATTTTTTATAATCTAGAACATATAATAAAAGATTAACTATGAGTACATATGGCGTCCTTCTAGTACGTCCACCTAAGCGTCACATGTGTATTATTACATGTCGTTATATCATTCAATCTTGAGTTAATATTAATTTGGAAACTATTAACTCATATCAATTACAATAAATATTATATTTATGTCAACTAGACTAAAGGACCGTGTAATACACGGGTTCAATCATTAAAATTTGTTTGTAACTAAAAGATTCATAAGTCATAATATTATTGTTAATCTTTGTCTATCGATTTTTATGTTTAATTTTTTAAAATCATTCATATATAATATTAGTAGTTTTTCTTTATTAATGCTTATAAGTCTAAATAATGTATAATATGAAATTAAATTAACTTATAAATAAGAACTTTAGGTAATAATCAAATTACATTGAACATTAGAACATCTATAAACATCCGAAAACTTCTTTGTATACAAAATTTGACGTTCTGTTTGTAATTTTATCATCATTGTCTAATATTAATAATTTTAATTCATGTCTACTTGTAACTCAAGATAATACAACATAGAGATTGAATCGGTGTCAAGGTCCAAACATACAATGATTACACAAAAGTTTGGACTATCTTTGTGATTTTAAAGTTTGGGGGCCAAACATGCAATTTGTTTAAACCACATGGACCATTTATGTAATTTTCTCTTTTTGTTGAACAAAAACATAAATCAATTTCATGCTTACATCAATTAAAACTAAATCAAAGTTTCATGCTTTCATAAACAAAAACATAAATTAGTCAAATTGATATTAAAAAACCAAAATACTAAAGTTTATATTGAAATCAAAATCAAATATTTAAATCGTACGGACCACTACTACTGTTGCAATCGAGATTTGTATATATGAGCATTGAATTGAGACTTTGCAGAAGAGCTTTAGTGATTTTAAAACTTGAGGTGTGAATGATATTAATTAGATCAATGAAGGCGTAAAAGGATCGGTGAGTTGAACTTGAAACATAACGTGATTTGAGGTAAATCGAAACCATGATATGCTTGTAAATTGAAAACGATATGAAATGGTTCATCTTTCCATTTGAAAATCGATATCTTGTTGGGAAAATCGAAACCCTGAGTTAATTATTTGAGACCCTTGATTTGATAATATATATAAAATCGTTTCGAAATAGAATACGCGTATGGGGTTTCTTTTTATTTGCATAGGACAAATGAATTATTCTACCCTTTAATTACTTGTTTGAATAAGCAAGAATCCATCATATTTCAATTCACAATTTTAGTGTTATACAATCTGTAAAAACTCATTATATTATCAGTTTGTTGGGATTGAATCCATTTGTTCTTGGGTAGAAAAAAACAGTTAACTATAACTTGTAATCTTTTTCAGGGTTTTAGTTTTAAACCATCACAATATTCTTTGTAGTGAGTTTTTTTTTTCAAAGTAGGATTGGTAGAAAATAAATTTAACAAACTGAGTGTATTAAAGAATATTTACCAAAATGGTTTTTTTACTATGTCAAATATTCTTATTCATAATAATTAGTTAAAAGTATTTCTGCTTTTACTAATTTATTTAAATAAAACTAAAAGGATAAAGTTTCAATAAAATAAAAACCAATTTAGCATCTCTTATGATTTTAAAAAATATTTTATAGTTGTTTTTATGATAGTTTTTTTTTTCAATAACGTTTTCTCGTAAAAAAATATTAATACTCTTTCATCAGTATTTTTTTAACGTTTATTTATAGATTACTTGTTCTTATATAGAAAATATCTTTTATGAAACTAAATGGTTTATGTATTTTTTTAAAATAACGATATATATTAGATAATTGTTTTAACATAAAATTATATATAGTAATAATCATTTATATAAGTATATACATAAAAGATAAAAATAAACTTAATATACATACAACGTTAGTTTCGTCTAAGTGAATTAAAATAAACCATATTTTTAAAAAAAGAATAAAAAAATAAATGTGTCTACTTTTGTGTGATATTGAAACAAAATTGTAGTTTAAAAAATTCAACTTTTCTATTTAAAAATACTAAAATAAGTCTGAGTGAATTAAAATAAACCAAATGTTTTAGAAAAACTTTTTGTTCTTAATTACGACATATGAACCAAATGATTTTATAATTTTATTTACTTTTGTACTTGACTATTTTTAAATAATATTATTTTAAAGTGAAATAAGTTTAAACAATTACATTATGTTGAGATAAAAAAAAACATTTCCTTAAACACCTATTATGATAAATAAATGTTCTATATACACTATTTAAGGAAAAAACACTCACTTTGTAATTATAATAATAGTTAATTTTGTTCAAATGAATTATGACTAATAAAAAAGATAGATACATTTTTTGGCGGGAAACTAAAATAATGAAGGCTTAAGAAAATGACATGTGACACTAAAGATATTGTTTTATTAATAAATATAGATATAATCAATTACTACTTTTAATTTTGTTTGACATTTTTTATAATAAATTGTTATTATGTTAACAAATAATGATTAAGATGTTAATTTTAATATTACTGTTAACAAATTTAATTTTATTAAAATAAAAGTTTCTATCATATTTTCTTTTGAAATAGTACGTTTCTGTTAATTAATTTTAAAATTTATGACTTTTTTCATATTTTCGATACTGTTTATTTTTTAACAATATTTCACTGCTATGATTTTTACCCATCCTTTATACCTTTAAATATCATCGTTACATATTTTTATAGATTTTATTAAATTAATTCATTAGTTGATACGTTTTCTTCATTTTTATTTTCAACTATTCTACCTTCATTTGTTTCTATTGCGGAACGACGTAAATTTTTGATATAATTGTATACAGATAAGATTCTTATTCATTCATTCATATATCTATATATATATATATATATATATATATATATATATATATATATATATATATATATATATATATATATATATATATATATATATATATATATATATATATATATATATATATATATATATATATATATAATCATATATACATATTAATGTGAACTTATTTACTCATGTGTATTTTAAGTATTGGTCCATCCGTGTAACACACGGGTCGCTAACCTAGTAATATATATAAGAGCTGTGACACCCTACACATATCCCACATCGGCTGTGGACATGAGAGATTTCTGGTTCATAAGGAATGTCCTGCCTTCTAACATCATCAACGTGTTTTGGGCGTATTGATTGTGGATGAGAGGAGAACTCCACAGTTAAGCGTGCTCAGGTGGGAGCAATCCAGGGATGGGTGACCTCCCTGGGAAGTTTTCACCCGGGCAACCAGAAGCAAATCCGTGAGCTCCTCGTGGGCAAAGCGGACAATATTGTTGGTGTGAGTGGCCGGGTGTTACAGAATGGTATCAGAGCCACTCTTGCGCCATTCGAGATGTGGGACATACGTCACCAAGGATGGTGACTTCTCGGGCTCATCGAGGATGATGAGTCAAACAGGGGGTGCGTGTGACACCCTACACATATCCCACATCGGTCGTGGACATGAGAGATTCCTGGTTCATAAGGAATGTCCTGCCTTCTAACATCATCAACGCGTTTTGGGCATATTGATTGTGGATAAGAGGAGAACTCCACAGTTAAGCGTGCTCAGGTGGGAGCAATCCAGGGATGGGTGACCTCCCTGGGAAGTTTTCACCCGGGCAACCAGAAGCAAATCCGTGAGCTCCTCGTGGGCAAAGCAGACAATATTGTTGGTGTGAGTGGCCGGGTGTTACAAGAGCTATACTATAGATATCCCTTTTATTACTTGTCATATTCCCAAACTCAAAAATCATATTCAAAACTGGTCATATTTTACTTTGAACGTTTTTTTTATTTTAGACAAAGTCTTTTTCCCTAAAAAATTCAGAAGCACCTTTTATATGATGATATAAAAACACTAGTTTAGTATCTTGTGTATTACACGGATTGAATAAATAAAATACTAAATAATTAGTAATAAAAATAAGGGTCTCGTCGAAATCATCGGGTTTCTGCACAACGCCACGGCCATGACCCTATTATTTAAAAATATTTAATTTATGAATTATAAAACTATGCTTGAAGATACATTATAATTATAACTACGTATAAGTAGCTATTTTAAGTAAATAAACAATACTTTATTTTTATTAAACTTTTGTTTTATAAAAAAAACTATGGTTTTTGAAAATTATGTTTTAAGAAAAATGATTATTTATAAAGAGTTCGTTGTAGTCTGTCTTTTATAAAACTTTAACTATAAAAAGTGTGTTTTACATAAAAAATAAGTTTTGAATGTATAAAATTATATATTTTTTTAATTTAAAACTGGTACTTATTAGTATTTAATATTATTATTATTAATAATACAGAGAAATGAATAATCTTATGTATAAATTTCTTGTTTATTAAAAAACTTTGGTTTGTAATTATTATGTTTGTTTTAATAAGATTGTTTTTAAAAAAATTCACCTTTTATAGTTTTTTTTAAAATCATCATTTTAAAAAATTTGTTTAAAAAGATTTAGTGTTTTAGAAAATTTCATATTCTATAAAAGTTTTATTTTATATTATTTCTATTTTAGTAAAAATATGTAATTTTTAAATTTCCTTAGCAAAAATCTATTTTTAAAAAGATACATTGATTTAAAAAGAATAAATAAAAGAGATAAATGTAGTAATTAATAAAATTGACTTTTAATAAGAGTGAGAAATTAATTTGAGTATTTAAATTACAATCATACCTTTTTGGAGGGAAAATTATATGAGGATGTGTATATAAAGGACATGTGCTAAAAAGATGGGTTAGGAGAAGGACATGTGGCAAAAAATATTCTTTTATATATATTTATAGATATATAAAAATAACTAGCTTTAGTAAACCCGTGTGTTACACGGGTTAAATAAAATAACATATTAATATAATTAAATTTAATAATTATAAAATGATATTCTAAAATATGGTATGATGGAAATTACGTATGAGAAATAACTATATATAATAAAAACAGTGATATCAACATTTAAAAATTTTATTTTTAATATTTTTTCCGAAATAAATAAACATTTTGTTTTAAAACAAACCGTATAAAATGTTATTTTTTAAAATTTCCTTATTTTAACTCCCAAATTTAATTACTTTTTGTTTTAAAAAATTATTTTTAAAAAAAATACCAATTTTAAAATATTTCGTATGTTTAGAAAAGTTTTATGCTTTAGAAAATTTTATTATTTTATAAAAAAATTATATTTTTATAAATAACATTAATAAATAGTTCTTTCTTAATTTATTAAATTTAAAAAAGTGTTAAATAATATTATTCTTAATTAAGGTAATTATTTAATAGGAGAGATACGAGAAAATTTTGGTGAGAATGATTTTGGTATTGCCACGTGTCATCCCAATATACTTTTTTATTAGAGTAGAAAGATATATAAATATTCTAGCTTTAGTAAAACCGTGTATTACACAGGTTGAATAAATAAATTAGACATAAAAAAGTTATTAGTTATAAAATATTTTAAGATAAAATATGATTGAAATAATATATAAGTAAGCACTATAAATAAAAAAATAATGATATCAACTTTTTAATCATTTTTTAATTTTTATATATTTCCAAAAAAATTTAAATAAATTTGTTACAAAGCAAATATTTTAAAAAAATGTAAAATTATAAAACTTATTATATCTCCCAATTTTGTTTATTTTTTGTATATAAAATTTTTACTTTTAAAATATTTATATTTTTACAGAGTTTGATGTTTTAGAAAAAAAGTTATTTTATAAAAAATTATTTCCTTATAAAACATATTAATAAAAAGATATTTTCTTAACTTATTATTAGTAATTAATTAATAAGATATTTAATATGAGAGAGAAGCGGTATAATTTTGGTGAGGTGGAATGTGGTGATGACAGGTGTTCACCATAGTTACTATTTTATTAGAGTACTAGCTTTAGTAACCCCGTGTATTACACGGGCTGAATAAATAAACTATTAAATAAAATAAAGATTATTAATTATAAAATAATAGACTAAGACATGATATGATTGAAATTATGTATGAGTAACGACTATAAGTAATAAAACAATAATATGAAAATTTTATTTTATTTTTTATTTTTTTCAAAGATAAATTAAACATTTGTTTTAAAATAACGTTTTAAAAAATTTTCATTTTAAAAAAATTTTCTTACTATAACTTCTTATTTTAATTATTTTTGTTTAATAAAAAATTACTTTAAACAATCAATTTTTAAATATTGCATAAAAACAGTTTTATTTATTTATTTTGAAAAAAATCATTTAAAAAAACTATCTCTATATAAATAGCATTAATAAAAAAATTGTCTTTCTTCTTTTTATTAAAAAGCTAATTATAATGTAAAATAAATAGATAATATTATTAATAATTAATATGGTTATTTAATAGGAGAGAGAAGCGGGAAAAGTTTGATGAGAATGAATGTGGTGGTGACAAGTGGCACACCCATTTACCCTTTTAAGTAGAAAGATATAAAATAATTATAATAAATTAATATAAACATTTATGAAGTTAGAAAAAAACTTTTATTAAAAAAGTAAAAAATATATTTTAGAATAAGAAATGGCCATAAACAAACCGAATTCAACCGACTAAACCATTTAAACTGATATATTCGGTTTGGTTATCCGATTTAACCTGTTAAGCCGGTTTATTATTCGGTTTATATAGATAATTGAACCGAATAATGAAAAATGATGTGTAATCGTTAAGTGAACCAAACAATCAAATTCATGATTTGATTCGGTTTTTTCGGTTACACGTACGATTCAATTTTCACTTATTATCAGTGTTTCATTTTTCTAGACATTCATAATTACTACAACTAAATATAAAAAAACAAAAATTAATAATAAAGATTAAAGAAAATAATATATAAATAAAACTTAACAGTTAAGAGTTTAATATTATTAAGGGTGATATGTTAAATAATAAAACATATAATAAAATTTTAATCATTTTAAATGTTAAATAGAGTGGTATAACAAATAAAATTAGTTTAGAACGTGTATGTATAGCATCACCCATATATAAACTCCATAAGCTAGTTTTTACAATTCTAATAGTACATTATAAGAAACATAAAATCACCCATATAAAAACGCCATAAGCTAGAGTTTACAATTCTAATGGTACATTATAAGAAACATAAAAAATATAAATCATCGTGAAAATTAAATCTGCACCAGGTGTTTCATTCCAACTATTGTTTTTTCGCGTGGTTTGTTTATCCATAAATATATTGTCACCTTAATTTCATCCATCATATTTTGAAGATTTGAATCGATAGCTTTGTGTCTTCAAATGAATGTCAGCTCATCTCATTCACGTCTTCGCAACTCCCTCGATAAGCCCCTCACCCCCTCCCCCAACCCCCCGGGGGGGGGGGGGGGAGAGAAGAGTTTAATCCTCCTCATGCCCAATCTTTGCCACGTCACGTCAACCTTATTGTTCCCATTCCTTTATTGACTTCTGCTCTTGATGTATTTGATGATAGATTCACCTTACGTATCAAAGTTATGAATTTTATAATATTTTAAGATTTGAAACAATTTTTTTAACATGTGCTTATGTCAGTATATATAATATTCATTAGTGATTTTTATCGTTTTAAATAACTTACCAACGAGTAAACATCTTGAAAAATACAATGATAAAAAGGATCATTCAAACACTGCTAGAACTACTTGGAACTCACACAACACCGTCATTGTATTTTGTCATTGTCTAAAACCACAATTAGTAGTTTTGACTTAATCTTGTAATTTTAAAACATTTAACATACAAATACAACTTTTAACAAAACATTACACAAAAGCATGTCCATCAACTCAAAACTTCGACCCCATATAAGGGCTCCGCCCCTTAGACCCTACCAGGGCCTCCTGGACACCGCTCTTAGGGGCGTTGCCCTCTTGGAACCCCCATTTGCTTATGATCTAATATTACATATCACAATAAACTCAAACAAGCACGTAGTCCGCACAACATGACTTGTTTAATGGATATCGTGATCATATTTGTCGAAAAATCAATCAAATCACACTAAAATACTTAACACCTACTGCTATAGATTGATATTTATCATGATCAACAACACCCTCGTAGCTTACCATCACCCTTGGTTTTGCCTTGTTCGAGCCTCCTACTCGCGATTGGTTCTTCGTCTCGATCAACCACCACAATAAACCAACATTGGGTTGTCTAGTTCTCCATAGTCATCAAACATTATCTTACAACTTAGAGCATTACAATATTATTCTCATTTGCATCCCTTTGATTTCATGAAAATCACAAGTTTCCCTGTATTAAATTCTAACATCTAGCTAATCATATTTATCTCCTTCTATAACTCAAATTATTTATGTATTCCTTATATATTATCACTTTTATTTTATTTAACTCATAACTCCTCATAAAAATGAGAGGATTTGATAAAACTTTACATATGAGGTTTTACTATAGCTCGATCAGGAATGGAGATAATCGATAAGTAAGTTGGTGTTCTTTAGAATGCTGACTCGCACGGCTATCTACTTTGCTTTTAAACCACACCAACTATCAATCCATATAATGTTAGGATTCAAACCATAGTATGCTTCAAAGAGTATTTGGCTTTTACCATCAACTACCAAACAAAGGTAGCTGATGCAAAAGAAAAAGTAAATGCTAACAAAAACATAAGTTGCAAATAAGGTCAAATACATGCAAACCATTACTTTAGAAAGAGCAGCAGGCACCATCAGTTGACCAGGTTTTTAAAACAAATCAAGAGCGGCTGCTTTTGGACACAGTTTTTTTTTTTATCATATTCTATAATGGACTTGCAGAAGCTATCAAGCCTCATTATTTGACTCAGTTGGTACTACTCTACATTCTTTTAATCTTTATGGCACCAAGACAGACAAAAATAACATGACCCAAGTTATATTAATGACTTGTAATATATCTGGTCAACTCAAAACATCAAAGCACTTTTTAATACTGTTTTCAATACTGCAACATTGTCTTAGTTGGTCTCATAGAATAAAATACATAAATAATCAACTTAATTAAGATTGTGAGTATGATCAACAATTAGTAACTACTTGGTCCAAACAATTAATATTCCTGTGTGCAATTGATGTTGGTTCCTCAAGAATTAGGACTAACTACTGTCTGTTTTTATATGTTCATGAAATGAGGCAGCCGGATGACCATGACACTCATGTCATCATAAGAACCCCTTGTTGCTGATAAGCCAACGAGCTTCTTACACGCGGAAGTTAGATCAGGTTTCATGGTTCCTATGCAATAGGGGCGAACAATGTCGATTGCTTCTTGGTTGCTAACCTGAAAAAGCACATCTAGAGTGAATTAGCAACTGTGGTTTTAATAACATGATCGGTTGAAGTCCTTATACAATATGTAACGGTTTAAACAGATAAATTTTGAAAAATAAAACATCAAATTTAGCCTCTTAGATCAGAAAAGTCTCGCAAAAATATATTGATTTTTATAAACATATTAAAAATATTGGTTGATCCGACCTGTTTTGACTCTATCAAAGAGTAAGTTTTTTTGACCCGTTACAACATATCCAATTTTGTCATACAATACTAAAATCGCTATCTAAGCTATTACCGTGTCCCAAATTCCATCAGAAGCAAGGATTAAAAACTCGCATTCAGGTTTAATGTTGATTATACTTGTTTCTGGCTCTGCAGTCACCCATTTTTTGAGATGCTTGTCTCCTATTCCTCTTGATACTGCTAACGATCCTTGTATTCTCCAAACACCATTGCGACAATCAACATATCCACCCTGTAAATTACAACATTGCAATACCATAAGATCTCCTTCAACTTATACCATTTTTCTTTTTATGGTATCATGATTTATAAGCTAATCACACTTGTCAAAATTTCTCAAATTACACAAAAACTTCATAACATGAGTATGACAAATATGAAGTTGTATAAACTCAATTCTATATAAGCTTTGCTACAAGTATTAGTTCTTACCATGCTTTCAATTCTATCTCTTTCATCTTCCCTTGAAGGCTTGTGATCAACTGTGAGAGCTTCTGCCACTCCACCTCGGCTCATAACAGCACGACAGTCGCCTGCATTAGATACTATAAGGTCGCCCTTACGAATCAATGCAGTCACACAACAAGTACCACCATTAACATCTTCTTTTAGAAACTCTGAATCTGTAGCGAGATATCCCTCCCTAACAGCTTCTGCAATTTCATCTTCACATTTGTTCTCTACTTTGCACATTATGTTTCTATCCAAATTCTTCGCTGAAAATTCTGCCGCCTTTGAACCTCCATGACCATCAAAAACCCCGAAGAAAGCCTATAATCATTGATTATCAACATAAATACCAAAAATGAAGAAATTACACAACAATTGATCTAACTGATATAGCTATTTATATATTTTCCATGAACAAAATCGCATCAAATTAGAATCAGTCAAAATTGTTTGAAGAGATCTTAAATTTAACTGCACATGTGAATTCTGTGTTTGATACATCAGATAATTTGCAAAATCAACATTCAATTGATCACAATATCAACAGATCGATGAAACTTATATGAAACCTATACCTGTTTCGAATCTCCTTGAAGATCCACAACAGCGGAGTATCGATCCTCCATTGCTCCTCTTCTTCCTCTTTTACAATACACCGAATACTCCTCACCTTCATCGCCGATCTCCGCCACGTCATCAACCTGCTTAACAACCTCATCCATCAAACTCAACGGCGCAAACGGAATCTGAATCCTCGCCGGCCTCTTCCTCTTCGAGAGCACCGTCGGTGACGAAATCGAATCACAACTAACAATCGGTACTACTCCTTCACTGCAACCATTCGGAAGCTTATGAAACGACGACGACGGAGATGACGGCGTCGGAGACGTGTGACGGAGAGACATCGGTGACGACGGAGAGATCATCGGTTGACGAAACATCGGTGATGATAAGAACACCGGTGAGTTCGTTACTGCAACGGCACCGGGCATGTTACCGTTGGTCTTCGTTTCTATTTTGATCGATTTTTGTTGCCGATGGGTGAATACAGATGAACGGAGAATTGTCGATTTAGCTTGATTTTGATTTGGTGTTTGTTTGTTCAAATATATATATAGATGTCAAGGGACGATGACGGAGTCATGGAAAATGGAGTTTATTGACGGTAAGTCGGTAACGGTTTGGATGCAAATATATATAGAAATTAACCTGGGGATTTTGTTATTTCTATTCACGCGCTCTGGAGGAGTGTGAGGGTCAATTGGTTTGACAAAATCTTTATATTTATTGCAATATATTTACTTGCTTTATTTGTAAAAGCCTAAAAGGTATGTTTGACATAAATGCTTTGCTGGAAATACTATTTACAAAATTTGGTGATGGGTGTTATGAGTTTTGTTTTTGGCAACTTGTCTAATATTATTCACGATAAAAAGCAGTATGTTATATTGACAAGGGTAGTATTATAGTAAAAAATATTTAATTTAAAAATTTTAAAAAATATTGTAGGTTTGACGCATGTCTTTTTATTATTTTAAAAAGGATGATATTTTGATCGTTGTGTCAAATAAGTCAGCTCATTGTGTCTTATATGTTTATTGTCATATATTTTACATCATTTGTTATATGTATTTATTGTGTTTTACGTTTTAAATCATTTAGGGTATTTTTGTCATTGTTTTGTAAAATTATAAATGTGTTATCTATCGTTATGTATTACAATCATAAGTACACAATTATATATTTTCACCAATATAATTTTCAAAACTCATAGTGTTGATAATACACAATGTGTTAATTTTGTCATTATTTTTTAATATATTATATAAACTTGTTATCATATATCATTGTATTTTATAATTCAAGGTACACAATGATGTTATTTCATCAATGTATTTTTTGAAACTTATTGTGTTCAAGATAATACAATGAAGATCAAAACACACAATAAGTAGATTAATTAGTTATTGATTTATTATTTTTTTACATATTAGAGATACATAACAATATTATTCAACCATTATATTTTTAAAGATTTATCATTTTAGAAAAACACAATAACTAAAAAATACACAATGAACTGTACTATAAACACTTTTTACATACGGCTTGTATACTAAAAAAATTACCTTGAAAGAGATTACAACTTACGATAGAGAACTTGCCCCAGTAAATATTTGATTACTACATAATTAACATTTTAGTTTTTGATTTTTTTAATGATTAACATTTTAGTTTTTGGTTTTTAATGATGGTGACAATCCAAAATGTTTACTTATAGAAAGTTTTCTTGGAAAATCTTTCAGTCTTACTCAATTTACAAAAAAACCATCTAATCAAAAGTTTTGTTTTTTACATATATGAAAACAACTTATGGTTATTATAATTTATTTATTCATAAAATAAATAATAATTTTGAAAAATAGATTATAATATTTATTTATAATAATATGATAACAACTAAGAATGTACTCTTTTGGTTTATTTAATATAATAATTGATAATTGATTTCTATTTTAGTTTTTTCTTGTGTTTACAAGATAATAATCGGTGGCAACGCGTTGTCACGCTCTGGGCGTGCAAGTCAGGAAAGCGTGAATGGAAAGCATGCATGAGATTTGCATGAAAAGTTAATAAATCATCAAATATATGGTACACAAGAGACCAAAATTTGCAAAGGTCAAAAGCCTTATAAAACCTCCCCATCTCCATTTGTCTTCGGTCAACGATAATTGTTTACAACTATTGTTTGTTACATCTATATTTATAAAATAAAAAAATAAAAAATATTATAATTACAATTACAATTACAAATTACATCATGTATGTGTTTCTATAACCTAATATCATATCGCGAAGCGATCCCCCTACTACCATGCGTAAACCAAAGATAAGTCGAGCACCGGTCATTGGGTACGCCCATTATTTTCATGTAACCACTAATGCCTGATACTTCTTATTATTATAAAGACTTTTAACAAATACTTCTTATTATTATAAAGACTTTTAACAAAATAATGTCACCAGGGTATTCGTTGGAAAAGTACCTAATATAATATAACACACATAAAAAATATTATTTTTAATTTGTTGTTGTAATATAGTTCCGTCTTTTAATATAAATGAAAAGTAATTTATCGAAATAAAACATATGGTGATGACTTGTGATTGAAGAAGGTTGTGTTAGAATAATAATCCTAAATAATATAATTTTTAAATACAAATTGATATAACTTCTTGTTTTCTTTTTGAACGGCAATTGTTATGACTTCTAGGTTGAAGGTTTGAAGTAAACTATTTATTATAAGATATCGTCCGGTGATGTGATGCATGATGTTAGTTCCGTAGTTATGTTTGTGGCACTTAATTGTGAGAATGGGTCAATGATGTCGTCATTTGTTTAATCACAATCGATATTAATCATCCAAACCGACCACAGCTTGGTCAAACAAGGGCGTTGACAATTTCTATGGCCCAACTCATTTGATCCGGTTCATAGATTCGTCACCTTGTTCATCCTTCTCTTTGCCTTTTAGCACCCGACACTTTCGCCTGCTTCCAAATTAGTCATGTTTTTATATTATTGAACTTATCGATGCATGTTGAATATAAAACCAAATTTAACTAAAAGCTCTATTAAAAGGTATTTTGTTAACGATACCAAAATATATAAGTTTTAGTAAACTCGTGTATTACACAGGTTCAATAAATAAAATATTAAATATAATAAAATTTTACTTAATTATAAAATGATATTCTAAGATAAGATATGATTTAAATTACGTAAGGGTAAAAACTGTATGATAAAACATCGATATCATCTTTTTAAATTGTTTTTTCAAAAAAAAAAAAATCAAACATTTTGTTTAAAAAAATTGTCATTTTTATAAATATCCTTATTATAACTCTCATTTATTATTATTTTTGGTTTATAAAAAATTACTTTTTGAAAACACTAAATTTAAAAATTTCATGTTTTTAAATAAGTTTGATGTTTTAAAAAAAATATAAAAGTTTGTTTCTTTAGGTATAACATCAATAAAATGATATCTTTCTTAATTTATTAGAAAACCACTTTTAATCTAAAAAAAACTTAAATAATTTTATTTGTAATTAAGGTAATTATTTAATAGGAGAGAGAAACAATAAATTTTTTAAAAATGAATGTGGTGTTGACACGTGTGCTCCATAGTGACTAATTTATTAGAGTACAATGATATATTTTTTTCCATGTTGTCATGAACGGACATGGTATAAAGGGTCTAAGGTCGACTGACCTTGTACCTTTTAATATTTATATGTGATGCACAACACCCGAGGTTTTATAAAATTGACCTCTGAGATTTTTGAAGTTATTTTAAAAATGTTAATCTATATGTGTTATATCTGAAATAAATAGTAAAAAGAATAATAATATTGAATTCGATTAAACACTTCAATTATTCTTTCAATGGTTCCAATTAATGTCCGTCACCTTGTTAGTCCTCCCATTTGCCTTTTGGTATCCGACACTTTAGTCTGCCTCCAAATTAATCATGTTTTTATATCATTGAACTTATGTTGAATACAAAACCAAAAGAACTAAAAAAATCTATGAAAAGGTTTGTGTTTTAACGGTATCATTATGTATAAAAAACATGTCCTTTTCATGAGATCAAGGACGGACTGAGGGTAAAGAGTCCAGGGTGAACTGGCCTTGTAGTATTTTAAATTTTATATGTAACATATAATAGGTTTTTCGACTAAACTGTGAAATTTTAGATTGTTAGCCTCTGATATTTTTAAACTTGTTTTGAAAAGATTAATTAATCTTTATATGTTGTGTCACAAAAACAAAAATGTAAAAAGACAAAAAAGCAATATATCCAGTTATTCTTTTTCGATGGTTATTTAATGTGTGTTATCTTTTTGTGTTCATGATAACCTCAAAAGTCTCATTATTGCTTTTAGTTTTTTCAATTGTAACGACAATTATCATTATATATATGACTGAACCTGATGAAAACTGAATGTCGAGTTATGATACATCCAAGCAACAAAGACCAAATATTGATGTAAAAAAATGGGTCCGCCGCCTTGAAATAGCTTGAGAGTTTAAATATCATGATGAACAAAATGTATATCTACTAGTAGGATTATACGGTGTGAGTTAACTCTTTAAAACCATTAAACTCTTAAAAAAAATTTATTTTTATCTTTATATTTTAATATAAGAGTAATTGAGGATGACACGTGACACCATCACATTATTACTTATCAAAATTTTTCGCTTCTCATTCATAATTAATAGTAATTATAATCACTAATAATTTATTAATTTCTTTATAAACTAGAAATACTTTTTAATAAATTAAGAATGAACTATTTTTTATTATTTTTATTTATATGAATCATTTTTTATAAAATAAGAAAATTTTATAAAACATAAAAATATACTAAAATTGGTGTTTGTAGAAAAGTATAACATACATAAAAAAATAATTGACTTTGGGAGTTATAATAATGAATTTTTTTAAAGCGATTTGTTTTAAAACAAAATGTTTGTTTTTTAAAAAAAGTTTAACAAGTTGATATCATTATTTTATTAGTTATAGTGATTACTTATACGTAATTTCAATCATATCTTATTTTATAATATTATTTTATAAATTAATATAATTTTATCATATTTATTCAACATGTGTAATATACGGGTTACTAAAACTAGTACATATTGATATAAATGTAAAAGTTAAGCCGATTATATAACCCTCTCCATCCGTCTTACTTCTCCTCTTTCATTACTTATTATCTATTAAAGTTTAGTCATGCATTGGAGGCAACCTTTAACTTATCAGTTCAAAGTATTTTACATGGTTCAAAAACATTATACGGTTTGTGACCATTGATCATTTCTTTTTGATGATGTATACAATCAAACATCATATTAGGACTGTTGAAGGAGTATAGTTTGTATATATATATATACGAGAATAGTATGTATTGAACTTAAAATTCGTATTCAATTTTATACAAATCAAAGGTCATGCTAAATTGATACGAATTTGGGCCTATTCAATTTCTCTATAACCCAATCAAAACCAAAGGTTACAGTAGAAAAGTCATACAATTTGAACGACTTTTCATACATTTTATGTGAAGAAACTAGTACATAATGGATTCCTATAATATAGCCCACAGTTATCATTGATCAATCACATGATCATACATTCATACCACAATATGCAAGTAATACAAAAACCGGCTGTTTGTTCAAATTTCGACAGCCACCCGAGACTAGCATTGGTCAACAAAACCAAAATTAGAAAGTTTAGTTGACCAAATTTGAAGGTCAACAACTCAACGGTGACTAAAAAGATGTCAATATAAGAGGACAGCTATATTGCTATCATCAGAAAGTCAACGGCCCTACACTAGTTACCAATGCTGGAAACTAAACGCAAAACGATATTAGAAAGTCAACGAAAACAATTTGATAATAAATATTGTCGCATGATAAATGTAAAAAAAACAAATATATGTTCATTGTATCTTCCGCTAAATTTGGTAGAGTCAAGTCGAAGAAAATGGAATGAAGATACATATATAGTAATCATGCTAACAAACGCAAATTACATGGGCATCTGTTAAGTTGTTGGTTACCTAACCAATAAATGTTTTTAAAAACCGGACCGGACAGTGAACCGGACGTTTTACCCGTCCAATGGTCGGACCGGTTCAACCGGTCGGACCGTATATAAGAACCGGATAAAATATAAGTATTTTTATAAATATATGTAAAAATTGCAAAAAAATAAAAAAATATATAAAAAAACCGGTTCAACCGGTCCGACCACCGGTTCAACCGGTCCGACCTAACCATCGTTATGAAAACACTAATATTGACAATTGATCATATTCTCGGTATTTCCGGTGTACTTGGTTACAGACTTGCATCTACCGGAATATATTCCTCTCATGTGTGTCAAGTGTCCGATATGTGGTGGCGCTTCACTGCTCAAACAATCCATATTCTCTCTTATGTTTCCATGTAACACCTGACCCTGCTAGTGTAGTCCTCGAGAATCCTTGAAAAATTCTAGGCCCGAGAAAAGAAAATAGGCCCATGTAAAATAGAGTCAATAATCACATGTAGTAAAGTTTATAATACGACAATAATTGTTATATCAATAACCAAAATAAAAAATATTGTAGCAAAATAATCTAAACAACTTAGTTAAGCTAACCGTGACCCGTGGGAAGCTCTCCTGGTCCTTTTTTTTATGTTAAATTGGGACAATGTAATTGGCTAAAATGTTACTAAAATAATTAAATTGTTATTGGATTTGTTAATAACATATATCTTTTTTAATATGCATGCAAAAAAAATTCTAAATATTTACGGGCCCCTAAGGATATTGGGTCTTGATCGATCGTCTACCCCCTGCCCGCCTGCCCTCTGGTCCGCCCACACAGTCTGTATGAGGTCATAGGACCCATTACTAAATGACTGGAGTTGTATGATTCATCTTCAATCACAACAATTTAAAGCTAAGCAGACATGTTGGTTTGCCCTATTTTCACGTTGAAAATGGATAAAATGTTTTTTTTTTTAAATCTAGTTTGTTTTTTAAGAACGAGATCTAGTTTGTCACTTATGTTTTTTTTCTCCTTGTCTAGTTTGTTTGTTAGATAGTTAAGTACTTGCGATCATCTTAGACTAGATTATGATGTAAACTCATTGTAATAATATAAATACTAATCAATAAATTTTCGATCAGTGGAGGTGAATATTCACAAACCTTAAAATGAAGATAATAAACATGTACTGGTTGTCCTCTTCCCCCGGTTCTCTTAAATTGCGATCAGGGCCGGCTTAATCCTAAAATTAGTAAAGTTATGGTTTTGGGCTCTTAATTATAAAGAGCCTTCAAATTTTATATATTATATTTTATATATGTAAAAAATTTGATTGGGCTTTACTTGCGATCATCTTAGACTAGATTATGATGTAAACTCATTGTAATAATATAAATACTAATCAATAAATCTTCGATCAGTGGAGGTGAATATTCACAAACCTTAAAATGAAGATAATAAACATGTACTGGTTGTCCTCTTCCCCCATTTCTCTTAAATTGCGATCAGGGCCGGCTTAATCCTAAAATTAGTAAAGTTATGGTTTTGGGCTCTTAATTATAAAGAGCCTTCAAATTTTATATATTATATTTATATATGTAAAAAATTTGATTGGGCTAGAGTTTAATAAATTTAGTTGGGCCTTCAATCAAATTAAAATTTACTCATTCTTCCCTCAAGATATTATAAATTATTCTAAAAAGCCACACGGATATGATTTGTTTTATCAAACGCAATTTCAAACATAGATTTGCGATTCTCAAGGTCAATTTTTTTTACCAAGTCTAGATTCTAAATTTTTTAGTTCTAATCTTGATTTTTGTTGTTGGATCGTAGTGTACTAAGGTTATCTCTTTTTGTATAATTCTCTAGTTAGTGTTTAAATTTTAATTTACAAATCATGTTGTATTTAGTCCCTTGTTAGTGAATCATATTTTAAATCTAGTGTTTGAAATTTGTAAAGTCGTTCTTTGTTATTTAGTAAATTAGATTTGAATCTAGTGAATTAGTTTGTACTCATTTGTTTAGTGTATATATTACAGTATTGATTGTTTAGTAAAAATTTGCATCCGAATATATAAAGTATAAGTATAATGTTGACTAGAGAACATGAAAGTAGTCGTATGAAAACCCAAAAGAAACAAAAAGAATAAGCTGATATTGAATTACAAAAAGGGTTTTTGCTCAAATTACAAAAAATGTTGAACTCCACCAATTATAAATATTTTAGTTTATTGTTTTCGGTCCCAATCCAGGTAAAAGGAGGATTTTTTATGTTAACCTCAGAAAGGGCCTCGTTTTTTAGGTTCGCGTAAGGTCTCCAAAATCATTGAGACGTCGCTGGTTGCGATGTCATCGAGGCATGTAACTGGTCATAAAAAGACGTGACTCTTCAATTCACTTATAGGGCATATAAACTATAAGGAGAAACCATTACTTGTGGTTCTATAAAAGTTGGTTATGCAAAAGATATAATACAAACTAGGAAAATCGGTAGGCTATGCTTGCGTATTGCGTAGCCTTTGGATTTGAACAAAACTCGTTTCGAAACGTATAAAAAAGAATATCACAACTGTATATACACTAAAATTTGTATAAAAATTATATACTTAAAATTATAATGGAAAACCAAATTTTGACTTGGATCGGGTTTGGATGGAAATGTATATCCAATCATATACAAAATTACACGGAAGGTAGTAATAAATTTTACTTTTTACTTCGAATGGAATTGAGACCGAATACAAACCATGTTTTTAGATATAGGTTAGCGGTAGCTAATATAACGAATAAGATAATAAAAAAATATTTAAGATGGTTTGGGAGTGTAAAACAAAACAGATGACGTCTCGGGTTAGGGTAATTGAGACTCTTACAGTAGATGAAAAGAGAAGTAGAGGAAGCCCAGAATTAGACAGTCTTTGTTAGAATCACACCTTTCTGAGGACATGGTCCAAGATAAACGTGGTCGAAGACGTAAGATTAAGGTTGATGCCATTCAGAGGTGGGTCTATAGGTATGTCTTATATAGGCTATAGGTTATCAGTGTGGATTATGATCCTTCTAAGAGTTGTTACGCACGATCACTTCCCTTGATTTAACTTCACCCTCGATTGTCACTATATGCCGCCTATTGACTAGTGCACCTGTGAATGGATGGCGTATGATACGGTAGATTTGTACTTATTAATGTGTATTGGGTTGTGATGCCTTATGATCTATGTTTATTGTCGTTTAATTTATATTGATCACTCATTCTGTGTTGTATGGTTGCTACTTTTCTAGGTTTTTGGTACATGATGTATTTGTGATGATTTAATTTATGATTGTTGTGCTTCGTTCTCATTTGTGTTACCTATACTTTTTTTGTTGTTTGCTTTTGAGCCGGAGCAGGCTCTCTGTCCATTGTGGTATGGATAAGGTTTGTTTACATTTCATCCTCTGCAAACCTTATAAGTAGCTTGACTATTAATGAAATTTACTAAATTTAATCATCGTTTGGTTATGGTGTTATATTTAAGTTATATACGGGGCCTTTTGTTAGCGTAGTTGCCTAAAGTAATTTTAAATAAATAAAAACATGTGGATAAAGTATGACTACACAATTATGGAGAACAAAAAAATGGGTATCTGTGTAAGTGGATATGAGTTTCTACATTAACGATGATAATATCGTTTAAATTCACTCGTGGTAATATATTTTATATTTATCCATATAATTTGGTCAGTAGTTCTTAAGATAATTCTTGAAATTCAAACGTATTAGAGGATAACATATATATCTATCCGGATAGTTTTTAACCCACTATAAAAGAGTTGTGCATGCACATAAACCCTCGAATACAAGAGTACGTACTGCTTAGTTCCCAAGTCTTTTCTTACGATCAATCATCCATGACAACATCATCGAGTTCCAACAAGATGATCAAACTCCACTACAGTTATGGCGGCACGATCACACACGATAAGAATGGCGGCAAACTCCGATACGCTGGCGGCACAAGCGGGATTCTTAAAGTTGACCGTGATGTTACATACACCGAGCTTATCGTAAAGTTGTGGGATACATGTGGACCGTCTATGAGTTTGAGGTGCAAGTTGCCCCATGATGATCTTGACGCGTTGGTTCATGTTAGGTCGGATGCGGATCTCGCTTATGTCATTGAAGAGTATGATCGATGTAACGAGGATTTGAAGATCAGAGCCATTCTTGACGATACATTGAGGTTTTCTTGGGCTAGTGACCACATGTACTGTTTTCAGCCTAAGGATTTTATCATGAAAATCGACGTGGTTGAGGCTAGTCGTTGATGGTTCAAGCACGAGTCCATATGCGAGGGTTGTCGTAGAACTGAGTCCATTGGATCATGGTTATGTATTTCTTGATCATGATTGATTTGTGTTAGTTTCTTGAATGTTTATACTTTAGAATGTTCAAGCAAGTTTTGGTTAATATATTGATTTCAATGTCCTTTTGTTTGAGTTATATTGGAGTAGTGTTTCAAGCTTTTCTTTTTCTTTCACAAATATATAATCTAGTAGGTTTGGAATATCATGTTAGTGAGTTGAGCTTCTTGTTGCACGTCAATATATGACACATTTGATGACTAGCTCAAGCCCAGGCAACCGTATTCACTGATAGATTTGAAGTTTATAAACAAGAAAAGTGGTCATCGATTGAGATTCGAGTTAACTAGAATTAAGCCCCCGCATTGTAGCGAGGCGTAAAACCGTGCCAAATAACACCAATGTCACACCACTGGCAGCGACCACCAACACTGAAGTTGTTGTGTGTTAATGCTGAGAAATTAGACTGAAATAAACGTACCTTGTGTTGTGATGAACTTGTCAAACATGTGAAAACAAACGTAAAAACGTTGAACTACACAAGCACGTTGCGACTTGTTAAGTCACAAAATTTAAAATGAAACGTAAAAATATTGAACCACACATGAATGTTGCATCGTGTTAACTTGAAAAACTCATAACGAAACGTAAAATATAAATTTACAAAATTGAAAAGTATAAGAGATTCAAGTTAATTTAAAAAGTTGTAAGATCAAATTGCCAAAAATAAAATGTTTTGGCCCAAAAGAAAAACTCAAATTTTGGGCTAAAAAGTTTTGGGTTAAAAATTAAAAAAAATTTTTTTTATTTTATAGAACACTCTATTCATAAATTACTAACACCTTACGCATAAAAAAGTTGAAAATTAATATATTATAAATGGTTATTCAATGAGTAGAGTTGTAAATTTTATTTTATTTTTGAATAAGAGAGTTTTGCTAGCTATGCATGGTTTTTAGACAGAATTCAAATATGTTTTTCTATGTGGTACGTGAATGTCATTCACGTGTCTTGCTTAGGTGGCAATGGAAATTTGATATATTTATCATGTGACAGAAGTACACTAAATATGTGAATGAGACTCACACATGTCAATGTTTTCAACAATGGTTTAAAATGAGTGCTGCAAAATGGTGTTAGGCCAATAAGACTAAGTACGTTATTCTCATTTACGTGTGCCAACATCCGCACATGTAATTCACATAGTGGCGACTAGACTGATTTGTATTGCCACCTTAGCAACATACGTGAATGATATTCACTCTAACACAAATGTATTTTGGATGAAATGTTTTACCATCGAGGATATAATTTTTGTGGTTTTGATTGAATAGGAAAATATCTAAGAGAATTTACATTCAATTCTCCATCAGATCCATATAAATAACCATAAACCATATATATATTCATTAGAATTTGATCACCCTTTAAAAGCTCCTTATGCCTTACATAAGTTGTTTCTTCCCAGAGTCACAACCATTCATAAAGAATACAGGAAATAAATGTAAATAGCAAAAACATTCACATCCGTGTCTATATCAACTTCATCCTTATAATTTAGAGAAAAAATAATGTTTTAATTGTATTTAATTAACACTACATCTCTAAACCAATAATCAAGTTTAGGAACTCACTAGTCACTTCTTATTTTCGTCATTTCATGTATGATAGACTAATCTAGGATGAGAAGTTTCACCATCAAGGAAACTAACTTACTTCACTTGAGACGATAAGTAATACAATGAATACTTATAATGAATGAAACTATTATGCATTATTTGTCTTTTTACTATTTACATTTGTTTATCGAAATCTAACACCTTCATGCCATGTTTCATATCCATTATATGCTTATTCTTAATACACCACCGATTACATTTTTGTTAAAGGCGTACAATGATAATTATTCCATCCCCTATTATATTCACAATATATGAAACACCCCGTCCCAATATGACAGAGAAGGTCACAACAACTTTAGTAACTCTCATCGCACAAACTCTAACAACCTTGACTGCCTGTCGCGAAAACAATAAAGCCTTTGAGCAGACTGATTATTAAATTGGTAAAAGATTATTAAATCATTAGATAAAACTTATATGATCTAATTGATACAAAAAAAAAACTTAACCGAACAATATGAAAACTTGGTCAGTATTCTACGCAAATTTTCAAGGCTCTCTTTAATTAATATTTTTCGGCTATTTTATCATATCCATCAATCTTGGTTTACTTCTTATACCATCTAATCCCGTATCTACAAAAATTTAAACTCACACAAACAATCACCAATACCACTAAATTGTGAAATTATAATTTTAGATAGTATCTAAAAGAAATTGCGAAGCATATATAATTTTGAAGATTTGTTGTATCTAAAAGATACGCTATAAATACATGCAATCGAAAAGATTTGCACAAATCTTTTAATTTCGGCTCTCATAAAAGAAAAGATTCATGGGCCGAAGTCGCTAACGGTCTAATAAAAGCACAGATCTAATCCCACCCGGTATCACTACTTTCGGCCTAGGGTTTTATATTCTTCTACCCCGACCCGCTCGGTGCCACTCGAGACCAAAAAAAAGGGCGGGAGGCGGGAGCACAGTTTCAAACCACACCTCTAACCCCTTTCGTTCAATTCACCCAACATTTGATCGGAGAAGGAGCAAATGTCATCAATCGGAGTTCGGCACCTCACCGTTATCGGAGAGTTCAAGCCATTCGGCTTAATCGCTGAAGCTCTCGACGGAAAATCTGCCGACGAAGTCGCTGATGAGTTTGAGTACTTTTTGTTTGATCCGGAAGTTACTAGACAGAGAGACGAACCGGAGTCGGAGGATAGCGAAGCGTCGTCTTCGTTGAGCGATCGTAGCGATCACGAGCTTTTTGTTAGAGGAAATCGGTAACTTCATCTATTTTAGTTGATTCGCTGTTTTTGTTTTATTATTTTTCAATTAGAGGTTTTTATTGTGTTTATATGTTGTCGTTTAAGAGTTATTGATAGTAGAATGGAGATTAAGAAGGATTATTAAGTTCTAACATCTGATTTTACGGAGTACGTGTTTTGTACAGGGGAAACCCTACATTTTTACCAAATCAGGTGCATCACAGTTATAATAAAGTAGTAAATAACCGCTATAGTTTATGCAGTTCCATATTCTTTTTTGCTTCAATTGTTTGTCTAGTTTAATTAGACTTCGTATGCCGCAATCTCCATATTTGAGGTTTATGTGAACTTGTGTTGTTTACCACCAACAGTCCATATTTCAGGACTTGAGATTATAGTTGTTTTCTTGTTTCATCATTCATAAGGATACTGGTTATGGCATACACATTCTTTACACTATAGAGTCTTTGTATATACTATATAATGCATATAATCAATGCTTATGTGCAGACTTATGATGCTGTGTTCATCAATTGTCTTTTAAAATTTTATAAATGCATACATACAGGTGCACAGCTGAAGACACATATGTACATAGATTGATAGGCGTATAGTTACAACTATGTATGTACACATGTATATTTGACTTTTTAAATTTTATTGTTGTTATTATTTTTATCTCAAGTTATTAAGCTTTTCATTTTTGAAGTTCGCATAACATAACTGGCTGAGGGAAGTCACCTAACTGTTTTAGTAAATCACAGCTACCTACAAAGCAGATGATTAGTTAAGTACCATCTTGTCAGTTCTTAGAGTACAGTTTACTTGTAGTGAAAAAAAGGAAAGAGGTTTATTGATCATGTGTACGTATTCTGGGTGGACCCTAAACCATGCTGCAGGGAGTGATTTGTCTTAGATGTTAGGTACTATTTTGTAAGCCCATCAATGAAGCGATTTCGTGAGTATCTACTTATAGCGTTTTCTTAGGGAATTTGGAAGAGAAGTAAGCTGGAGAAGGTATTTTGCTTGAAGCCTTGAACATTATCTTAATCTTTGGTATCCAATATACCTTGTGTAAAACAATTAGCAAATCACCTATTGATAGAAAGACTCTGATTGGAGTAGTTAGTGTCAACACTAAGAGGGAAAGGGAATCATGTTCGTACTTAAACTAATTTCCATAAGATAGAGCATCTTTGTCATTTTTGATGTTTGCAGGTCAATGCATTACTTTTTATGCTTTGTTTTCTTAATTACTAGTTATTTTATTTATTTCAGTCTTTTTACTGAAAGTGTACCTGCAATTAATGTAACAGGATAATATGGACAATAGGGGCAAGAGTGTACAAGAGATTCAGCTTACCTGCACCAGTTATTATGGTATCTCTTTTTTAATCCATTAGTTCATTGTATACTTTGACATTGGTTTGACCATGCTACTCATTATGCATTGCTTATAACTTATAAATCTTTTTAAGATTTCAATGGGTTACCTTTGTTCTTGCTGTTGTTAGGCCTGCTGGTGCCGTATGGGAGATCTATCTGAAGCGCTTCTTTGTGTTCTACAAGTAGATAGTTTGACGATATATAGTGCATCAGGTGTGTAGAACTAGTTGATTCTTGCTGATGAAGTTTTATTATTAATAAATTAAAGCTAAAACATCATCATACAGGTTAATGTAGTGCAGAGCTTTTCATTTGTTTTGCCTTCTTTAACCTTTTTGTTACATATTACATTAGATTTTAGCATGAGTCTGACTGGTTACTGATCATTAAACATCATATCTTTAATGGCTTGGATCAATTGATTATTGTTTTCGGAATCTTACACAGGCACACGCCCATGCCAATCTTGCTAACGAATGAAAGTGTCTGTTTATATTCAAAGTAAAGGGTGAACAACTTTTTTGGATGATGTGTTATTTCTTTGTCTTATCCACTTTCAGTTGTGCTTCAATTGTAGCTTAACCCAATTGGCTTATACTTTGATACCCTTTTTGGCAGGTGATGCAGTATCTATACCTCTTCCTCGTGCTGTCACATCAATATGGCCTCTTCCATCTGGTCTACTTCTCCAACAAACAGATGAACCAAATTCATTAACACATTCTCTTTTTTCATCTTCAAGTCCATTGCTGACTGCCCATGATATACCCCGCTCAAAAAAAGATATGGGATATAGTCCCCATCAACCTTTCAATATAAGACGTTCATGTGATCATATGATTAAAGTAGATGGAGCTTCACCGTCTTCACATCTGATTTTAAAGGATCCACTGGAAGAACCGCAGGTGTTTAAAACACTTCGATGTCTTTAGCTCTCTTCTATTCCTTTTTTTTTCTTATTGTCATGTGTTTAAATATTCAATTTTCTTCTGGTTAATTCTTGAATATTTTGTTTCTAGCCAATCCATATCGAGGAAAGAGGGAAGTTAAACACCATGAAGGAATTTGATGAAAAGACAATTTGGACCAGTGATCTTATTCCACTTATGGCGTCCTATCATAAAGGTTTTCACTTTCTCTCCTCTTTGCTTACCCTCTCGAATTCCAGAATAGTACTCAGGAAAGTTAGTTTGATTTTTATTTTGACATGCTTGGGAATGGTTTTTTTTTCAGGAAAGATGCAACATTCATTATGGACTGCAGAAGTCATAAATTCCAACCTTGAATCAGGGGATTCTGTACTTCCTGATGTTATATTATCTAAGAAGTACTTTTTTCGAAGAATATGGCAAGGAAAAGGTGCACAAGCAGCTGCAAGTGAGGTGAAATATTCATTTTCTCTATGTAGTGCATTGTCATGTTTTCATTAACTAGGGCACATCTTATTTATGTACAGATTCAGGGTAAATAAACCAATGAAGGCGTGATGATGGAGACAATGGTTTATTTTAGTTATTTACAGCAACTTATTGAAGCAGTCTTATTATTTTCTGTGGAGAAACTTGATTTGGTTGTGTTGTTTTATCTTGGTTATTTTTAATTGATCAGGGAATAACAAATAATTGTATTTGTTTTATTCAGGTTTTCTTAGCAACAGATAGTGATGCCACTCCTGTTGTTTGTTTTCTTCTTCAAGAACAAAAGAAATTACAAGCCGTGAGGCTTCAGTGTGTTGAACTGGATAATGACATCATTTATGATATTAGACCTGACATGAGCTGGAGCATACCAGCCATTGCAGCAGCTCCTGTTGTTGTAACTCGCCCAAGGTAGTGGATGTCCATTGATGCTTTTTTAGGAATATTATATTCTTGGTCGGTATGCGATGACATGGTATTGTAAAAAGATTGCCTCACTCTTTTTGTTATTTTTTTCCAGAGTAAAAGTTGGACAGCTACCGTATAAAGATATCATTGTTTTGGCTCCTGACAGCACTCTTGTACTTTATGTAAGTCAGTTAAGTTTGTTGCTCTCTTTTTCAAATATTTTTGACCAATAACTTTGTTTCGATACATAGATCAGTCATTTTACTTGAATAGGCCAAGAAAGAAATATAACAAAAAGGCACATATATTATTCCTTAAAAGTTTAAATGAATGTTTGCCTTTTTGTCGACTTACTAAATGTTAAATGCTATACTGTTATAGAGTGAATTACATAAATCACTCTTGTGATTTTCTTGAAATTATAGATATTATCTTTTCATTTTAAACTTACACACATTGTCCTTACTTTTGAAAGTAGTACCAACAATGGTTCTTTGGCTGAATGGTCGTTAAGAAGATGTGGTTGGATAAGACGATGATGAGGCCGTGAGGGGTGGCCAAAGAATACAATGGTGAGGTGAGAGAGGAGAGGTGAAGAAAAAAAAAAGGGGGGGGGGCTGAGGGAAAAAAAGGAGGGGAGGGGGCGGGGGGAAGGGGAGGAGTGAAAGGTGGGTTGTCAGTGGGGTCATTTACTCATTGGTTGCGGCGGCAGACACTTGTGGCCGGTGGGGTGTAGGGAGAGGGAGGGAGAAAGATGTCTCAGAAGGGATAGGTGGGTGGTGGTTTGGTTTTGAATTATTATTATTATTTTTTTTATAATAAGAGAGATGCCTATTTCGCCCTCATGTTCGTTGCACAGTTGCACATGACAGGGCCTAACTTTCAACCGCATCCAAAAGGACTCTTGGTGTTACAAGCTTCAAATTAAAGATTATCCTAGTTTTAAAATGAAAGGATGAAGTCTGTAACTTCCAGAAAGCCGTAGACTGTAAGGATGATTTAGGCAATCTACCCCATTATATAATACACTCATATGATTTTTTTACTGCATCAGTCAGGAAAACAATGCCTGTGTAGATATGTTCTTCAGGGACATGCTGGTGTTTTACATAATGTCAAGCCACTGGAAGCACCAACTGCTTTTCAGGATCTGAAAATTGTTGGATTGGCAGATGCTGTTGAAGGGAGAATCAATGTCATTTTAAATAATGGACAGGTTTGATATCTGCTTACAAGCACATGTGTTCACTTGTTGAGTATTGCAAGACACGTTATTCATATTTTTATTTGTCTACATATACAGATGCTCAGATGTACATTTCGAAGATACCCTTCTTCATCACTGGCAAATGATTGCATCACAGCAATGGCTGAGGGACTTGAAGCTAATTTATATAATGACTTTGTTGTTCTTCTTTGGGGAAATGGCGATTCAGCTTATCTATCTAGGGTGGATTCTGCTGTTGATTCTGAATGGGAGTCTTTCTCTGCTATTATATTAGAAATGTTTGGCAAAAAAAGAAAAAAATCGCAATTACTTTCAGGTGCATCATGGGAGTTCCTCCTCAACAGCAGCTATCATGAGAAATATTCTAAATCTCATTTCATGAGTGGAGTTTCTTCTACAATGTCACTTCAAAGTGATGAATCATGTTCTACTTCTCAACAGTTGGATACATCCTATACATATGAATCTTTGATAGAGATCCTTGATTTACTACATGCAGTTTATGAAAGTCTGAAATTGAATCATCTTCGTAGAAGGTACCTTTCATGTTCTGAGCACATTAGTCTTTTCGGCTTGTGTATGCCATATTGTATTTTATTTTATTTTAATTTATCTAATGTTTTAAGAACAACTATATAATGCTAATTGTCAATGGATACCTTAACTGATATCAAACTTACAAATGTTGAAACTCTTGTATCGACTAGACAACTATAACCTTTATATTATTTTAACTTCTGATCCAACCTTTGTACTCATATTCTATTTCCATTTTTTGTTCGAACTTTTTTTTATCAGTGTTGGAATTTAGACCTAATACATTCTTTGTTTTTGCAGGGATTTAGATCTTCTTGTTGGTCTATTATGTGAACTTTCAAAGATTTTAGGTGAAGATGGTTATCTAGATTATTACATTCGTGACTTCCCTGCCCTTTCTAGAAAGTACTGTGTTCAAGAAACATCATTATCACAGAAAAGTCCTCCCAGTTTGTTTAGGTGCCTTGAAAACTGCTTGCGAACTGGATGTACTGCTACAAGCGTTATTGATCTTCCAGCTCTTATGCGTAAAGATGGAAATTCTGTTGTGAGTTGGGCCAGGAAGATAGTTTCATTTTACAGTGTGTTATGTGGTGGAAAAATTCAAGGGAACAAGTTGTCATCTGATGTTTATTGTAAGTTTGCTACTGGATCAGCTAACAATGATGAGGAGCTAACAGTTCTGGCAATGGTTGGAGAAAGATTTGGATTGCAACAACTTGACTTACTGCCTGTTGGTGTATCACTTCCCTTACGCCATGTAAGTTATGCTTCAAACTTGTACTCTTACAAAATCAGGCTTGGGTAGCTTAATTTGTTTTGTGGTTGGTGTAAAAATTATAGGTATTGGACAAGTGTCGGGAATGTCCTCCAACCGATTGGCCTGCTTCCGCTTATGTCCTTCTTGGCCGGGAAGACCTCTCTTTGTCACACTCTAAGAAGTTCACTGAAATAAACACTTCCAATAATGTGACTTCTGTGTCCATGTCTACACCTTACATGCTACATCTACATCCAGTTACTATTCCTTCTTCAATTACTGATGTGAATGGCTCGGATGATTCCAAGCGTGAGGATACCGATTCCGTGGATGAATCTACGATTGATGGCATGGAGCATATCTTCAACTCTAGCACACAGTTGCGATATGGTCGTGATCTGCGACTTAATGAGGTTCATTTTGGTTTATTTATATAGACTTTTTATGTAGACTTATATTGATAAATTGTTGCTAGAATTGGATTTTGCATCTTGCATCACCAAATTCCATGGTAGTTTTCTTATTTTTTTGAATGTTCTTTTGCTGCATTCTTGAACTTGTGATGTCAGGTTAGGCGTCTTCTATGCTCTGCAAAACCTGTGGCAATTCAGACGCCTGTCAACCCTACTGCAACTGATCAGGAATTTCAACAGGTAAACGACTGCTTTCATGAAAATTATGCACATCTTGAGGGAACTCTCGTGTGTAGCTTTGTTTGATGAGGTGGGAGTTATGTGTTAAATCAACTTACTCATTCCTCGAATGTATTATCTTTCACGAGATTGCATGTATACGTGAGATGTGACTTATGATCCCGTGCCCCATGTTTAGTAAGCTGGATTAATTTTGAATGAGGATCCAGAGATCTCATGACAAACCAACTTAAGTATTGCTTAAAAGAGTAAAATTAATCTACTATCACAGCTGTCTGTTTTCTTTTGGTCTTATTGTGCAGGCTCAACTATGGCAGCTTGCTCAAAGGACAACTGCTCTCTCTGTAGGTCGTGGTGCATTTACCCTTTCAACCACATGCACATTGTTAACAGAGGTAAGGCCCTTCCCTTTCTCTTCCAGAAGGTGGTGTTGGCTTGCTTTACTTAACAATGGTCAAATACTTGTAACACTTGAGAAATGGCTATGTTTTTGCCTCTTTATTACTGTTTACCTGTAATGTTACCTAAAACATATAGTTTAACAATCTCCTTTGAAATTTCCTGCAGGCACTTCCTGTTCCAAAATTGATATTAGCAGGCCGATTGCCCACTCAAAAAAACGCGACTGTATGATCAACTTTTCCTTATTTTGTAACTTCAACATTATCCAAATTCCAACAGTTATGGCCCCAGATGAACTAAGATAATAGTTTGTACCAATGAAGCTTTGTTATATCGCTTCAGGGTCAGGGTTTTAGTTTCATCAAAGTGATTTGGCTCTATATTTCTGTTGTCACGCCTGTACCAAATGACAATCGAGATCTATCTAGTAATTTCATGAGTGACAAACATTATAAATAAGAAATGACACAACATTTTATAGTCTAAATGTAGAAAGTTAATTATCTCCTATTTTGACCAATCGACTAACGAAACCAAGCTTAATCTTTCATTAACAAAGGGGATAGTTATTTGTACCGTGATTGCTAATATCTGTTTTTTTTGCTAGGACATCTTTAGTTTAAAGAAGACTGTCTAATATCTGGTTTCCGCATTTTGGATTCTTTGTAATTTGTTTTCGATCTTACTCTTTTTATGCTTCCTAGGTTAACTTGGATCCAAGCATAAGGAATATACAGGAGCTCAAATCTTGGCCTGAGTTTCACAATGCTGTAGCTGCTGGATTACGAATGGCACCTCTCCAGGTTTATTGTTTATTTCCTAAATATTGTAAAACTTAATTATTCTTTATATGAAATGTAAATGTGAGAAAATTAGTTATTTCTCTCTATATCTTAATGATTAAAACTAACAAATATATTGACATAGAAACCATGTCTTTCACAACGTATATAATCTAAGCTATCAAAATATAAAGCTAAGCTCAGTCTAGTAAGTAGTAATCAGAATATCAAATCATAAATTTTAACTCAATACTAACGTAAAAAGTAGGATAATCATGGAAATTTCATGACCTGGAAAGTAAACACCTACAATATGAACTAGCTATATCTCTAATTGTTGTCACAAACTCATATATAACATTATAAGCTAAGCATGGGTTCACAATTGACATGTCAACTCCCCATGATTTTTTTTGATGGTCTATTTTATCCGAGCAGGTGTGTTATTTGGATGCTTTATGGCTTTGGTTCTTAATCCAACCAATTATTTCATAGTTGTACTTGCTAGTTTCTAAGATCCCATTGATGTTCTTCATTGTTTATTACTTTGGGTGACATGGTTAGTGATTAAGAATTGAAAGGTGCTCAAATCTTGTGCGCTTTTTGCTTCAAGCAATAACAACAATGCTTTATTACTGTATAGATAGTTTTAAGTTTATTAAACTTTAAACTCTTATGTAGCTACACTGCATGAGAGTAAATTTAATGTGGTTAATGGCTCTCCAGTCTTGAACTTGCACAACTATTTTCTCAGTTCTCTTCCTTCCATCATTTAGTCTTTTCACTTGAGCATGCCTAGTATATTGTTCTGGATTCTAGTAATCCAAATCATTTATCATTCAGGGTAAAATGTCAAGAACTTGGATCATGTACAACAAACCCGAGGAACCAAATATTACTCATGCAGGTCTTTTACTTGCACTGGGTTTACATGGTCACCTGGATGTTTTGAGTATAACTGATATATATCAGTACTATGCACAGGTATTATGTTATTATTGTTATCTTCTTGTTTGTATTCTTTATTATATCATGTGTTTTTGTTTGCCTTCTACTGAAATATGGATTTTAAGAAATATTAGCTAGTTGCTGATTTCAGAATGTTCAATTTCTCTGGAAATTTAATGTTTTCATCTTCTTAGGAACATGAAAGCACTACAGTAGGACTAATGCTTGGACTTGCTGCATCTTATAGAGGAACAATGCAGCCAGCAATATCAAAGGTTATTCATTTGGCTTTTGTGACATCATTTTCTAATGTGATACTATGCTTCATCATGCTCGGAGTATCAAGTAGGGATTCTTGTAGAATATACTTAGGGAGTTGTTTGATTTATATTTCTACAACACAATCTACTAAAACACTAGAATGTCATTTACTGGCTGTATTTCTTGATTCTAGTTCTGATCTCACCCGGTTTCTTTATTGTTAAAACTATTGTTGTATTAATAGCTTTATCCTAGTTGTACTCTGATCCATTTTCTAGGTAGAGTTTTTTATTTTACCAGTAAGAAAATGTGAATTTTGTACTTTTCTGATGTCTTGTGGGAGCGATTTAACAGAACTCTAGGCTCTAGCATGTCGGGTTTCCTGTATCACCTGATTTGCTTTATGCTGTTGCTATTGTTCTATTGTTAGCTGTTAGCCTAGTTGTAGACAGATATGTTTTTTATGCAAAGCAGTAAAGGTTCTGTCACTAGTAAGAAACATAATTACTTGAATTGCCTGATGACCTGTGGGAACATTTACCAGAACTAAAGTGCATTTGTTTAGCAATTTGTTTTTACTTTTACTTTTAGACTTGCTGCTATGCACCAACATCTTTCTTCTCTTGCAGTCTCTAAATGTACACATAACAGCTCGCTATCCATCTTCCTTCCCAGAACTGGAATTACCAACCCTTCTGCAGGTACTTTATAACCATATCATTATCCACACATCACCTTCCATCTTTCCTTTCCAACAGTACTGCTCTGCCTTTACTGATAAGTGTCTATATACGTGTGTGTGTGTTTTATGTATTAACTGTCTTTGTACGTACTCAACACAAAAAAATAAAACCTTTCTACCTTTCACTGGGAGCAGTTACACAAGGCTTTTATACATATATAACAGTTATGACTATCTAGCTTGTAAATCCCATTATATCTACTAATCCACACTCATATTAGTCACAACTGGATGCTGTTTTCAAATTACATCCATGTTTTTTGTCAACTTTTTTTTTCATGTCTGGATGATAAAAAAAGGTGGGGCACAGATTATTTATTTACTTTGAAAATGGATTGGCTAGGTAATTAGTATAGAAAAAAAATCTAATTTGATTATATAGTAAGCCAGTAGTTTCTAATTGTTATTTAATCAATTCTCAGTCAGCAGCGCTTGTCTCGGTTGGGCTTCTTTACGAAGGATCTGCGCACCCCCTAACGATGAATAATCTTCTGGTAATTTCCCATGTGTATGCTGTTCTACTTATAGCATCTGTGAATTTTTATTATAATAAGCTTCATTTTTTTGTGCTAGCTCTGAAGTTCCATTGATCCTTGAAAGAAATTCATATTTGTATAAGGGATTGAACCCCTTTTAATCTGTTTAAGTAAATCATCTTCCTTTGAGAATTTATAATTTTTTCTCATAGTCGAATGTTCTCTTTTTACAGAGAAGCCTGAAACCCAAATTTATAAAAGCATTTTCGCTGAGATCAATCGCATATTAAACAATTTGAAGCATGAGCATGCTAAAAACATCAATGGCAGTCATATAATTGATAAAAACATCAATGGCAGTCATAATTATTAATGTTGTGCCAATGATGATACATGCTTCCACATACATTTTCATTTTACCACCTCGAGTTGCCACAACTAGTAGTGTTAATAAACTTCTGCAGGGTGAGATTGGTCGTAAAAGTGGAGGTGATAATGTGCTTGAAAGGGAGGGATATGCTCTATCTGCTGGGTTTTCCTTGGGACTTGTTGCTTTGGGTATGTTCTATGTAGACATGGCAAAATATGTGGGCAGGGTGACAGGTCAAAAGGAAAGGGTGGGGTCTTGACCTGAAATCCTTTGTGTTCAATTTTTATAAATGATTAGTCTGCCAAATATGATAGTTGAGTACAAAAGTTATATTATTCCACTTGTTTTCTAGTTTTTTAATAAAATGATTTATGAGGTTTTATACATTGACAATACACATGGAACTATGTATAACCTGGAAGTCCTAACTCCTATATCAAAAATGATTTAGCGTCTCTTCTTTATTAGACTTTCTGGATGTCCCAGTTGTTTCTTACCATGTTCATTTTGATTGAAGGGCGTGGTTTGGATGGGATTGGTGTCATGGATACATTAGTTGATCAGTTGTTTCAATATGCCGGCGGCAAAAATATCCACCATGTAAATGCTGTTTAAAATGTTCATCACTCTCTATTTGATTTTAGTTATTTATACCTATTTCACCTCATTTTTATAGATCTTTAAGATCAATAGCTCTTGTGTATGACTTTGTTACTTTGGCTTCCTTAGGAAAAACCTCTTTTTTCAAACGGATCAATAGATGACCACAATCGTGGTTCTGGGCAGGTAATGCAAGATCAAATATAGATTTAGATTCCCAATGTTAGTATTGTTTTTCAGATATACTTACTCATTATCTTTTTCAATTTTTTCTTCTGTGTGCTATAATAGGTGATGGATGCAGCCCAGATCAATGTTGATGTAACCGCACCTGGAGCTATAATTGCTTTGGGTCTGATGTACTTAAAGGTAAATCTTCTGCAATATGGCTAGATCAAGGATTGTGAAATTTAAATTCCCCTTTAAAAAACTCATTCTGCACCACTATTGATGGCAGACTGAATCACAAGCAATTCTCTCCAGGCTTTGTATCCCACAAACACGTTTTGAACTGCAATATGTGAGGCCTGATTTCATAATGCTTCATGTCATTTCCCGTAATTTGATATTATGGAGCATGTAAGTACTATTGAAATGCATAAGCTACATGAATATTGCTGTAGGTGGAGACTGGCATTCAGGATTCATTCATTGAAATCTTACCCTAACACCTTTTTGCTTTCAGGATTCATCCATCAGAAGATTGGATTCAAGGTCAGATACCAAAAGTAGTTTTAGATGGTGTTAAAGGCCTTAGTGGTGAAATGGATGATTCTGATGATATTGACAATGAAGCAATTGTTAAAGCATATGTGAATATTGTTACTGGTTCATGTATTTCACTTGGTATGTAATCCTTTAGCAATTATTAAGTCTTGCTTTTCATAGGTGCATCATGATTTTACATATTCTACAGTTGAACACACCTTCAATGCAAACACTGGAAACTTAGGTGGGTTTGGTATAAGATTATAGAAATGGGCATGGGCATGGGCATGATCCATTGATCCCTTATAATAGCATATGGCGAATAAACAAATTTGGGTCTGTTTCAAAACCATCTAGGATGCCGCTATGGAAAACTCATTTCACCCACTATCATACATATACTGATATACACACAATATGCATTGAATGTGGTAGCATTACTGTTGTCAGGGTTGAGATTTGCTGGTACCAAGGATGGGAGTGCACATGACTTGCTTTATAGTTATGCCGTCGCCTTCCTGAATGAGGTGTCGTGTTTCTGGGAAACTGGCTTCCATATTCATTCTTTCTATTAGTTTCAACTTCTTATACATAAATATATTGCAGATAAAGCCTCTATCTGTTAAAAGTAAGCATGGTTTCCCTAGAGGACTGTCTCAATATGTTGATAGGGGTACATTAGAGACATGCCTACACCTCATTGCTCTTTCCTTGTCTGTGGTAAGTGCATTCAATTTGATTACTTATATTGTTGGTTTTCTATTGTCAATTTCTTTCAAGTTTTTGTTTTGTATGGTATTAATCTAATTTCACACCCTAGATTTAGTGTTTGACATTTCTTGAGTAATCAGGTTATGGCTGGTTCCGGTAACCTGCAGACGTTTAAATTGTTAAAGTTTCTTCGCTGTAGAAATTCAGCTGATGGACATATCAACTATGGTACTCAGATGGCTGTAAGTTCGTTTGTTTAGCTCCAAATCGGCCTTTTGAAATATAAAATAAACACTTGCTACCTGATATGAAAGTTAGAACACTGAGCTGACACTACTACATGCTATCATTTTTGTATGAGTTCACGAAATTTGTTTAACTTGCTTTTATCTTCCTAAATATTAATGTGTATTTGAAAAATAAATGCATATACTCTATTCAGGTGAGCTTAGCTATTGGATTCTTGTTCCTTGGGGGTGGAATGATGACGTTTTCAACTAACAACAGCTCTATTGCTGCTTTGCTGATAACCCTTTATCCGCGCTTACCCACGGGACCAAATGACAATCGTTGCCACCTTCAGGTATTCCTTTCTCTCTCTTGCTCTCCATTTATGGATTTTTGACTGACTTGTTACCAAATAAGTAGAGACAAAATTAAATATACTTTCTTGCATGTTGCTTCTCAATAAGTTAGTGAAATAATTACATTTTCAGGCATTTCGACATCTATATGTCATTGCTACGGAAGCTCGCTGGGTTCAAACAGTTGATGTGGACACTGGACTACCAGTTTATGCTCCTCTCGAAATTACAATCAAGGAAACTGAGCATTATGCAGAAACAAGTTTTTGCGAGGTCACTCCTTGTATTCTGCCCCAGCGTTCTCTTGTAAGTGTTCATATTTTGTTCTCCAGATGTTGACTGGTTAAATGATGTGTTTTTCAAGAATGAAATTTCCTGATGTTCAATATGCTGCTGCAGTTAAAAACGGTTCGAGTTTGCGGTCCTCGTTACTGGCCTCAAGTAATCGAGCTTAATCCTGAAGGTGGGGGATATACATAATACACAGTTTTTTTGCTAATATCTTAATGATGGTTAAGTGTTTTTCAACACCTGATTCATGTTTTTGTTCTACAGAGAAACCTTGGTGGAATTCTGAGGACAAGAATAATCCATTTAAATCGGGTATCCTTTATATCAAACTTAAAGTAGGAGCTTGTTCATATGTAGATGACCCCATAGGACGGCAGTCTCTGCTTTCAAGGGCAATGCACAAGGTCAAAGCTTCATCTTTTCAACATTAATCCAAACATTGTCTCTTTTTTATTTTTTTAATAACACTGAATTCACATAATATAGGTGTTTGGTTTGGCAAGTTTGAAAGCTTGTACTCCTAGCAAGAGTGATGATGCAGCTGCAGTAACTGTTAATCAGTTGGTCAGTACCTTTTCATCAGATCCCAGCTTGATTGCTTTTGGTGCTCTGTGCTGTGATCCTTCCTGGAACATTAAGTATGTATACACATTTCAAGTTCAGATCAAACCTTTTTGAATTGTTTCACAAAAGCAACTCTGCAGATAATTTATGTGCTCTTAAGCTTTTTTGGGGCCAACTGATTATCATACATTCTTGCAGATCTGATTCTGATTTCCAAGAGTTCTGCTTACAAGTGCTATTTGAGTGTGTGAGCAAGGACAGGCCAGCACTTTTACAGGTACATCAGCTGTTGGTAAACTAGCATGAATAAATGATACATATATCTTTACTACAAATTTTCTTTTGTCACTTACCATTTGTGTTCAAAGATAACCAAGGGGTGGGTTCAAAACGAGAACCACTAAATAATTAAGAACTAAGGATTCAATGTTTTAGCCTTTGATCATAGAACAAAAGGAGGGAACAATTGTGATTCATGGAGTGGAAAGACATAAGAGAGGAAGATCTTAGCCATCCATTGAAACACATGATTCAAGGGCTAAAAGTGATCTTTTGGTTCTTAATTTTTAAATATGATTTTCATTTTAACCTCCCTTGATATACTATATCCTTCTGGATTTTGGTTTACAGCGATAATACCATACATTTTACATATGCAGGTCTACCTCTCATTGTACACAACCATTGCATCTATGGCAGATCAGGTTATGAGTGGTATACCAGTTACAAATGATCCTCAGTTTCTCCCCAGTTTAAAGGTAACATTTATTTCCCTTGATGTTTATTCTTAAAAATTTTAAATATTGACTCAACACACTTCATATTACGTGCAGCTTGCACTAGCTTACAATGACGCTCTACTTAAAGGAAGACTCTCGAGTTCAAGAGGCAGCATTGTTCAATCGACGTTTCTAGGTTCCCTCAACAAACGGGTAGAAGAGCTTCTAGAATGTTCTCCATCATTGACAAGCAACATACATGATTACTTTAGATCAAAAAAATGGCCAGCAAATGATAACCTCTCCACACTTCTGTCATGGTATCTTCAGTGGTACAGTGTACCACCACCCTCTATAGTTGAAGCTGGTATTGCTAAATTAAAGTCCATCCAAACACCCTCTTTGATGCCCCTGCTTCGTTTATTGTTTCCGGTCACCAACATCAATGCAATTAAGGAAATTGATGCATTTTTGCTCTCGACTTCAAAGTTCTATAGATCAACCTTGTCTAATACTAGTTAGTGACTTTTCATATAACATGCCTGTAAAAACTATTATGTTTTGTATGTTCTTAAGTGTTGTATTCATGTTATATTTATTTTGTAATTTTGAATTTGAATTGTTTGATGTTATAATAGCTGAATAGTTAAAGTGTACTGAGTTTTGATGCCATTTGTTCTAAGAAAACATGTTATAAAAAATTACTTAGTGTAAGCATTTTGGGGAAGTGTCATTCTATACATATTCATACATCCTCCAATTTTTGTCTTCTTAAGTGGATATTGTGTCAGTAGTGTATGTCCAGTTCTATTGGCTTTAATTCTTTAATTTGAAGAAGAAATATTTTGAATTTCAAATGTCATTCATTTTATTTTTTTATTGTGATTATATATTTATCAAGTTTGAATCAATTAAAAACTAAATGTATAAAAAAATAAATAAAAATAAGAAAATATATTCAAAAGGTACTAGACATAAAACCAAAAACTAATGTTCCTGTATACCTAAGCCGGAAAAATTAATTACAAATTTAAGAAAAGTATAAAAATCTGAAACAATAACAATTGTGCTCAAGAAAAGATTTACTCCAACTGACTAGTGATTATAACTGTCGCAAAATTTTAAAATAGGAACGATTAATGTAGATGTATTAACTTTTAAAGCTTCAATAGAAAAGAACGCTTATAATAAGCATACGTATTTTCTCAAGACAAAAGATAGAAAATATGGCTTATCACAAAATTATTTTCTCTAATATATGACAGAGAACGACGAGTTATTATAAAAGTATATTCTCCATTAGATTACGAATTTACCATTTACGGTTAAGGTTCCACACATATAAATTTATAAAAAAATCTATCGAATTTCGACTTTCCTACCATGAAGTGTGTTTAAGGATAGTTATGATTAAAGCCAACATATTTACTTTTCATCATTGGATATATGCCAACAAGTAATATTCGTAACTTTAGTTTACTTTTGTGTTGTAAACGTTTGCGAATGTGATTGGCGGACCATAAAAAGTAAAAAACAAATGTTCTTTATTTACTTTTGCTTTTCAAAATCATATTCAATCGATCCGTTGAATAAACAAATTAAGATCATACTGCTTCATGTATATCGATTAAAAAAGTTTTAAAATATATAATTCCATATGTTATATCAGCATTGATCGAAAACAATCAATATACTCCAAATGATCGTTTAATAACAATATTTTACAATGTATTCAACCCGTTTGAAACTGCGATGCGTGAGTAGTAGCAAAGCATAACAAGTAAACGAGATTTGAAAATTTTATTTGGCTTCTGTTTACGAATTGATGGAGAATCAAATTCATCCCCACCAACAAGACATAGAAGCTGCAACATCAATTGAAACACACCGAAGAACCATCAACTGATGATGCGATCGATCTTAATCCAAAACGAACGATAGTTTAAAACAAAAACAATAAAAAAACAATGGCTAAAAATCATGTGAAAGAGATAAATGAAGAAGGTTTGAATGAAATCATGAATGAATGATGAAGGAGATTGGAGATGCATGGATTTATATAGAGAGATGAACAAGGGTTGAGGTTTTAATCTAACGGCCCTGATTTAACCCATGCACTTTTTTAGTTGAGACCTCTACAGGATAAATATTAAACAATTGTTCAGGTGCCACGTTACTACGTTTAGTGTATGGCCTTTTAACTAATTTATTTTTAGAGTAAATTACGTTTTTCGTCCAATAAGTTTTTAATAAATTTTAATTTTTGTCTTTAAACTAAGAAAATTATATAAAATATGTTTACTGTAATTTTCTTAGTTTAAAAACAAAAAACTGAAATCTGCTACAAACTTAAAGGACAGAAAAGTGTAATATACTCTTCATTTTAAAAGTGTAATATACTCTTTAATTATTTTAATTTTGATTTAAGCTCTTTTTAGGTTGACTATTTAGACACTTATTAATTTTACTCATACGCCTACGAAGACATTCTGATGGTAAAGTGTATTCTTTGTATTTAAGAGATCGAATATTTAAATCCTTTAAATTACAAATATAGATGACTAATATAAGTTTTTTGAAAGTTGTTTTAAATAAAGTTTTTATTCCTAAATTTACACTTTTGTTCACGACATAAACCTTTCAATTCCTTTAGAGGAACACTTTTTTATTTTTATTTTTAATATCATGTTTGTATCAGTAGCATAGCCATTTGGTGAATTTTGATTAAATATCCTAGTTTTTAAATTTTGATTCATTTAGGAAAAAGAAAAGATATAGACGCTTAGGATCCATTTAGAAAAAGAAAAGATACAAATGGTCATCTAATTTGCTTAAATTTTGTATTTCTTTTCTGCAAAAATACATGAAACTGCGTTTCATGTTCATTCAGAGTCTTTTAACTTTGCCGATTTAAGGCTAAGATGATACCTTCTTCAAGAGGGAGATGGAAATCAAATGGTGTACATATTGAGAAATCCATAGGGGCAACAATTGCATGAGTGTGAAGATATGACTGCATGATGACACTTGAGTGAATAGAAAACAAACCACCATGATCCATGGTGGCACTTGGGTGCAGTTGAAAGAGAGAGTAAAGAGGAGGGGGGTTTTTTGGTTGTAATTGTTTTTTAGTTATTTACTTTTTAATTTGTTAAAACTCTATATAATAAAAAAGATCAATTGATGATTAAATTAACACATCAATTTTAGGGATTATCTTTGAAAGTAAAATTGGGAATTGAATTTATAAAAATTTGAATTTGTGAATTAAAATCGTAATCTGCCCCAAACTACAGAGACATCCATGTAAAACTCTATAAAAAAGATAAAAGTAGGGAGTCATACGTCTGAGAATTTAATCTAGTGGTTAGAAACCACAATTATTCTGTATTTCCGTTTGATTTTTGTACCTTTATTTTGAATCATTTGTTTGCTTTATGTAGTATGTACATTTAGAATGAGCATTATAGTTGGTTGATATGGTTTTTCCATAACCAGTTCAACTTCTTCACTTCATATTATATAAAAGTTAATATATTACCGACACTATTTATACTTTTATTTCACTTATTATGGTTTGATCAAATCTAAAACAAAATAAATAAAAAGAATAAAACATACATAAAAAGCAAAACTATAACATATATAAACCATTAAATTGACTTGTTATGTACATCGGGTTCAAATCTTGTTGTCATCACCATCATTGCCCTTGTTTCGCATTACATACCACTATTTATTGGCCCCAACATTAAATTGAAATAATACACACCTACTTACAATTTGTGCATTCATTTATTTCATCCTTCAACACTTCATTGTACATTTGGGACAATTTTTAATTTGCTTTTGTGATCAAACGTCTAAAACAAAAATTTCAAAACAAAAAAATAAAAAATAAAATACAAAAATATAAATTTGGCATGCCCCAAGATACAAGGTATGCAAAAGGAAATTTGGAAATTTAATGCCTATGTGAAAGTAAGTGTTCGGCTTGCACCAATCAAGAGCGAGAAATGATACGAGTATAAAGAAACTCGTTCCACGTGTCAGGCAAACCAGGAAGACACCAATGTATACAATCCGCGTATGTGTTTGGGTCCGCTTGTTGCTCAGCTGTTAGCATCTTGCCTTGACGAATGGTGTATACAGAAGTATGTGCATCTTTACGATATTCTGACAGTGAAGTTATGTTGAGAAAGTGGACCGGAAGCTTCATCGATTTTATCACATCGGTTGCAACCGAAAAGAGCCGCCAATCGGTGCCGACGTTTAGCGGCATAGACATGTTAAGAATCGGACCAGTCTCCTTTGCACATTTTATTCCGTCAGGATTGTTCCAATCTAAGCTCCTGCAATATTTCCATTGATTTATAAACAATAATCTATCGTAACTTCTAATGCTTGTATAATTATATACAAGAAACGTTTACAAGCTTTATTATCAATTATTAATATATATTAATAAATAATTAAGTTTACTTGATAACTAATCATACCCAAAAGTCACCTCTACTTCCAACTAATATCCTCTTGGTTGGTTGAAACGTACCATCTACTATATATTTTTAGTTTATTCACATGATTCTATTTTTAATATTTTTAATATTTTTAATAATAAAAGTAGAAAATATACTTTATATGTAGAGGAGACATGCTGCTGAAAAAAACCGTTGTTCGGTTCGGATCAATATATTTATCAACCCATTTAGCCCATGTCTTCAAAACTCTTGCATACGCCAATGGTCTTTCAACCTCATCATATTCTGTATCTCCTTTATCGAACGATCCCCTCCTATATCATTGAACTTTTATAATTAGAATATTATATAAAAAAAACTATAAAGGACTGAATTTAAAACTATCAACAATATGTTTTTCTTAAGAATACTTTTTCTAAATGAGAGATTTAGATAGATGACTCACAAGACTTTCATGGTGAAGGTGTTCATCCACCAAATGTAGGTGTTGAAGACCAAATAATCAACATTTTTCCAGTTTTTACCATGCTTTTTAATGGATCCAGGCATTATGATTCGGTTCAATATGCTATGCATCGTTGGATCGTCTGAATTTGACTCGACCAAAAATGGCGCCCAATAAAATTCTATCGTGGCATTATAATCCTGCAAATAATATTCAATCCAATCTTTTAATGCTTAAAATAAGCTTTAAATGCCCAAGTTGAGTTTAATAAAAAATGTAGGGGATACAAAATCATCAATTGTCACATCTTGTATCTTCCATACTTTCAAATGTCGATACATTAATAATGATACAACAACATTCATTAAATGGTACCAAAGCCTATATCTTTTCACGAGAAATGATTGCGATATCTAAGTCGTCAACTTTTCCTTTAAAACTGATCAACTCACACATCTTCGAAAACTACTCCTAAATCTTTATTAATATCGATCATACGACAAGACACCTCAACCACTAAAGCAGTAGAACATTATCACACACCATGATACCGTTAGAAACATCTAATTCATCAACTTAATAAGAAGATCGAGACAAATGACAAAATCAAACGTAATTATGAGACAGAAAAATAATACTTAGTTGCATATCACATTTTAGATTAATTATGATGATTTTTAGATTAATAAATCAAGTCAAACCTTTAAACCTTGCATAATTACAAACAAACAGTCATATTCTTTCCTTAATTGTGTTGTCATTGGTTAACAGTTTTCATACTTATCTAACGATCTTTACCTATTCATATCCTAATTAGGAAACTCGAAACCATAATTAAAAAAATCAAGAAATAAAAGAGACAAACCTCAATTCTGAAAATTGAAAGAGACCCTGTTTTATTCAAGCTCTTTCTTCCCGGAGGAATGATTGATTGAGCCAAACACACCATTGATTCCCACTGATTTCTGTTTAACGAATCACCCACGAACATAAGCCTCTTGTTCCTCAGTTTCTCCAGCAACAATTTCGCCTTAAACCTTCAATTCACACAAAACAGAGCACAAATCAACTTCAACTGTAAACCACCTGCAACTTCCTCTGTTTTCTTCATAAAAATGATTGAAGAAGAAAGAAATCTTACTTTGGTAAGTTACAATCTTTAGGTTGCCACCTCCAACTCTGATACATCGAATCTTTTCTTCCATTTCTCATACATGTCACCTGAGCCGTAAGAAACTCACATTGATCTTCTTTATACAAAGGGTGAGTCGAATCATCAAACACCCAATTGCCATCGTACAAATTGCATTCCTCCGGTGGCAATTCGATCTCCTCATCGTCTTCTTGCTCCTCCTCCACCGCAGCAGCCGCCATTGGCACTGGCAATTCAATCATCTGATCATCCTCTGTTTTCGATTCGACGACAATCGTCGTCCTCGAATCGATCTCGACCACCCTGTCACCGCCGTGAACAGGGTCTTCACGGGCTCCGATTTTGGGCCTGGAGAATGGGAATTCGGCGATGGACTTGACGTCTTCGTTGTACATGAAGAACCCGAATAGGATAACAGAGAATACGACGACGAAAACCGAGAGATTGTTGTTCTTACGGTGCTTCATGGCGGCGGTGTAGGTGGAGAAGAGGGAGACTTTCCGGCGAAGGGGATGCATGAGAGGTGTGAGGGAGATGAAGATGAAGGTGATGAAGGTGATGAGAATATAATGATGGAGAAACACAGAGACATTGAGGATGGTGGATTTGTTTAAGGGTAGATTTGGTGAAATGGGACTTTCTTCAAGTAACTGCTTTCTATGGTGGATGAAAAGTCATCTTCTTCATCAACAACAACATGCATAATATTTTATTTATTTGGTGCTAATATTATTATTTTTGAACGGAAAATGTGCGGTCCTGTTTTACAGGTTATGTATTATCTTGATCGGGCTTATATATTTTTTTTCTAGACGGGATAGCAATACCAACCCTCTTAAGAGGAAACATATTGCTTAAAAAACCTGTTGGTTTAACTGTAAGAATTTTGTTTATAATGAGACTTGAACCCATAACATTTCTATCCCCACATTAACCAGTTAGGTTAAAGATTATTGGTTGGTGTTAATATTATAACCAGATGTTTCTGTAACAGTCTGGTAGCAATCTTTTTATATCATGAGATATGGATTAATGTTTGGATGCTGATGTCAAGTGTGATTTTACTGGATATGTTTGTATGTTAGTTTGGTTGAGAGTAAAATTATGTGAATAATAATATGTGTAAATGTTTTTGGTTTGACAGTGTGTATTTGCGAAGAGTGAGGAGAAAGGTTTGTAGAAGTTGGGTGAGTTGGCTCCCTTCAGTTCGGGTAGTGAGTGTGGTGGGGTGCAGATTACGTATCTTCCTTAAACAACGAATTGGATGAGTGTACTTTGTATTTCCATTTTAGAAAACTTGAACATCACCTACTTTAGCAAAATATATTATCAACAATATAATTGACTTATTTTTTAGAATAGCTACAAATTTTTATTATAAAAAAATTCAATCAATGCTTAACATGTGAACCATTTTTTTGTAGAACTTAGCTACTTTTGCGTCTTTTAGACATTAACGCATAAGTCTACTAGTTTTGTGGTTCAGCTGACAACCAGTAACAACAGGACGACATATTGTTATTATTGATGTAAAACTTGTCACAATCTGCATCACTAGCATAGTTTTGATACGTGTAGTGTATTTTGATTGAATGTAATAATCGGTAACAGTTTGTGACAAATATTGATGCAAATCTTGAGACGATCAAATGGCTCATTAACGAGAATTAATCAAAGTCTTTAAAGCAACCTAGGGGTTTAAGAACAAAGTTCTTTTAATTTAATTCAATCAAAAACTAACAATTAGGTTTACCAAATCCTAATAGATTTTAACAACTAAAAATAATGATAACCTAAAAATTTATTGATTTGAATAAATATGTATTTGGTGGAAGAAAAGTCATCTTCTTAAGAATATATATTTTTATCTTTTTTAATTAAAAATTCCATTTTGTAACTAATTTCTTCAACCCCTTTGCTTTGAGACTCTCTTTTCTAAGGAGTAATAACAAAGTTTTGTAGAAGGTCGTTGGCTTGGCTCCTTTTCACTTCCGCTAGTGTAGGGGACTGGGGGGTGATGACGTACTTTTCTGTTTTTTTTAATTATTTAAATAAATATCGGATTGAACTACTTTACTTGTATTTGCATATAACTACACTGCACACATGTTTCTTTATACAAATGTTTCTTTATACTAGTTTCAATAAATTGCACAAATGTTTCTTTATATTAGTTAAGATTTATTCTAGGATTATTTTTTTCTTGTTAACGTATTGCCACAGTTGTAACCCATGCTATCTTAGTCGTAGCTCTTGTCAACGTAGTGCACATTTTTTAAATTCATTAGTATTAGGGATCAAATATGTTACAAATCTTAAAGGGTTAGGACTAAGAGTACCTTTAATGAAGGTGTTTCAAGGATGTTGGGTTTTGGCGTCATCTATTGCTTGATGACTAGCATCAAGTCCTGAAGAAAATAAGCCTCATTACTTTATGATAGACAACGCAAATGAAAAAATATATTCATAAGAACATGTGGTTAGTGTAATACATTTTATTTGGTTACAAATTAAAATCCCTTTGTGAGTTGTGCAAGTAAACTATTGACATGCAAGTCAAACTATAACACAAGATAGCACTTAAGTGGTTGTAAAAAAATAAAAAAAATCAGTTTGGACTATAGGTCTAATCAAGACTAAAACCACGCACTCCCATTTGATTATCATATTTTACAAGTTTTTTTTAACCTACTTGAGTTAGATCCGTTGAAAATAAATATTATATTTCCAAGAGTAGTAGAAATTGTTAAGCTTTAATTAGTTAATTTATATAAATAAATTGCACAATGCTTCAAAAATCCATTCAGAAATATATTATTTTTTTGCCTTTGGTTTTGTTATTTTGTGTGTATAAAAGAATAGAATCAGTTAACATTTAACAATTGTCAGTTGTTAAAAGTGGTAAAGTTTAAGAATTTGCACACAGTCTAAAATAACTTGGTAATTTTGGATTACCAACCTAACCTTGTTTAGGGAAAAAAAGAAGCAAAGTTTAAGGCTAGAAAAGACCTGTTTAAGGTTTGTAGTCAATTTAACTAAGGTATCAACTGAAATATAAAAGTAGAGACAAAGGTAATATCCAACCAATTTTATTAGAATCTGGCCCAAACGATTCCTTAATATTTGGTTTTTAAAGCGAGTGATTGACTGATTGATATTGCATATCTTATTTTCAAAGCCAAGACAATAAGACATCTCTAAAAATCTTTACTATAATGGGAAAACGAAAGAGATCTTTGATTTTATTTAATATATATTTTTTCGGAATCTTACTAAAAAAGCTAGTGTTAAGTGAGTTAAATTGTAATTGTTATTCAAACTTATACAATTACGAATACCTTGAAACAACAAATCAAATATATATCTCCATCATTTCCAGAGCGATCTGTTTAATACTTTTGATACAAAAATGGCTTGGTACGTAGTTGTGTAAGATGTTAACATGTGGACATTGAACGATGTACATGTACCATTAAACACCATGGATAAAGTCGTCTAACTAAAGCTTTAGAGGTAACTCGATCTATTTAATGGCAATCGGAATGAAGAGCAAACGATGGGACGATTTAAGACTATACCCCATTCTACTTTCTCGATGGGTTATCTGAAGGCCGTCGTCAAGTTATTCAAAACCAAGTTAATCTAGATAGCTAAGATAAGCAGGATATGTATATATGAGTGTGGTTAGTGCTATAAGTTTTTATTTGAATGTGAAAAGTAAAGACAAAGATTTGATTGACGGTGACAAAACTATGTTAATCAATTTTTTAAATTAATTAAGAAAAAAGAGCAATCGACACAAGAGAATACAACATATAAAGGGAGCAAGCGCAATCACATTCGAAAAAATAGCACAATGTATAACCTGACATAATTAAATGTCCTAGAAAGCTACATAGACGATACATAGCTTTGATTAAAACAAGCAATCGATGCATAAATGACGAGTTGCAAGTGTATAGCCAACCTTGTAACATATGGAACCAATAAAGTTAGATTACACAAAGTGATCGTTATCAATTATCAACATCCTAACATGACGCTGCAATCATATATATCTATTTTTTAGAACGAATATGATAAAGCTTAATACATGAAGTGAATCTAGTTAGCATGTTCCTAAACATACAATGTTAAACTCGTAAACATAACCAAACCATTCACTAATAAAATATAAAAAAGAACATGCTCATTCTCTAACACAAGTTAACATGTAAGATTGAATTCGTACGTTTACACCACATATGCTAACCTCATTATCTATTACCTATAATAAAAAAGGTTTTGAGATGACATATGTCAACATATTAGATATTCTTATTTTCATCTTCCTGGAACTCTTTCCCGCTTTTCTCTCCTAATAAATGATAATAGTATATATAGTAATTATATTATTTAAAACATTTTTAAATGTAAAAAAATAGATATTGTATAAATTTAAAAACTTGACATTATAATGAAAGATACACTTTAAAAATATATGACACCAAACTTTTTTTTAAATACGAAGTATTTTAATATCATTTTTTCTAAGTTTGATAAGATAATTATTTTTTAAAAACAAAATTAAAAAAAAGAACAGAATGTTTAATAAAACAATTAAAAAAACACAATCTTATAAAATAAAATTTTAAAATGATATTATTATTGTTTTTACAGTCATATACTATTTACAAATATCACTTATAAATTTTAATTTTTTATTACAATTTATTTCATATATTATTTAATCAACCTGTGTATTACACGGGATACTATACTAGTGATATAATAAAAGAAAGAGTGAATTGTCGTTTTTCTCCCTGTGGTTTGATCACATTTGTCATTTTCATCCAAAAATATTTTTCTTACATTTAGTTCCTCAAGGTTTGGGAAACGTTGTTATTTTCATCCGAAAATATTAACTCCATTTTTTTTAAAATGTTAAATATTTATCGTTAAAAGGGTACTTACGTAAATTTTTATATAAAAACGAAATCCTAATTTATGTTTACGTGTTGCTAATAAAAAATTTTACCATGAAATTTTATGTTTTTGGATGAAAAAGACAATTATTTTAAACCTTAGGGAGACAAATGTAAGAACAAACTTTTTTAAATGAAAATAACAAATATGACCAAACCATAGGAAGGAAAACGACAATTCACTTTAAAACAAATTACTTAGCCATAAATGTAAATCAAGATAAAGTTGTCACTCTGTGAATCGTTTATGTTTAAGGTTTGAACGCATAACAATTACCACATAGATACATATATTAAAACAAAAATATAATCATGAATTGTTGAACCTAATACTCCAGTAGCCATCTGATCTGCAACTCCCCCATCAAACTGAAGTGCTTGTTTTATTTTGTTCTTCTTCCTGGGCTCATCTAATGGGCTGCCAAGAATATAAGTTTAAGCTAATCACTAATGGGCCTATAAAATATATAAGCCCATGTGATTATTTGATTTCCTCATATTTAGATTTTCATTTTGTTACTTCTTCCAGAAATAATTCAATCCAAGAATCCAACTATCCAAGTCAGAGAAATACTGTTCTCGGTTTCTAAATTTTTAGTTGTGAGACTTAATTACACGGGTGGTCTCTGTGGTTAGGACTATTTCACTTTTGGTCCCTAACTTTCAGAAATTACAAGGTTGGTCCAAAAGTTTGCACAAACATAACAACGATGGTCCCTGAAACGAATGTACGTTAAGCTTTTCAGTTAATATTTTAAAAATGACTAAAATACCCTTGTATCATTGTCTTCTCCAATTGATTCCACCAGCCTTCCACTCCGGCGACCTACCGCTGCAATGAAACCCACCTTCTCCAGAGATGGTGACGTTTTGCGATGGTGGTGATGGCGATGGTGGTGGCAGAAGTTGAACAGATCTGAATCGCATTAACAACCATCAGATCTGATGCCGATGATGGAGGTGGAGGGTCGCTGGAGGTGTACGGTCACCGGACGTGGAGGGTCAATATGGATGTGGACATCGTTGGAGGTGGTTGAAGGTGGTGATGGTTGAAGGTTGAAGGTGGTGGTGGGGGGATTGAAGGTTGAAGGTGGTGGTTGAAGGTTGAAGATGGTGGTGGTTGAAGGTTGAGGATGGTGGTTGTGGTGGTTGAAGGTGGTTGAAGGTTGAAGCCGATGGTGATTGAAGGTTGAGGGTGGTGGTGGTGGTTGAAGGTGGTGGGGGATTGAAGGTTGAAGGTGATGGTGTTAGTGGTGGTTGAAGGTTGAAGATGGTGGTCGTTGAAGGTTGAGGGTGGTGGTGGTGGTGGTTGAAGGTGGTACTGGTGGTGACAGTGGTTGAAGATGGTGGGGGTGGTGGTTGATAGAGAAGAAGAAAGGTGAAAATGGGTATTTTTGTCATTTCACACGCACTTAACAACAATAATTAGCGTCCATCCTTTCATGAACCATCATTGTTACGTTTGCACAAAGTTTTGGACCAACCTTGTAATTTCAGAGAGTTAAAGACCAAAAGTGAAATTGGGTCTAACCACAGGGACCACCCTTGTAATTAACTCATAATATTATATTATCAACCTTAACTATATATCAAAATTAAATAATGCCTTTAAAAAAGATTGACAATAATAATATATGAAGCTCGTTTGAAATTTACTCGTGACTCTCAACTTCTCAAGTTTAGCTTAATAACATTGTTTTAGCCCTGCCCACTTGCTCCACAACCTGTCAAAAAAATATAGTTTTTTTACAAACAGTGTTGTAGCAATAATAAAAATAATTAATATGAAATAAAGTGTAATTAAAATGCATTAATCAGTTGCAATTGTAAGTCAAGACATAACTCGTAAGGCTTGGAGTGTGACCCTGTCTTGATGATAACAGGAGTGGATGCGGTTATTGACCCTAGTGAAAAGAGACCAGAAAAATCTATGGCCGAAGAAAGTGAAGATGAGTAATGTGAGGGAGACGAGCAATATCATGTCCGGAAAAAAAGGAGCATAAAGGCCATAAAGGTATAGAACATTTTTTATTTGACGGACCATAGAGTGAGGTGTGACATAGGCTCGGGATGGCCTAAGGTGATGAAAAGGGCTAAGCTAGAGAAGTGTCGCTCAATACAATGCGCGTGTGAGAGTGGCATGATAATACCCGAAGTGTGGAACAACGGGAGCAAGAATAGCGCAATAATGCCTAAGGTAGAGACCAAGGGCGGAGAGAGCAAATAGGTGCAAGATGTGGCCAAGGGATGTCTAGGGAGAATGGCTAAGGTGAACAAAATAGTAATAAAAGTAAATAAATAAATTGTATGATTTTTTAAAACCACCTATAAATATAACTTAATAAATAAAATAAATAACTTATTTTCTGTAATCATTGCTTTATATAATATGTGATTTTAAAATCCTTCTGTAAATAAAATAAAAAATAAAGGTAATATTAAATAGTTGTTCTTTTCATGATGTTAAGTATTAAATATATGCTTTTCTTACGCAAATGAAATTAAGTATACTATTTCTAAGTATAGTTGATAAAAAATAAGACAAGCAGATATGATGCAAAATCTGAAAATCATGTTTTTCAATTCCCACCCTAGGATAGGTGTAAAAAATGTTTTTTTTTTCTAGAAAGCACGGTATTAGCAATAGCATCCTACTATGCAAGCGATGCAAATTCTGAAAATCGTGTTTTCTCATTCCAAGGTTTTCGCCCTTTGGACCCTGTTAGAGAGATGACCGGTGGTGTAGGGGCTTCACCACAATAAAGTACGAGATTTTGGTTTTAAAAATTAAAATTTTATTGAATGAGTGTGTACGTACTCTACATATCCCAACTCATATAACTGTTTGTTTGTATTTTTTATTTTATCTTAAACATGCAATTACACTAAAATGATATAAAATTCGAAATTTGTCTAAGTTAGAGATTATTATAACATATTCTAATCAGAAATTATTGTAACATGGATTGTCTCTAAATAAAGTGGGCACTTTCGATGAATGGATGACAAAAATGCAATAAGATTGAGAAAGACAAAAAGAAATTGGGAATTCCTGATTGTACTAAATTAACCTAATAATATATATTCCATGTTTTCTATAGGTGGGGGTTTTCGTCATTACTCTTGTTGGAACAGGAGCGAACCATTATTCGGTGAAATTAGAGAAAGAGAGAATAAGAGCGCAAATAAAAGAGAGAATTTTATATTACGTGGCGTTTGTTGTTTGTTAGATTAAACAAATTGACATGAAAAAATATCTTTCAATGTTCTCTCTGTTCGCATACATGAATTAATAAAAAAAAGTTTGAACGGTAAATATACGACATTGCTTTAGAGAATAAGTATAATATCAATCCGACTCACCTATTCGTTTTCCAATCGAGATCGCACCCTCTGGATCAACTCTAAGCATTTTGCTTAGAGTGAGACTTTAATCCACGACCTCCTAGTATTTACATGTCATGAGTAGCTCAGCTTAACCAGTTTGGCTAAGCATCATTGGTCCAATGATTTAATAATTAGTGCCACATTCATTGGCATATATAGAGCGTTAAAAGGAATACATGAATGATGGATAAGAGTAAAATGATTTGAGAAATTATAATGTCTTGTTCATAGAAATGGGGTGTGGGCCGGAGACATTAAATCTATATGATGAGGACATCTTTCAAATATGACTCTTCCACTAATATTTTATCCAATGTACCATTACAATAGTTGTTTACAACCAAAAGAGAATATGATTATGTGAGTTCTGTGAATCTAGCTTCAAAAGGGAAAATGTCAATCTAATAGTAATTAAAACTTTTATTATTCTGCGGATGTCACTTAAATATTTAGATTAACTACAAAGTTTATGTAAACTTTAATGTTATTTTATGGTTAGCATTTTTTTATTAATGGTTAAAAATGTATTTGTAAATGAAACAAGTATGAAACTTAAGTAACTTGTAACTAAGAAAGAAGTCACACGGCTTAAGTGGCCATGATAATTTTTTTGGCTATGATTAGTCTAAGAAAAATTTTGGGCATGATTGTTGTAAAAGAGATGACATTTTGGTCATAGATTTAATGTCATTATGTTAAATATCAGTTTATTTCAATAAATATATTTATCATTTATTATATTTATTTTATTATTGTGTTTTATGTTTTAGATTATTTTGTGTTAATTTTTGTCATTGTTTTTATATATTATATAAACTTGTTGTTAGTGTATCATTGCGTATTACAATTAGAGGTACATAATGATGTTGTTTAATGTGTTTTATAAAACTCATTGTGTCTAGGATAACATAATGACGATAAAAATACAATTAAACATTTATCGTTGTGTTTAACTCATTAATTTTAATGTATTGGATTAATATATTATTAATTATCATTCTGTTTTACATACTAAAATTACATAATAGTGTTATTTCACTATTACATATTTTTTAGAATTCATCATATTAGAAAAAAAAAAAGTTAAGTTCGGTTTTGCTCTCTAAGGTTTGACAAAAATAACAATTTCCTTCAAAATATTAAAAACATCAATTTACCTTCAAAAGTTTTATAAGTTGTTTTAATTTCAGTTCAAAAGTTTCATTAAGTTACAGTCTGAATCCAAAATAATAAAATTTTTGAATTGAATTTAAAACAACTTATAACACTTTTGAATGTAAATTGATGTTTTTAATCTTTTGGAAACAAATGGTTACTTTTGTCAAATCTTTGAGAGCGAAATTGAAATTAACTCTTTTAGAAAAATATAATAGTGTCCACAAAAACACAATAACTAACAAAAACATACAATGAATTGCACTAAATACACAATAACAAACATATTATATGAGTTGAAAAACATAAAAACATGTATGTTCTTTTTATAGTACAATATTATACCCGTTTTAGAGATAAAAAACGCTTGTTTTAATATTGTAATTTTTATATAAAATAATGTTGTATCTTATGAACGTTTAAAAAAGTTGAAGAACTTGAAAAAAAAATCAACAAAACTGTTATGCCTAAAAAATCACAATAAAAACTTTTCTCTACAATTTGATATCAGTTATTGATTCAAAAGATTAACGATTAAGATTATTTTTTATAATTTTTAGATTTATTACCTTTAAACCTTTTCTTAATATCTTAACAATGAAATAATTGTAAAGGTTGAGAGATTCTATAAGTGATTTAAATAAAACAATATTAAATTTAAGTTGATTACAGTTCCATGATAACATTTATTAAAGCTCGTTTTCCAATTATGAGTACAAAGTGGATTCTTATTCTTAAGGGTACCTATGCATGGCTCGCAGTGTGTTATAAAACATGTGTTATCGACATAAAAAAGGGGTTATTGAATAGGAATTTGTGAAAGGTTAGATGGTGTTTAGATATTTGGTAGAAACCGATCATATGAAAGAGAATAAATTTAATGACTTTTACTATTATAAATTTACATATTTCTTTAATGTTTGTTTTTCACTAATGTTTTGATATTTTAGTGGTGGACTATGTGACACCTCATGATGTCTTACAACTTACTCCGTGCATGTGTCATTTGTGATTTTGTGATATGTATCTTTCCGCAAGTGATGAGCAAATGACTTGATGTTGACATAATTGGATGATGAATATAAAAGCATTTTCAGTCTCATAAGATGTTAAAGACTTTCTAGAAAATATGATGATATAGTTAATAGTTTTGTTTATGTCGATTGTCGAATATGTTACAATTAACATGTGGACAAAAATATAGTTGTTGATATTGTAAGATAAATGTTTTAATTTGTTTTTTTTATGATATATATGTAACATGTTATAAGATTTCATCTGAAACATATGATATCTCATCGTGTTTTAAGATTTTAGGGTGTAATACATGATTTTGAAGGTATCATACTATCTATCTAACTGTGTGTAGAATGGTTTTTTATATGGGATTTGATGTAGATCATCGATGATGATGCAAATTTAAAAGTTTGTCATCTCATTAAATATTTTTATAGGTAATTGAATACAACCGCTACATAGCATAGTGTTAAACGTGTATGTTTTTTTTTTATTTTTAAGATGGTTGGTTTAAAAAGCATATCGAGTAGATTTAATTGGAGTAGGTAGAGGTAGATTAGGGCTTTAAAAAAAAGTTATCCAAGCAACATATTAATTTTTCAAACTTCAATATATATATACACACACACTTATATTAACTCTTAACACAAATATAACAATTGTTCTTCTTTCTTTGTAATATAAAATAAAATCAAATGAACATTGCAAATTATTATAAAGCATCCGACAACTAAATAGCATTGCAGATGGAACATAAAAAACAATTCCAATAATAATAAGAAGTTGTAGATGCATTGCATTTGAGGTGCACATGATTTGACAAATTGAAATGATTCGACACGTGCTTTTTATATCACTATATTCAGAAAAGAGTTCGGCACACATGAAATTTTATTCATCACAAATAGAATATTGTATGAACTTAATTAGTAATGGAACTCTTATCCACATGTGTCTTTTATTATATTGGGACAAACACCGGGACCAAAAGACCATACATTATAAAAAAAACAAGTAAACTAAATTGGTGGTAACACCCTTTCTTTTTCATAAAATAACAAAAACAAAAATTAAATCAATATGCTAACAGTAAATTAAAATCATATGATCTAACTCTTTTCAGCTACTCTTCCACATGCTTCTCCGTGATTTTAACCATCTTGCAAAACTAATCTTAAGTTCTTTGTTTACGATTTAATTTGTGGTTGAACTGACATATTTAGGACTTTGATCTCCTAAAAGAATCAATAATTTGACATTTTGGTCAATCAACAGATGATTTGATAGTAATGTTTAAAATTATAACCTTACCGGTTCATCTGTGATTTTAGCAATTTATCATCTTATCTCAAACGTTCTTTGAACTAGTGAAGATTCCTTTCTCTTCAACGAAAGAATATGGTAACCTACTTTTTTAGTTATGTGAGGACAGATGTAGAAAAATAAAAAGATCCTTGTAACAAATTATTTTAATGTTGCATAAGTTATTATTCCAGGGTTAGTTATTATTATATACGAAGTGAGCTTCATTACGTATTAATGATAATATAACAACCTTTTATATTAGTGATATTTTTTTAAGAACATGAAGATAGGCCGTTACTTATGAGAAGATAATATATGAAAATAGGACATGTACGGTGATTTGTAAATAGTTAAAAATTGATAGAATATACCTTATGTAAGTCATTTAAATAGTTAAAATTAGCGCCGATGGCCTCGCGATCTCGTGGTGCATATCGAGTTTTACAAAGTATCAATAGATGGATGTCATGATCGAGCAGATATTCGTAGGTGTGCATGTTAAATCGGTATTTAACTACTTTTAAGACAACGAGCGTATTAGATCTAAAATTACTATTACTATACATATTTAAAAAAAACAAGGTTAGCGACGACTCACAATCCCCTATTGGGGAAATATTACAAAAAAGTAACCAAGTTTCATAAATATTCTAATTTAATCACTCATGCATATTTTCTCAAATTAGACCAATAAACTATCAAATTGAGTCGTGATCAAATTTTCCTATGTAAAAAAAGTAATGAAAAATAAGATGTGGAAGTTGAAATTTTCAATATATGAAACTATATTATAAAACACATTAATTATATAAATATAAAATAAAAAAAGTACCTAAAGTTCACGCCATCGTTCCCCTTTACAAGCAATCATCCCGGGTTCGATCCCCCCAACCCCCGGGAGATTTTTTGTTTGCCACTCACACACACATTCAAGTCATAGAATGAATCATTAATTTGTGTTATTTGTTACGTATATAAAGATGAATTAATGAAATATAAAAGTGCTTATAATGGTGATGGCTGGTGGGTGGAGGTGGTGGTGGTGGCTGGTGGTGGGCGATAGAGGTGGTGCATGGCCGGTGGTGGTGGTTGGTAGTTGTGGCCGTGTCTATTTGTGACCAGTTCAGTTGTATAGACATCCGTGTCTGTCTGTAAAGAACAAACATCCGTTTATTTAGGCACACATGTCTATTCATGTCTAGTCCTGCTATAGAGGCGCGAACGACTCGTCTAGAAAGAACATTTTAATAAATAAGTTTCGAGTCTCGAAAAAACGAGAAAATCAACAATTTCCAAAATTTCGCTAGAATATTTGCACGTTTTCTTCCCTTTACGTCATTTTCACCTCACCCCATCAGTCCTCACTCGTCTCCATCCCTTTAAAACCACCACGTTCCCTTCAACTCTTCTTCCACCACCACCACCACCTCATATTAATAATATCTTATCGATCGAACCACTTAATTATCCCATCAAACCATGGTCTGCCCCTGCGACTGGCCCGAGCCCGTTATCAGAGTCCAATCCTTATCAGAAAGCGGTCAACCACTTATCCCCCACCGATACATCAAACCACCACCAGATCGACCCTCGCTAAACCCCTCACATCCACCGGACATCAACATCCCTCTCATCGACCTCAACGGACTCAAAACCAAAGATCCCACCGCTCGAAAAACAACGATGAACCAAATCTCCGACGCCTGTCGCGACTGGGGCTTTTTTCAGGTGATTAATCATGGATTGAAGGATGAATTAATCGATGGAGTAAGGGAGATTTGGCGGGAGTTTTTTCATCAATCGATGGAAGTGAAGCAGAAATATGCGAATTCACCGATTACGTATGAAGGTTATGGGAGTCGATTAGGGCTTCAAAAGGGGGCTATACTTGATTGGAGTGATTATTATTTTCTTCACTATCTTCCTTCGTCGCTAAAGGATCATAACAAATGGCCTCAGAATCCACCTTCTTTGAGGTCAGATATATACCATATATGATATGATATATAACACAGTCTTAACAATTTGCATTAATAATTAATATTCTATGTTATTATTCGCGTAAAAGTTTTAATTTATACGCGTGTTAAAATTTTTACGACTAGTTTGCGACCGGACTGGTGATATGGTAGCTAATGCTTGTTATTTGTTTATATGTTATTATTCGTTTATAGTAGTGATTTGCATGAGTTTATTAAAAGATGTTTGTTTTAATGTAGGGAAGTTGTGGAGGAATACTCTAGGGAAATAGTACGTTTGGGTAGGGATTTGCTTGAGGTATTTTCGATTAATCTCGGATTAAGAGGTGATTATCTTCAAAACCGATTTGGTGGAGATGATATTGGAGCTTGTTTGAGAGTGAACTTTTATCCTAAATGCCCACAACCAGACTTAACCCTAGGTCTTTCGTCGCATTCGGATCCTGGTGGCATCACTTTCCTCCTTCCGGACGAGAACGTTAGCGGGCTTCAAGTCCGACGAGACGAACAATGGATTACAGTTAAACCGGCTCGACACGCGATCATAGTCAATATTGGGGATCAACTTCAGGTACATATTTCTTTCTATGAAATTTAAAAACTAAAGGGTACCTATTAAATAGTTGTTACTTTAAGTTTACTTTTATGCTAGTTGCATGTTGATAGTTGAGATGTTACACGAAGTATATAGTTTCTTTGGCTCTTTATTTGACCTAGCTTGTATATTGTGTTTTTCTTTATGTTATTTTTAGGTTTTAAGTAACGCTATATACAAGAGTGTAGAACATCGGGTGATAGTGAACCAAAACAAAGAGCGCGTGTCACTGGCGTATTTTTATAATCCGAAGAGCGATCTGCTTATTCATCCGGCACCGGAGTTGGTAACACCCGAGAGACCGTCTCTATACCCGTCTATGACTTTTGATGAATACAGACTTTACATACGAACTAGAGGACCTCAAGGAAAATCCCAAGTAGAGTCTTTAAAATCCCCAAGATAACCTTTTATGTTATCCAGTAGAGTATAGATGTATGTGCATATGATAATTAATCATGTACAGTTATCATCACTTAATTGTAACTACCTAGATACAAAGGAAGATTTTGAAGTCTTGCTATGTCATCCAAAACAGTAAATAATCCTTTTTTGTGTATTAAACAGCTATATATTATATATTTAAGGCAGAATGTTACGTACATGTAATAACGGTGTACCCTATAATTAATAGTTTGGGTTTCTTTGTAATAACTTCTCTATAAATGGAAGATATGATTAGATTGTGTTTTTTTTAATTATTATTATTGTATATTTTGTAAATAGTTTGATTAACTTGTTTGTTACTTAACCCAAACACATCACAAAAATTGTCTATTTGAGATTTACTTGTTTAATTGACTATAATAAGGATTCTGTGAGGTCCTCAATAAACGTGGACAAATTTGTTATAGATATAGAAATGCATGCTGTAAGATCATGATCACATGTGAAACTTAACTAAGTGTACTATATTATCCTAGCCATGTTTAATTTATATATTATATGTTAAGTTGACTACCGTTATGGATTAATTGCAGCAGGTAAGGAAAAGAAAAGGATTATGTTAGTCAATTGCATTATTCCGTAAACATTAATGATTCATATGTATTATGAATGATGCGTTTTAGGAGTTTTAAGGGTAGGGTTATAGTAAAAATGGTATCTAATCATAAAAGTTTAAAAAGATTGTAAGTTTGGCACGTGTTTTTCTATTGCATGTTTCAAAGATAAGGTCGATCATTTTGGTCATTTTGTTAAATAAATCAACTCATTATGTCATATACGTTCATCGTGTCTTATATTTTACATCATTTTGTTATATGTATTCATCATTTGTTATTGTGTCTTATATTTTACATCTTTTGTCATTGTGTTTTACAATTAGAAGTGCACAATAATATAATTTCACCAATGTATATATCAAAACTCATAGTGTTGAAAATAACACAATGTGTCAATTTCGTCATTATTTTGTATACATTATATAAACTTTTGTTATTTATTATCGTGCTTTACAATTACAAGTATACAATGATTTTATTTCACCAATATACTTTTCAAAACTCATAGTGCTCAAGATTACACAATAACAATTAAAAAACACAATAAGACATTGTATTATTTTGTTATTGTTTTTAATGTATTAGATTAATTAGTTGTTAAATTATTATTGTGTTTTACATATTAGTGATACACAACAATGTTATTCTATCATTATATTTTTTAAAATTTATCATTTAAAAAAATAATAGTATTTAAAAAACACAACTAACAAAAAATGCACAATAAACTGCACTAAAAGATACAATGATGAGATATAAGCTTAAAAATACAAAAAAAGTTATTAAATTTTATATAACAATATTGTACTTTCGTTTTAAAGATAAAAAACACTTGTTTTTATAATGTCATACATAAAAGTTATGAACGTTTAAAAAAATGAGAGAATTTGCAAAAAGTGAACGAAAGTGTCTATTTCTAAAATAATTCTCTAACAAATTTTTTTATACAAATTGATCTCAACTACTAATTAAGAAGATTAATAGTTGAGATTACCTTTTATAATTTTTATTTTTAAAGTTCTTTGTATTTAAACCTTTTCTATAGTAAAATATTAAGGGAAAATCAAAATTCACACATCCTATGGAGGTTAAGAAGGCAAGCCTGTAATGTTCAAACTAAACATTAGAAATTTCTATCGCTCCACAAACAAATCAATTAAACCATGTGTAATGGGGCGTTAAACCCATACATAACAGTATAACACCACATAATGCCCTCATCATCATTACGGTGAGGCGTTATGTTTAAAGGGGCATTATTATTATAACGCCACAAATCACCAAATCTATAATGATGAAGGGGCGTTATAGGAGCATCAACCAACACTTATGTTTTTAACAAAAAAATACTGGTGACTTAGCGTTGATTTAACAAAAATACCCTTTAATGGGCATTTATTACTAATAATCTTATAATTTTTTCACCTACACTCTTGACGGCTAAAATGTAACCTTCAAGTACAGGCTTGGCGGTTAAATGGCTACACTTTAGTCTCTAAGTGCACCCTTGTCAGCTAAGGTGTAGGCGACAAAATATAATCGACTTGTTTGTGAACTCTTTGAATTTTAAGTTATTGGTATTGGAGGCTAGAGCCTTGCCTCCTTATCCTCCAAAAAGGTACGTGGCATTTTATCATTGATCTATTTAAATATGTAGACTTTGGAAGGGACAAAAAGTTATGTGCATTTTGACATATCGCGAGTTAAAACGTATGTTTTCATGGATTAAAATTTATGTATTTTTTCTAAGTTGTATTGATTTCAGTTTCCATTTGTGATTATTATCATCTAAGGGGTACATGTTGTCCATCGCATTGTTCTTGGTTGACATCATATCTTCAATAAATTAACAAACGGGAATGCAAAGAATATGTTGTCTATGGTATCAACCTTAAAATATAGTTTGATCGTCATGCTAGAACTCTCATACGACTGTCAAACAGTTGCTACATGTAGTTCTTTATACATCAAATCATTTAGTTTCTTTTAATTTTTCACAAAATTATGTTTCAGATGCAATTAATATGAATATTCAGACACCATAGTACCAAAAACCAAAGAAGCAAAAACATCCTTGATTTTCTTTATTATAGGATGCGTAATAATATATAAAAGGGGTTCTTCATGTAAAAAAAAGGTTAACTAGAAAACAAAAAGCTATAAACGATCATAAGCATTCAGGAAAAGAAAAGAAAAAAGAAAAATAAATTAAATTCTCACAAATTAATTAATGTAAATCAATTAAAATATACATGTTAAATATGATTTTTAAATTTATGAAATTACCACCATGTGGATTTAAAATTTAAATTAAGAGCACATGTTGGATGATTAAATTTCTGTAAACTACATATAATATTAACAAAATAACAATTAGTTACGATGCCCATTCCATTAATTAAATATATTAAAGACCTCCAGTCCAAATCATGAAATCAAACTACACGGAATATACGAAGTTTTGAATCATTTGGCTTTTTATCATCGACGAATCTAACTATTTTAATAAAGCAATAAAGTTATATCACTTGTTAAATGCTTAGGCCGACTCTTAACACATATCATATTTTTCATGTTATTGATAACAAATTTCCTAATTCTTGAAATTTAATTGTTTTTCCTTGATTTCCAGAATTTTATGTTTTGTAAAAATTTCTAAAACTATTATTTATATTTCTTACTTAAAAAAATTATTAAACATAAATTTTGATATTTTTTAATTAGTTACTTATTTCTCTCTTATTAAAGGTTTTAACTGGATTCAATATTTTAATGTTTATCTTTTAATTTGGAACATGTCAACAATTTTTAATAATTACTATTTCTATTTACTATCCGATTTAGTTGTGAATAATGAAAGAATTTAATTTAATTTTATCTGATTTAGTTGTTTTTATGTTAATAGTAAATTAATTTAGCGTTACAAGTAGAGAGAAATTTAAAATATTGGCTCTTTATTGAAAAAAAGGTAAAGTCACAAATACCACAAATGTTATATACAAATAATAATTTGAGTATTTGTGAATTAAGTGTACTATAACTTTTCAATTTTCAGTATTTAATATAATATAATACATTATTTTTATTAAATCATCAGAAGAGTATAAAGAAATGTCTATTCAGTGTGTTATTACAAACATGTTAAATAACTACGTTTTTGAAAACTTAAAATTTTCCATTCTTCTCATTATATTTACTTCTAGAAGGAAACAACATGACTCCAGTTTCATCATAAAGGGGCATGGTACAAAAGCGTATTCGTAATCGGACCCATACGGCCATACTTGGTCAGGCTAACCGTACTTGTGCCTGCTAGCTTGGTGAGATTATATATACGGAACACAAGACCAAACAACACCCACCACTAAGTGTGTGGGTTGCAGTTAGACATATGATACATCTCGATATAAGTAGAGAAGAATGATGTAAAAGTATTGTTAAATTAGACGAATGAGAGTTGCACTTGGTGAATAATATTTGAATTTGTTCTATTCTAGTAGTATCTATCTTTACTGAATATTAGCAGTCACGTATTTGGGTAGTTTTAAAAAACGTAAATGTGTGTGTGATTTCTCGTCGTAAAAAGCTAATCATGTGCGGAAAAATAAAAGCTAGAGCATAATTGGAATGTTGGGGTTGGTTTTGATAAAACCAGTGAATTGGGTCGACACTTTAATAGATCACAAATCAGTGAATCGCCGAAGTTATGCTTAGATTTTGAACTTTGAAGAAAAAAGTTATAAGATTAGGAAAAAAATTAAAGAAAAACTCTTTTTCTTTAATAAATATTTTTAAATTACTCCCTATAATAAATATTTTTTCCACTCACACTCTTTAAAAAACTATGCCTATGCGCCTAATCCATGGTAACTTTACGTTACAAAATAAGTACAAAAACATAAAACGATATTGCTATCAAAAAGTTTTGTTAAAACATGATTATGTATTATTCCAAAGCAACGTTAAACAAAATTTTATTAAACGTTATGCTACAAAATAAACAATAAATAATAAATAATATTAAAATAAAAACATTATGTATATCTACTCTTAGATTACAAACGTGTTATGATTGGCACATGGCATGTTGTCATGAATGACTTCATCCGATAACAATTTAATATATGTATATTCTTATCATCAATATAATTATTGACATCGATTAAACTGTCTAATCATTATATTAATCATATCATATGTCAATGGTTGGGCTTAGTTTGAATATTATTTTATTAATGATCAAACTACTTTGTAGCATTGTCAAATTTAATACTTATTTGATACTAAATTTAAATAACTAAGCTCAAGAAAATATGGTCTTTAAACTGTAAAAGTAAAATCAAAGTTACAACAGGAATCTGATTCTAACAAATAGATTTTCTCTGTTTTACATCAATACATATATGCGCTTGATCTCTTCTAGAACCATTTCTTCTAGTCTCTGATTTCTTTTAATTCTTATATATTTTGTCGTTCTTATGTTCGTCTATATACATAATTTTATAGTCTACGGTGTGTCGCGACTCACAATATGGACATGTTTGATGTTGATATGATAAGTTCCAACTTTCAAGATGGGTGTGCCATCTATCCAATAAGCATAAAGAAGTTTATTTATATATACAAAAAAAGTATTAAAATAATATTTTGTAAAACCAAATAAAACAATTGCATCCCGAAGAGGCATAGACACCCGACAAATTCTTGATCCTCATCTATGTTAAATTTCAAACTTTTGTATCTGCCTTATTTTATAAAAACCACTTTAGATGGTCATTAAATTGTTTTCTTCTACACTTATACTTATCCAGATAATGATTAACAAATGGCCAGGTGGATTATGCAATCAAACTTTCACCTTTTCACTTGTTTAATAAACACTAAACAAATAAAATATAGGGTTTCACACGAAGAGGTTTGATCTTATTTCGGTTTGTCACGATTGGGACGTTTTGGCATGGTTGTTTCTGCTTAACTAAGTTAAACAAGGTGTAGTGGGCCCATGGGGTTATATGATTATGTATGGGATGTTTTTTAAGAAAACAAATAGTTATATGAAAGCAAAAAAAATTATAACCATCACTTACATGAATTTTTTTTTTTTTTGTTTTTTCAAATGTAAAGCACTATTAAGTATCGATTACATATATGTTGTAAATAAATACAAGAATGAAGAGTGTTACTTATACGTAACATTGTGTTAAATGAAAATTTGTTACATATATGTAACTTGTCCATGATGTATATATAAAACTATGAGACGATTTTTATTTCATCCATACCCCTATCTCTATATATACACAGACACACATATATCGAGGGTTGTGATTAAAAAAGTTATAAATGACATTCAAAAAAATCTATAAGTTATGTAAATGGTGTCATTAGTTTTCTCTGGTTTCATATAATTATGTGGTTTTCTTATAAACTCTTCACTACGTATGTATATGTGTATTAATATATAATATTTTATTAGTATGGTTATACATTTAAATTTCATAGTCTTAATTTTTTTATTAGTTTTTGAGACTTTACAAATGGAGAGGAAATAAGTGTCTCAGAAAAAAAAAGCATGAAATTTTAATTTGAACGTTTAATAAGTCATAAACATTGTTGCGACGTTTTTACTTTTATCACCGTTCTTGGTGTAAGTTCTATTTAAAACAAAGTTGTACATAACAAATTACAAGTTATTAAAACACAAAATAAAAGTCGTCAAAGTTGCTTAAAGTTTTTTTATTTACAGTTTTTTTTTCTACATCGTACGGCATTTAAACTATGATAATTTATAGAACTATTAACTATTGATTTGCCATGGCAACAAAATTTTTTTATCAACCTTACGACGTGAACTTTTTCAAATTCTAAGCTGTAAAACACGTTTGCTTTATGATATGTAGAAATGGCTACCGTTAGAGGCTTTGTTGGACAAAATGAGTCTAATGGGCTGACTGGTGCTGGGCCAGAGAAGAGAAGATCCTTATGTTGTGAGTTGAGTCTAATGGGCTGACTAATGCTGGGCCGTAGCCCACTAGACCGGGCCTAAAACATGGATACCGTCTACAAGGATATTAGGGTTGTTTTAAAATTCAGCCTAATAAGTAAATGGGCATAAATAAAATTTTATGGATCCGAAATTGAATCAACGAACTGTTGCATCAGATTAGTCCACCCCTTGTGCTTACGATGTTCTAAAACATCAGATCGAAAAGGAAGAATAAACAACTTGAGGCAACACAATCTTGAGTTCAAAAACCGGTACTTAAATCGTGACAACTTATAAATTTATAGCGTATAATTTTATCATCTAGTTTGAAGTTTAACAAGACTTGATAGAATTAATAAACATATGGTGTATCCGGTGCTTCACTAAGCTTTCATTTTACACAAGGTTCAAGCAGGGGCTTGATCACTTTGCGATCTAATGTATGCATTTTTATCCGCACAAATGCTGTTCTACAACTTAAAATCATAAGCTTAAGGTCACAAAACAACCTTATCAGTCTCTCAAGGCCGGCCTCCAGTCTTAATGAACTCTTATAAATACACTTTTGGCGGTTATTTTCTTGTTATTTGAATTTTGCTCACCAGGAAACAAATTTTCAGCAGTTAACCGAGTCCACTTGGAACCATTGCAGGAAAATAAAGCTTCAAATCTGATTGAAAATGACAGGTTAAAGTATGCTAAAAGAATATAGAGTTAGTCAATGTGTAGGTTACTTCAGTTGCACTTAGTTTGGTTGTCAAGTAGTTGATCATATTTACCAAACTGTATAAGAAATGCATCAAATAACTATCTTTAACTTTACTGAACTGATTATTTGATTCTGAATTACAATAATTGCTTCAAACATCACCAATATTTGCTCTATTTAGCTATAACTTACACCTATTATACAAACACAAATCCAACCACTGTTTTCATAACCTAAAACACATGGACCAAATCACTATCTAATTACTACTATGCACTTCACCGCGATCTTTATCAGCTCATTATGATCCTGTCAGGAAGCAGGCTGACAGAAAATTGGTCCTCCGGCTGCTCAGCGGTAATAAGTTTCAAAACGGAGTGACAACTGAGGCCGTACTTCCTCTGAGCTTCTGTAAATGCTTCACCAAGGACCTCCTTGATCCAATCATCTGTTTTAGCGGTCTCAAATAAGCATGAAGCTTTAAGAACTTGCTCCATTACTTTATAATCGATTTCTAACGAACAATCCAGCCCAACTTTATTCTGGAAACAATCACTGATTCTCTTTAAAATCTTCTCAGCAAGCGAGTCGAAGTCAAATGGCTTAAAAATGACCTTTTCATCGATATGCTGGATAAGATCTTCAAACCAAGCGTTCGAGTTCTCAGCGGAAGAATCGTTATCCGCTTCACTCTCATCAGCTGGCAGGTTTAGGTCCAGGTAGTGCTTCCTCTTGTTCTTGCTGACAGGTGAACTCGTTCGCTGATGTCTTGTAACACGAACCACTTTCCTGCTCGGTTTCATGTCATCGAGGTCAAACCAGGACGACAATCGGATGGGCCCACATTTAGCTTTTAAAACATTTTCCTCTGTGTAATCGACATCAACGCCCTCGACGTCATGTACTCCAAAGGATTTGGAAGTTAGAACAAACACTGCATTGCTGATGCTTACTTCTCTGCCATGAGAGTTAGAAAACCTCCCAGTACTTGCAGCTCGAGATAAATGTTGTCGAGTGAGCGTATCAGCCGTATCAACATTTTCAAGAAAAACAACAGATAACGGTTTCTTGATCAGTTCGTCAGCAATGAAATCAACGATGTTTTTCCCTCTCAACTTTAGATCACAACTGCTGAGAAAATCTTGACAACTTAGATCAACACAGATCATGTTTTCCTTACCTCCGAGTAATACTTCAGCTAGAGCAACAGCGGTTTTCTTCTTAGCAGCTCTATCGGGCCCTAGAAAACAGAACCAGATACCAGCCCGGTTGGGTCCAGAGCTCGCTCTGCAACGGGCTATGGTTTGACTAATAACACCAAGAACCTCTTCTTGTCTGCCAACCCTTGTCAACAGCAAATTGTACACCAGTTTAGAATCTTTCTGATCAAACTGACCCAACCCCAGATCTGTAGTCACCGAGTTTCCTGATGCTGTTGAACCTGAAAGGCTGCAAACAATACATGGATCTTTACCGTTTTTGGAGCTTGACTTTGTAATTGCGTCGCATCCACTTTCAGCTGAAGACCCAGCAACTTGATTTGTGTTCTCAGCCACTTGAAAGCCTACAACAGATGGGACTTGTGGTCCGATTGTATATGTTGCTTTAGGTAAGATTTGCAAATATGGTTCCCCTTGATGAACACGCCGACAAATATCATGCCATTTCTTTTGCAGCCCGATGATTCTAGCGCTTGCTACATCTTGGGCCTGCGCTGCATAGATGCAATCGGTTTTCATATGATTTATATAAAGTTACTGATATAGTTTTCATTTTTTATGTCTTGTATTAATTAAATTTTTAATCTTTTTGAAAGATTCAAGCATCAAAATAAGAAACATCGTAAAGACAGATATCCCATTAAATTATAGCAATGCATACCTGCACCACATCCATTTGACTGTTTGCGCGAATTTGAGACGTGTGTAACCAAGAAGGCAGAGTTGAGAGATGATGATCTGAAACCGAACCATTAAGCCCACCATTCGATATATCATTCACTTCTAACTTAAACTTCTCATCACAGATGTGGCATAATGATCCAAAATGGTTTGTGATCGTCAATGGGCTCCTGATGTCTGATGGCAGAGAAAAGAATCCTCCAAATGGAACAAATGACTCCATTAGACTGCAAATTCAGCAATTCACCATGAACATACAACTCAAAATCAAAAATTTACTTACAAGTGAATTATTATTGGATGTTTTGAATTTGATTGTTCAATTTTCACCTGGATTTTGGGAATGTTTCTGCCATTGCAGGTCTGATGGAACTGATGGGAAGAAGATGAAGGTCCCAATCTTCTTCAACAGAAGGAAACATCTTGAAAAATTGAATACAAGTTTCATGGTTTTCAGCAGATCCAATCAACCAAACTCTAGCACCATGAACAACCAGTAGATCACTCAATTTCTTCACCACAATTCTAACAGCATCTGATGAATTTTCACAAATTAAACCCTTCAAATCTCCATACTCAACCATCACTCCAGACTCTGTACCCTGTTTAAGAACACTACCCACCTCTTCCAACTTCAAATTCAACAGATTCACGTCAGAATTCCCACTAACAAAGCTTAAAATCGCATGTTTAACGGAAATCACAGTCGTTAACTCCGGTGGGGGGATCGAAATCGCACCAATTCTCGTTTTCTGCAGCGTTTCTAAGAAGCTTCTAACTGCATCAATGGCGGATGGACCAACAAGTAACGGGTTATTCCGTTTTTTACCCTCTTTTCTAACGAGAACTTCGTTGATTCTCGTATGAATCTCATTGTGTTCCATAAACCCTTGAAATGGAAAACTGACATTGTTGGTTAAATTACAGAGGAAAATCGGTTGCCCTTTACAACGAAGAAGCTGACGATGAACGGGTCGGAGTATGGATAACTTGATATCCGAACTCCGGAACCCGGACTCTCCAAAAACCCGACTCACAACCGGGTCATCAAGTATCGACAGAATCAAATTCTGCAACTCCACCTTCACCGTCGAAACCGCCGACGACGGCGAACACGACGACGTCGTTTGCTGATACAAATGAAAGCTCTCCGGCTGCCGCCGTTGGTTCGCCTGAGACCGTTTAATCGCCGCCATGAGCGAGTTGGACACCGGCGGCTCCGCCACCCGCTGCGGCGTCGACGACAGCCGATCCAACGCCACACCCAAACAGAGCTCAAGGGCTTTGAACTGGAGGCGTGAAGCGTACGCGCTGTTTCTCGCACGGCCACACGCCTCCCGGAGCGGCGACGACGGCAGCGACAGTAGGGCGGAGACGGCGTGAAGCGACGACGTTTGGGTGTGGCTACGGCGGTGGGCGACGGCGACGGCGTCGTCTAACGCTTGTACGGCCTCCGGAGATAAACATTGCCGGGCGATATTCACCGGCGTCGGCATCGGCGACGGCCACCACCGGCGGAGATGAAAGCGGTTGAAAAATTAAAATAATATTAATTGATTATTATTATTATTATTTGAATATATGGTTTAAGGTGTTGTTGAGGAGGAGAACAAGGAGGACAAGGGAAATATAATTTAAAATTATGATTTGGAGCAAGTATATATAATATGGGAAAACCCCAAGCATACAAAAAGTGTCAATATCTCAAGATAGTCTTTTTAATTGTATGTTAAGTAAAATATATAATGACATATAAGAGTCTTCCATATGGCTAGTTCATATGAGTGATTGTATATTTTATAAATATATATAGAGGCATGTGACCAAATCAAAAGGTAATATGAATGAATAGATAATATATAAGTGTTATTTATTATGTCTTGAAAAATTTTAGCAATAATTATTTGATTTTCTTCGATAAACACATTTTAACATGTATTCGGCTGAATTTAAACATTTTAACATTTTAGTTATAAAACACTTTACTTAACCATCGAAATGTTTTCTTGAAGGCCTATCATATATTAAGCGAGTTACTTATCTATTAACATTTATTAACTAAAAATGTCAATCATTATTCAAATAATATTAACACCAAACATCTTTCACTACTTACATAACTTTGGAATTTAAATTAAGCTTACCATAAACTAACCTTTTTTAGATCATTTATAGGTATGTTACGTTTAATTAACCTGTGAGTGCATAATCTGTTTTTAAGCATTTATAGGTATGCTATGTTTAACCTTTGTGAGTGTATAATATGTCTTTAAGTCAATATTATAATTTTGTCTATTTTTAAAATACGTTTCATCTATCGGGTAAAAGTAATATCCACTTATAACACATTAAAGTCTTAACAAAAACATAATTGTTTGTATATAAATAAGATGGAGTTGTTTCGAAGAAAAAAAAAAGAAAAAATTATAGGTTAAATAGGGTGGTGGAGATGACGGTGGAATGTGGTGGTGGTGTTGGATGGTGGAGATGATGGTGGCGGTGGTGGTTGAGATGATGAGTGGTGGTGGGACCTTTGAAAAATGTTTGAAAGGGGTGGTGGGGTGAGGGTATAGATTCTTATGTGTAATTGAGATCTTTTGGTTTGATAGAAGCTTTTTGAAGAAGGGGAAAGGTATGAGAGGCATGTGTGTGTCTTCACATGAAACATCTCTTTAGTGGAAGAGTCATGGTGCATCCTACAATTATTAAAACACCTTTCCCACTTTTTTTTATTTAATATTTACTTATATTCAAATAACAATAATTTAGTTTATGATATTTTTATGAATCGTCAAATATAAAGTATCATAAGATTGAGATACTTGTTCACTAACTGATTACAAGTTATGTTGTATTACAGAATAAAAGGGTAGAACGTTACGGTAAAAGAGTAAACTTTAAAAAAAATTTCTTGTTATAAAGATGATCATGTCATGTTAAAGAGACAAAAGCATAAGAGCATCAGTAATAAGGGGTTTCGATCGACAAACATTCTTCTCATAGTGACACTGTTTAGAATGCACTGTGAGTTGTATTAATTCTCCATTCTCTTTACATATTTTTGTCCTTTCTCTTTCATCCATTTTCACATGAATGGTTTTTCTTCTCTTTGGACTGTTTAAAAAGACCTAACATGCCTTTTTTGGCACATCGGCATTCGTCTCTCGCCTAGCTCCACCTAACTCTCTCCAACTCCGAGGACCTCCGTGTCGTGGATGGTCCAAAGGTCATATTGGGATATTGACTCGAACTCAAGTGTGATCAGTGAACACATGACTAGGTTGATTTCTTTTCGATTCAACATTCGATGGTTATCACATCGTATCGTGAACAATATTAGTTGTCTCTTTTATATTTAATATACAAAATATATTTTTTATGTTCTTTTCTGCTTTTACTAATAGTAAAACACAAATTAGTATATATACATATATATTAGTTAATAAAGCGTGTAGTCACCTTGTAAATAAATTATTGTGTTAATTAAAATGAGACAAAATGATTAAAAAAAACTGAAGTCTAGTTAGGCCGTGCAATTCACCTTCACACTTAAAAGTGTTTATATTGGATCTGGCCTATTAAGGGCATTAAACACCGCTTCCGTAGGGCGTTAACGAGTGTTAAGGGAGTGGGGTGCAGAAGGCTTAACGAGTCGAAATGAATGAAGGCTAAGCCACTTTCTTAAGATGAGATTGAATGAAATAATATAAAATGGGTGAGGTGAAGTCTAGTTAGGGTGTGAGAGTAAAGTGTTAGGTCTTAAACTTATCAATTCTAGTGTAATCATATGGATGAATCTTTGAAGGGATTTAAAATGTAGTTTCTGCTCGAGTATGCTCACATCTTTTTAGCTTGCTTTTGTCGAGAGTAGCTTTTTAAAGTTAGAAGAGCTAATATGTCAACTTTGGTAGTTGAGGGATCTTTTTGTATAATTCAATAAGTCTTAGATTAGTTGTATAAAGGTGAGGTGGTGGTATTATATATTTTTTTCTTATTCCCTCGATCACTAATTAATATTTGACTTGATTGCAGTCGTTTTGTCCTATGGCTTTGTATCAAGTGCCCCGGTTCAAATCTTATGGGCCGTAATCCTTATTTTCTTTTTAGTTTTTTATGTGTTTTTTCTTTCCAATTACTTTTTATTTCATGAACGATTTTACTGTATCAATGTTGGTGGCATACCAATTTTCAAACTAAATCATCTAGTTTTTAATGTTTGAACTTGATTCATATACCATATATATTATACGTTTTTAACCTATTAAGAATTTTATTAATCTATCTTTTTTAGAAAATTTTGTTTGTTAATTCTTTAAAAAATTTTTTTTTGTTATTTCTTTAAAAAAATAATTTGCGTTGTGCTTAATTAATGTTCTTGACATCCCGGTATAAATGTTGTTTAAAACTAAATTTTATTCAAAATAGTGTATTTATAGCAACTAATACCAACTAGTTAGGGCATCATCATTTTATACTTACACATGTTAATATTATCGTCACAACGCACATAACAAAATTCATAAACGCGTCGCATCTTATGGGATTGATTTCTAGTTAGACTTAAAAAGTTGTATAAAGCCATTACTAATGGTTGTTAATCTACAGTTAGCATCATTATGTTCATATTCATTCCTGTACTCTATTTTAAAATAAAGCCTCTTTCAATTCTTGGCTAGTTTTTGTAGATTTCATTGCTTAAGTTTCTTTATTTTCATTGTTGTTGTTTTGATTGATTTCCGCAATTTCATTACAAGTGATGTTTACACTTTCAATTTAAGCTGATGAGTGGCTAGCAAACACAAATCTAACTTACACGTTACAACTTGTTTTATCAATAGTGTGTAACAAACCTATAAATTTCGGATGTACTGTTAACGCTCTAACTCAGCGTTACAAACTTTTGCATCAATAACACATTAAAGTTGTTAATAAGTGTCATTCAATTATTAAAAAAAATAATATATCAAGGCTTGTATCAAATTAGAAAACATCAAAGTATGGATCTTAAGATATATATTTCGGAACCGATAAAAACTAATTTTTACACTTATATTAGAATTCAAGTATATATGTAACCATCTGCCTTTACATGTCTATTAAACATAATTTACACCCTCTTATTTAAAAACAATTGTTTTTACTTTTAACACCACCTACAACCGGCGAGAAATGATTACAAATACATTTAACTAGTGGATTTCGACTTTTTAGATTACGTATGAGTACATAAACTGTTGTCTTATCAAACTCACTTGAATTCATGATGGTTCATTATAATTTATGATTGTTTGTGATAATATTTCAGTATAGTTCGTGATAACGCGCCATAGATCAGAAGGTATCATAATTCTTGAAGATGGTTCATGTTTTATTGTTGTTTTTTGTGTGTGTGTTAAATAAAAAATGATTGTGTTTTCATTTATCTTAAAAGATATTCACACTTCTATATAACTTATAAACTATTACATCTTGTCACTAAATCTTATTTATTGAAAACTTTAAAATTTCATAAATTGATACTAGGTACACTTTTTAATGACAAACACACACCTTCCCTGCTATATACATACAATACATCTAAAATTATTATACATACATTTTATAAGACTTAAACCTATGATTCCGAGAGTCCATCAATTAGTCAATTACCACCTAAATGGTCTCTTACTTAAAAACTCAATACATTTCATTGTTGTTTAACCTAACAAGTTAAAAAATTGGAATAATAAATTAGTTTGAAGTAATTTGAGGATGAAAATATGATATAGTTATTGATTTATAAAAATAAACATAACAAGTTAATAGAGTAGAACAGTAAACATTTATCATAACAAATTTAAAAGAAAAATGGCTATTTTTAGTGAGCGCATGGGGATTGTTGACCCTTTGTCTTCTTAAAAGCGTTGCCTTTATAGTGAAAACATGTGGGCCCAATCTTGCTTTCAATTGAATCACTTCATTCTCTTTGGGCCGACAAGTGGGGGGTCAACTCTTCCCACTCTATCATTTCCTCCTATTAACCCGTGTCTAACTCTAGGTGTGGTTCATGTAATCCCAAACGATATTTCAAATTCAACTATCTTAGGGGCTGTTTGATTTGCTTCTAACCCGGTCAAAATGTCTGACCCACTGACCCGTTCAGACATTTTGACCGATCAGCGTGTTTGATTATCACATTTTTACGTCTGACTCGGTCCGACGTCACTGACCCATGCCTATTTTCCCTCTTACCGGGTCAGTTTTGAAACAAACTCTTACCCGGTCATCACCTTCTGACCGAGTAAAAGCAATCAAACAGCCCCTTAGTAGATTTTAGTTTTGACTTTTGAGAGTAATTTATGTAGGATTATTCATGAGTTGTCAATCGATGTATTTCAAAAGTAAAAATTAATAGATATGTGAGTAGCTAGTGTTCTAAAAACCATGTGCAATTTTTGTTAATGATTTTGGTTTTTTTTAGTTAGTTGGTTATAAATATTGAAAGTTGTATATAAATTTGCTTTAAATTTTCGAAACGATTGGAATTCAAATTGAAGTTAATTCCATTCAAATTAATGACAAAAATATCCTTAAATGTTTATTTTCCTATTATATTTTTTTCTTAAATTGTCCACTTTTAACTAGTTATCAATTTTTCTGTTGTTTAATTAATCGTTACAATAGATTACATGAACTCTTAAAACCAAATAAATGTGGGTGAAGTTAATTGCATTACCTTAACCTTTATTTTCAGTTTTCAGAAAATTTAGTACTCCTAATCAGTATTATGCAAGTTTCATTTATCCTTGTAACATACAGATTCTTTTAATGGTATGAGAGCTTTAAACGCTACTAGGCATCAAAATCATTTCTACTTTCCTTAGTTTATCATTCTTAACAAGTCATGTATTGACCCTACATTTTAAAACAAATGGGAAAAAAATACAAATGTAATAATAATCTGCAAAGAATCAAAAACAGATCCTGACTTTTAAAAATAAACACCAAAAAAATTACACTTAAAGCATTTGTGCTATTTTTTATTTGGTATTAGAAAGTTAGAAGAAGAACAACAACAAGTTTGAGATGACTAATTCAAAAGGATGAACATGATGCATTGGGTCGTGATGATGAGTAAGAGCGCTAGGGTTTCTAGCAACACGAAGTGAAGTATCAAAAGTTGCACATCCATCAAAAATACACGATCACATCCTTGATGGTGTAAACTATAATAGGATCACCTTTTCTTGCAATTAACGTAGAACACACAAAGTCTAGTGCACATATATTTATCACGTATAACAAACATTGACGGTAGGCTTTGTGTTTTGTATTGAGATTAAGCATATTAAACTTATATTACTAGACATGACCAATTTGCAAGTTTGACCTTTACATCAATAATTCACAAGCTCGGTTTTCTTCAAAAAAATTAGTTTTTCGTTAAATGTTTCAAGCATAACATTAATGTTGACGTTTGCATTAAGAGGGCATGTTAGGAATATTAAGTAGTAATCAAACTTAGTTCGTTGCGTCTAATATTACAGGTTTGTATTATATCTATTTATCATTGTAATTTAAGTTTTAGATCATTTAATGTTATTTTGTCAATGATTTTATATATTAGATAATTTTATTGTTATTTTATCATTGTATTTTATATATAAAATATATATGATAGTCTAATTTCATCATATATTTTTAGAACTCATTATTGTAAGGAAAAAAAAATAATAATGTTCAGGAAAAACACAGTAATAAGTAAAAAACAATGTGACATGCTGGAAATCATAGTGAATTGAAAAACACAATGAACTGGAAATTTTAAAAAATATATATATTAACAATACTATATTCATTTCAAACAAAAAAAACACTCTTTATATGGTAAATTTACTTTTAAAAAATAATGTCGTATACAACACTTACAAACATCTAAATGTATAAAAGAACTTGAAAAAAAATAATAAATGGTGACTGAGATACATTCCACCAACTTTTTTATATAATTTAATCTCAATCATTGATTAAAAATGTGATAGATTAGTTGTTAAGTCTTTTGACATGTCTATCTTTTTTTGTATAACTCAACCCTTATTTGTATGATAGTGTTTATGTGATAAACTTTAAAAACAATGAAACACAAAATAATTAGGCCTTCACTGTATTTTTTATACTTTTATACTTTAAGTTGAAAATAAAAATCTCGGCATAACTTTTATTTTCATATATATATGAATTTCTTAAGATTCTTAATGTACTATATGTGTATGTGTGTGTATATATATAAACATACAAACTGTATGAAGTTAATAAAATATAACTAGATTCATAACCCTTGCTACACGATGGGGTATACTTTGTATTAAAAAAAATGAAAACAAAAGAACCAAAAAAAACACCTGAAAACCTGAAATAATAAACCCTCACCCCCACGGTTCGAACACAAGTGGCATAGGGTTGACAATATGCCTTTTTACCATTGGATTAACCCATTATTATTAAATATTTGTATCAATACTTTATACAAAGACTAATTTTAACAAAACCTAAAAAAGGATTTTGTCAAATGGTGGCTCAACACGTGGCACAGCAAAAGTATTGTTCAACAAAGTTATATGTTGTATTTACCAATACAGATAAAAAAATTAAAAGGAACTTAAAACAAACCAGCTAAAATAATAACTCTTACCCCAGAGTTCAAACACAGGTATGGGGTTGACGGTGTGTCTCTTTACCATTGGGTTAACCCTTTTGTGTTAAACATTTGTAATTAATACTTTATACAAACACCAATTTTATGAAAAATCAAAAAAAGGATTTTTGTTCAATGGTAATAAAGTGTTGTTCAACAAAGTTTGAAATTCATATGTATATAATTTCAACGAATCATGAATATAAAGTAAATACATAAACTTGTATGATATTTGTAATATACATGTGTGACATTTTTACTTTATTGTATGACACTTGTAATATATATGTGTCGCTTTTCTGCTTTATTATATTACTGTGACATAAATAATCTCTAGACAATTATGTTGATGCGATAGGTTACCCACCACATTGGATGGATGAACTCGATTAACACTTTTTGTTACTATTTATTTTCTCAAGTGGGTTCACCCAAAATAGCTATTTATTTTATGGTTAACTTCTTTTAGAAAAGTGCCATCTATGAGGGATATTTACAACTTTACTAATACAGAGAGAAGTAGAATTAAAATAGATGTAATGAAATTACCAACAAGTTTTAACAAGATAAACTCATAAACTTATTAACGGAATAATATGCTTGTTTTTGTATTTTTAAAGATAAAATATAGTTATAACTGAAAATGGTGTTGATTCCCCATTGCCTCCCATTATAAAATTATATAAAAAAATCTAAAGGGGAAAGAGGGGCTAGAATTCTTTATGTACCCACTTTAAAATAATTGAAAAGGACACATTTATATGTGACATTCAAGAATATGATTGTGATACATTAATAAATAATACATTGTACGAGATCCCACGCTACAAAATTACACAACATGTCAAGTGCATGAAAATATGATATATTTTTTTGCAATTTAAGATTGTATATAGTAACTTTTCTTTTAAACACAACAAATTTTGATTCATCAATGGAATTATATATAACGTTAAACCTGATCATTTTTCTTCAGAAAGATCGTCTTTTCAGTCAAGATGTTTCTTTTGGGGGTAATTATTTCCTTCTATTATCTTTTTCAATATTTATTATACTAAGAAAATATATATAAATTTATTAGATACATTCACAATTTATATAAATTTCATGTTACATACCACATCGGTTGATAAGGGAAACTAAAACTTTTGTATATGTGATTGGATACATTCCCTATCAGATGCGGTCTAAAATTGTAAGAGACGGACGTATAGTGACGTGTAAATAAATAAACGATTTATAAAAATAGATTAGAAGTTGTATAAAAAGATATGTACTGCAAACATAACAAAAGTGGAGCATGAAGAAATGAGGAGGTTGGGCAATCTGGGGACCAAAGAGTACTAAATTCCATTCCCACGCCCATCATTTCATTAGTTGAATTTTCGATCAAACTTTAATTAAGTAGGAATTTCCTGATCATCATTATTATTATTATTGTGTGTCTCTTTCGGTTTATATTGATTTTTATCATATATTTGAATCGTATCGTGATAAAACTATATTTGTCACCTAAAAGAGAATCAGATCTGACTTCACTCGTTGGCACAATGGCACCTCCACTTAATGTGTAAATATTTGAAAGTAATAGTTTGAAAAGATTATTATTTACATTTGTTTAAGTAATAACTTCATTTTTTTAAAAATATTTTCTTCACAAAGTATTACAATTTAAGTAATAACTTCAATTTTTTAAGAATATTTTCTTCACAAAGCATTACAATTTAAATTATATTAAAAATATATATTACTACTTAGCTTTAATATAGTAGCAATAAATACTACATGCAGATTGTGGACTTACTAAAAAAGCAAGCAAAGATTTAAAGTTAAAATGTTTCATGGCATCATATATTGAATATACTTTGTACGAAGAATTATTATTTATTTTTTTATTGTTTTATATTATGTGCACCACAAGATTTTTTTTCTTTTTTATAATGGGGAGCTAAGAGTTCACGTGCAAATTCAAAATTAACTAAAGGGTTAACTACATAACAGTAATTAAGTTTTTTTAAGTGTTTCATTAAAATTAGTTTATGTTCTTTTATCTTTTTAAAACTACTTAACTTTCACTAGTTGTTCTAAATTTTTGTGTTTTAATAAGTATATTAAAAATAAAGCGAGACAAACAAAGCGTATATAATTATGGTTACTGTTAATGAATATATAGTGGTGCATAGAAAAGTAAGATGATCAATCAGTCAATTCATTATTATTAGAATCAAATGAGAATGCTATAATTATAAAAAGTTAAATGGTTTCTCTCAAATTAATCTAATTTCCTTACATTTTCTCCCTTTTCTTTTTCACATAGCAAGTGTTTAAATTAGAGAAATATAGTTAATCTACACATTAAATTTTTTATAATACATAATTACATACAAAATTAATGCGCATACACGCAAATGGCAATTAAAATTCAAGTAAAACATAATTATACATTGCTCAATGAATTAAGTAGACACTACATATCCCATATGATTTTATGGACTTGCTACTGAATATGTGTAGTTACCATACTTATCTTTCATTAAAGAAATTCATTTTTTACTAGTATCCTTCTAAAGAAATTAAACGATATTCTTAAAACATCAAGAATAAATATTTAAAAAACAATAAAAAATAAATAAAATAGAATGATAGTAGTGAATGGAGTGACATCAAATCATGTTGTGTTTGTGTGAAAGTGGGAATGTCTATTCCTTGGTGGGAGTTTCTCCAATTACTGTGGAAAAAGTTATTTTCTTTTGCTTTCTCAATTAAAGACTCAATAATGGAAGACTTAGCACAAAGCTAGTGGCCAACTCACCCTTGGACTTAACCATAAATAGGTACCCATGTTTAGCCTACTTGGGGAACCTACTTTTTTAATTATTATTTACATTATTATTATGATTTCCTCAAAGAAAAAGTTGTTTTCCTATAACTTTTTAAAATGGGCACAATCTTAAAGTGGCATATTTGGTCTTAACCAAGGGTAAATGGCCATGTTATGGGCATATATGCCTTTCACAAGTGAAATATTGTGTGTAAGGTGTGGTCCATGGTTCAATCAAGATATTGCTTTTTTTACTTTTTCCATCTTAAGTATCTCAATTCTCTAATCGTTTAGAAGGGTTTATGTAAATTAAATCATGCAATGTGTGTATGAAACATGAGTTTAGTAGGATTCTTGAATATTTATTCAGTCTTTAAAGCATACATGTATGAAACACGAGTTTAATAGGATTCTTGAATATTTATTCGCTCTTTAAAGCATATGTGTGAAACATGAGATTAAAGTTGGGTGCTTTTTGGACTTTTGATACTACGATGACGGTATTTAAGTTTATGAACTTAGAAGAATTTTGAAGAAATGTTAGGTTGTGGTTGGCCTTTGGAGGGTCTACAAGGCTCTTTTGATATGACCTTTTTAAAACACGCTTTTTGTAGGAAAGTTGGCAACCGTTGCCATCGTTTTCTTTTGCCTTAAAACGCATTTATTCAATAATGTGCACTACACCATGATACGATGGTGGATTCTCATTAAAGTCAAAAGTTGTAGAGGTTTATGCTTTAACGGTAAGTCATGATACCTATCTATCAATCAATCAATTAAATCAATCAAAACAAACACACCAAATAACTGGCCCAATTCAAGAATAAACACAGGAAGGACCGAAGTAACAATATTAGGGTTTAAGAAGCCCATATGTAAAGGCCCATTTTCACATAAACAAACTTGGAGCCCTGGCCCATGAGCCCTTGTTGAATTTTGGTCCTTATGGTGAGTTTTCTAAAAAGTAGTCGAGCCCACAATGGTCAATAGAACTATATAGGCAGTTATACATGAAAACTAATTGTGAAATAAAAAAAACTAATATGCAATAGTGTGTGTGTATATATATATATATCTCTTTTTTATAGTTACTTCAACTACTATAACTTTAAGAATTTGGGCCTCAAACGACAGGAATTTTTGATCGAGATTTTCATGCCAAACGAGTAATGCTACTCGCGTGTTAAAGGCGTGAGCGTGCGTAGCGTCACATTTGCGAGCTTCATTACCTGCGTTGTGGTGAGGACATTAACACGCTTAAGGACATAAAATAAACATATTAAAACAATATTACGCATCACACATCACAACATAATAATTTTAAAAAAGTAATTTAAATGAAAGACTTATGCGTTACGATGGAGCCGTACGATGACATTAACATGATTATTTGTACGTTGTAGCGCGCACACAAACTTTGTTATGCGTATACATCCTAAAGATATAAACATGAACTTAGATAAAATAAATATTATAATACTAAAAGGAAATAATAGTTTATATAATAAAAAAGTATAATAAAAGAGAAAAAGCCAAAAAAACCAAAAAAAATGTAGGAGGCAGGAATTGAACCCGCGTCTCCTATCTTTAACAAAGGAGTCAAACTAGCAGCGACAGGTTAGTATTGTCGAATACTCCACCGATCTTGCTAAATAAGTATCAGTATAATTAGACTAACTTAATATTGAAAATAATAAACCAACTATTATGTTCATCAAACCTTAGTTGGAATTTCTTTTTGTTGAGTTTTTTAGTTTATTTTATGAGCTTTACAAATTCATAACAAGTTTTATTTCAAACAACAAACTCATATTGATTGCATGAGTGATTAGGATGCTCAGGCCAATCAATGTTGATATTTAGGTTGATTTGGATTACTTTCACCTTGTGCATAATTGGAAGTTGCGGTAAACATGTTTGGCAGATATAGTCATTTCTTTTCGAAAACTACTGATTTTGTTGCATTGTTTGTCGAACAGCAAACATGTGTGACCCTTATCACTTAAAGAAATTAAATAATTTGTTAAATACAAATAAATGACCGTTTTACTCCAGTGTCGGCTCAACGTTTTTTGCGGTCACAATCGAACTAAAAAATGAGACCTTTTTGAAAATCACAATCTAAACAAAAGCAATCTAATCAAATTTCTTTGAACAAAAACAATAAATCAAAGAAAATTTGGGATACCAACTTAAATCCTTGATAGTTAATTTCTTTAAATAAAAAAAGGCTAGACGAAGTCGATCAAAACAATCGGAAAATAAGAAACTTAGGAATGGTTGTTTGCTTTGTGAATTGTGTAACTGTGTTTTTTCAATAACCTATCAAGTCATCAAAATTTTTATCACAACTCAACTATCAAGTGTTATTTCCGCTTCAAAATTCCATTAAAGCCATATAATATCAAAACCTACTATAATTTTTTTCATAAACGGGGCCCTTATTTTTTGGGGGCCCAATCTCAATAAGTCACAACTTACATTTTATAAACTCGGCCATGTTTTACTCGTTAACTTGATCAAACAGGTCTAAAATCACATAACTTAAAGTTGATCCATTAATAACTAAATCAATTAAAATTGCTATCTAATTTGTTGAGCTTCGGTTAAATTTAAAAAACTTAATATAAATAGATGGTTGGGACCGGGTTATAACGGATTGTCAGTTAGTCTCAATCTACTCCTGCATATTCCTCGTGAACTTGGACCACCGTTTGGTTGGTAGCTGTTACGTCCAAGTTTTAAATGTGAGTTGAGCTTTTATTAAATTCTTTAAGTTGAGGGACCAAAAGTAACACATACGAAATTATTGGTTGACTGAAGAGCTAGCACAAAAGTAGCAATAGAAACTTTTGTGGCCCCCAATTTGATGAAAATGATTGGGCGCGTGAACCATATGGAGTCGTATTCTTACCCTTTAATTTTTTTACGGCAAATTTGCGACCCTGAGTCTGATGATAGGTGTTATTTTAATCGGACTCATCTATTTGTTTTCTAGCCAAGACCGCATCACCAACCTCTCAGGAGAAACCCATTGCTAAGAAAATCATTTGGCTCAACTCTAAATATTTTTGCTCAAAATGAAACTCAAACCCATAATCACTTAATATTTACATGTCATAGAGTTGGAGTAAAGATCATTGGTTCTTGCCCTTTAATTACTAGACAATATAAACATAAGCCCCTCAAGCTTGATTTTATACCGAAGTGCTTGTATATTTGTAAGTGATCGAAGGAATTATCTAATGGTATACATGTAATAATATAGATTAAATTGTAGTTTTAACGAGTGTGTAAGTTTAATAATTCTAAAAAGATGTATGATTTTCAAATAAGGTTTTCTTAAGCGATTATTGATATACACAAATATATATTGATAATCCGCAGGTTTCTCACCAATATTTTTGAAATAGGGTGGGTGGTGGATTTTTATGACTACTTGTCAAATTTTAAAAATAAGTCTTTTAATATATAAAGTTAGTTATATGTGCCAGTACATTCAGATGCATTCGATAACAACTTTTGTATTGTTATTTAACTTTAAATGCAATACATGAAACAACAATTTTTGTATATAATAATGTGAATTGAATTTAAACTTTAATAGCACTCTACACTTATAGAATAATTTGCATCATGATTTTCATGTAGTGTAGTAAGCATATTCTATTAGTATAAGCTCATACTACACCAACAAATTAATAAAATAATATAAATATAAAATTACACAAAACATATATAAATTAAAAATGGAATATAGTGTCCTGGGATTTCTACACGTTAAAGCGATTTGTTTGAGACACTAGCTAGATTACTTTTTATTAATATTGTATATTCCTTAAAGTACGTGTAAGAGGCCATATGTCACCTGATGATTGGTTTCTGGTTTCTTTTCCTGGTCCAAAACTCTAAAAGCACAAGTTTGAAATTACGATGGGTATAAATGGATGACTATAATGATTTTGGTAACTTTTTTAATGTTCCTATATTATAAATTAATGATTTTTTTAAATATTTATAGATACTTCGCTTTCTTTCAACATTTTCAGGATGCCCTGCAATCATTTCCTATTAAAATCTAATTGTCTAAATTATGTTAAAGTTCACGATCTTAAGCATTAGTTAACATATTTATATAATTTTCACTTGGTTGTTAATTCATGGTTTACCGACCATATTTTCTTTGTTTGTGAATCAATTCGAACTTACATTTAGTTTTATCATCTAAAAATGTTATTTGATATTGTATGAAGATGTGGTTAATCTTTATCGTAAAATGGACTAGAATGGGTGAACCAATAAATCAAGGGTTGAAATGGTTCACATGTGAAAGTGGACGTTATTAATTGATTCAAAAGATAGAAGATAATTATTAGTATTAGCTTATTAATTGTGTGGTAGAGTTTGTACAATTGAGTTTAATTAATTATTTTTTATTTGTTAACAGTTCTTAATTTGGTTAGTACTAACATAGATTCGGTATAAATAAGTGGTTTAAGGTTTTTGTAATTTGTATTATTTTTGTTCTTAATAAAATGGTGTTTATTATGTTTTTGTGATCCAATATTTCCAACATTCTATAAATGAACGATTGTTATCTCTAACTTACTACTAAAGAGGCAAGTAAGTTGAATTTATATACGTTATCACCATAAAAAGTGTAATATATATGTACTACTTGCTATCAACAAAATTTTGTTGTGTGCGTGATTTGATTTTCTTGCTTCGACATAGGAGATTTAATGATTTTGGTTGCCATTTATGGTTGGCAACACAAATTTGCAATTTACACAAAGTTATTGACATAATTACGTGATGCAACGTAGGTGGTAGTTGTGAAGATGGATATATTATGGAGGCTCTAGCTGGTGTTTGGTATTTATAAAGGGCGTTAGAGGTTGGGGTGATGTTGGCCGGCGATGATGATAGTGGTAGTAGTGGGCGCATGTGGGGACAAGGTCACCGAAATACTTGGTGTGCAGGGTTTGAGACTTTGAGTTTAGGTACTTTTCAAAAAGCTCGTGCTTAAAACTACTTTAAAACTCGTTTGAAAAAAATCTATCACAAAACCAGCTCGTAAATAGAATGAACCATGTGGGGACAAGGTCACCGAAATACTTGGTGTGCAGGGTTTGAGACTTTGAGTTTAGGTACTTTTCAAAAAGCTCGTGCTTAAAACTACTTTAAAACTCGTTTGAAAAAAATCTATCACAAAACCAGCTCGTAAATAGAATGAACCAATCAAACTAACTCGTTTATCAATCTCATTTGGCTCCCTCAAGTTAAGTACGTCATTTAAGAAGCCCCACTCGTGCATATAAATATGCACAAGACTATTATATTTTTTGTTGTCATTTTCCATATCTTTAGGATATATAAAATTATGTTAAAAATATACTAGCTAACCTAAGCTTAAATTATAGCTTGTTAAGAGTTTTCAAACTGTTATGTTATGTTTAACTTCGCGTCCAACCTTGAGCTGGATCTACTCAATTGAGCTCACTCGTTAAGCACCATTAGTGTTTGAAAATATATTATAAAAGAGTAAAATGTTACATCTTTGTTGTATACTAAACATTTATGTTAAGAGATTAGTAAGTTTTTCCAGCTTTAGAATTATACGACCTATAAAGTTAGACGAAAGTTATCATACAACGTTCATTTTTTATAAAAAATTAATCACTTAAAAAAGTCAACGATTATATAATAATTCCGTTCATAATACTTATTTTTATGGAAAATGATGTTGTAGTAATTCCATCTCATTTTATACGTTTATCCTATGCAAAATGATTTTGTATTTTTATGATTTTGCATTAATTTCACAACTTTATGACACTAGATCTCATCTCACGGCTTTACTCGTTATTTGCAAACGAACCCGCTAAACCGACAAACACGCAATACAGACACAAAAAGACAATTCTATCCCTAACCCCGATCCCATCTCCACGTCACCTCAAAAACACATCCTCACTCTCACTCACAAGCGCGTGATCCCTACTCTCCCCATCTTGTTCAATCCTTCATCACCTTGACCACATCTCCACCCTTATTCCATTCCTATGTGCATCCAAATGCACAAAACGAACAATCATCAACATTACATACACAAAAACCTATACATACACACACACATACACATATACATACACATACAACAAACGCTCTAATCATCGGTTCAATCGGAGGTGATTAGTTGAGTTTTCCGGCGACGGTGATGGCGGAGATCGGACAAGCGTCTACTGAAGTTTACGCTCCGACGACGACGTTACAAGTATGGCGGACGCTGTTGAACTGGTTGACTTTTTTCTTCCAGATCTTTGTTCAGATCGTTAGAGGTACTCCTTCTGTTGCTTCGTTGATCAATTATTCTTCTTCGTCGTCGTTCAAGCCTTTGCCTGTTGTTGAGTTTCCTGAATCTAACGAACCGGAGAATCTCGCTGCTGCTTCTGTTCATATTCCGCCCGTGGTGGCGGATTGTGATTGTTTAGAAAAGCTCACGGTACGTTTGGTAATTTTGATTTTGATTTTGAAATTTTGATTGTGTTGTTGATTTTCGTTTGGTAGTGGAAGCGAAGTAGGTTTGTTAGTTAGTTGTGACGGTGATTGTTTGATGTTCATATGAGTTGTGTTGCTGTTTGATTGGATGATTTGGATCGACGTGATTAGGTATTTTTGCATTTAATTCTGTCATATGAGTGTCTGTGTATTGGTAGAATACTGAAGTTTGGACGTTTGGTTATGCTTGTGTGGTATGGTTTTGCACTAATTGATATCCAGAATTAAGTGAAGGTGAGGAAAATTCAGAATAAGGATCATACACCTAAGAGATTTGTTCTTGTATTCTTCCTCTGCAAGCTTCATTGCTTTTGCCTTTTTAATGTGTATTATCAACTAGGTTTGTGTTTGGTTATGATTATCCAACACAGAGTCTTTATGCTAAGTGCTAACTAATGTAGCCCTAAAATGATACAGAGTTAGAGCTAAACCAGATAAGACAGATCATTACAGTTCAAGTTTGGTCCACAAGGACAAATGATGGCTGCAGGCTAGTAACATGTTTCAATGTTTCAATTTATAAATGTGGATCCATATGGCGAGAGTCTGAAATGAGGTAGGCAAGATGTTCCATCGTGTGTGATTATCCTGGTTTTATTAGCTGAACAAGTGTAATTTAGCTTACTCATAATTTCTAAAAGTTTAGATTATGTGTACTTTAAGATAATTAAGTGTAACAGGAAGGGATTTAAGATGAGCTCAAGTGTACTTTAGCTTACTCATGGTTCTAGCATGTATAATTGAGCATATGTAGTTTAGATTATGTGAAATTTAATATAATCAAGTGTAATAGGAAGGGATTTAAGATGAGCTCAAGTGTAAGTTAGCTTACTCATGGTCCAAGCATGAATAATTGAATATATGTAGTTTACATTATGTGTAATTTGGAATCATATGAGTACATTTCTGGCTGCAGGTGGTTCTTGATTTGGATGAAACCCTGGTTTGTGCCTATGAGACATCTAGTTTACCTGATAGTGTTTGTAAACAAGCTACAGAGGCTGGATTGACGTGGTTTGAGCTAGAATGTATATCTTCTGACAAGGTGAGAGAGTTTGTGTTCATAAATGAGATTATTTTTTAAAATACATAATCTGTAACCCTATAACTAATTCAACACACTACCTGAACTTTGGGTATGAAGGAGTGTGAAGGAAAACCCAAGGTGAACTATGTGACGGTATTTGAACGTCCTGGATTGCATGAATTTCTTGACCAACTTAGCAAATTTGCTGATCTTGTGCTATTTACTGCAGGCCTTGAAGGTTTGCCTACCATCATGCTTTTTACTTGTATATGTAATACTGATCTTCATCAATCTTTTGATATGCTATTATTGTACCGCTGTAGGATATGCTAAACCACTTGTTGATAGAATAGATGCTGAAAACAGAATTAGCCGAAGGTTTTATCGGCCTTCGACAATTTCAACGTAAGTAGTTTCTATTTAGCTCACATCCTCGCATCACTCTGTTTAAATATTTCAGTATTTTCTTATAAAATAAAATAGGTTTTGTTCACATGACAGTTTTACTGTATAACGCTCATCTTAAATCCATTCATATTTCATGACACAGGGAATATCGGGAACACGTGAAGGACCTTTCGTTTGTATCAAAAGATTTTTGCAGAATAGTCATCGTTGACAACAACCCATTCAGCTTCTTATTGCAGCCAGTCAACGGTATCCCTTGCATACCTTTTTCTGCTGGACAACCACATGATGATCAGGTATATATTCAGATCAACAATATGCAACTCTTTTAACAATTCGTGCTTTTATGCTATATTTTTACCCACAAGGAAACTTGTTCATGCATAATATGATAATAATACAGCTTCTCGAGGTCCTCCTTCCCCTTTTGAAGCAACTTTCTGAGCAGAGGGATGTTAGGCCCGTGTTATATGAAAGGTTCCACATGCCAGAATGGTTTCAGAAACATGGAATCCCTGCTTCTGGCTTTACACGGTAGAAGTTTAAGGGGTGTTTGGTTTGAGGGTGTGACTTTCTTGGTGTTTGGAGTATGTTTGATTTTAGGAATGGGTATCCTCCATACTCATCTAAAGAGTCGAGTACTCGAGTCTAGAAGTGCATACCCATTCCTGTTCCATCCTGTTATCAAACCAGACGCCACCTTAGTCCTTCTTTGGAGATACCACGACAACATAATTTACTTAAAGCACTGCATTTTGTATAGACATATATCATCTCGTATACAAGAGGGAGACTCGTTCAAAGATTGTTTTAGTTATTGTTTACTTGCAACACATGTTCAAATTCAAATTCTTGTTGCAAGTTGGTATATAAAGTTTGCAACGTTGTGGTCTTGTAGGGTTTGTTAGTTATAATTCGAGTTCTGTAAACCTGTTGTAGATCAATAAATTACCGAATGTTAATTCATCTCCTATTATGGTGCTACATTTTTACTCAACCAATTGTTCGTCTCAATCTGCCAGTTCTATTTTGTGGATTATATTAGTACGCAATCAAGCCACTCGTTGAGCTTAATTTACCTCTCATATGATGGACATGAGTGGTTTACCCTGTACCAGTTGGCACTTCAAAAAAGAGAAAAATGATAGTCATTGTATGTATGGAAGAAACTAGTTGGTTAAGACACTATTAGATAGAAATTGTCAGGTAACAAGTCAACCGGTTGTTTGAAGAAGTATAATTTGGCTGCGGGGTGGTTAAAAAGAGTTTGGGTTGAAACAGTACATTTTTCAATGAAATTGTTACAATATTAAAAATTAAGTATCATTGTCAGGTAACAATGAATATAAGATAGAAATTGTCGTGTACACCATATTAACTTTGTAGGAGTTAAAGGTCAATGTCTGCAAGTTCAAGGGTTATTTCAGTAACTTGTTTATTTGTTATAGTGACAATAGATGAAGGGTGTAAAGTGTCAAATTGGGTAAACTGGTTAACGGTTGTTAATGGTTCAATTTGAGGGATAAATAGGATGTTAGGGTTCTTGAGTAGAGAGACTTTTCTTTTGTAATCGTATCTGATTCTTTTCAATACAATCATACACGAACTTTTTATTCTTTGTCAATCTTGTGTAATTCCAATTAGTTTACAACAATTGGTATCAGAGCATCAGGCTCGACTCGATCGATCATCGTGATCTAATCGGCGGAACAAGAATTGGAGTGGCAAGATGGTGTCGACCAAGTTTGATTTGGAGAAGTTTGATGGGAGAAATGATTTCGGTCTGTGGAGGTTGAAGATGAGAGCGCTGCTGGTTCATCAAGGAGTTGTTGATGCACTGAAAGGGGGCAATGCGGTAATACCAACTGATGCCACAGAGAAAGAGAAGAAAGATGCAGAAGTCAAACACAAAGACATGATGGAGAAGGCTCATAGTGCAATCATATTGAGTCTTGGTGATCGAGTTCTTAGAGAAGTATCTAAGGAGACCACGGCAGCCGGAGTATGGTCTAAACTCGAGTCTTTGTACATGACCAAGTCGCTGGCCAACCGGTTGTACTTGAAGAAACGGCTATACACGTTTGGTATGGGATCTGGCAAGTCGTTAGAAGATCATACAGATGAGTTTAACAAACTCATTCTTGATCTTGAGAACATTGAGGTGAAAATAGAAGATGAAGACCAAGCAATATTGTTCTTGACCTCGTTGCCTCACAGTTATGAACACTTTGTGGAAACACTCATGTATGGGAGAGACACACTTTCAATGGATGAAGTATTGGCTGCTCTCAACTCAAAGGAGTTGAAGCGAAGATCTGATTTTAAAGAAGAAGGTGGAGATGGGTTGTTTGTCAAAGGAAGAGTTGAGGTAGGAAGAGGAAGATCAGAGCATCGTACAAACAAGAACAGGAAGTCTACAAGATCTAAGTCAAGATACAAGAGGAAGTGCTTTGTCTTCAGAGAATCATCTCAAAAGAGACTGTCCAGAGTGGAAACAAAGGAGAGGTGAAACCAGTCATTCTAAGTCATCTAGTCAAAAGGATGACTCATCAGATGGATATGATAGTGCAGATGTGATGTGTGTCACCAATGAAGAAGAGCTAGAACATTGGATACTAGACTCAGGGTGTTCTTTTCACATGACCCCAATCAAGTCATGTTTAAAGAATTATATGTCATCTGATCTAGGAGAGGTCAAGTTGGGAGACAACCGGCCATGCAGAATCCAAGGAAGTGGATGCCTAACATTCAAGTTAACAAATGGATCTGAAGTAGAAATTCATGATGTTAAGTATGTTCCAAGTCTCAAAAGGAGCTTGTTGTCTCTAGGCACCTTTGAGAGGAATAAGCATCATGTGAGTCTGAAGGATGGAAAAGTTAAAGTGATCAAAGGGTCATTGGTGGTATTCACCGGAACAAGGAGGAACAACAATACTTATGTGTTAGATGGGAAGATATTGGCCAATGAGGTGTCATTGGTGCAGTCTGACATTGATAAGTCCACCTTGTGGCACAGAAGATTTGGTCATTTGAGCAGTCAGGGGCTGGAGGAGTTAAGGAAACAAGACATCATTGACAATTTCAGGGTTAATGATGTTGGTTTCTGTGAGACTTGTGTCATGGGAAAGAAGAGTAGAGTAAAGTTCAGCAAGGGTAAGCATGTTACTAAAGGGATCTTGGATTATGTACATTCAGATTTATGGGGTCCTGCAATGGTGAATTCTTTGGGAGGAGCAAGATACTTTATATCCATTATTGATGATTTTTCTAGAAGAGTGTGGGTGTATGTACTCAAGCACAAGAGTGATGCCTATCAGAAGTTTGTAGAATGGAAGAAGCTTGTGGAAACTCAAACAGAAAGGAAGGTGAAGAAGTTGAGAACTGATAATGGGTTAGAGTTCTGCAATAAAGAATTTGATCTATTCTGTAAGAACAATGGTATAGCTAGGCACTTGACCATCCCTGGCACACCTCAGCAGAATGGGTTGGCAGAGAGAATGAACAGGACTCTTTTAGAAAGAGTGAGGTGCATGAGATTAAATTCTGGATTACCAAAGTGTTTCTGGGGAGAGTTGGTAAGCACTGCTGCTTATTTGATAAGTAGGTCACCATCTAGAGCTCTGAATATGAGAACCCCTATGGAAGTCTGGTCAGGAGCAAAACCAGATTGTAGTAGTTTGAGGGTAGTGGGATCTGTGGCTTATGCTCATATAAGTCAAGATAAGCTTAGTGCCAGAGCTCAAAAGTGTATCATGCTTGGATATCCTGAAGGTGTGAAGGGATACCGTTTGTGGAGACTGGATGATGGTAGTCCCAAGGTGATTGTGAGCAGAAATGTGGAATTTCAAGAGAATATCTTTTATAAAGATGTGGTTGAAAAAAACTTGGCTTCGGAAGATGGTAGATATGCTTCGGAAGCTAGAAGATTGGCTTCGGAAGATGGTAGATCTGCTTCGGAAGCTAGAAGATATGCTTCGGAAGATGATAGGTATGCTTCAGAAGCTAGAAGATATACTTCGGAAGATGGTAAGTATACTTCGGAAGGAACCCAATTTGCTTCGGAAGGGAACAAGTATGCTTCGGAAGGAAGCTCTAGTCATGAGAGGGTTCACTTTGAGGTGGAGTCTTCCGAAGGGAATCTGAATGAAGGTGTCCAAGTTGAAGCAGATGAAGAAGGGAGATCCAGAGCAAGTGAAACATCATCTTCAAGAAGCAGTTATAGTATTGCTAAAGGGAGAACTAAAAGAACTATAGTACAGCCTTTGAGGTATAGAGATGAAGGTCACTTGTCTGCTGTTGCCTTTAGCATTGCAGAGCAAGAGAGCATCTTTGAGCCACTTCATTATGATGAGGCAGTTAGATCAGAGGAAAAGGATCTGTGGCAAGAGGCCATGGAAGATGAGATGGATTCTTTGATGAAGAATGACACTTGGGAGCTGGTTGATAAGCCTCCAGATCAGAAAGTGGTGTCATGTAAGTGGCTTTACAAGATAAAAGATGGATTGCCAGGGAGTGATAAGCCTAGGTTTAAGGCCAGGTTGGTGGCTAAAGGGTTTACACAGGTAGCTGGTATTGATTATACTGACATTTTCTCACCGGTAGTAAGACATACATCTATAAGGATTATATTGTCTATAACTGCTGTTTTTGATTTGGAATTAGAGCAGTTAGATGTTAAAACAGCCTTTTTGCATGGCTATTTAGATGAAAACATTTATATGTCTCAACCAAGGGGGTTCATTAAAGCTGGTAATGAGGATAAAGTTTGCTTATTGAAAAGATCTTTGTATGGTCTTAAGCAAGCCCCTAGACAATGGTATAAAAGGTTTGATGATTTTGTGGTAAATCATGGGTTTCTCAGAAGCTCCTTTGATAGTTGTGTGTATCATAAGGAGGGTACAAATGGGAATTATGTCTACCTATTGTTATATGTTGATGACATGTTGTTAGCTTGCAAAGACAAGGTGGAGATTGAGAGGGTGAAGAAATTGCTGATGTCAGAGTTTGAAATGAAGGAGTTGGGTGAGGCTAAGAAGATACTTGGGATGGAAATAAAGAGATGTAGAAGACAAAGGTTGTTGTGGTTGTATCAGAAGTCTTATGTAGATAAGCTTTTGAGGAATTACACTATGGGAGGATGTAAGGCAGTTAAGACTCCTTTGGCTGCACATTTCAAGTTGTCCTCACTGGACGTTCCTCAAGATGAAGATGAAGAGAGATATATGGTTAAAGTGCCATATGCAAATTGTGTTGGCAGTCTCATGTACTTAATGGTGTGTACAAGGCCAGATTTGGCTTATGCTGCCAGTCTGATAAGTAGATATGTAGCAGCACCTGGTAAAGCCCATTGGAATGCTGTTATGTGGGTTATGAGGTATCTTCAAGGTACTAAAAATTATGGTTTAATTTTTGGTAAGAATGGTTGGGATACTGGTAAATCTATTGAAGGATATGCTGATGTTGATTATGCAAAGGATCCTGATAATAGTCGATCAATTACTGGGTATGTTTTCAAGGTGCTGGGGAGTACTGTCAGCTGGAAAGCACAATTGCAGTCAGTTGTTGCACTTTCAACTACTGAGGCTGAATATATAGCCTTAGGTGAGGCTGTAAAGGAAGCATTGTGGCTACGAGGAATTGTAGCTGATTTGGGCATAAGTGATAATGGTGCAGTGATTATGTGTGATAATCAAGGGGCTGTGCAATTAACCAAGAATGCTAAGATCAATGATAGAACTAAGCATATCAAGGTAAAATGTCACTTTATCCGGGATGTGATTAGTGCCAAGGAAGTAATGGTTGAGCAAATTGGTACAGAAAGCAATCTTGCAGATATGTTCACTAAAGTTCTACCTGGTTCCAAGTTTGATTTTTGTATTTCAGGATTGGGAATTGGATGAAGTCAAGTCATTGACTTTAAAGGTGGAGAATTGTAGGGGTTAAAGGTCAATGTCTGCAAGTTCAAGGGTTATTTCTGTAACTTGTTTATTTGTTATAGTGACAATAGATGAAGGGTGTAAAGTGTCAAATTGGGTAAACTGGTTAACGGTTGTTAACGGTCCAATTTGGGGGATAAATAGGATGTTAGGGTTCTTGAGTAGAGAGACTTTTCTTTTGTAATCGTATCTGATTCTTTTCAATACAATCATACACGAACTTCTTATTGTTTGTCAATCTTGTGTAATTCCAATTAGTTTACAACAAACTTATTAAGTTTGGCTACCCATCAAATAGTTAGCAATGAACTTTGAGTTTCCAAATTGATTGCTGACAGACAGACATATATTTACTTGATATGCTTTAACAATGAATATGGGTATATACAAATAAATGAAAGCAGATACCGTCATTTTATTTGAATTAATAATTTTGGGAGTCTGGTCAAATTATTTGCAACCTCCTGCAAATACATCGATTAAATACTCTACAACATATTTTACAACAGTTTGTCAGCAGAAGTACTCATTGACTAGTCTAACTGCAACAAGATCTAAAGGGCTCAAACGACAATAATTAAGTAGTTACGAGCTTTCATCTACTCGAAGACAAACCGCATAAGAAGCTTTGCATATTCAAATTTCTCTCCTTTTTTGCTATGTAGCGGAATAGATCGGATCCCGCTTTTCAACTCAGACACGGGAAAACATGTTTGACCAGCAAAGTCATCTTTCTCAGATACATCATATTCTCGTACAACAATCTTTAGTAAAGCCAGCTCAGGGACTGTCAATGGGAATGTGAATTCTTCATTCCATACGGGTATCCAATCATCTTTGATCACTCTGGTTTTCTTCTTGGTAACATCGGCCGGTACTCCAACCATATACATCTGTTGGTAAAGTTAAGGTCAAACAGACTAGTGGTCAAGTTTGAAAACCAGGAATATTCTTGTAGTTTATCAAGAAAATTTGATTTGGTAAAAGAAGTGATGTGAAAGTCGAACAAAATACTTATCATATGTAAAATCTATGTGTCAAATGGGTACTTTTTTCACAATGGTGTGAAGTAGCCATTGCTTTAGTTGGTTACTAGGCTCTATCACTAACCTTTGCATAGAAATCTGGTGGTGAAAATCTATCAAAATGAGTCTGGCTAAACTCCATATGCCACCCGTCGCCCATATATATCATCACCTGACAAATTATATAAATTTAGACTCATCAAAGGTGTCTTAAATGAAACCCAAGGGTGTTTGGATATGCAATTTGCAAGTAGTCATGTGATATTAAACAATTAGAATCGATAATCAGCTGTAACGGATGTAATTGTAGAAGACAGTGTTTGGACGTGGTTTTGCAGCTTGAAGCTGTAATAATAACAAAATCAAATGGTTGAATGTTCAACACATTCTGAGTATTAAAGAAAGTAACTCATAATGTAACATCTTTATGTGAAAAAGGAGAGTATGTGAAATGGAAGTAAAAGTCACTTAAAGTAAGTTAATAGAAAGAAACTGATTAGTCGAAACTAATTATCTAAACTGGATAAAGATGCAAAATCTGTTTATCAACATATTAGATACTGATTACTGTGACTCCAATTCAATAATCAGTAAAATGGTTCCAAAACACAACTCCTCCTCCCCCTCCCCTTGTCAAAATGCAAAGTAGACGAGCATTACCAACCTTCAAAGTTTTCTTCACAGGTAATGTTACTTTTGGATCAAACACCTCATTATTAGGACCCCTGCTCATTAGAAAATCAGGCTTCTTAACATAACCACACCCTCCATTGGATCGAAACATTCCATGCATCATCCAAAGTGATCTGCCATATCCCTAGTACAAACAAATGTCTTATTAATTCAGTGTCTTGTGTTTTCGGATCTTTATGTAGAGATAGCAAACGGATTAAACAGCTATTTAAATGTTACAATGTCCTGAATTGTTTACTACAGAAGAAATTATCTTATTATAGTTTTTCCGATGATACTTAAAACATCTATTATTTCCAAGCACAAAAAAGGACAAAAGTGGTGGTAGATTGGCACGACTTGACCCAGCCTGTTACCCAACTCGTCCATTTACCCAATATACTTATATTCTAAATGATTTCCACTTCAAAGTTCAGAAGTCACCTGCATATTAGACGCAACCATTTGAGCACCATGCATCCATGCAAGGAGTGGTTTGAAATTTGATGAGGTAAGCCTACTACCCTTTGGGAACACTCTAACAAAATTCTTTTGAGTGAACCTAAAGGAAACATACACGTTAAGTAATATTATCATCCACTAGGTGTATAAAGAAACAAAACTTCAGAGGTTATTACCTGACTAAATCAGTTCCATAATCTTCTGCAGCTTTTTCAAGAGTTTGTTCACTCAAACTAAGACGTTTACCTTTCCCCGGCCCAACCTCTAATGCCTTCTTTAATTCCTTCTTTGCTTTAGCAGCATGAATTCCAATGATATCTATATACTTGGGAGGTGTTTTCTGTCCAGGTTTTTCATTTCCAGCATCTCCATCTCCATCTCCATCTTCAAAGTCGATGCAAAGAACTTGGGACAAATTTTGATTTAAATTGGACATCTTATCGTCTTGCTTACTATTAATCTGATAAAAGAACCCAAATTAAACAAATCTCTTTGATCAAGCAGTAAAATGCACTTTAACATGTTAATTAGCTAACCTTTTCATCACTTGGGTTTCCATTTTTTAAGCCACATGGTGTCTCTTCCTCAACACATAACTCTTCATCAAGCTTGGCTTCGAGGTCTTCTTTCGGTGGTTTTGTTGAAAGAATTATATGATGCTTTAATTCTTCAGGTGAAGGGAATTCATCATTATCTCCTGTTTTTGGGCAGTAAAGCATATCTCCAAATATTTTTGTGGCCATCTAAGAAAGCCATAACAGTCTGTAAATATTAACTGCATTTAGAACAACAAAGAAATAAGAAGTTTAAAAGCTAACCTCTGCAACTTTATCTCGAAGATTTGGTGTAAGATGATCTTCTAAAGTGATGATTACTGGATAAGGAGAGTTCACAAAAGCATGCTCTTTAATGGACTTCAAACATTTGCTAAGCCTTACTGGAGTTGTCATAGTCCTAGTTATATTTAAATTTTGATCACCAAATCAAACTTATAAAACTCATTTATGCAAGATAAAGAAACTAGTCAACGACATACCACCCATGAAGAACATGTACTCCGTCTTTTGCACTATTTGGCCATAAATCTAGCTCAATCACCCTCACTCCTTTATGAAGAGCTTTTATGATTGGTACTTCACTACAATCACTATTGAACTGATTTCCCGTGAGGTATGAGTTGTGGCCGGTATATATAAAATAATGTTGCAACGGCGCAGTCATATCATGGTGTACCTGAAAATATACATGTTAGAGAGAGCGTTTGGACGTATGTTATGAAAGCTGTAATATATTATACAATCTGAAGTCCAAACCAAACAAGCAGTTGCAGAAGAATAGTATTTCGATGTGCTTGTGTTTGGAGTTGTAACAACCAGACAATTAGATGTTTCAGATTTTGACTATTCAAATCATCAAATATACTAGATAAAATGACCAAAAACGACATATTTATTCATAAAGTACGCACAATTTGTGAAATGATAGTAACAGAATCTATCTTTTTCAGTCCTTGGAAGAGTTGGGTTTGATGTGATATATTACAAATAACTGTAACATAGCAAAATGCAATGTAACAGGGGATATGAAATTGAACTTTTTAAGAAGCATAATCAATGCACTCTTGCTTAACTTTTTACAGTAAATTACAAAATCAAAGATTAATCATTTCCTCTTTTGAAATTCATGTTTACCAAAGCCCTACCAATATTTAACCATCTTCTACCTAAGCCTAAAAAAACCCTAAAATCAAACAAAAAGACAACTTTAAGTAAAATCCAATCATTGTTTAATACTGCACCTCTACTATAAGTAGTGATTCAACTCAAAAATGAAAAAACCGACAGTAACAAGCAATCAGATGGAAACATACAGAGATCAAATTCATAAACTGTGGATAGATCATTCACAAACCTCAGATGATATGGGTGCGTTGAGATCATCGAGGAAGAGGTATTTGAAGAAATCATCGAGAGTAAAAGAGCACTGAGTAAAGTTAGGTCGGAAGCGGTGCAACACTAGCTCCATTATACGATTAGAATAATCGATTGTAACATCTTCTTCTCCCTGAAAGTCGATCAAAAACCGTCGGAATTGATCCGGCGACATCTGCGGCTCACTGTTTGTGCACTGATTGAAGGCGTCGATGACGTCCGCCGGCGGCCTCCGTTCGGTGATCTTGAACTTGCGGTTGAAGATGATCATCTTGTAGTAATGATAATTGTCCTCCATTTTCAATTTCTTCTTCTTCTTCTTCTTTTGTTTCTGTACGCGGTTTACATGATACCTTAGTGTGTTTTTATCGCACATCTGACAATAGTACAACTCTTAAGTGTGTTAATAAGAAACTCTGCAAACAATAAAAAATATACCTAGTCATTGTCACGTAAGAAAACATTTAGAGAAAATTGTAAAAATAGTCTCTGTGGTTTGATCATATTGTAAGTTTGATCCCTAGATTTTAAATATTGCAAATTTAGTTCAAACATTTGAAAGTTTGTTGCAAATTTAGTCCCCACCGTTAGTGTCAGTTAGTTTTTAACGATCTAGGGACTAAATGTGCAATATGGTCAAACCAAGGGACCAATTGCGTAATTTTGTCAAAAAATTTAAAAAAACTAAAAAATCATATAAAAATTAAAAAATTAAAATTTAAAAGTTCATATGTCATGTTTTTAATCGAAAAATACAAAAACCTTGTGAAAGTATAAATCCAAAAAACAAAATTTGAAATCGAACCATTATTTTTATTTTTTTTACTTTAATATGATTTTTTCAATATTTATTTTGAATTTTATAAATGTTTATTCAATTGTATTTTTAATTTTTATTGGTTTTATTTAATTTTTTACTATAATCACATACTTTTTTTCAATAATTTTCGCTTTCTCTTTTTACATACGTTTTATTTTTACTTTTATTTAGTTTTGAATTTGATTTGATTTTTAACCTTTATTTTATTTTTTTAAAATTATTGAAATTTGTTATTGATGTTTATTTGAATTTATTATGTTTGATTTTATTTGATTTTCAATTTTTTTTTAGTTTTCATTTTTTTTAATTTTTTTTAGCAAATTACACAATTAGTCCCTATGGTTTGATCATATTGCATATTTAGTCCCCAGATCGTTAAAAACTAACGAACACTAACGGTGGGGACTAAATTTACAACAAACTTCTAAAAGTTTGGACTAAATTTGCAATTTTTAAAAACTGGGGACTAAACTTGCAATATGATCAAACCATGGGGCTAATTTTGCAATTTTCTCAAACATTTATTTCAAACTCTTAAAATTTTCTTCATTAAGTTGATTTAAAAACATCAAAAAACATTAACACATCATTACTATTTATTATATTTACTTCTAATTACCAACCCATCCGGCCCCACCATTGTCCGACCTACCCAAAAAATGACTTTTTTCAAGTTCATATGTATGAACAAGGTTTGTAAAAACAAACCCTCAAATGGTTTTTGATCTAAAAACTGATGATGTGATTTTTTAAGACTAAAAACGTCCTATTGAAGTTGCTCTAAATGTAACACATTAATAATCAAGTAATTTGTTTTATATCGTGAATAAGGAGTTATTAAAAATCACCATATCAAAATTACGTGTAAATTAAGTAGTGTGATGGATTTAGATAGAAATAGATTTATGTATGTTAATGATAAATCGAATTAACGTCAAATCATTTGAAAGAGACAAAAACACAAAGTGAAATGCTAGAAGGCTCTTTAACTTCTATCACAAGCCGTCGGTTAGAATTACTAGAGTGGTTTAGTGGTACATATGTACGTATGTCACCTTAAGTGATGTTCGGTTCATGATTCACATGCAACATACAGTGGATTGAAGTTATAGTGAAGTATGATTAGATTAAATATGTTCAAAAGAAGGAAAAAAAGAGTAAAAAAAGCTCATGAGCTTGAGCTTGTACATGTGAAGCTCGGGCTCATTTTGTTAATAGAACCACATGAGTTTGAGCCTTTTTGTGCTCAGCTCGATCCGAGTTTCTAGCATGTCGAGCTCAAGTGGCTCGACGTGTTACATACCTACTAGTGTTCTTCGATATGTGATTGATGAGTCAACGAAAAAGATGATTCTAAAGACACGAGGGAGGAGGTTACTGAAGGAGATATAGAGTTTTATTTCATGCAAAAGAAAAATCTCTAAAAGCATAATTGATAAGAATGTCTCGGATTTTATTCTGGACAAATGTAACATATGTAAGATATAGTTTAGAAAATAAAAGTTAAATAGATTTGTTGTTGAAAATATATATTTTAGTGTTTATGAAAATAAAAAGTAAAATAGACTTTTCACATAACCTTATAGAACTTTTAAACCGTTCATTCCATCTACCCTAAGGATTAAAATCGTAACCGTAGGTTCTAGAATGTGAGACCGAGACATAATATGGCATTAATTCATGGACCCTCTCTGTAACTAACCTTGGACAAAAAAACTAATGGACTTGAACTAAAATAGCCCTTTTTTGACTGTTTTGCCTGCCATGTGATCACATATAAAGTAAATCCATTCTCTCTTTGAATTGGATAGGTGGTTGTAGCAATTTGATTTGTTGATTTATTTTCATTATCTATGAATTTAATTTGGGATGTTTCTTTTTTGATGGGAAAAGTGGTGTTGTTTTCTTTGTTGATTTATGATGATTGATGTTAACATTTGATGTAGAATAGTTTTTAACCTATTTTAACCGTTTATACCTACACATTACAACATTTGAACATTCGCTTCTTGTGTAGAATGGAGACGTTGTCATGGTTTGTTTAAATGCATTGTGATTCTTTGTAGATTAAAAACGATCACTGATCGGTTCCAACCGCGTCATGTGTTTGTTCAACTAGTGAGGTTATATGTTTATCATCTTGTGGTAAGATGTTTATTTATGAAAACAATGTGAGTTAAATTGTGAAAACACGAACATCGTTAAGCGTGGCTTCTTTTAAGTTACAAACATCTCGGGTTTTGTTTCCGTCAAGTTAAATTGTGTAGGTGTATTGAGCTAGAAGTATGAACATACCGTAACAATTCTAAAATCTATGTTGCTCCAACCTAGCAAAGAAAATGACGACTTCATGTTATGAGTTAACGATCATACATCCATTTCAAGTACAAGTACTCTAAGATCTTAACCCACTATCAGTATGTTTTGTTCTATTGTTGAAAATACAGATCATTCACTTCTATCTTTTGCACAACTTTGCTCCATATTACTTGCCTTTAAAAACAGCTTGCTCAACAATCATGTATGGACCTTTAAAACAATGTTTTCATATCTGGATTATTAATCTAACTGGCCGTTTCACCGGTTCACCTCTTGAACCAAATGAAGTAATAAGTAATTTTAAAAAATAAAATAAAATCAGATGTCGCATAAAATATAAATACTATACTAAGTCAATAGTTTAGAAAATCAAGGAAATGTGCTATTTTCATAAAATAAAAAGGTTGAAGAAAGTTTTAAAAATAAAATAGGTTAAATGAATTTGAAGTTTGTTCATTTTATATATGTAGAGATAAAATATCAAGGATAAACTTGCTAGAAGACTTTACAAAAACATTAAAATGAACCCATAATCATTATTGTATGTATGTAAATCTGAAAAGAATAAAAAGCATGAAGCACATTTTCAAATACTCTAGTAAAATGATAAAAAAAAACTATAAACCAACATAAAGATTGATATTGAAGCATGCACTTGGTCGCATGCTATAATTAGAAAGCCCTTAATTCTCTAATCACCCTACTTGTATGCCGTCGCACCCACACTGATCTCCATGTATAAATCCTACTCATGTGCCTCATGTTTTTCATTCTCACTACTGATGAACAACCATTTTCTTCAATACAACCATCAACAGGTACATATGTACATTTAATTTGCTAACAGTTTCTATATATCATGCCTTGTTAATAACTGTTACAATTTGTTTTTCTACAGATCTTGTGTAGACTGACTGTATATAGCTACCGATAGCGATCTCATTATTAACTGTGTTTTGATTCGGCTAGCGATAAGTGAAAGAGGTTGGATTTGTTTTCCTTAAAGTTTTTAACTTTGGTGAAAAGAGTGTGAAAGGGGTCTCATATCTCATATTTGTGCTTTCCTTTTTGGGATTTTGAATCTTTTTCAGGACATCAATTTAATGGATCCTCCCAGTGTTACTGGAAATGACGAAAATCGCAATGATAATGGTAGCAACAATGAAAACAATACTGACACCACCAATAGCAATGGTAACGAAAATGACAATAGCAGTGCCAGTAGCAGCAATGGTAATGAAAGTGGTGCCAATAGAAATGACAATGACAATAACAACGGAAGTGGCAATGGAGATAACAATAGCAATAGCAATAACAATACCAGTCGTGCAGGTGATGGAGATGGCAACGTTAACAACAACGACAACATTACTGGTGAACAAGACAGCACTGTGGACAGTGATCCAATGAAAAACTTCTGTTCGTGCACGAAATCAGATTTCTTTCCAGAAGAATCATTCCAGAGCTGGTCCAGCTATGGAAAAGCCTTAATGGAAACTAGAGCGCGTCTAAAAGAACGCCTCCTTGCGCGCTCATCAGATGAATCTGAGATCCATGGAATGCGTGCTCGAAGCCAGAACCAGATGAAGCGGAACCTCAACTGGTTCGACCTCATCTGGTTCGGCGTTGGAGCTGTCATGGGTGCTGGAGTCTTTGTCCTAACCGGAGAAGCTGCTCATGATTTAGCCGGTCCAGGGGTCCTCATATCCTACCTGATCTCAGGTTGTGCTGCACTGCTTTCTGTCTTCTGCTATACTGAATTTGCAGTTGAACTTCCAGTAGCCGGAGGCTCATTCGCGTACCTGAGAGTCGAGCTTGGCGACTTTGTAGCTTTCATTGCAGCTGGAAACATCTTATTTGAGTATGTTGTAGCCGGAGCTAGCGTGTCACGTTCATGGACATCATATTTTGCAACCTTGTGTAACCATAAGCCCAATGAGTTCCGTATTAGCATCCCATCAATGGGAAAGGGCTTCGAGTACTGGGACCCAATGGCGGTCGTGGTATCTGTAATCATTTGTATCATTGCATCTTTCAGCATGAAAGGGTCATCAAGGTTCAATTCTGTTGCAACCATTATCCACATTGCTGTCCTGCTTTTCATAATCATAGCAGGATTAACAAAGGCTAATCCTGCTAACTTTGACCCTTTTGCACCTTTCGGTTTTCGGGGCATTTTGAAGGCTTCATCTGTGATTTTCTTCGCGTATGTTGGGTTTGATGGAGTGGCAACTTTAGGAGAAGAAACAAAGAAACCGGGAAGAGACATACCACGAGGCTTAGTCGGATCTATGTTGATTGTCATCATCACTTACTCACTTCTCGCTGCGGTTGTGTGCCTGATGCAACCTTACAACCAGATTGATGTTGATGCACCCTTCACAATTGCATTTGAAGCTGTGGGAATGAACTGGGCAAAGTTATTAGTTGGTTTAGGTGCATTAAAGGGAATGACCACTGTTCTGTTGGCTACCATCATAGCTGAATCAAGATACTTCACTCACATTGCTCGAACTCACATGGCACCACCCATTCTTGCTGTGGTTCACAAAAAGCTCGGGACTCCAGTAAATGCAGCCATCATCATGACAGCTACAAACTGTCTAGTCGCGTTTTTCACTAGCCTTGATGTCCTTGCAAGTCTTCTTTCCATATCAACACTTTTCATTTTCTCCCTAGTGGCGATCGGGCTATTAGTGAGACGATACTACTCAACAGGGGTGACGTCAGATCAAGATAGAAACAAGCTGATCGTCTTCTTGGTGTTGATCGTTTGTTCGGCTACTGGGATGGCTTTACTTTGGGCATGGGGAGTAAATAGTTGGTTGGTGTATCTGTTTGTTGCCGGCATCTGGTTTTCAGCCACATTGGGTATCCGAATGAAGGTGAAGCAAGCGAGGACACCAAAGCTTTGGGGGGCGCCATTTGTTCCATGGCTTCCGTCGGTCAGCATTGCATTGAACTTGTTCATGATGGGGTCAATTGATGGTGCATCTTTCTTGAGGTTCATGGGGTGGACTGCTGTGTTGCTCACATACTACATTCTTGTGGGATTGCATGCCTCATATGATGCATCAAAGGAGACTGTCAAGATGGAAGTTAATGATAATGAAGTTGAAAGAGGAAATGATGGAGAAAGAGTGGCTGCAACTTCTGAGCCTGTAGAACTCAATACAATAACAACTAGCCGTACCTGATTTTTAATTAATTTGGTAAACTTTATGAAAAATGTGAAACGCGAACTTTAAAGAAAAAGATTCATTTTCTGGTACACACGTGTTTGATTGTTTCCCGCTATCTAAATCATATGCTATTCTGCATTCGCATTTGCGTTAAACCATTTTATTTAATTTGAGGACAAGCACCTGCAGGATTTGAAATTGCAAGAAAACACAGAACTCTGAAATTGCATCTGTTTTATGAAGTGGTTTTTATTATTGTTCTTTTAGTATTTAAAAGAAGCTGATGGTGAACAACAGCAACAAAAACTTACTTGATTATTATCAAGATTCAAAAGCATTAAGACAAGACCACCTGGTGAACAACAACATACTAACAATTACTCAAAATTCAGAAGGTTCTCTACAACTGCATGATTCAAAAGGGTCCACATCTGCACCCCAAAGTTCTTTACCTGCATCAGAATATTTTGTAAAAAACATTAAAAGAAAACAGAATAAGCCGTTTTGCACAATTTTAGGAAATAGAAAACACGTGAAACATGTACCATTTAATTTTATTATATTCTCTTGTTTCGAATCTTCAAGATCATATGCTCTGCTGCATCAGCAATTGCATTGAACCATTTTGGTGTTCCTGTTTTGATAACTTAACCTACATGTTTTTGTCTTAATTAATGATCATAGACCACAACTGACATTCTTACACATGTGTAATATCTCATGTTCTATACTCTGTTCATGAAAAGGAAAAATATGGATTTATAAATTAACTTCATTCCTGTAAATGTATATATAGAACCAAGTAACAAAGATAAATAAACAAACTGTAAATTGCAATTGTCAGAAGGGGAAAAGTGGAACAGAACACAAGAATCGATATGGGAAAGCAGCTTCTACCAATGATGCCAACCATTATGTCAATTTAAGCGACCATTGTTGGCGTGTAAACGTTTTAGAAGCATCAATAACAACCATTGTGCCTAAGTGCCTAACTGATTTGTGACGGAAAGTCGTATTGCTGTCGAGCATGTAAATCTACATGATGTCTCTTTAGTGAAGTGCTGCAACTGTTCCGAACCATCACTTTTTGTTCATATATAAAACGATGAAGGTCACCTTATATTTGTTGGTTTGTGATACCTTGGGAAACAATTCAACACAAAGTAAAGGCACGTTTGTTTATTGAACAGCAGAAGTTTAATTTCTTTGACGGTCCATAATGGCTTAAACAATAAATTGTAGTTTTACCGTCCATTTTTCGGTATAGTTTAGCTGTTAAAAAAAAACCCAGAAAATAACAGTTTAAGCAAAGTAAAGAATCACTAACTTCTTCACAGCATTTATGAATGTTATTCAAAGAGGAAGAGCAAATACCATGAAGAGAAGAGAAAATGAAGGTAAAAAGAAGAGCATAAACTATGAAAATCATTTTTCTCTTTGAGTGCAACACAAACTTGCTAAGAATTTGCTTGAGTTTTCAAACACGATTCATACTTTCGGCCTAGCTCACCACACCATGTAGTCCATGTCAGTGGTTTTATTCTACTGGTAAACATAATATATGAGTTCTACATGTCATGCAATCCTAAAAAGTAAAAAGTAAGATGTTACTAGAAACGTGCTATTGCTTTCGTAAATTCACCTCAGAAGTATACATGTTACAATCGTCTTGAAATATAACCATAGACCGCAACTGAAGTCTCATTTGACATCTCAAAACATATACTCTGTCCAGAAAATAAAAAATATGTGGATTGGTGTCCATGTAGTGTGTTAATTTATTGAATTCCTCAAACTAGTATGGGTGGGTTAGAAACAAGGGGGCTCAAACCCAAAGAATACAGTAAAATGGATTTAAAAGTTGAAAAAGAATTGAACACCAAATAATTTCTTTTGGTGTGATTTTAACTCGCTCTTGGATATAAATGCTAATGATTCTTTAGTATGGATTAAAAGCTGCACGGAGTTGCAGTATCCACAATGCAACCTGCATCATGAGAAACCGCGCTTCCAACGAAATCTGCTCAAAGTAAACAAGTAGGAAGGTAAAGAGAGAATTGGCATGTGATAGTTTCTCCTCAATCAGTGCCTCTGAAGAAACCCTTCCAATGATTATGAAAGACTCCACAGATGGTCTTTGTATCTGTCAATAAATAATACCCAAACCTCATCAACACATTGTTTCAGATTAGGTACGGTAAAATGATAGCAACAATTATAGGTTTGAGTAAAAGAGGTACCAGAGCATTGTTTACAGCACGCAAGCAATCATTGGTCTTTAACATTAAAAGGATGACACGAGGCAGTTTATGCAGAAGCTCCGTGATTTGAGGAAAATATTGAGAAGCATACATCTACAAAACAAGTTATCAGTCAACACCAGTCGAGATGCGAAAACCCTATAATATCAGACTCATTCCAAATGATTGTAGAATGATCAAGGTTAGGATTACCTGAAGTTCTGAATGGTCACTGGCATTCCCTTGTATGGCAAGATGGTCAACAGCAGGATCAATAACCCTATTCCAAGGCCTCATTGTAAGAATCCCTGCAAATAATGCATACAGATCCTCTCCTGCACCAAATTTCATGCAATTTTCCTTGATTCCTTTGGCATCAGCAAGTACTAAAGCCTGCACAAGAATTCACATGCTTCAGTTGTTAATGACATAAGATTGTAAGAAGAGAAAGGTCATTAAGATTCAAGAAAAAGGAAGGAGCACCTTCCAGAGGGCAGCATAGTTGGTCCTTGTGGAAACATCTAGTTGCTTGTACAGACCATGGTCCAACAGCACCAATTGTGGTTTTCTTCTTCCTATATATACAAAGAAACAAGCAGCATACAATAAATTATAAACCAAAATATAGTAGCAAAAGAAATGGTGTTGGAAATACTGGATCGAGCAACCACAATAATCACCAAATTTACTAAGCACAAAACCACACAAAATACAATACCCTACCACCTCTATTTATACTTGAACAACTTGGGGACTAAGATACCTATCCAAAGATCAACTCTTAACAATTAGGAAAGAAATAGACTCAAAAGGCCGGCTGCTTGCACATCAAGATATAAGAATTAACTCCAACAAACGGTCTGCCAACTTTGGAGAGGTCATCAGTCGCAAGCCTAATTATTTGGTAAATCCCCTATACTACATAAGATGTAAATCATTCCTTTATCTCAATTCATTATGCAAGTTTTCTGTCATCTCGATCCTTTAGCAATAAACCTCACGGGCTCCAGGGGGGGCAACACAATCACATTGTCCACATTGATTTACCTCCACATCAGAATACCATCTCAAAAAACTTACAGGCCTGCTCCTAGGCCTTGGCCCATCCAGAATTGCATCTATTTCTTATTTATTAGATTACTAAATTACATAGCATCTTTACCTTAATGCAACACTATATATAGAGATTACATGTATTGTTTTTATTATGCTTGAGTTGGTATTTGACTAAGAGAGAGCCTATCTCTCCAGAGTATCTGGGAAAGACAGTTGACTCTCAAAAGCAGCAAATTTTGTAATCATTAGCATATCTTATATTTTCGATATACAAAAGTCCAAGTCTAATCAAATTAGGTCAAAGCAATGCATGTAAGAGGAACTAGATAAAATCAAAAGCTTTTGGATTAAAAAACATGGTATATAAACATACGATTCCAATTGTCTCATTTAGCAATTAAATGCCATACCAAAAATGCCACTTTTGTGAGAAGGCAATTCGCGAATTATTAAGTTGGCAGCATGTGGATCACAATGCACAAATCCATGTTTATATATCATCTCAGCAAATGTTCTACTGACCTGTATCATGTAAAACAAACCTCTTACCATGCTGTTATGAAAAAAAATTCTTACCATAAAAGATTACAATAATGCCAAATTGCAGTCCAGAGAAAAAAACTTACTAGCCTTGCAATGTCATGTGGGTTGATTCCGAGTTTTTGAATGCTCTTCAAATCATTCACTTGTGCGCCTTCCACAAACTCCATGGTCAACAATTTTGAGGTACTAAGGTTCCAATACACAGCAGGTGCATAAACATATTCTGCAATATGAGGAGATAACCTTCGAAAGTTATCCATACATTTTATGCTGTTGTTGGCCTCATTTAAGAAATCTAGTTCCTGATAACCATCATTATAACTTGATTAACAATATAATTGTAAAGAATACACAGCTCACACTATCAGAAGAGCATGCATAAATGCACATATGTAACAGGAAAAATCTTGCATGGACCAAAGCAACAGGCACATTTAAAATGCTGAAGAAACAAACTTCAGAGCTAAAGGCTGACTAGACTGAGGGAAACCTATGTGTTAGCTACAGAGTTAGACTACTTGTTATGATCATTGTTAAAAGTCATGCATACTTTTGAAATAGCAGCAGCTGCAGTTAGGGCTTAGTTAAAGGCAACCGCTTACCTTTTTATAGATGTTTTGATATATGGTGACCATGTATCACAGCCTTAAATTTGTTCATAACCAGTGTTGGGGTGTTCACAATGCAGCAGAATATCATAAGTCAAAGATTATTTTCTAACCTTAGGTAGACTGTCACGTACTTCATCTACCAGCCACCTATATACAAACCCATGCACACCTATGGTTAGTGCCAATGTGCCATATATCTCCATTAACAAACACACAAAGAAATAAATGCAGAACAACTAGTTATACTATGATAGGCAGTAAGCTAACCTGTAATCAAATGAAGGAAAGAGCCAATGCAAAGTGTTGACGATCAATTCCACTGTCGCATAATCAGCAGCTGCAGTATCTGTCATGTGCATATGTTGTACCTGGAAAAACAATAAATATCAAAGCAGGAAAATCTTTCTTCCAAATTTCCATCAAATGACACAAATCAAGTCTTCTCTGAAGAATCAAAACAAGATCGGATGATAGTGACAATTTGAAACCTTCACGGCAACTTTTTGTCCCTGATGAGTTCGAGCAACATGAACCTGGGCAAGGGAAGCACTCGCAATAGGTACAGGATCAAACTCCTCAAATATCTGCGTAAGGAAACATATGACTCAATATGACATGAAATAACTAGAACAAAAGTAAGATTATATAGAGAGATTATGAAAGAAAACATTAAATTTGACACATGAGTGACAAATAAAGACGTATTTGAAAAACAATATGATACATATACATACTTCTTCAGGTGGGCCACCAAGCTCTTTCTTGACAACCTGGCACACTTGATCGTAGGAAGACGTCGGACATCTATTCAACATCGACTCCCGCAATGTTTTGATGTATTCTTGAGGTACCAAATACTCCTAAATGAGAAAATGCCATTTAGCTCAACCATAGATATTTGCTTTATAATATAAATCCAATCTTCAAATAAGAAAGCGATTTCCAATATCTTATATCCATAACATATATCCATGAGAAGAGGCAGGTCCTACCAATTGACCTATATGCTGACCAAGCTTGATATATATACCGCCATTTTTAAAGCAAAGTTCTTCAAGCCTACGTGCACTCCTGGTGTGGACTTCATGTTTAACACTTGTCCTCTCAATGCTATCTTCTGGCAGTCCGAATAGTGAATACTCATAATCTAGAAAGGCACCAATATATATCTACTTTAGAATCAACTTATAATATAGTGGAATTCATTCAGATTGCATGAAAGATATTGTGTGCCAAATTAGTGGACAAGTTAGCTCCAACTAGGAAAATAGAAGGTTTACTATCAGTATAAGGAAATAGCAAAACTGGTTTTGAGACCCCCCTTATGCATCTAAACAAATTATTGGACTAATGAGCTCCGACTATGGAAAATTATCAAGCACTCAAAGCCAACTCATAGAACAATATTTCACTTCATTATAACCTAACTACACAACGCCCAGTCTATATTTGCATTTGCTTTGGAGGGGAGATGGCCCAACCCTGAACCGCCTTGGTACTATGCAGCTTTCAAGTTAGGGCAAAACTAAATGCAGAAAAAAGCCGAAATGACATATGTTTCCTTTAACAATATCATACTGGATCTTGATCTAATCATGTCATGCTAAGAACTCAAGTAATAACCAGGTAGAAAACGAAAAACTGAAGATAAACTAAATTGTAGTTAATTTTAATCTTTTCACATCAAACTTATAGTTGCCTGATCATAACACTCAAAAACAAACTTCAGATCACACGAATTTTTGACTTCCAATGCTTCTTATAAAGTAAAACGTCACTAGCAAACTCTTATTACAGGTTTAGAAGTTAGAACTAAGAACAGTTCAAAAAACTAACCTAATTCATCTAATTTCCAAAGCCGAGTCGTAGCTAATAAACAGCATTTCAAAACTGATTCAAAAATCCCTATATTAGACCATGGGAACAAACATTCAAGTATTCAACACCATACAAATTGCACATAGGAATAATATAGACAATAGGGTAAGATATTCTCAACGATCTACTGCAGGCGAAACTTACCGAAGGCGATAGTGGCAGCGGTGACGGAGAGGCGGAAGAGGCGGAGGGGGACGGTGGTGCAAAGCTTGAGAGAAGTGGCCGGATCGTCGGATTTAGCAACGGTGGCGACACCGGCACCGGCGCCCAAAGCTAGTGCAGCAAATGCGAACTTCGATTTAGCGCCCCAAATGGATCGGGCCACCACCATATTCGTTCACCGGTGAACAATAAGAAGCAAACGTGGGTGTGACGATGGCGGTAAAGGGGGGCGGGTAGCCCCTTTTGTTATGCACGCGATTCAAGAGTTCAAGTTAGGTAGTTTGGTGGATGAATTAGCTCCACATAATATGCGACTACAGCCTACAAGTTATAGTCGGCGAGCCTAGTTGTTGAATATTAACGTCACTAACGTCGGTTGAGTTAGTATTTTCTTTTTTTCTTTAACGTATAACAAATGCTATAACCCTCTTTATTCGGATTAAATTCTTTTTCAAAAGTTTATTTATGTCGGTGAACACATATAACGCTGGTGACTCCGTCCGTCCATCATTTCAATAGAAATCACAAATTAAAAACTCACTTTGATAGAACATCTAATTCACTTGAAACATACTACACAAGTGATTCAAGTGATACTTGAACTTATGAGATCATAAGGTGTCTTCTCTTCCAATTTATCTTTGGATGAAAATGGTTCAAATAAAAAATGTTTTAAATTTAAAAATATAATAAGTAATTTTATTTATTAGTATATTTAACTAAACGGTTGATATTATATTATAAGAAATAGGTTTAGAGTGGTATTCTGGGTATAACCATTTTTGTTGACATATTTCAAGTTCTCCATAATTTATGTTTTTTTCTCAAATTAGTTGCTTCAATAAGGTTCTTGATATATATGCAAATACAAGAGTGTATATACCATTTTTTTAATAATGTTGTAATCGCCGATGAACCGAATCCGACCCGAACTGGACCCAAAAATTTATTATATTATGATAGCTAAACTACCTTAAAAAATTTCCGCGCCCCCATAAAGAGATTTTCTAAATCTTCCACTGCAAGTTTATAGGGTTTTTTATTAAAAAATGAAAAGTGTAATAATTGTACATAATATGAACCATTTAACATAAAGTGATTTTAAATCCGGTAGTTGAACCCGATTTAAATCCGGACCGAATCATAGGGTTAAACTTGGTTTATAACCCTATACTTTAAATCCATTTCTAACTAGTGAAACCCAAACCGAACTAATTTGAATCTGGTTTAAAAACCGGTCAAACCTGATCCTTTCCCTCACAAAACAACTATAACCCCAAACCAATTTGAACATAACCCCAATTTGATCATATTTGACCACATCTGAACCAGCTTCGCCCCCAAACTAGATGTGGGCATAAAAACCGGGTTCGGACCCAACCCGGACCCGGGTACGGGTAGTACCCAATGGGAGGCATACCCGGGTTGGACCCGTTTAAACCCGTAAAATTGGAACCAGGTATAGTTTTTGAGTTTTTAGCGAACCCTACCCGACCCGAACCCGACCCGGTTTAAACCCGAGTTGGTATTGGACCCGATATTGAACATGGTATTGGACATACAAACAAGAAAAGAAAAGAAGAGGGAAAAAAACTAAACCCGGTATTGGACCCGGTTCCAGACCCGACCCTACCGTACCCTGGTCTAACGGGTAGGGTTTTCAAGTAAGTGAACCCGACCCGGGTTCGCACCCGGGTCCACCAATACCCGGGATTTAAAAAACCCGATTGGGCCCAACCCGGTTTGAACCCGGTTTCGGGTATGGCTCAAAACCCGGTTTACCCATCTCTACCCCAAACCCAGTTTGTGCACATTTTAGGGTCAAGCGTTAAAACTTGTCAAGCTCAGACAATAAAAAGAGGGGAGCCCATTCCAGATTCGATTAGTATATGCCCAATTCCATTCCTGATTCGATTATTATAGGCCCAATTTAAGTCGCTAATAAGTGAGAACTAAAGATGAAAAAAAACCCCAACTTTAAAACAAATCCGGTACTCCGACCCGACCCAGTTGTCAGACAAGTTTCATTTTAACCCAGTTCCAGCCAAGTGCCTAACCCAACCCGTAGGTTTGAGATTGGTCATTAACCTATCCGGTGAAACGATTTCAACCACGTAAAACCTGAACCGAATCGGTTTTAAACCCAATTTAAACCGGGTCCTTACCCTCACCCAAATAGGTTTCAACCCCAACCGGTTATTAAAGATACTGGTTTTCATTTTTGTTGACCCAAATCAAACAGGTTTCCAACCCGGTTTCAACCTGCTTTTAAGAACATGGTCGAAAATCCATAACGGCCCCGTTTATGAACTAATTCGGAAATCAGGGTTTAAGATTATAATTTAAGATATGCATTTCTGTGTTCCTATCCAAGCACTGTTGATGTTTATAACTTTATATATTGAGATGATAACATCGATGATGGAAAATAAGATTAAAACTAATGAAAGTTTAACTAACTCCAAATCTTATTTTCCACACACAAAAGCTTAACGGTGATTGAAACCATTAAATATCTTTAAGTTTCATCAAAATATTGTAAGTGTTAATATATATGTTACTCTGTTACTAATTTCACAAATACAAATTTATCATAATTAAAATCTTCTGTAAGGAGACAACTATTTTTAAAAAAAATATCACATATTAAGACGATGTTTTTTTGTAGTAATAAATGATATTTAAAATAGATATATCCTTAATTGATGTGATTTTACACTTTTTAATGCTTATAATCTGTACAAAACTTATACTTTTACCTCTGAAGGGTAGACGATCCATTTCCTGATAGAGTGATGTTTAATGAAGTGGTATGAAGTGTGATACGACATTGATGTGATACAACATATAGTTAGTTAATAAATTGAAATGATTATTTCACCAAAAAAATATTCATAAGTTAAAATGATTATTGATTACCAGTTAAATAATTTATCTTTTACATCAAATGGTAACTATTGAAATTCTGTTATATTAGAAGGTAAGCTTAAAAGTTTATTGTAATACAATAATAATTTATATAAACTTTGTTAGAATTTTTAGACAGTTATTTTATTATACACAAATAATAAAAGATGGTGTTTTGCAAATCACTAAAAGTCTAAAACGTCATAATCTGCATTTTTGTATAGGAAAACATGATTAAAAAAAATCAGTGGTAAACATCAAATCTGTTTAGTGTACGCAACAAGACCCATTAATTAAAACGAATCAATGATCCAAAGGCATTTCAACTACCGAAAGGGGTGAGTCATTTGGATGGATGCGGGTATGATTCGACCCATGGGTCATATGATAATGGATTGCGTCGGGCCCACTTCTTTTTATTCTAGAAGGCCTCGAGGCCCCACGTTGACGTCATTCTTTATGTGTGTAATCCGTGTTTCTTTTTTGAATTTTCCATGTCTTTTAATCGGAGTAATCTCGATCACTTCACCCGAAAAATAATAATATTAAATATTTATTAAAGTTATCTTGTCGCAAATAACAATTTTGATTTGCAAATTGCATAAAGTGAATAATTTATACTTATCCAGTTCAATTTAAGAAATACGTTTCTTCGATTCTAAAGATATAAAGGATTGAGCGAGGTGTTATAATCTTACACGAGCCAAAGAACACATAAAACTTTAAGGGCCCAAAAAGTTTTTTTTTTTTTAACATAAGTTCTCAATGCATAAGTACAATAACTTTTTAATATGATTTGAGAAAATATATAATTTTACAAGGTTAGAGAGAGATATACAATCGTGCCTAAGGATTATGAGTAATCTATGAAATATTGGTGTGTAGCAAAATATGATGATTCATTCATGATTCTATTTATATGAGTTCATTTGTGGTTTTTGTAAATTTAGTAATGTGAATATAAATTTTACAACAAAAATGATATTAGGTTCCGGAAAATGTTATGTCAACCTTGATTTTATCGTCTAAATTTTTAAATAAATAAACAAAAATGAATGAATATTAATACATTTATTTCATTAAGAAATAAGTTAATTTTATTAGATCGTAACAGTTAAGGTGATACACAAAAATAAATCAACAAACAAATTGTACAATTAGATTTTTCAAACAATACCAACATATTAGAAATTTAGACTTCCAAAATATTTAGTGAATCCCTGAAAACATGGAATGAAAACGGCTACGGTTTTCAATAAAGAAAAAAGTAAAATTATTCATGATTAGTTTACTATTTTTTTTTATTAAACTACCCTTAAATTACATATTGTCATGTTCGAACTCTCATCATAGATTATTATAGAAATACATCATATACCATAAGAATGTCTTATTAATATAATATAATATAAGAAACCAACGTCAATCCATTTCAGTAACCAAGCTTGTTATGTGGATGCAAAATATTTAACTATCTTTGTAATTATTCATTAATAAGGATCAAATTTATAATACGAGTAACACGTAGAGTGACTTATTGCTTAAGTAACACTTAAAATGACTTATTGCTTTTATACTTGCCTATTTTGGATTTCTACCTATAAGATTTTATCCTTATTGCTTTTGTGCTTGTCTCACTCGCGAAATATATTAGTTGGATGACTTGTTACAATTAAACTTGCCTCCTTCTCAAAATATCATTTTTATACAATTTAGCTACTGGTTTAATCTATTGTTATGTTGGAAGAGGAAAATTAACTACAACATGAAAGGAAATAAAAACATTCAAATCCGATCTATTTATTTATGAATTCATAAGAAATCTAAAAATTTACGCTTATTCAAAATAAGAAATTTAGGATGTCTTGTATACTATAGTTTAGAGTTCCATGTATTATGCTCGCATCTTTATGAAAGAACAAAGTCGTGTAATATATATTTCTTTTGAACGGAAAAAAGAGACTATCATGCATTCAACAATTAGAACGTAGCTAGTAAAAAGTACAAACACTAATACGTCAAACAAAAAAATAATTACATGCTAAGATTAAGCGTACACCAATTGACCTAAAATACATTAAACTTTCGAGAGCGATTCTTGAATCACAAGAACAAGACCGATGCGATTTCCCGAGAAAATTCGCCACCGAAGTATGTTTATTATTGTTGATCAGCTCATTCCTAGAATGCCATATGTTCCGCATCGATAGCAAAATTATTGCTTGAATAATGTTTGACAAGTACAAAAGCAATAAGTCTATGACATTTGGGAGCATGTGACTTTGAATTTTCCATCTCTAACTTGTCAACCTTTTAACATTTGACTTCATATTTTAACGTTGGCTCTAGTATCCAATGATCATTTATAATTTCTTCGATTCGAGGAATGCGAGTGTTCACATGTAGTTAGTTTGACTTTTATAATGCATATACATGTATATAGATTGGATTCAAAATCATGTGTTATTGGAATGGATATCAATATGGCCGAAAACATTGCTTCTAGTATTAACACTCGCTTCTTTTAATAAAATATATTATTTAACAAAACTAGTAATACCAAGGAGGCCCAGGGAGATTGGTTTGGAGGTATTCAGTAAAATTCAATTCATGAGTTGTTTGGTATGTAGAGTGCATTATAATTAAAATCTGATTCTGAAAACGACAATTTTGTTTGAGAATTGAACCGGTCTAACTGGTCCGCCACAACGCCTCCACCACCGCCCCTACTATTGCAGCCAACACCGCCACCATCCTTAACAAATAAATAACATAACTTTTATCTGATTAAGTTATAAATAGAACAATGTTTTATTCCAGGAAAACAAATTTGCTTTAGGAGTCAAATATTTATGACTACTCTTTCCATCATATATAAAATTACATTCTTATAAGTGCTACTAGTAGTTGTTATTATTTATATTGACATCAATGCCTAGAATTTTTTATCATAAGTAAGATTTGAACCCATAACTTTTTTCTTGTGTAATACCCTATTACCACTAAACTAACCAGCACGACAGCACCCACATCACATGATACCCCTATATAATTATGAGTCAAAATTGACACTTGGATTGATAACAAAACGATAAGAATCAAACACTTGTTGAAGACTGAACGTGATTAGGAGTAACACAAGTATTGTTGTTAAAATAAATATATGACACATAATTAATAACCAACAATCTAATAAGATCCAATTATTTGAAAATTATAATCTAGAAACATCTAAGAAGAATGATTTCATACAATCAATCAACCTTGAAGACGTGTTAAAATGGCAACACAAAATGTACAAAAATGTTAACATCATAATAATATTGGTAAAATGTTAAGGTTTGTTGATTATTGACTGGTCTGACTACATGGCTAACCCCCCGGCCACAGGCGGCGTCTCCTTCGTTATCATGTGAGTGCATCACGCAACCTTTCACCTACAAATGTCTCTAGCCATTACAAAAAATCTTTATAATTATATATTCAAAGAAAGTGATGGGGGAAATATTATATAATAATTCAGTCGTCGTGGCTGCTTGTATAAAATTCTCTATTTGGTTTGAAATTTTATTTCCAGATATTTTTTATAATTTTAATACAAATATGAAAAACGACGCATTAGTAGGTTGAGTTTTTGTTATTATTAAATTGACATATTCAAATATGAAATGCAAAGAGACAGGGTTTAGAATAATATTATTACATATCATAGATGATATTAGATTTGACTTTAATAGTGTTCATGTTCAGGTGTGCGTTATTTAAAATAATTACTAGATAATTTTTTTATAATAAAAGAATAGTAAATTGGATTTCAATACTACGGGGAAGAATGATTTTGCTAATAATGTGATCAATGATACATGCGTGTAACTTTTAAGTTCGTCTGCAAAGACAAATATAATAAAAAGGTAACCTTGGTTGCCTTTAACTTTTTGTAATTATGTCATTTCACTAGAACTTGATGGACATGGAGTGGTATTCGTGAAATGAGTCTTCCTATTTTCCCTAAAACAAGGATGGTGTTGTTCCCGGTTTTTTATTTGGTCCAATTCCTGAGCATGCTTTCTTTCTTCATTGTGCTTTATCACGACTTGATTTCATTCATCGGTGAATAGTCACCGGGTACCAATTCTTCACCCCCACCGCCAATATCTTTCTCCACCTAGTTTTCTCGTTTTTTTCCCACTCTCCTAGGTTGGAGGACTTTGCTTGGCCTTATGTTTGAGATTTAAAGAAGTCAAATGTTCATTTAGGGACCAAAAAGCTATTTTTTTTATGATAGAGTGATATTGTACTTGACAATAAAAGTAGAAATCATCATATATGTTTACAATATAAGTTACTATTGACCAATAAGTTGTGTTTGTATTATTAATATAATTTGTACAAAAAGAAGATAAAAATATAAAAAAAGTTATTAAAATTTTTATATTTGAGGTAAAAAATATCATTCATATGATTATAACTCTAGACATACTATTATAAATCTTTTAGTTTTGAAAGTTACAAATGTATTAGTTAAGCACGTGGCATGTCATATTATAGTCCCCATATGTTTTAGAGCATTCATAGTAGTTTTTTTAAATTTTAATGTGATTGCATGTCATATATTATGGGAGAATAATTGTAAGTGGTTGTGGCTTGTGAGTGAAGAAACGAAAAAAATTATGAAGGTTGTGACGTATTTGCCCAATTAAGTACAACCACCGTAAAATTTTAATATTTGTAAAAGTAGCTGTGAGTGGAATAAAGAAAAAATATAATAATAAATATATACAAAATATTATTTAACTGAAAAGAAAAAAGAAAAGTTTTAGAAGGTAAAAACAAATGTTATATAGATTCTGTAGATTTATACATATTTTAGAAAACAAGAAAGACACTTACATAGAGGAACTAGGTGGCAGAAGAACAAAGAACAATGAACGATTTACGGTTCTAACGAAGATAGAGACGAGACACCGTTGACAAAACAATAAAAGTAAACAGCTAATTTATATATATCAACAAAACAATAAGTACAATGGCCGGCATCCATCCAAGATCTAGCACTGATAGTGAATGTTAAGAATTAAAAAGACAAAAACACAAAGAAAAACTAAAAATTTCAAAACTAATAACAAAATCGAATATCATATATCATACACTGTTGTTAGAACGCGACTCTAAGTCTCTAATCATACAAACATATAACTAGCAAACTCGAGAAACCCATTATGATAAAAATTCTTATAGCATCAATAACAAACATAATAAAACTACGCAATTGACAAAATCGTTGTTTCTAGAAACCAAAAAAAACTTAAGACACTTCGTTTAAGAATTAAGAAGTTAATCAGGTAATTTCCGTTAATTTCATGCCTCTTCACCAAACGCCGACCCCACACATTTCACACACTAAACAATTCTAGAGAGAGAAACTGCCTCCCCTATTTGACCCTCTTTCATCGCATTTCATTCATACTTCATTTTGCTTCATCATCCCCTACATTTCAACACCTGCAGATCAAAACCAACAACAGCAATCAAATCAACCATGGGGTTTTTGAAAGATGAAAGAAGCAAAAAAGCTCTAAGAGGATTCAAAACGTTGTTCTTTTTGGTCACTATGATCATCTCCTTCATGTTCTTCTCTGCTCCGATTCTACTCGCCGTCGCCGACGCTCTACTTCCGGCAGCTCTGTTATCGGCTTCGCTCTCACCACCGTCGGATTCGCCGTTCTCCTTCCTCCAAACCCTAAAATCCCATTTGAGCAACTACGATTTCCGATTCTCCTTAATCGACATCCCTATAATCTCCATACTCAGATCAGCTATAATCCTCTGTAAGTAATTGATTAATTCAACAATTCGCTAATTAATTCAACGATTCGATTGTTTGTGTTGTTAGATGTTAGCATCGAGCTGATTGGAGTTTTGTTGTTGTGGTAGGTGTGTACGGGCTATGCGATGGTCCGGGGTTATCAAGGGGGCCGTATTTGGGGATCACGACGGTGTGTTCGGTGGCTTCTGTGTTGTTTGTGTCGATTAAGGCGTCGTATGTGTTCGGTGGCAGTGGTGGTGGTTTCACGGCGGCGGAGGTGGCGTTGTTTGTGTGTTCGCTGTCGTTAGCCGTCGGACACATCCTGGTGGCGTACCGCACTAGCTGCAGAGAACGACGGAAGCTTCTTGTTTACAAAATCGACATTGAAGCTGTAAGTCCACTTTCCTCCATCATCAAGATTCGTTAACCTTTGTAGCTTCAAATAATCAACATTCAAAACTTAGAAAAAGTTTCACAAAAAGAACAAAATTCTTACGCGTTAAAACTTAAAACGTATTATATAAAAAAACACCCAACTTGAGTCCCCTTTTGTTTTAATTTTCGGTTTTGATAAAATCATAGACTAGAATCCACTATCATTTGGTTAGCATGAATGTCTGCTATGTGCTATGTTATATGAGTTGTACCTAAATAAGCAATGGAAGTTGTACGTCATGCATAGGAGCTTGTAAGGTATGCTATAGGAGTTGTACATAACTGAAAAGGTGGGGCCTGTTACAAAAAGCCAGCGAACGTTTTTCTTGTTCTGCCATTATTGACTATCCCAAGAGGTGGTTGTATTCAATATTTCAAGGTTATTGATTGAAATTTATTAAAGGGTCCGACACACCCTCAATTATAAATCAAAATCACAAATTTTTATACGGGCCGTATGATATCATACGCGTCATATAGGTGGGTCGTATAACCATATATGAGACGTATAACCCCTTTGATAGTCTTTTGAAATTTTCTCTCGTAATCAGTGTCAAAATTTGCTATACGCGTCGTTTAGTCCTACATGTGTCGTATATTTTTATTATGAAAATGAGAGATGAATATAAAGAGGACGTAAATAAGTATTCTTTTTTTATTAATTACGAAAAAACAGTGAAATTTATTGAAAGGCGTTATGGAGGACTTTTGGCAAGCTTAGTTGTAATGTTGTAAATTTAATGTACAACTCATTAATGCGGGGACCCTCTATGGCCGGACCATAACATGCCAACTGCAAGAAGGGGGAATGTCCATTTTGTAGGGTAGTAAATTGATTTTGACCCTTCAAGAAATTGGCTGTACACGCGGTTTGATTTTCTTTTACTTCAAGAAATATCTACAATTTGTAGAATTTTCTTGATATCGACCGAAGTCGGTCTTCTTAAAACATAACACGTCGTTTTTGTTGGAGTCTATTGTTAACACGACCACACTAGAATCGTTTGATTGAGCTTTATTGCATAGTGGACAATAATTTTTAGAATGACATCTACCGAACGAGATGAATTAAATTATAGCACACTATATACGTCTACACCAAACGCGTTCTGGGCTTCATATTCCTTTGGTGTAACTTTAAAAGAAGCCATAGGGTTTTTTAGACTTTTACTTTAAACAAAATTCCTTCTTTGAAGTGGGTACATTATACAACTTTTTATAGCATGAAATAAAAGTTGAGATTCTTACATACCCTTTTGGTATAACTCTAGCAAGATTATGCAAGAGTTACTCTTTGTCTATATTAGGATAAAGGGTTTGCTTTATTTAACTAAATTATGTGTTTTTAGTAATAACAAGTTGTTTTGGTAACATTTTCAGGTGTCCACATTTAAAAATGGGTTCCCAAGGTACTCAAAGATTCTTCAAGATGAAAGAATCAAAGTGAAACTGCAAAACTAAATGTACAAGCATAGTAATTGTTCCCATCTCAATATCTCAATCTCAAATCTTTTCAATGGCCAGCCCAGATTCCCATATCCAAGTTTCAGGTATGAATTGACTAACTTGTACTGTACAACTTATCAAAGCATGTTGTTTATTGTTTGAAGTGGCCCATTTTGTGGGCCATTGTTTGTATAAAAATATATTTTAGCAACCCATGCCAACGCATTTTCCCAGACAGATTGCTTGGTATCTAAAAAAGATTACTTTTTTCCTCCAATCTGTCCTTTTATTGAAACTATTTCAACCGTCACCATGTGCTCCACCCCTTAACATTTGGCTACTTGCTCATGCCAACGTGGATATCATCACTTTTGTCCAAGATTTCCTTAGGTTTAGTTTTTTTATGGAATCTAGGGGTTCATCTGTTGTTTTTTTAATTTTAAATTGTACTTTTATAAGTTTAATACATGGTTGGTACATAAAGCAAGATTCAAGAACTTGAATGTAATCTTTGTTTGGTAATGTTCTTTCTGCAGGTTTTCCGAAGGAGAACCGTAACTTGATGGCCAAACATGAAGAGATAATGCGAGATAGATCGTCTACAATCGATTAAGTTTGGGTACATACATATGTAAACTATGAGTTGTATTGTGTTTCTTCTATAGAAGTGGAAGTACAAGCATCGCATTAGAGATCTGTCTTCCACGAAAAAACCATGTATAGATTTATTTCGTATTCGACTAGAGAATGAAATATTTACACACATTTTTGCTACAAGGGCGAAACCAAGAATGTTTAATGAGGAATATCAAGTATGAAAATCAACGAACAAAAAAATATTAATAACATGGTATGATCTTATATCAAGATTCATCGGCTATATAAAGATTAAAAAGAAAGTAAGTTAGATAATTCATAAGTATATTATGTAGAGGTAATTTTTTTATGAATGAACATGGTCACAACTTACAAGCCTAAGTGAAAACTATTGTGGCCGGCCCGGAGAGGCAGCAATATTATTATTATTATTATATGACCATCTCCTTTGAAACAAGGTGGAATAATAGCTGGATACAGAGCAGGCCTATGTATAAACAATATTGTTTTGCCTACAACTTGCCTCCATTTCTACATTTGTGACTTGTGATGGAATATAAGAGAATTTTAACGGTTCAGATCAAACAGTGGTTCAAACCGTTGGTGACGGTTTTTATTGGTGTAAATCATAATCAAGTCATTGTAAATTAAAACCAAACCAAATAAATTTGTTTAATTTTATGGTTTGAGCTTAGAGCAATCACATTAGCATTTCTAAATGCATCTTTTTTTTTATTATTTGGAGATTTATTTTATTTTACACCTACATTAGGATCTCATTTTCAACTTTAAACTTTGATTTATAAATAATGATTCTTTAATATAAAGATTCACTATTCATCAATCTTTTATAATGTTTGTGTGTTTAAGAGAAAAAAAATAATAAAATATTTGTTTGTGAGTGAGATGTAAATAAAAGATGGAGAATGAGATACGGAAGGTTAAAAAAGTTTAGAGATAAAATCTTAAAAAATATGATATTTAGTAAAATTATAAAGATGAAGATATAGATGCTCTTCACAACCCTATCTCTATACCCTCTCTATCTCTATCTAACGTATTTATCATTTTACTTCTACATCCCACACTCCATCTAGTTCTTCGTCTACAAAATTTAAAGATTTAGTTATAGTAAATCTTTATATTTAAAGGTTAACTATTACGTTGTGGAGGCTGTGGCGATGAAGGAGTGATAAAATATTCAAAGGATGTTATGCATTAGCCCGTACAATGTTCGAAGAAATTAAGGAGGGCTAATATTTATGCATAAAATTTAAATCTAAAGTTCAATGTATCAGCTAGGAGAAATATGGTAATTCTAATTTTTAGTTTGTGGTGTATATGTCTGTTTTTGATTCCCAACATATTGCTGGTCTTGTTTCTTGCATTTCAGTTTAATATATGGCTCCTTTCTCCGTTCAAAAAAAAAACTATTCACCCTCTATAAATTTGTCGTGAGTGTGTATAAAAAAAAGAAAATAATATAACAAATGTTTGTGAGTAGGATAAAGATAGAGATAGAGAATTGGTTGTCAAATGTTTTATAAAAATAAACTAAACTAAAAAAGATATGGTTTTAATTAAATTATATAGATAGAGATGGAAAATGGGTTGTGAACGTTCTTGTTTAACATTATGTAAAAAACATAATAGATGATCAAAATAAAGAAACAATAATGTCATAGCGGTAAAAACTTAAAACATCGAATTCGTGTTTATTTTGTTTAACAAAGTCAAATCACGTGTACACCTTTAAGTTATAATAATAAGAGATCCAAGTATAATATAAAAAGTTATATACTTGAAATCTTACAGTCCACTTCGGTTTGTTTCCAATACAAACCATAAATCACGGTTTGAAAATTCCTAAATTGTTTAGCAACGAATTAAAAGAAAAGCAACATTGAAACCACACCTATAACTAGTATGAGCTACTTCATTGTTTCAAACCAAACTGTAAACACCCATGACTCATATATAGCAACTTTTTATAACAAAATAATAATAATAATAATCAATAATAATGTTGTCACGACAAAAGTATATGCATAGATGCTTCTTTAAAATTGGAAACGTAGTGTTAAACAAGTTTTTATAATCTTCTTTCGTTTCTCTATTAAAAATTAATTTTATATCGAACCATCATCTATTATATATTGGATAGAAAGGATAACTATCCAACACAAAAGAAACATATGTGTAAGCATCATTTCTTTACATATTACGTAAGGACATAACTTTACACCCAACAATATATGCTTTTAAACTTTTAACTTTTTAAAACAAAACATTATTTCTTAAAGAGTTAATTAAAGATTATAATATCTGGTTTCATATGTAATTTACCCAACAACCTAATTATTGGTAGAATCGATGAAAGTTGGTTAGTAGAGACAATATTAGAAGGTATAGGTGCCAATAATAATAATAATTTATAATTGGCAAACACGTAAATATTTAACTATTTAAGCATTCATGTTTTTATATCAACATTTTTGAAATTTTCTTTCTGGTATGTTTTATATTTATGGAATATTGTTTTGTTTGGTTTCTTTTCTTCCTTTCTCCGGTTTACATCAATGGACCATGGTCAGCTAATCAACTTTAGTTTAGATATTTTCGAACTTCCACTTAAGTTTGAATAGATACAGAAAAGTATTCAGACACAATGTCATATATACACCTTTGACATCTGATCAATTGTAAATCGACATGAGTATACATATACCCAAAATTTTATATATCCTCGTATAAAAACATCTCCATACTCTCATAAAATGTATCTAGCAGGAATATATGTCAACATCATATTTCTCCTCACCAATTTTTTCTCGCTTATCTCTCCTATTTAATAATCACACTAATTACTATCAATATTATTTAACTTTTTTTAGATTGAAATATTTTTTAATAAATTAATAAAGATCTTTTTACTAATATTCTAAGGAAATAATTTTTCAAAAAATTAGAAAATTTTTAAAACATCAAACTTTTTTAAAAATACAAAATATTTTATAATTGGTGTTTTAAAAAGTAAAATTTTCATAAAAAATAAATTAAATTGGAGTTATAATAAAAAAGTTTTTAAATATGACATTTTTTAAAACGTTTGTTTTAAAAAAATTATTTTATTTATTACAAGAAAGATTTCAATCATATCTTATTTTAGAATATCAATTTATAATTAATAAATTTTCATTCTATTTAAAAAATTTTATTCAACCCGTGTAATACACGAGTTTACTAAAACTAGTTATTATATATTATTAAATACCAAAACCGAGTTGAATAGGCGCTCAAGGTTAATCTTTTATATATTTTGTGTTTCTCTTATGTTTTTCAAAAATATAATGTATTTTTAAAGTTCGAATGCAGTTTACGTTCAAATATAAATTAAATTTAAATCCAATGTGGGTAATGTATATTATACATTTTTTTATGTAAACTTTTAAAGTTAACAGTAACTCAAGGTTTATTTTTCAAGATTTTTTTATTGTTAAATATTTCTAATTAAAATTAAACATATTTTGTTATGTTATATCTTTTAAAACCTAATCCAATCTTTTAAATTTGAATATACAGTTACAGCGTAGCTTAGTTTTATCTAAATTTTATATATAAATTTTATTCAAGATCGAGCTAGGTCAAATGTAATATATTAATACATTTTTTTATTTTAACCTTTTAAAATATAATGTTACGTTAGATCCCAAGTTATTCGATATAATTTTTTTCTGACATCAAGTCGGGTCAAATATATCACATATTTACTTATTTATTTTTAAATTCAGTTTGATGCCTTTAACGTTCATTTTCACACAACGTGATTTTATAGCTCACAAATTTATATTTGTGTTTACACAAGTTTTGAATTCAATTTGGTATTTCTTACTATTTTCTAGTCGCACCAGTGTAGGAGAATTCCACCACTAAACAATAAATCACTAATCCAGTGAATTAGTCAAATGCAAATAAAATGATTCCAGACATCCATAATATAGTTCCAATGCATTAGATACAACACTGCATTAGATTACATTTAGTCTATGTGTTATGAGACTTGATTAGGGCTTGACCTGCCCCGTCACGCCCCACCAATGATGACACCCCCGGAGTGAACGAGGCTTGATGCCAAGAAAGTTATGATGGTCACAACGTGAGAGAGAGGGAGACTTTTTTATTATTATTTTATTTCAACCAATAACAATAATCTACACCAACATTCTCCTTTTCACTCACTCACTTGGTGGTCAAGCCCCATAATACGTCTTTTTTACTCACACTCACCCTGCTTACGTGTCACCTACATACCATGTGGTTAAGCTCCCGCCATTGCCTTTCAAAGTGATGATAACACAGCCTCACTATAGGGCTGCAAACGAACCGAACGAACACGAACAATGCCTTGTTCGTGTTCGTTCGTTAAGAAATAAACTTGTTCATGAACTATTCACGAACACTTACCGAATGAGATTTTGTGTCCGTTCATTAAGAAAATGAACATGTTCATGAACTGTTCACGAACACTTACCGAACGCAAATGAACACAAACAAAAGAAAACGAACACAAACAACTGTTCATGAACATGACAAACATAAAAAAGTTCATAAACACAAATGAATACAAATTATTATAAATTTATTTTAGAATAAAATTTACATTTTTTTACAAAGATTACACAAAATTAATCAAAATAAATAAGTAGTTAACATAAATATCAAAAAATACTTGATATAATAGTCATAAAAATAACTGACATAATAATTAAGAATATAAACGAACACCTTAACGAACATAAACAAACACTTTATCGAACGTTCACGAACGAACACTAACAAACATAAACGAACACATTATCGAACGTTCACGAACATAAATGAACGAACGCGGCTTGTGTTCATGTTCGTTCATTTAACTAAACGAATGGAATTTTCTTGTTCGTGTTCGTTCATTTATTAAACGAACGAACATAAACGAACCTCCCGCCGAACGGTTCACGAACTGTTCGCTGAACGTTCAGTTCATTTGCAGCCCTAAGCCTCATCACTGATAACAGGACAAGACAAACAATAATAATAACCAGCCACTTTAAAAAAAGGATAGTATGTTAAAATGCAACATGACTAATTTGAAATTTAAAAATAAATATAGATTTATGGTATAATACAAAAAAATAAATATAGTATATAGTACATAAAGACTTGATAGACTTTTTTTCAGTTTAAAAAACTCTCTTGATTTTAATTTCTTATATTATAGCATATATGCATATGCATAAGATAAGGAAACATCTAACTGGATGGATATTCTTAAAAAACAACTCTGATGATATCTTACATCTGTTGGGTTTGTTGTACCAAAACAATGTTGTTTAACCATTTAAACAAGAAAAACGCAGCGGAATATGAACTTAATATCATGTTGTAATCTGAAAAATTATAGCTCATAACTTTGTTTCAACAAACCCAAAATCATAGGATCATATATATGTGAATAAACTAGTTATCAAGAAGCAAACAAAACAACCAAAATCAACACAATAAACTACCTTTTAGAAGCTGTCAAAACGTTGATATAAGTGAAGATGGGGCTGCTATTTGATGACCAAAACATCAAGAATAGATGTCCTCAAGTGTTCATACCCACAAGCCTTCAAGAAAACACCCATTTGCTAGGATTTGAGCACCAAATCGACACAAGAAGGCTGCTGGAAACTTGTTCCAGCCGTGAACTTTCAAAGAGGATTCTAAATCCTTTGTTCCAGCCATGACATCCTTCTTCCAAAAGAAAGATTATGTTCTTGTGACTCTTTTGCATTAGAGAGAGAGAGATCTGAAAATAAGAGTGTGTGTGTGTACAAGGAGAGCAAGAACTCAAGAGAGCCAAAAAGAAAAACAAGGAGAGGGGATTCCCTAAGGGGGGCGGCCGAACCCTCTTAAACCCCCTAGGGTTTCATCTCTAATCTCCCTTTTAAATTTTATAAAAGTTTTAAATATTATACATAATTAACCTTTTAATTATATATAATATGTACACACACTTTTATTATTTGATGTTGCTTAACTAATTTAAACAACATAACAAATAATATCCATGAACAAAATATCCTCATAATTTGTTCCTTCTCATATGCAACTTATTTAGAAAACCCATTTTCTAAATTGGTGTATTTATTTAATTGCATGATCATATCATCAATTAAATATTAATTGGTGTTTGCTAAGCTTGTTATTGGGTATGACCCGACTTGGATCATAACGTACTAACCACATCAATGTTCTATGTGTCTTGGGCATAAAGAATCCAACAATCTCCCACTTGCACAAGATACATAGAAGATTGATGCAAGCAGTAAATACCGCCTAACAACGGTTTACTACCCTTAATACGCATGATTATAAGCCATTCAATAACATCATCCCCTTCAAGTTCCAAACTTGAAATGATTTAGGTGAATCAATCATCTATCCTTTTGTTACAGATGTCATGTTAAATCCAAGGACATAGAATGATCATTCCTTGTTGATTTAACTTAATCAGGCCTTAGACATCATGCTCTCAACGAATAAGAGGAACAAATTCCATCTTGACTACATACGTTTTTCACAATCACCTTATGTTGTACCTAAACATAGCCTTATGTACTGACCATTATTTCAGAGCAGCGAAGAACTAGCTCAAGGTATAACACTTGGTGAATATCAAAACCCAATATGTATCTCAGGTCAGAGGATACCAAATGATATTCGCCTTTACTCAAATTTACTTATGATCAATCTAGAAGATTCCATGTAGTAAAATTGAGATGCGGGTCAGTCCAATATTTGCATCCCACAAATATCTATGAACCTTGGTAGCAACCAATTGCTCTATATTCATACCTTATGAATATCTACCAATCCATGTTCATAATAGTCTTACATTCATATTTGTTCCCACAAATATGACCGACTACGGACATTTAGAATAATAAACATATTCATGGATGTAAACATGCTAAAAAAGAACACGACTCAAAAGGTCAAAATTACAATTGTTCCATACATTAAATACTAAATAGATCAATTCCAATCGCTAGAATATCGAAGTCCTAAGGCACAAGTATGACCCTCATACTTTGCCCTCACAAGGAGCTTCGTGAGTGGATCCGTAATGTTTTGATCTTTTATGAACTTTATGAATACATATCTTTACCCTTTTCAACTCCATCCCTTATGATGTTGAATCTCCGCTCAAGGTGCTTAGTCTTTGATGAGTACGGGGTTCCTTGATTTGAGCAATCCCACCCACGTAATTACCAAAGATCTTTAGGGAGTCTTGAATGGTAGAGACCACCCCTAGATAAGCAATGGACAAGCTTATCCATGCAGCTTCCAAAGCTGCCAATGAAGCGGCTATGTATTCGGATTTTAGACTGAATAATGCTACCGTGTCCTGCTTTGAACACTTCAAGGATACCACACCTCCATTCATAATGGAAGTACACCTGATTATGATCGAGAGTTGTTTCGATCTATTTTGGAAGTCCTCATCTGTGCAACCCTTTACACAGATTTTCACTTCAACAGATCCGTATATTAGAAACATATCCTTAGTCTTACTAAGGTGCATCAACATACTTTTAACAACCATTCAATGGTTATTTCTATTGGTATCTACTTTGTCATACCTGATAAGCATGACTCGTCCGGTTTAGTGCATATCATGAGACAAATGACGGATCCTATAGCAGATGTGTATGGGATATCCTTCATTTGATTTTGCTCATCCTATGAGCTTGGACATTGAGACGTAGTCAACATGGTCTCTCTTTGAAAGGGTATCATACCTTTCTAAGAGGTTTCCATCTTGAACCTTTTCAAGATTTTATATATGCACTTTGGTTTGACCCTATCAACCACCTCGATCTATCCTTATAGATCCTTATTCCAAAATATGGGTGATTTCAAAGAGATCCTTTTATGAAAAACATCTTCCAAGCAAGGTTTTAACACCTTCCAAGGTTGGAATATATTTTTCAAATAGCAGTGTGTCATCAGCATACAACACTGAGAGTATACTTCTGCTCCCACTAGCTTTCATATATACACACCCTTTTGATGCTTGTTTCAATCCATAGATCTATCACTTTAACTTGTATACTTTATTGGGATGTCACGGATCGACAAAACCTTCATGCTGAACTATGTGGACAGTCTCTACGAGATGTCCATTAAGGAAAGCGGTTTTGACATCCATTAGCCAAAACTCATATTCAAAATATGCAGTTATGGCACTTAACATCCTAATCGACCTTAGCATTGCCACGGGCGTAAGACTTTCATCATAATCAACCAATTGAGTTTGATGAAAACCTTATGCTATAAGTCTTGACTTATAAGTATTCAAGTGTCCATGTATATTTGTTCTCATCCTGAGAACCCACTTGTATCCAACCGGTTTGGAGTTAAGTGGAGGTTCAACCAATTGCCAAACTTGGTTGTTATACATGAATTGCATCCTTACGTTCATGGCCTCTAGCCATTTGTCCCAATCCAAATTGGACATAACATCTTGGTGTATGGTTAGCCTACAGGGTATAACCACATAGCATCCATTCATAAAATATCCTTATCTTTCAGATGGAATACTAACTCTACCAGATTTTTGAACGTTTTGTGTGTGTTGATCAACCTCTTGATCTTTATCAACAACCTCCTGCTGATTGCTAGTGTCAATCAAATGTGTATCGCCTTGTGGATTTTGATCCTTATCAAGTTCCACAGTTCTATACGTCATTCCTTTCATAAAGGACTTGGTTTCAAGAACCATAGACTTTGGAGCAATAAATACTTCTGATTCGTTGAGACAAAGAAACGGTATCTTATACAGTCTCTTTGGATTCTAAATGAATACACACTTTCTTTGTCCGGGTCATATTCATAATATGAGCCTTAGAGGGCGATGCGAAAACCCAAAATGATAAAGGTGGTAAGCTCATAGCCATAATAAATTGAACCATATCCAAATAGGGTTCAGTTTCTCCTTTATCAGAATGAAGAGCATAGATAATTATGAGGAGTTGATTTTCTACTTCATTATTGAAGATTTTGAACATTTCAAAAGCTTCATACTTATGTGTCATCAAGTGCACATAATAATAGCGACTGCAATCGTCGGTAACATTAATGAAGTATCTTTCACCAGTCTTAGACATTGCCTTAAAAGGATCATATGCATCCAAATGCATCATTCCTAATTAGTCTTTGGTTCATACTTATCAAATGAAACATTTTCATTTGTTTCCAAAAGACCATTCTTTTGAAGTGTTTGAATCTAATTCTGGTTAATATGACCAAGGCGACAATGTCAAAGATAGTAATAACTTAAACCCATTTTAAGTTTCTTTATGCTAAATGTGTATCAATGAGTTATAATAGGATGATCTACCATGAACCAATTCATGGATGTCATTAAAAGGCATATCCTTAAAATGATATACATCATTCAAAACTCAATACCATTATTTACAAATTTTGAATCATGATCATATTGTTTTAAAAGGAAACATTAATCATGTTCCTAGTCAAACTAGGTGCATACAAAATGTTTTGAGAACAACTTCCAAACAATTTGAAGGTCTCAAAATAGAGTTTCCCTTCTTGAAGCGCACATTTCTTTTGAACCCCTTTGCAACAATTGCAAGAATGAGTTTCACATCCGGTATCCAATACCCATGTGTTTGAAGAAATGACATTCAATACAATGTGTGAATCATGGAAATTGTATTTGAGGTTTGCTCAACATCCCTCTTGTCTTTCAACTCCTTGAGATAGGAGGGACAATTCTTTTTCATTATCCTATCTCTCCATACTCAAAGCATGGAACGTTCTTCGTTACCTTAGGCTTCATAAGCTTAGGCTTTTCGAGGTTTCGCATTAACCTTTGCTTTGATGTATTCCTTTCCTTTGGCAATAATTGCCTTAGGATCGGGATTGGCCATTTATTATAGCCTTCCTCATTGATTGAGAGAATAGGTAGAACCTCTCTACCCATCCCTGCCTCGGTTGCTTTGAGCATTGCGTGATGTTCACCAATGCTCTTGTCCCACCCATTCATATTACAGTTTATTATGAATGTCTCAAACCTTTAGTTAGGCAATCAAGGATCAAATCCTTGGCCAACTACTTTGAGACAGGACAGTTAAGCATCTTGAGGCTATCAATGTGGCTTTTCATCTTAAAATATATAAGATGATATCGATTGGGTTTCTTTCATGTGACATGTATAAAGTGCTCGAACCGTTTCTAGCAATCTACTAAAGTTTGTTGAAGGAACATTTCCCTTTTAGATTAACATGTCATGTGCCCCATGAGGCTCCAAACCCTTTTGGAGTCTGGGAATCATATTCCCAACATGAGATCGGATGCTTGCACAGAATCCTAAGTGTGCTTAACTCAATCGTCAAAAGGCCATAACATCAACAGCGTGGGTTGGTGAGGTATGGGATCGTCAAGGACATAGACCTTTACTCATTCTTGAGAACGATTCTCAAGTTTCAAAATGAGTCCATAAGATAATTATGGTTAGGACTATCCCTCTCGAGAATAGGTCTCAGTGATAGGGAAGGGACGATCGGGGTGGTAGCATTATAGTTAGAGGTCATTATTATAAAATTGACAAAGTTCATATTAGTATTTCTCATAAATTTATTTTAATCGTTAATACCCTTAAATGTCTCATAGACAATTAACAATTAAAATCTAGAATCCAACGTTACATTTAAATGATGGTTAGGTGACCTTTATCCCATTATTTAAATTAACAAGGTAGTCAACAGTTGACAATTGCAACCTATTGCAACTTCTAGTCTTATGGGATCGGTTAAACATCATATGTTTAGTCGGCATGTTTAATCCCATCAACACCATTGTACGCCATGCTTCGGTGACCCTAAGCACATGGTTTCCAATTCAAGTCGTCCTACTTACACACACGTGTGAGTTTTTACATATAAGCGGTTAGGTGACCTTTATCCCACAAGTATGTTAGACTCACCTCAAGGACACAAGTTCCCTACAAGTGGTTAGGTGACCTTTATCCCACAAGTAGTTCCCAAGTGATTCGAGTGTCGTGTAAAAGGATGGTGTTAGACTTGTTACCAAAGGGTTTTAAGTTTCCATTAATTTTAGACTTTGAAAACACTATGTACCTTGTAATTGCATGCTTTCAAATACATGGTACCCTATGGTTCTCTTTTAATAAAACCTCTTTTATTTTTGAAATCATTAATCCTCTTAATAACCTTTTATTAATTACTTAATGATTTAGAACCATAAATTTTTAGCTTGTTAAGTTGCTAATGAGTTTGTTTTGCACATCCAAATATCAAACAACAATCATACAACAAACAACCAAACAAGCATAATCATACAAACATATGTGCATAAGCATAGCCACTAAGTTGACTACACTTGTTTGCCATCACAAGTGTTGTCATAAGGTCTTTCCTAAGGGTACAACATAACACAAATGATGAGATCTCCAAAGACCCCCACTTGAACTTGCATCCAAATGCTTCAAGTCCATCCTTTGTGTCTTCCTTTTGTGCTTCCTTCCCGAGCATCTTCTTTTACAAAATATATACATCCTAATACATATTTTCTAGTAAAGGAAAAAAAATGCTCCTAATCTATTTATTACATTGCCAAATGAATAAATAAATTACAAACCAAATGGAAACACAAAAGAAATTATTACAACCCATAAAGAATGAATACAACCAACATGACAAGATTACAATCAACCAAATCCAAAACACACATGGTCAAGGCTATGTTATGCACTAAAACATGTATCCATATACATCATTTCAAGAACCAAAATGAACCCCATTGACCCTAAATTTTCAGCCAACATAAACCAAAAATCTAGGGTCTTTTGTCCAAACAAAACACAATCAACCAAATTGATATCTTTCCTTTCAAGGTTTAATCACTAGCATGTTTGATATAACCTTGAAAGATTGGGGTATCATCAAATCAATACAAAACAGCCCTAAAATTGGTTGTTAAACCTTATATAACCAATTATACAAGAACACATGAAACTAATCATCCACATAACCGGCTCTGATACCAATGTTGGGTTTGTTGTACCAAAACAATGTTGTTTAACCATTTAAACAAGAAAAACGCAGCGGAATATGAACTTAATATCATGTTGTAATCTGAAAAATTATAGCTCATAACTTTGTTTCAACAAACCCAAAACCATAGGATCATATATATGTGAATAAACTAGTTATCAAGAAGCAAACAAAACAACCAAAATCAACACAATAAACTACCTTTTAGAAGCTGTCAAAACGTTGATATAAGTGAAGATGGGGCTGCTATTTGATGACCAAAACATCAAGAATAGATGTCCTCAAGTGTTCATACCCACAAGCCTTCAAGAAAACACCCATTTGCTAGGATTTGAGCACCAAATCGACACAAGAAGGCTGCTGGAAACTTGTTCCAGCCGTGAACTTTCAAAGAGGATTCTAAATCCTTTGTTCCAGCCATGACATCCTTCTTCCAAAAGAAAGATTATGTTCTTGTGACTCTTTTGCATTAGAGAGAGAGAGATCTGAAAATAAGAGTGTGTGTGTGTACAAGGAGAGCAAGAACTCAAGAGAGCCAAAAAGAAAACCAAGGAGAGGGCTGCCCTAAGGGGGGCGGCCGAACCCTCTTAAACCCCTTAGGGTTTCATCTCTAATCTCCCTTTTAAATTTTATAAAAGTTTTAAATATTATACATAATTAACCTTTTAATTATATATAATATGTACACACACTTTTATTATTTGATGTTGCTTAACTAATTTAAACAACATAACAAATAATATCCATGAACAAAATATCCTCATAATTTGTTCCTTCTCATATGCAACTTATTTAGAAAACCCATTTTCTAAATTGGTGTATTTATTTAATTGCATGATCATATCATCAATTAAATATTAATTGGTGTTTGCTAAGCTTGTTATTGGGTATGACCCGACTTGGATCATAACGTACTAACCACATCAATGTTCTATGTGTCTTGGGCATAAAGAATCCAACAACATCACAATGGGTCGATGACAAAAACAACACCAATATAATCCTCAAAAGCATTGGATATGCTTTGCTGTTTATATATATACTTTTATATAAACAATGCGGTACCACACATACACACACAAATAAAAAAGATGCAGGTCGATAAAGTTGAACAAAAAATTTGCATATGTACTGGCTTTCAATAAAGGGAATAATGGTCCTATTATGTAAAGTTACAAACTTTATCAATTAAGTCTATCTGGAATTCAACATAAATTTGTTTATAAAGCAGTTGGTTGGATAAGATAAAGATTTCCAGTGAGACATACTTACCCAACAACCATAATTAGGTTGTCATAATAAAACAAATAAACCAAATCAGCATTAAGTGGCTGTGTTTGGAACATGATTAGGAACCAGAGTGGCATAATCAACTTGTACCACTTTTTTAGGTAATCTTGAGTGTCCCTTAATTAGATATTAGCAGTGGGAACAATATAGGGTACCCTAAGCATTTGTAAGCATGCTCGTACAGTTGTAAAAGCACACGACTATCTAGTTACGATTCAAGGTTTAAGGTTTGAGAGATAATAAACAGTTCAGGGGGATGAAGGGTTGGAGCTTAGTGGTAATAGATGAGTCCCACAATAAGAAATTGTAAGTTCTAGTCACAAAAATAATTATAGATAAGTTATAAGTGTTGTTGTTTAAAAAACAAAGGTTTCAACTTTTGTACATTAGACCACTGCCGGCCCTGAGGAGGGGCGGAATGGACTCCCGTCCAGGGCCCACTCGCTCAGGGGCACAAAATTTTTCAAATTTTTTATATATATAATTATAAATAAATAATTATAAGGTATAATACAACTAAAAACTTAATCCAATTATGTTTTAAACCAAATTTTTTTAGCCCATTTCTTAACCAAATTACTTAACTAATAGCCCACTAAAATATTTAAAATTTGATTGTAATTAAAGTCCACAAACTAATTTATACCACAAATTTTGTTCTATTTTAAACTTAAAATCTTACCTACGATCCATGGTGTCCCAAGAAAGACTTAGCGGATTTGCGATAATAGCTATCGAAAGCAAAATATTAGAGACTATAAACTACGAATATGTTATAAACCAATTTGCTATCAAGAATGCTAGGAGAGATTTACGAGTTATTGGTTAACTATTATGGTATGTCATTGTAATACTATGATATTGCTATGTTTATTGCTAAAACATTTCTTTTCATTTAAAAAAATTTGTTTATATAATTTAAGTCGTTAGGGCCCATGGGCCTTTTTTTCCCGACTCGTCCAGGGCATTAAAATCCTCGGGACCGGCCCTGCATTAGACATTAGTGGCGGACTCAAGAATTATACAATCTCCAACTCCAATCTACTGTGATCATGATATTGTTTTTAAGAGAAATCAAACAATACTCATAGGTTTATTAGGATACTAGCTTTAGTAACCCGTGTATTACACGGGTTGGATAATAATAAATTCCTTAGATATATGTGCTCTTATTCGTATTGACTAATATTAAATATCACCGAAAATTAATATTATTTCATTACAATTTACATGTGAAAATCATAGATTTAAAAATTTAAACATAACATAAGATTCTTTATGGTGTATATATTAACATAACGTAGAAAAATACATGTGCATCAATGTCATTCTAAGTTGTCTTAATACATATAGATGAACTTGAAACAACATGTATGACAAAAGATAGACAAACCGTGTTGTTAAGACCGGATCGAACCCGGTTTATTTCGAACCATAAATTAAGAGCAAAAAAAGCAAAAAACCGGCTTCACGCGGACCCGGTTTATTTCGAATGGCATTCGTGTCCGCATGTCGTGCGTGGGCGACCCAAATTTTCCAGCCAGAAACCCGTTTTTGCACCCCCCCCCCCCCCACGCGCAGGTAGGTCATGGTGTAAAAGGTATCATAAAGACATTCAATACCTTTCACCTTGTTATCACATATAAACACATAATGCTTCATTTGTCACACCAATGTGGGACAAGGGTGTTAGAGAGACTCCCTTTCACACCCTTATTAGTTATTTCCAACAAATATTTAATTACATATAAAAATATAATTAAAATATAGTTAAATCCGGTCCAACCGGTCCGACCGGTCCGACCGGTCCGACCGGTCCGACCACCAAACCAGTAAGGCGTCCGGTTCGACGTCCGATACGGTTCTGAAAACATTGCTTTTGAATATGTATCCCATAAAGTACATATAGTACTAAACACTCAGTTGCCCCTACATAAATAAACATAAATTACAAAACAATATACATAAAAAGTATACATATATTTTTCAATAATGATAGAATATACAACTTTATATTTTTCAGCTTAATCTACATTTCAATAGAATTTTTTCCCAGTCTTGAAGATGAATTCTTAAATCTTACATTTTCCAAGCAGTACTCCAATAACATTTACAAATACATTGAAGTATAAGTTCACTTAAATTGTTGTTTAACTGTTGAATATTATAATAAGAATTTTAATATTAAAAAAAATTGTTGACCAACCTATGCAAGAATAATCAGCCATAAAACAATTCAGGATCTCATAAAAAAGAAATGATAAGAAAACCATACATGCCATCAATTAAAACTGTTGCATCTCATAACAGTGGTGTCATAATAAGACATACCTTTAGTGGGTTATCTATGTATCTGTACTTAAATAAATTAGCATCAAGTATTGGTTTTGTAATACCAAGGAGGCTCTCTTATTCAAAAAGTTTTCAAACCTACTGAAATATTCAATTCAGTGGTCTGGATTCTATTAACCTAAAATAGAAAGTACTAACAATACAAATTATTTTGTAGCATAACTAAAAAAATGGATCATTTAGTATATTTGTGGAGGTAGTTTCAGTAAAATAACTAACCTACTCATTGAGAAGAATCACCTTAATTGAGTAGGTTTCTGTAGAATTATAAAACATAGGTTGCTTTTAAAAACTTATGATACGGACCTTCTGAGTATAATCTAAAAAACATAGGTTGCCTTCAAAAGCCTTATGTACTTCAAAAATTGTGTTCTGGTAGTCTTTATAGGAGAAATTATTACTGCTATTACTTTTGATAATTATATATTAATTATGATAATACAAATAATAGGTTGACTTAAAAGCAATAAGTGACCTATCAATCAATATAAATAATATCATTAATAATAACTAATTCTAAAAACGGAATGAAGAATGAAGTAAATAATGAACTAAAATTGGGATATATTTAAAAATGATTACTTCCATAATTAAAAATTTTGGACAGTTTATAATCTAAATTTATAATTTTCGTTTTTTACGGTATTTACACAGGAATATAGATGGAAAGGTTGAAATTACATTAAATTAAAATATTTGTAGAAAGGATGAAAATAAATAAAAAATATCATACTTTTTATTTTTAATTTTTTATATATATACACAAATTATAAGTAATAGTGTTATTTTCAATAATGTTAATTTAATTATTTGGAAATGATATGTTAACTTTGAACATGTTTTTCTATTGGTGAAAATTATTATATATAAATTCTGAAAATGTGTGACAAAGTAAACGAATCAGTTTATAGAGTAATTTATTCTCAACTGATCCAAATGGGTAAATTAGAAGTTAGGAGGTAATTTAACGGGTCTAAAGTAACCATTGGATTAAATTAATTTATTTATGAAAAATTATTATTTAAAAAAATACTTTCATTACGCACCACCGTTTTTGTTGATGTTAAGAAATATATTTACTTACTTGGCCTTTAAATTAAAAATCTGAGAGGCGCCATCGAGTGGATAATAATTCAAATGTAAAGTTAGGAACTGCTGCCAAAATCCCTATAATGAAAAGAAGAGTCTCATGTTATGTATTTTAAATCAAAACGTTGTATTCATGTAAATGTTAGGAATCATGTTAAATGTTTAACTAACCAGCTATGTAATACAAATAACATGAATTGTTTAGTAGTATAATTGTAGAGAAGGTACTTTGATCACCAAGAAAATATAACTGTAGCTACTATATAAGTTATTTTATCAAGTAATTCATCAACACAAAAAAAAAATACATTTCAATGTAAAAAAATTATTCACACCACAATGTCCAACCATTTCAATTTTATTAAACCACATGTTTATTTGAATTTAAATGTTTAAACTAAAAATTAAAAAGCACTTAAAACCACCTATTTTATACCAATAGTTGAAATAAGTAAATAACATGTATCATCTCAAAAGTTTATCTGTTTAAATCATGCCATATAGAAATGAAGAACTGCTATCCTTAATTACATAATCAAATATGTGGTGATACAAATTGTCGATATGCTCCATATAACAATCAAATACAAGAAATGTGGTAATACAACTTGTGAATATGCTCATATATACTACAGAACACTTGAAAGCATAAGGTTAAACCTAAAAATTACAGAATGATACAACCACCGTCTATGTTATGTTATTTTAATCAGTGGTTGTAGGAAATATTGAATCAAAGCACAATAATTTATTACAAAATTGAGAAGATAAGATTAACAAAACAAATTTAAAGCTTGAAATAAAATGTACCTTTGAATTCTTGAAAAAGAACACATTGGATTCCAAAGCACCCAACAGAATCATCAATGATTTTAAGACGATGAAACCGAGTTGGACTATCACAGAAGCATTATCGATTAACGATTACGGATACAACGTAGTGCACTATTTCAATCACAACACAGAGTGTCGCTAATCGTACAGAGAGATTACAAGCATATTAAAGTCGAACAAAAGAATGCAGATTTAGAAGGGAATTACCGATTCATTGCAATAACGATGAAGGTCGATAATGGATTTGGTGAGGAAGAGCTTTGATTCAGAGGCGATTTTGAGTGGAGCGATCCTTTGTTGAAGAGCTGCAAGAAGGAATTAGGGTTTTCTTTTTCTAAGAAGGGGTGACATAAATGGGTCGGATCAAGTGGGTAAATGCAAGGCTCCGCGTGTTTTTTAAGAGATGTTTTAGAATGGGCGGGAAAATAAAACACAAAGGACAAAATAGCTCTAGAAAGATGCCATGTGGCCACCCCAATTACCCTTTTATTAGAGTAGTTGGATTGGATGCTAATGTAGTAGAATTCAATGCAACTAGCATGAAGCAGAAGAACAATTGTTAATAAAGCTGATTTGGAGGTGATTGGGTGGGTCAATAACACGTTAGTAATCCAATTAGCCATTAAGAGAAAGCAGATTTAAAAATAAGGGAGAAGTTTATTTGGGAAGGCACTCTGAACTCTGAAGGCCTGAATTCAACATTAGGTTTTATTATGGGCTCAAAACAAAATAATTGGACTCATATTGGGTTCATGGGCTGGTCATAATTGGCTCAAATTGATGATTATACAAATTAATCCAAAATATGGAATTACCAATAGCAGGTGACCTGCTGCTTTTCATTGGCCCATGATATAAACAATTAAACATGTTTGAATGTATGGCCCAGTTAAGATGGAAAATGTGGATTAACTTCGCAAGTATCATACAAACACGAACTTTTTTTCATCGTTTACTCGACAACCTTTTGTTCATCTCAAAACGTTATGACATTGCCCTTGTACTACGAAGTACGAACACTGAGAATATGAAATTCTTTTGTTTTTTTTAAATATATTTTTAAAAGCGATTCAATAATTTTTTTTGTTTACTTGTTCATCTTTTATAAGAAGAACTAGAACTATTTTTGCTAGATACTTTCTTAGTAAGACACATGAAAAATGTTATGAATTTCTTTGAAAGTATTTGTGGTAACTTGTAACATCCTAATATTAGTTTACATTACAATGATAATTATAAGCTAAAAGTGGAAAATACAAAATATGATTAACTAATGTTTAGTCTCCAGAAACTCATAAAAAACAGCTTGATGTTCATACATTAAAAAGGGAGGATGTGTTGGACCTAGAAATCGCCCTTGAGAATGTCTTCTAGTTGATGCTTGATCTTGGAGTTTGGGTTATGTATATGATCAAATTAAAGAAAATCAAAGTCAAAACAAAAAAATTGTGAATGCAAGTAGTGTGTTCTAACCATTTGATCTTGTGTATGACACATTACTAAAAATAAAAATAGGTAATAAAACCAAACAAGTCGATTCAAACATATTAATTAGCCAGTCTAGTTGCATATTTTTTTATGCATCAAACAAGTTAAAATCAATTGACTATCTTTGTACCAAATCATTGTACGTCCTTCCCTACTTACAAATTTGACTCCTACAAATTGTAATTTTCATCATATATTTGCATTACAAATATATGAAGTAGTTTTTATAAAAGCATATAGTGATAAGATGTGTTTTCTTTGTTCAATAAGTCAAAAGTTTTAATTTTCTAAGATCATGAGTTAAAAAGAAAAAAAAGAGTTGAGTTTGGTTTTACTTTCAAGGTTTGACAAAAATAATTATTTTTCTTCAAAAGATTAAAAAAATCAATTTACCTACAAAAGTTTCATTAATGGTTTTAATTTTTGTCCAAAATTTTATTAGTTTTTTCAATTTGAATCCAAAATAATGAAATGTTTTTTTTTAATTGAGATTGAAAAATCTTATAAAACTTTTGAAGGTAAATTGATGTTTTTAATATTTTATAGGAAAATAGTTATTTTTTACAAACATTAGAGGGGCAAAATTTGATATTAACTCAAGAAAAAAAATAAACGAATGGGGTAATATGAATAACATAATTGGTTCGAGCAGGGTTGACAAACACATCATTTATCGTGTTTAACAAGTTAGAGATGACGCACGTAACACACATATCAAACATGAAAATGACTTAATAAATACCTATATTATGCCTATAAATTGTTTAACACGTGTTTACAAGCCAATAATGAGAAATAATGGAGTTTATTCCTCTAATTTTAATTAATTTTTAATATGTAAAAAAAACAATAATATATTTTTTACGAACCTTAACGACGTCGTTTGATCCCACTACGCACAGTTTAAGCTACCAAAAACACGAGGGACTCACCGGCCGGAGATTCGACCACCACCAAATTAACCCAACCCACTCTGTGTGTGTGTATCAAAGCGCGAGAATGAGGTTTAATTTTGACCTACCGGAACCTACCACCAAAGAAGCCCTAACCCCACCGTCACCATCACCGCCACCGTTACCGTCACCGTCACCGTCGCCGTCACCGGCACGGTCGCCGTCATCGGCAACTCCGGCAACCGACGATGTGGAATGGGTTCCGCTTCAGAACCACCCTGTTTTCTCCGGCGCCCCTTCGAAGAATAATGCTCAGAGGAAGCGGAATCTCATGGCTTGGGATGGAGCCTCTCGCCTCTACTATTGGGATGTAAATACGCAATCACTGCATCGGGTTTCTCTCCGGTTCGGTGAACCCGACCCGACTACTGTTCTCGCTGCTTCACCTTCAAAGGTCTTTCTCCTTTGCTGTGAGCATGTTTTGTATGCAAATGCTATGATTGTTTGAAATAATGTTACCTATTTAGGAATTAGGGCATTGCAGGAGTTGGTAATTGAAGTACTGAGGATGGTGTTATGTAATTGCTTTAGGCGAGAGCCCGTAGGCACCCAAGTGAACTGATTTGTGTCACTTAGATTAGACTCTAGCATAGTTTGCAGTTTTATCTATCGTTTTTTGTTCATTGCTTGAAGTCGTAACCCGTAAAAGTACAACTTATCATATTGCTTTTATTCTGATCTTTGGTGTTTTTTTCATTAATAGGTGTTGCGAACTGATGTGGAGCTAGATTTTGTGGTGGATAGAATTGCCATCAACAGACATGGATCAGCCTTACTCTTAGAGGGATCAAATGGGTTGCGTGTTATGTACCTGTATGGGCGTTCTTCATCAAAAGATAGTGCTGTTATATGCAGGTAGTAAAATATAAACTTTTTGATCTAGATTGTTTATCAGTTGTACAAACGTTAGGATATGCATCTTTTCATTTGTCTGACATTAGTGCACCTCTTTTGAAAACACTTTTATTCTACTGATCTGCAGGACGATCACTGTTGGATCAGATCTCTACCTCAACACCAACAATGCCATACGGACTTTAAAAGTTTCATGGCACCCTTATAGTGATACTCATCTTGGAATTCTATCTTCTGATTCAGTATTCAGGTCTACACTCTGATCAGCCATTTGATTCAGTTTTCAGGTCTCGTTGCTGTTTTTCTTTAATTATAATGTATGACTGTATCATATTGCATATTGTAGGCTTTATGATTTGTCCTCAGCTCTTGAGCATCCAGAGCAGGAATACTATCTACAGCCAGTTGCACGTGGTAGATCAAGGAATGCCTCATCAATATGTCCTGTTGACTTTTCTTTTGGTGGTGATCATTTGTGGGATCGATTTAGTGTATGTTCACTATTCATTATTCTTATAATTTGGCATTCTTTTGTTATATCAGTTGCTCAAGTGCTTATAAGTTCTATTGTGCAGGTTTTTGTTTTGTTCAGTGATGGTACAGTTTACACCCTTTGTCCGGTTGTTCCTTTTGGAAGGTAAGGTCACAATTATATATGTTGTTTTCTAAAGAAGATGGTCCCATTTCATTTATTTATGTTGTTATAGTGTGTACAAATGGGAGTCTGTATTGGAGATATATAGTGATGCTCAGACATTTGGACTAAAATCTGGTAGCTCAAAAGCCTTTAGTAATGCCACCCTGGCAATTTCTTGGTTAGAAGCCACATTTCCTGAGTTGGCTAGACAAGCAGCAGAAGGCGGAAATCAACCTGCGCTAAAATCTCATCCTTATGCTCTATTTGATGCATCAGTTTCATTACAGGTATCCCTCTACTATCTTTAGTCTTTTAGTTGTCCATATTAATATGCTATATTTACTTGAAAGAAATGTCAAACAACTTTTTTCAAATTATAGGGGCCTCTTCATAAAGTGTACCATGGAAATGAAGAAGATTCTGAATTTAAAGTTACCGAGTGTGAGGGACGAGCTGTCAGTTTTCTGTACAAGGCAGTTAGCAAAGATTCAATTCTTATTACAGTTTGGAGTAGTGGGCAGCTACAGATAGATGCATTAGCTGATGAAATACAGCCTGTTTGGACGGTGGGTAACCATCCCCGTATTTCTGTTGATTCTCAAAACCGAATAGTTGGTTTTGCCATGATTTGTGAACCACATCCCAATGAGCTATCAGTGGTGTCATTTGAACAATCATCCGATAAAAATATTTGGTTGGGACATCCACCTCCGTTGTTAAGGCTGGGTACTGTTGATTTAGCCCTACCCGGGAAAACCGAAACCGGTTCCATGATTTCATTGTTTATTGATCCACTTATACCCGAGAGAATATATTGTGTTCATGATGGAGGTGTGGATTCAATAGTGTTGCATTTTCTTCCTTTCACTAATCAGAAAAATGGGATAGACGATGACATGAGACCGCCAACTGTGCAGTCGGTTCTTAACACATGCCAGGTGGAATCCTCAATGTCTTCTCTATATGGTTTTGTGGCATTGGCGGATTCATTTGGATGTTGTTGGATTGTGGGAATCACGTCTGGTTTTGAATGCATTGTACTTGGGATGGAAAGCTGGAATCTTTTGCTTCCTGCTCGTGTTGATAAAGAAAAGAAATATGAAAGTTCGGAAGAAAATATAGTTACTGGAGATGCTACTATTATAAGTAAAGAATTACTCACTGGCCCAAAAGTGGTTATCGTGCCACCTACCTCACCAAATCCTGTTGCTGCTGACTCTATTGAAGGGAGGTCTACTCTCCATCAATACTTCAAGCTTTTCCATGAGAACTATGTCGAGTATGCACATAAGGTAAGGTTGCAATTGACACCTATTTACTTATGGATAGGCCGATTCGAGTTTTGTTTTATATCTACCGGGTCAACGGGTTAAATAAGAATATTTAATTGCAATGGAAAGTTGGTCATATGAGTCAAGAGTCACCCAAAGTGTGTTGTTAATGCATACAACCTAAACTGGTCAAATGAGTCAAAGCTCTTGTAATATGTGTTGTTAATGCGTACAACTTACTAAAGTACCAAATCATTATATCAAAACATTTTATGTTAATCATACTTTAACTAATTAGTAATTTATAAAAAATGTTTGAAGATATGGATATATACAGTTGTTTCATTTAACAAAAACCGACCCAATTGATGCCTACATAACTTACTTGTTCTGAAACTCCACCCAGCAAGCCTGACCTGCCAACTTTGTCATCACCAAAATATAGAATTTCAATACAAGATTCAGTTTATTTCATATACAATTCACTTCACACTTTGGAATTGTAAATTCTACTATTATCTGTAACATTAATTCTAGATCTTGATGTTATATTGGTTCAGGTACTAGTTTTACTGTTCTGTATCATATAAAATGTGTATCTTTTGCCATTCAACACCCTTTTGGCTGTAGAATAATAATTTCTTTTTGGGGTTTGAAAATAATGTTGCTTTATACTTGTTACCTATTTATATGACAAATATTTCTTGCGTTCTCAGGTTTACTTTGAGCTCAAACACCATGGACCACAACTAAAGAAAATCATTGATGAACAACATACCCGATTGCGTGAGGCACAACAAAAGTTAGCGAAAGTCGAAGAGAAGCAGGAAACATTGGAAAATCGAATAGATCGTGCAATTCAGAATCATGGTTTGTTAGAAGAACGGTTGTTAAGCCTAAGAAACCTACCAGGAATCCACAAGAAACCATTGTCGAAAGCAGAGCGAGAGTTCAAGATGGAGCTTGGTAAGTTGTCTTCAAATAGTATGACTTTCAACCTTCACCAAGTCGACCCATCTTACCTGCTTCCCCGTTTAGGCTAAGTCTTTTCTGTTTGACCTGTTTTAGATAAGCTCAACCTCAGTTGACCCATCCATGATCCATACTCGCCTTTAACTATTAGACGCTGTTATGTGTGATTGCCGTTAGTTTACTAATGAATCTTGATAATGGGATATTATAATGTTTCAGAAAGCTCTATTCTGAAGGCTATTGTGTTTGTTTTATGCAGACAAATTTAGAGGATTGGAATTAGATGCATTGCACACGACCATAGAAGCTATAAATGGTCGAATAAAAAGACATTCCTCTTCTCCACAAAGTAAAAGACCCAACCAAAGAAGGCTAATTGCAGGGAGGAGGAAGGGTAATGTTGAAGATGATGAGATCTCCCACCTCAAATCCTCAATTGCAAAGCTTTCTTTAGTCAACAGTGAGAACACCAAAAAGGTCAAACTTGTGGACTCAGCTTTGAGAAACCGTGAAAGCACGAGTTGAGGAAAGTTAACTTGCTACAAGCTTGTGTGAAATCAAGAATTATATAATTAATAGGTTTTGAATGACTGAAATGCTGTAACTTTTATTTTGGCATTTTTGTTTCAAGTTGATCTATACACCTGCAAATCTATGTACTTGAAGTTCGTATAGATCAACACTTCAGAAGGTGTTGTTAAGCTAGACAACAAACCAACCAAATGCCACTGCTGGAATTATATGCGTCTAATTGAAACACATACAAGTATCACAGGGTTTCATGATCACCTACACAATATCTATAATTTGTACATGTATTTGTGATTCACCGTATGAGGTACGCAATTGCGATTCTAAATTGAGGAAGTTTGAATGAACCAAAAATTGTCTCGAAGTAAGGTTAAGACGACCTGGTCGGTTTCCTTAATAACGCGACATTATTAATGCCAAAGGAGTTGAATGCAGGATGTTGGATTTCAAGCCGTGAAAACATTTCAACACGTCTTTGGATTTGAACACCATGGTCAAGTTTGTGTCACAGTAGGCTCGGACACTATGGGTTTAGTCAGCTGATTGTTGAACGCCATGGTTATTAATAATATTATCTATACATTAGGCTTGGATAGGTTTAGCAAATTGATTTATGAATTTCATGGTTAGTAATTGTTATCTAATTCGGTAATGAAATTAACAGGAAATCTACAAAATGACAAATATTATAGAATTTAGACGTTATAACTACTTGCTTCAATCATTCACCTTCTCGTTAATTAGGCTATGGGTTATAAACAGATGCGGACCAAGAATTTTTTTATGGGAGGCGGAAATATATTAGGGGTCATATGTGTATCACTATATAATATGTTTAATAATTATTTGTTTTAACTTGTTGAAGCAATAATATAAGAAATGTATCTCATGCATTTTAATCTTGTTATTAAAAGACAACCGAATAAATAAACCATGAGTTAACATGTGTTTCTTACGTATAAATAACATGAAAGATAATTTGTAACACCTAATCAAACAGATCAACAAACAAACCATCAAACAAGCCATCAACATTTTGATTTTTTTTATTTAGTTTCATTTCTTATTACATTCATAAACGATATTACATTACACGATTAGTTCAATTTACCAATGATACATCGTAACCCAATCTTCTTCAAGAAATTGGAATTCGCGTTCCATGGCTCGCCACCAACAATCTTTGATAATTCCTCCAGTGCAAAGATTGCTAATGGTGTGATTAAAGACCGGAAATCTTATATGTTTAGCTTTCCAATTAAAAGAACAAGAGTATTTACCCTTGTCATTAAACTCAAGAGTGTATTCTTCACCACTCTTAATTGATTTAAAGTCGGGTTGTTCGTGATCTCTTCCACAACCCATAACAAGACCGTCAAGATGATAGTTTTCAACATGCACCGTGTTTTTAGGAAACGCAGCTTCTGAAGGTTGTAGTGGTGGAAAAATTGCGATCACAAGAAGGAAAACCCAAACAAGTTCAAGGTAAGGTGTATGATTTGCCATTTTACCTTTTTCACTGTAAACTTTAAGGCTTCATGAGCCAATTTATAAGCCAGAATTTAATGTAACATACTTTTTGTTTTTATATAACTAATGATGGTTTTACTGTTATCTACCTGTAAAGTCATATATTTATGATTATTATTTATTTTTTATTTTTGAACCCCGACTCTGCTTCAAATTATAGGTGTTATATTACCGGGTCCACTTATCTGTTTTCTAGCCGGGACGCACCCCAACCCCTTTGGAGGAAACTCACAAATGAAAAAAATCCTAGCTCAACCTGAGCAATTTCATTTAAAGTGAGACTTAAACCCAAAACTTCATATATTTACATGTCTTGACTAACTTCTCTTAACCACTTGGCCATTAAAGGACTTAAATACAAAAATGTTATAAAAAACAACTATTTTTATTTTTATAAAATAGAGACTATTTGTTTTATGATAAAGTTTACTATAGTGTCGTTTGTACAAAACATGTTACAACTCTACTCTGTTTAGCTTGATCTAAGCATCTTTCTCAAAGGTGCTAAGACAAGGTGTATGAGGCACAAAGGTGTGGTGGTGGTCATATTTTCTCCTGATGTTATTATTGCAACTCATATTAATGTAAAATGATATGACTCTTATAATTAAGCATGATGATAATATATTCGTTCAAGCAAGCAAAAGTAAAATCACATACATATTTGCATCATAAGTTATACGCTAGAAAAGTAATCCATAAAGATTCAAGTAACTAAGAACAGAGTCGGAAAGGATGAAATAACAAACATGATCTTCAATGATAATAACCACCTCTTTTCGTGAAGTGTTTCTTCTTGTGAAAACCAATTTGATTCAAGAATGTATCAGCCAATCGAGTAAATCATTCGCTCTGAGAGATCGGTTCCAACTGCCCTCACGTATTTATCTAACTGAGTTTCCAAGTAGTTCCTTTCATGTGTTGCAAAAGCTTGCCGTATATCCTTCAGAAAAAAATATTTATTATAAAACCATCTTTTCATGCCATATAAGGTTTATCTAATGATATAAGCAGAGGAAGCAGTATCAAAGAAACGGGATGTATTGGATTCATAACGAACCAAACTGGTTGAATTTTGAATAGATTAGCTAAAAAGTGAAAAGTATTAAACGCGTCAAAAATCACTAAATTAGTAATTAGATGTTTACAAGATCCTAAATCATTTATCCAAATGGATTTAGTATTGAACTATACCGGTCGATAATCATATTCACTAGTCTGCTAGACCCGTGCTGTTTTAACCTGTAACAAAAAGTTACATGGTTTGACCCAAACCTACTTGACACGCACTTAATTCCCTCAATGTTGGATTAATCTTAATGCGTCAAGACGTCAAGTTACGGGTCATGGGTCTAGTATTTAAGTTATATGTTTTGTTTAAATTATGGAGCAAGTTTAATTTTGAAATATTCTTAGTAGTGGAGAGTGGGTCTATTTTGTAGGAGCACTAACCCAAGTTTACATGTCTTGTTTTTTGCCTATATATGTAACTCTTTGAATTATAAATGAAAATGAGCAAATTAAAGCAGTAAACTTTTTGTTCGTGAGTGCTTCTTGTGTGTTTGATTTGGGGCCTGAACCAACACCCGACCCACCTGTTTTGCCAACTCCAGATGTTGAAAGGCTAGAACAAACATGATAATGACTCTAGTAGAATTTTGTACCTTATATTTCAGGTGCATTCCCCTCAAATCAATGACAATATTACTGAAATCTTTTTGCATTTCTGCAGGCATCAAACTAGTGGCTTCTGGTCCTACTGATTCATCATCATCATCATCATCATCTTCAGAGTCTTCAAAAGCACCTTCAGACATTTCTTCATCGCCATCAACACGAATGTCGTTTGGTTCATAGTCTTCTTGTTCAATTTGATCTTCAATTGCATTAGGCAACAAATCCACCTCATTTTGCAAAGTGGCAAAATCAGATAATACAACATATGGTTTTCTATCAAGTAACCTCTTAGCAATATCAAATGAAACCCACCTGCAAATACATGTGTGGTTGTTAAATGTTAGCAATTAAAGTGTTTACCCGCTGTCAACAAATTGCAACCCAAATTGGCCCTTTCTTTAGTCATTCAGTGTAAAAGAATAACTTACTCATAACGTAGAGGACAGAGAAGCTCAGATGGACGATAAGTTGCTTTATATCTCATCTTGTTGCAGGAGTGGATATAGTATCCAAGATAATAATACTGCAAGCTAGGACAATGGCTTTGATTTTCTTTGACCCAATTTATTTCTTGTAGTGCTGAGTACTTACCAAGAGACAAAAATGCAAGATCAGGATCCCAAAATAGATATTTACTGGACAAACATTTAGGGAGAATGTCTATCACACCAACTGCAACCAGTTTGCCATTAATTAAGTATTGCTGATGAAAAGAGCCAAAGCCACAAGGAGGAACACTACCATCTCCATTTGATTGAACAAAAATTAGGGGGCTGTCAATCAAGAATCTCTTGTAAGAACTTTCAGTCACACGATCTGGTCTATCATTATGCACCTTAATCTGGTATTTTCTGTATAATTCATATTCTTCTGGGTCAAAAGTTGACCGTTTCAGGCGAATCTCAAGATTGTGCCTTTTGACGTGAAATTTTTCAGGGTTATTTGAACAACTCCCTTTAGAAACTGCAGGTCTTCCCACTGTGACATCTGCCTGAGTTTGTGATTCAGTAGAATAGAAATTAATATGCCCATTGCAAGCTTTTACAGACAAACTGGCAGCTGATGCTGAATTCCTTAAATGGTTTGATAGCATTTCTGCTACAAATTTTGGATCTTTTTCTGTGCCAACATTCTTATGGACTCGCTTTAAAATAGCAACAATTTGAAAAGAAATGTTGCAGGTATACACAAGATCTTGAGCTTCTTCTGCTTGTAATTTCCTCTTGTTTGGTGCAACACTCTTGACAGAAGCTTTAGGGAATTGAATTTCATTAGGAAGTTCCCCCTGTTCTATGCATTTGAGTACAACTGAATCAATCTGCTCAGACAGATAGTCAATCTTTTGATCAATGTTGTTTGATTGTAACCCATTAGGGTTATCACCTGTAATGCCCTTTTGTAATGAACTGGCAGATGATATCTTGTTTTGTTCATCTGGATTCTTGATATTAAGTGAACCATCTAGAAACCTATGATCAAGTTGATTATTGGATAACAGAATATCTTTAGTACAACAATTAATTATTCAGATTAGCATTTCAGAAAGAAAGATATAGAAATTAAATCACCTCTGCATTCGTTTAGATACACGAACTTGTTCTTTAGAAGGGGTGAAATCACTTGCTTTCAAACGAATTGTATAAGATGGACAGCATGTTCTCTCCATTTCAGGTTTGTATAGAAAACAACCAGATCTCCTCCAACCTCTGTCAAGAAGAGCTGTCAAAAAAAAAAAAAGAATTATAACTAAGAAGTTGAATATTCAGAAATTTCTTGTTTGTAACTAACGATATATTTCTATTTATATTGTGTATGATCCAGTATTTTGGTTTAAACATATATTTACCAACACTAGGAAAGTATATAAATGTGTTCCCTTTCTTGTACCAATTACTAAATTTTCTTCTTTCATTATTTCATAGAAAAGATAAGGTTTTCTGGATATGTAAATTTCTTATTTATCCTTTGGCTGCATAAGTTTCCACTCTATATGTTTTTTGACCTCTTTTTCTTGCTATAACCTACATTTATGTCATACAACTATAAGACAAACAAAATTTTCTGATAATAACCACAAGATAGTACACACGCTAACCTTGGTAGTCATAAACAGTCAAGCTGTGTGCCCATAAACCTGCAAGATCAAGAAACCAAAATTAACATTGAAAAAATGCAAAAGTCTCTGTATATGTTATGTTATAGCTGCATATTCATTCAGAAACACAATATTCATAGAAACATATTGACAATATCCTTCAAATTATCAAACATTGTAACTGATACTTTGCTACCACAATAATGCCTATTGTTGGTAATCTCCCACTTCTCAGCATGTTACTGAATATACAAGGCGCCTCATCAAAACATAAGCGGGATGCATAATCATTGAACAATGCTGTAAGCAATACATCTTAAACAGCAAAAAAAGGGGGATACATTACTTCAAAATGACATATAGATGATTAAACAGCAAAAAGTCACAACCTATTTTCTATAGAAAATGCTCATGGTCTGGTAATAATTCTCATATTGATCATTAAATATACTTGTAACATGATATACTTGTAAGTTGTAAGATGATGCTTTTCTTCAGCTTAATCAAGCAAGCTAAAATTTTTATAGGAGATACCTAAACTACTTTATACCTATTTTCTACATAAAATGTTCATGGTCTGGTAACATTGATGGTTGAAACAACGGGTCTTCCGTCTTCTACAATTTGGCCTACAAATTTGTTTAATTGGGACGCAGGAATATCTTTCTATTAAGTAAATTGTCTTCGTTTCGTAATAGTGCATTGATAAAACAAAATTTGTAAGGAATTAGATGTCTACTCAAATAGTGTTAAAGAACTAAATAGCACCACTGATACTACCTATCATCTCTGCAGTTGTGTAAAGAAGATATAGCTTGATTTCCAATATTAAACCCTGGATATGCGTAATTGTAAATCTACACCGGATATACTAGTTTGATGTCATTATCAATCTTCCCAAACAGTTTACAATCAACACCAACTTTAAGGTAGACTATTTTACTTAACTAATAGTAGCGAAAATCATATGATCAAATAGCACGATTCGCAATCAAAAGTTAGGTAATTCAAATCCCCTACAACACGAAGATCACACATAAACCTAATCGGTCAAAACTAACCGTGAGTAATACTGGTGTTGGAGCCGGATTTGCAATAACCGCAGGAGCTTCTCCGGCGACCGACGTCAACGACGACGCTTTCGGCTTTACAATCGTCGATGGTACTGCTGCTACTGCTAGCTTCGCTCTTGATCTTCCTCTTATCCGCCATATGTACAGTTGCACACGATCTTTCATTCAAATATTCATTTCGTTGGAGAATTGACGGTGAATCACGGGGAACTTCGATCGGAGAACGAAATCGACGATGAGATGAAATAGGTCACACAACCATAGCCCTACAACCCTCTCTGTTCAAGTACTTCTCTTATGAACAGAAAGTATATATTAAAGTAGAAATTTTGGATCCATATTTCAGGTCTTAATTAAAAAGCCTAAATTAGAGAAATAATTAAAAAGGCTATATAGGTTTTACTTAATTTATGATTGAACATTGACTATGGACTATGGAGTTGTTATTGGTATTGATTTTTTTATAGAATCAGATTTATTGACTATGTTATAACGTTAGTGGTCTGAGCAAGTTGTATAATGTGGTAGAGATAACGGTATGTGTTTAACTGTCTCTAATGATGTATGACCCTCATTGCCTCCTGCAGTTTAGGTTTCGACGGCTTGACGTAATATGATTAATGAGTTTGGCAGCTCTCATTTTATATAGAATATATAAGTGCTTGAAATAATTATGTTATTAGTTTCAGATGTCCAGTTTATTTAAAAATAATTATAAGATGATTACTTATAAGATTTGTACAGTAAAAGGTTACTGCATAATTGCCTCCTATTCTCAAACAATAGTCTTTTTACGCCTAAACTTGATGACGGTCAATCACATCCTATTTTATATTCCACAAGACTTTGAAGGTTACAAGTCAACTTCTCAATACCATCAAGAGTTTCGGGTTATGCATGATAAGATAGACGCCATATGACACAACTATGACCCATTTTCATTTGGTCAAGCGTATTCTCATATGTTAACGATCTCGATCTTATGATCTTCATTTTAAACACCCTGCATAGTCCTCCTTTAGTGCCCTATTGGATGCGGGATAGGGCTCGATGCATCCAAACAAGACAATCCTTCTATGGGTTTTATATTTATCTGAGTCAATATACTTTTTTTAAAGCGCTATAAAACAACCGACTGTGTCTAAATCTCAGCTGTAAATTTAAATAACAACGTATGAAAAACATATTTAACGAAAATGTGTGGATCACCTACCATCTTTGTGAACGCTTTGCCCTCGGATTGACCTACGCGGTTTTGTGACAATCTTGGTCTTATCTTATTAGTCAAAACCTTCTTAGTTAAGATATTGTTTCTCAAAAAAGAAATAAACATATTGATATTGACCAATACCTCAAAGATGAACATGAAAATAAATATAATTGTAACTTAATTATTTTATTGTTTGTCATGTTTATCTTTTCCAAAAGTAGGAGAATGTTTTATTTCCTTCTTTTATTATCATTATAACCCTATATATGTTTCATCAATAATGTTATGCGTTATGAGATGCGATAGAATTTACATAAACTATATATAGAATGAGTTGTCATATATTAAAACTATTCAGGTTTTTTAGATGTAGTACTTCTCTTAAGAATGTATGCTATAAGTAGGATGTTAAATAACAACCAAATGAGCAGACTTTAGTTTAGGATAAATAGCCTGAGTTAGTCCAGATTTCGATTGACCCATCAGACTAATGGTTAAATGACTTGGTTACGATATTTAAGTTTGAAGGAATTACATATATCCTCTTGTAAACTTGTAAAATTACGTATTTTCTCAAAACACAAGTTTTTAATACAAAATGTATAATGGTCTTGAAACATATTTGAAAAAATATGTATTTTACAAGTTTAAAGGTAAATATATGAAATTGCCCATTAAGTTTTGATAAAACCAAAATAGAGTTATAAATGGCTTTTAAACTTTTATATTTCTAGATTCCATTTGATCATAGTCTCGTAGATTACGTGGATGAGTTAAAATTAGGAATGGCAAAAATAATATTTATCTACATCTAAATAAAATAACTTATTCTATTTTATGCAGCAGTACACACGTTTTTTTTTAAAAGATGTTCAAAAACCGACGGTTTTAAAAATAAAGGTTATTGGATTGTTATAATCTCAAGTTTTATTTATTGACTGAGATTAATCCCAACTCAGTAAATGTTTACAGATACTCCTCACTTTGAGTTTATTTTCATCCAACGATCTTTTACTAACTAAGAGCTACCCCGTTAGTTTTTTGATGACGTGGACTGTTTTTGTGATCAAAACACTAAACAGAAAGTTGAAATCTATCATCAGGCCCGTCAATTTGAAACTTCCGCACCAAAAAACCCGTCAATCTCCACGTCCTGATTTGAACAAGTCCGGTAGATTTTAGGTGATGATGAAGGCTAGACAATGGAAAACGGACCTAACTGAGACTAGGCGGTGCTGGAGTTGAAAAATATCTCAAAGTTGACCCCATTTCATAAAATAAACTAACGATGGTTAACTCTCGGTTAATAAAAGATCATTGGAGGAAAATAAGTTTAAAGTTAGGAATGACTGTAAACATTTTCTAAGTTGGAATTAATAACGAGCAATAAATAAAATAAATAAAAGTTGGGATTATTAGAATCTAATAACCCTAAAAATAACAACTAAAAGCTAGATGATTTGAAAACCGTTTTTAAAAGATGTTTAACATACGGATCAACTCAAAAAATTTCAAATAGTGACCAATTGTAAAATACCAGTACAAGAAAACATGCAGTAAAGTATATGCATTTAGACCGAGCGTTTTTTATTTTACAAAAGTTTAAAAATGAATTGTTTAAAAACTAACATTTAAAAAATGAACAAAGAAGACGTCTTTAAAGAATCAATGATTTTAAAGAGTGAATTATTATAACAGAGACCTTTCTAGTTTTAGAAAAAAAAAAACAATTTATATCATATATAATAAATGAAATAAGAAGCAATAATAATAAAATCAAAAATAAAAATTTGAACAATAATAAAAACGTATTTCTTAAATACACAAATACAAAAGTTTCTTTAGTATAATTGTGCGTGTATAATAAGGAGATTGTATTAAAATAATTGTTTAAGTGTAAAAGTAGTTTTGTGTTTTTACAAAAAAAGGTTTTACAATGTTAATATGAGAGACTGAAATGATTACAAATGCAACCTAACTAAAAAGATTAATTTTTACACTAAAAGGATAAAACAAATTTTTGAGACAAAAATGTAATTTGCTCTTTAAAAAATCTATAGAAAAAAATAAATAATAAAATGGGACATTTTGACAAAAAAAAATCATAAGTGAAAATCATATAACGTGGTCCCTACATGGACCAAAATCATAGCAATATGCAATGTTAGGGATGACTCAAATTCAGAATTTTTGTATTTATATGACAATATTTATAATCAATATTCTGTTGTATGATATTCAACTTCTATGGCGAATTTATAAATTATGTCGAAGTTGGTATGTCTCTTTTAACTAACCATATTCTAATTTTTATTTTCAAATTTAGTTTTATAAGTTATCCAATAATTGGCTTGTATGATACACCTTTAAGGCTTTAAGCACCCTATTTTCCCCCAACCACCACACCTACAAACACATTTTCAGAGTTTATAGCTAATAACATTTCTAACAAGCATTTAGAATGAATTTACATATGTATGTATTAAAAATAACCCAAACATATGATTATACAATATATATTTTTAAATATTAGAATTTAGAAACCTCGGAGATGATAAATAATTTTGTGAAGATGGTGAAACCAAATGTCACGAAGACAAAAGAAGAAAATGAAAATGAAAAGTTGAAGCTAAACCTTTTCGTTGTCATAACGTAGCTTTTAAGTGAGAGGAACTCCACTATAGGCCCTTAACATTATGAATTTGCATTATTGGGCCCCTCATATTATGCTCAATACAAATTCACCTTTCAAGTGTTATTAACAACGAACCATTGTTTTATTTACCTTGAAAGTTGAATCATCTTTACCATTGTTTTATTTACCTTCAAAGAGAGATGATATGTGCATTTGTACGTAACTAAAATTTGTGTATATATTACTATAATACAATAAAATATAAAAGAGTTAAGTTCAACTTTACTCCTTAAGGTTTGTTAAAAATAATCATTTTACTCCAAAAGATTAAAAACATCAATTTACCTTCAAAAGTTGTTTCAATTTCAATCCAAAATTTTCATTAGTTATTTTAATTTTATCCAAGATAATGAAATCTTTGGAGTAAATTAAAACAACATATAAAACTTTTAAAAATAAATTGATGTTTTTAATCTTTTAGAGGAAATGGTTAATTTAGTCAAAACTTAGAAAGCAAAATTGAAATTAACTCAATATAAAAATAATCTTTCAAATTGAATAGAAAAAATCTTCTGTTTTTGACTTTTTGCAGACATTGTTGTTTATAAGTTCATAGTTTAAAATAGGGATATGTTATTGATACATCCAATTTATTTTATCCTCTTTATATCTTTTTATACATACATATAGATACATGGAGAATAGGGTATCTCAATAATATAATTCCTTTCCCAATTATAGTGGAACTTGCCCGGAGGAAATCTTTTCTCTTCTTGCCGATGGGTGTTTGTATAACCCAACCCTTAAAATATTTATTATTTATATCTATTAAAATATTGTTTGACATACATGAAATTGTTCTAGAAGAATAATTGTCCTTAAGTTTAGTGGGGAGCACAAATTTAAAAGCATGACACGCAATATATATTATTTATATAATATGTTCCAGTTTTATTAATAAATATAAAAAAGCTTACCTAAAAGTAAAAGAATTAAAGTCAAGAAAATATATGAACATTCGTCTAAAGAAAACATTGATGCTTGTATAAACCTGAGGTACTCTTCTTGTAATATGTTTAAACTTTAGGGACTGAAAACGGCTCAAGAAAAAACTTTTACGGAACGAATCGTTCATATTCTCATTACGAAACATCTCAACGATATTAATAACGCCTTCATCAATTAACATTCCTTTAATAATGGTCATCTTTTACTCCAGAGCCCAAAAAGACAAATCTAGATAAAGTTACAACTTTTAATCCAATGAGTACAAGTTACTGTAGCACACTGCTCTAATTACGAGACATATGTGCTCTGAAAGGCACACTTTCTCTCCCCCATTAGTGTCTGCAGCTATCGTATGAAATTGACTCTCTCTCTCTCTATTACATCGTTTGTCTCCATTCTTACCTAATTTCAAAGCTTAAAGCTTTGATTAAACCAAATCTTTCGTAGATTTCTTCAAGTTCTTGACGGTTGTTGATTTTGTTGCTGTTGTTCTTGTTCAAATGCTTCAAATTCATTTGGGTGTTTCATAATTTGAATGTCAAAGCTGTTTTCGCCGCGAATTTTGAAGCATTCAACTTCGATTATCAGATCTGTGACTGTAAGTTTGTGGGTTTTGTTAGAAATTTGCTGAATTGTGTTGATTGTGGCGATGAATCGGAGTTTTCGGGCGCCGGAGAAGGAAATGCCGGTGCCGGTGAAGCAACGGCAGCAGCAAACGACGGGGGGTTTGAGGAATTCAGTATTAAGAGAGAAAGAAGAAGAACCAGGGTTGTTTTTGGAGATGAAACAACGAGAAAAAGAACGTCATGATCTTCTTCTTCAGAGTGCAGAAGCTGAATTTGATTCATCACTTGGTATGTATGTTTCATCAGTTCTGCAATTAGTAAACTTTACGGCATGTTATCTGATGAATTGCAAAATCTTGATTAGATTTTTAGATTTGACGTTTGATGATCGAACTGATGATGCCTTAATTGCACCTGCATATGTAATTATGACTTGATAACGATTCATTGTTACCATATCTGGATATCATTATATTTTGATGTTGCAGGATCAAGAACTGGAAATTCTCACATGTTTAGTATGCCTTCTGCAGCAACTGTTAGAAAAACTGGTGCAGATGAATTTCTCAACTCTGAAAATGATAAGAATGATTATGATTGGTAAATCTTGTCATTTGTTATAGATTATGGTTATATACTCATGTTTGTTGAACAAAAATTAGATCTTTTTGTTATAAATGATGTAAAAACTTGTACATTTTTAGGCTTTTGACTCCCCCTGGAACTCCTCTTTTTCCTTCACTGGAAATGGGATCTCAGAAAACTGTCATGAACCAAAATGGAACTCATGAAGCTCATCCGAGTGCGGTTAAATCTAGAGTAAGATCAATTAGTTGGTTCCTTAGCACATGGTTTACAGTTTTATGTTTCAGTGTTATTTATCTGGTTACTTCTGGTATAGTTATCAAATACCCAACAAGAGTCTTCTGGTAGGAATAATTTGGCCGCAAGATCGCGACCAGCGTCTCCTGGACCAAGTGCAGGATCGCGTAGACCATCATCCACAGGGGCTACAGGTTCAAGGTCTTCTACTTTGACGAGTAGACCAGGTTTAGGTACACAATCTAGAGCCATATCAAATTCGGTTACCAAAAACACACCCACTGCAACTACAACTGTTAGACCAAGATCTTCTACACCCACTTCACGCCCCGTTTTGTCTTCATCAAAACCAACGGTTCCTGCTAGATCATCTACACCAACTAGGTCTACTGCAAGATCTTCAACTCCAACAAGCAGACCATCTTTATCTACAACCAAACCTGCACCACGGGCACCAACGCCACCACGAAGGTCGCCCACATTGTCCACTGTCACAAAACCATCTACCCCTTCGGTTAAATCTCATTCTACTGTCCCAAATTCAGCTAGTTCTCCCGATACAAGACCAAGACCATGGAAGCCACAAGAAATGCCCGGCTATACCCTCGACGCTCCACCTAACCTAAGGACCTCAATTACCGACAGACCCATTTCCTCCATCAGGGGTCGGGCTGGTGCTCCAACTAGCCGCTCGTCATCTGTTGAGCCCCTGCCTAGCGGAAGGGTAAGAAGGCAGTCATGCTCACCTTCTAGGGGTCGGCTTCCTAATGGTGTGAACCGCAAGAGTGGAAGCTCTGTACCCATTCCTGCATTGATTCGTTCATATGCTAAGGCTAATGATAACGTAAGCCCAGGGTTATACGGGACCAAAATGGTCGAACGTGTTATAAACATGCGCAAACTGGCCCCGCCAAAACAAGATGACAAACACTCACCAAACAGTAATCTTTCTGGGAAATCATCCTCACCTGACAGCTCGGGTTTTGGAAGATCACTTTCAAAGAAGTCTTTAGATATGGCTATGAGGCATATGGTATGTCTTCAGTCTTCTGTTACATTTAATCCATTTTAACCTGAAAGTTTTATCTGCAACTGACCAATTTATGGTACCATAATCACTTTAACAGGACATAAGACGAACGCTACCGGGCAACTTGAGGCCATTGATGACGAAAATTCCTGCATCATCTATGTACAGTGTGAGACCTGGGGCGACACGAAACCGAAAGATCAGTGTTTCAGATTCCCCTGTTGGAACAAGCAGCAATGCAAGCTCTGAAATGAGTGTCAACAACAACCCAATTGATGAAAACAATCAAAACATTGATGAAGATAGTAACAGTGAAAAGGGTGTGCGTTCTCCTGCTAGTATTCGAGGCAGATGATCGTTTTTATGTTGATAATATTTTCTTTTAATTTGAATTTTGCTTGTTTGTATGTGAATGACAAAGGTTGTATCATCTAAATTAATCTTGTTCCCCTGTTTGGATCCAAATTCATGAGTTGTTGATGCAATGATTTGGAAAATATAGTCAAAATTGGGGCAAAATGAGCAATAATTGGGAAGAATCTGTATTGAATTAAATCAACATAGGGAAGCGATATGGGGGACCCGTTTAATCTATAAATTTCAAACTTTATAGATTCGCTTCACATGGGTGACGAATTTTGATTACGACTCCATCCCCAACTTTTATCTCGATTGTAAATGACTTGATTAATTGTATATTCGGTTAAAATCATCACACAACCTTTTTATATTCCAATAGCTAAAAAATCATTGGTTTATATAAATGTAACTAAGTCTCTTGATACTTGAACTATTTTACATAAAAGCTAATATCATTGGTTTTGATTTTACATTTTAGTAATCAATAATTCGTAATTTACAAGTCTGTAAATTAATAGTTCTTTTGGTTCCGTAGTTAAAAGCGGTTTTGCTTGAACTATTTTACATAATAGTTATAATATGTGAATCGATTGTTTTTCTTATTACATAGTTAATCGTAGTTTTACAAAGATCATATAACCCATTGTATATTTGTATCCATGGACTGTGAAAACAACAAAGATATTTAAAAAAGGTTAAGTGTCCGTAAATCCTCATGAAAAAAGGACTATGATGAACTTAAAAACTAAACAAGAGGTAATTGTAAAAAACTAAAAATAAAGTTCAGAAAAGTCATCACTTTATTCACTCTCGTCAACACTTAAATAGGAAAAAAATAAATGGGGTGAGAGAGGCTCGAACTCTCGACCTCAGGATTACCCAAATAGCTATGAGACCTACGCGCTAGCCAACTGCGCCACCACCCCTTGAGTAGCATATTACAAAACTAATTTAAGTATCTTTAACAATTTCACTGATGCGATGCAGCTCATGAAGCAAACTGTTGGTGTTCATCCTCTCTCCGGGAGCTTCATTGGAGCACTCCAACCCAACTCTTGCCAATGCAATCATCCCCTCTTCTAATCTCTTCAACCTTCTTATTTCATCCCTACTGTAACTATTGTTCACATGTGCACCTTCCATATGTCCATCATGAGTAGACCAAAGCACCGGTTCAATGATCTCCATGAGACCATCATGCATCCCCATCTGCACATACCCATGAAGGTTTAACCCTTCATTGAAAATGGAATCTGTTGGTCTCCTTCCAGTTATCATCTCTAACAACAAGATCCCAAAACTGTAGATATCCCCTGCTTTTGTCATCTCATTTCCAACACCATACTCTGCAAACCAATTGTATCAAACCAGCAATTCAAGACAGATTACATAACAAATAAGGGTTTAAAAAAGACTGATAGTTGGAGTTATGTTTACTGAAATCTAACAATTCAAGAAGTTTCTGTTTAGTGGTTACCTGGAGCTGCATATCCAGTTGTGCCTCTTATTCCAATTGAACTGCTTTGGTGTGGTGTTAAAGGAAGAAACTTTGCTAGCCCGAAATCGCCAATGTGAGCAACCATATCGCTGTCGAGTAAAATGTTGCTTGGCTTCAGATCACAGTGGATTATGGGTACCTCACAGTCTTGGTGGAGGTAGTGAATGGCATGAGCCACATCTGCTGCTATTGTTACTCTTTGGCGAAGGCTTGATCTTCGTGGAGCTTCTTCGGTTGCAGCTTCTTGTTCTGAAGTTGGATGTAGCCAACTTTCAAGATTCCCATTTGGCATGAACTCGTAAATGAGAGCTTTGAAATCATTACCTTGAAAATCAACTGATGAGCAGGAGGTGATGATTCTTACAAGATTACGGTGCCTTATGTTTTTTAAAGCTTCACATTCCGCCATGAAACTCTTCAAAGCTCCTTGATTTTCAAGCTTTAGAACCTTGATTGCAACTAATTCACCATCTGGTTCAAGGACACCCTTGTAAACTTCACTAAAAGTCCCAGTTCCTATCAGGTTCTGTTGGGAGAACTCATTTGTAGCTTTGAGTATGCTTCCATAAGAGACCCTTGAAAATGGTTGGATGAATGAAGCTTCTGTTGGCAGTGTTTGTGTCTTTCTTTTTTTCCAACAAAACAACAAAGACAACACCATTGCTATAACTAGAAATGAGCAAACCGGGATGACAACTAGAATAACACGTGACGTACGTGAACCCTTTTTTGATCTTGGTGACATGGGACACTTGGGTAGGCCAAGTTCTGGAATGCCTCCACATAGCCTACTGTTTCCAACAATTGCAAATGCACTTGTGTTCTTGAAAATACCTCTTATAGGCACCTCCCCCTCAAGATTGTTGAAAGACAGATTCAATGAAGACAGATTTAGTTGCTCCAAGAATCTTGGAATCTGTCCAGAAAGATTGTTGCTTGAAAGATCAAGGTTTCTGATACCTCTTAAGGAACTCATCGTGGAAGGTATCGGACCTTGAAAAGAATTGGCTTTCATATCTAGATTCTCAAGGCTTGTGCAGCTTCCAATGGCATTTGGGATTGCGCCAGCCAGACGATTGTGCGACATTCTGAGTGTCATCAAGCTGTGAAGGTTTCCTATTTCTTGGGGAAGTGGTCCAACTAGATGATTATTAGAAAGATCTAGAACCATGGACAGGGAAGATAACTGAAAAAGCTCTATGGGTATTGGGCCAGTAAGATTGTTTTCAAAAAGGTGCAATGTTTCCAATCTCCTAAGGTTACCAAGGTTTGGTGGTATTTGTCCTTCTAGTCTATTACCTGACAAACGCAAGTCGTCTAACAATGTCAGGTTTCCTAAAAAATCAGGAAAGTTCCCGGTGAAGCTGTTATAATCTAGGAATAATTGTCTTAGGTTTCTCAGATTACCAAGTTCACTAGGAATAATGCCTGTGAACTGGTTAACTCCAACATATAAGCGCTCTAACTTCTCAAGATTCCCGATCCCAGAAGGCAAGGGCCCATATATGAAGTTTCCAGCAAAAGATAGACTTGTGATTTGAGATGAGAGATTGCCTACAGAACTAGGAAGAACTCCTCTTAATTTGTTATCCTGAAGAAGTAATAATTCAAGACTGCTACAATTGATCATGGAATCAATGAAGTGCATCTCATCTGGTTGTGAACTTCCTAAACTATTCTCATATAGCCCAAGAATCCAAAGATTTTGCATTTGACTGAAATTTATGTTAATTTTCCCAGTGAAACCATTTATGGACAAGCTAAGATCTTTCAAGTTTGAACAGTTAGAAAATGAGAATGGAATGGTTCCTGTAAATTTGTTTCCTGCTATCTGGAAATCCTCAAGATTAGGTAGCTGCAACCCTATATCTTTAGGTAGATCTCCACTGATTAGATTGTCTGTGAAACTTAGAACTATTAATGATGTTAGATTGTATAATGATGGAGGGATCATACCGTGGAGTTGGTTGTTTGCAAAACCAATCATTTGCAAGTTGTGCAATTGACCTAAAGCATGTGGAATGCTTCCACCTAGATGATTGTTTGCAGCCGATATGGCTTCAAGAGAAGTGAGATTTGCCAAGAAAGATGGTATTCCTCCAGTGAAATCATTATTATGAAAGGTTATGATCATGAGGTTCACCAGAGAACTAAGCTGTTGTGGGAGCTTTCCTATTAATTTATTGCGGGCCAACCTAAGATCAACAAGTCTGGTGCAGTTTGATAAACTGGCAGGAACTTGACCTTCAAAAGAATTGTTCATGAGATACAGCTTATGTAACCTAAATAAGTTACCTAACTGAGGCGGGATTACACCATTAAAGGTGTTATTCTCAAGACTAATTACTCTGAGAAAACTCAAGTTTCCAATCTGTGGAGACAAGGAACCAACTATGCCTCTAGACCTAAGGTCCAACTTGGTGACTCTAGGATGCCGACGACCACATGTAACACCTTGCCATTGGCAGTAATGGAGGGAGGTGTTCCATGAGTCAAGAACATTATGTGGGTCAAGAGTGATGGTCGATTTAATGGCCAGAAGTGCAAGGTGATCGGTATGGTTTATTGCTAGTGCTACAGGGCATAATAGCAGTGCTATTGTATGGATGAAAATTGAAAGATATGTCATGAACAACAACATTCTATCTTGTTTTTTACGCGATTATGTGTGGGATTTGAGTATGCAAGGACTTCTATAAATATTCCTGTAACCTGATGGGAACTAAAGTGGAAGCATGACCCACTGGAATCAAGTTTTATTTGACAATCTCTCCAAGTCTTAGTCTTGTTCACATGAGTGATTATGTGTGGGATTTGAATTTGCAGGGACTTCTATAAATATTCCTGTAACCTGATGGGGACTGAAGTGGAAGCATGGACCCACTGGAATTAGCTTTTATTTGACTTGATCTCCAAGTCTTGGTCTTGTTTTTAAAAGTACCGAGTACGTTCATTACATGAATTCCATTCATGAATCTTTATGACATCTGTTTCCCTCGAGGACAAGTTGCATTCGACTGTCAATTGCGTATCAACTAATGTCCATATTTCAATAAAAGTCCACATTGTTACTTTCAACCTCTAAAACGGGTCAAAAACTTCAAAAAAATGCCGTTACCAGTCAACATACACAATGTCAACAAAGAAGAAAAAAACAGCACCTTTATAACATATATCATGTCCGCAAATTTCTTTTTATTTGTTAACAAATATATTTGACTGTCAAAATTTTAAAAATAAAAATTCAGAACTAATTTACCACTACAAAAGTATGCAACTTACAAAGTGGGTACAAAAGTTACATATCTTGTAAACGACTCGAATCAAACACATCCATTGGCCTTCATACATGCATCCTCAACCAATTGAGCTGCAACTCCAACATAGTTATGTGGGGTTAACTTTAAGAGCTCTGTTTTAGCTTCTGCTGGTATTTCTAACCCATTAATGAATTTGGTAATGCTCTCCTTGGTAACTGCTCTTCCTCTAGTAAGTTCCTTCAGTTTCTCATAAGGCTCCTCAACACCATATCTTCTCATCACCTATATTTCATAAAAATAAAAATGAAATACTTGTGATGACGTTTTGACCCGTAAGATGATTTTATTTTGTCATAGCTGAGAAGCTATTTAAGAGCGTAAGGTAACCATTTCCATGAAGATATGCAAGATACATACCGTCTGAATTGGTTCAGCAAGAACCTCCCATGAATTGTCCAGGTCTTTGTTTAACACTACGTCATTGACCTAACACACACACAGAGTTCAAACAAGCATAAAGCTCTTAGTAAACCTAGTCATTATCTTTTCCAACAAAGATGTTCAAGATCATTTAAAAATTTTAAACACACAATTTAAAGTGTATGTAAAAACATAGAAAAATCAATTTATGTAAACGTACCTGAAGCTTCCCAATTCCTACTAAAGCACTCTTGTAAGCAAGAAGTGAATAGCCCAAACCCACACCAATATTTCTCAAAACCGTAGAATCAGTCAAGTCACGCTACGATTGTTATAGAAATAAGACATAAGCTTTAGGTTCATATACTTATAATCTAAATGAGTAAATGCATAGTAATACCTGCCAACGCGAAATAGGCAATTTCATGCTTAAATGGTCTAAAATTGCATTAGCTATCCCAAGATTGCCTTCACTATTTTCAAAGTCTATGGGGTTCACTTTGTGAGGCATTGTTGATGACCCGATTTCACCAGCCTTGGTTACCTACATAACACAACAATTTACAATGTTAAGATCCAATGATAATTGTTAAGAATTATTTACTTTTTCAACCTATCACGATATACAAATTACAAATTATAAGTGCACCTGCTTGAAGTAGCCCACAGATATATATCCCCATATATCCTTATCAAAATCAAGCAAGACGTTATTAAACCGGATGAATGAATGAAAAAGTTTAGCCATGTAATCGTGAGATTCGATCTGCAACATCAATATAGTTCTTGATATTATGTCAAGCTGTCACATCAACTTTATACAGATGTTTTAATATGACGATTCATATACAACCCAAAATATAAATTAAAAATCATGCCTGGGTCACGTGTGGATTAAAGCTTAGTCCAAGAGAATTTACAAACTGGTCTGCAATTTGTGGCCAATTTACATCAGGATATGCCACAACATGTGCATTATAGTTACCAACTGCACCTGCAAATTTTCCCAATATCTCTACTTGTGAAATATCACGCCTTTCTCTGTTTAATCTCTCAGCAAATATTAGCATTTCTTTTCCCAAAGTTGTAGGTGAGGCTGGCTACATATAACAACTTAAGAAAATGAATTACCAGTTCAAATATAAATGTTATAAAATAAAAGGAGATTTGGTTCTAATCATGGTTAAAGAAAAAGATTTTACTTGTCCATGAGTCCGAGAAAGCATAGGAATGTGAGCATTAGCCTTCGCCATAGAATATATTGCCTTAATTAAATCATCCATGACCGGAAGAATAACAGAATTAACTGCTTCTTTCAGCATCAGTCCATGTGCAAGATTATTTATGTCTTCAGATGTACAGCCAAAATGAAAAAATTCAAGCACCTGCAATTATTTTTTGGAGAAAATTTCAACATGATAGTGCGGATAAGACTATATCAAAATCTATTCAATCTAGGAAAATTACATGCATAATAGCTAATAAGACATACCTTAGCTATCTCAGGATCTTCTTGACATTTTGTTTTAAGAAAATATTCCACTGCTTTCACGTCATGATTAGTTATTTTCTCTATATTCTTCACTTGAATTGCATCAGCGTCACTAAATCCATCAATCAATCCTTGCAATTTGGCTTCAGCCTCACCGCTAAATTTTGGAACCTCAAATACTTCAGGAATTTGTGAGAGCTTAAGCAGCCACTTGATCTAAAGTAAGAGAAACACATAATAATCTATTAAACATCAAAATTGTTTAAAATTGTAATGGTAATAAGCATTGTACCTCAACCAGGGTCCGATAGTAGATCAGCCCATATTCACTCAAATAACAGGATAGATCCTTGACTTTATTCCAGTAGCGCCCATCCAATGGACTTATGGCTGTTAAACTTGAAAGTTCCATCTCAGTAGAAACTTCAGAAGGCTTCACTTTTAGCTGAAATCATATGATATCTTTCAGGGAATATAGCAACACAGGTACTGGAAAATGTAAAACAATAATTTGACTTTATAATCTGACATTCATCAAAAAGGGGAGTTAAAAGGTTCCCTTTATTGCTATTAGTGTTCAATATGTTTTCCCCATCCGAGTTAAAGATAGTATTATATTGCATTATCAATGGTCAACAGTGTCACACTGCAGATTGCAAACCCTAATTAATATCATTTAGCAAAAAGTCAGCATGAACACTCGGAATAACTTTTAAAAATCTATCGCAAGTGGTAGAAAATTGAGTATTTTGATGTCAAAGTGCATTTAAAGGTTTATTAACAAGTCCTATTAACAGGTTTAGTTTCAGATTGCTGATTTTGTAAAGTTTTTGAGATCACAAGGAGAATCTTGAAAAAGAAACAAAGAAGAATGCTTTTAAAAAGGTTTCAAAGCTTTTAAAAGGAAAATAGATGACTACAAGGTAAAACACACAAGATTTAAAGGATTATCTGTTAATTTATGACCAAACACAAGTCTTTGCTTTTGACTTCTTTCACAGATAATTTGCTTAACATAATAACTAAAAATAAATGGTACATTAGAAGACTACAAAACTGAGATTAAAGTTGGAATTCATATAAACAGTAAAGCATTGAACAAGAAAAGATCAGCAAAGGCAAATACGTACTAATAGTACTGTCATAAAAAGACAATAAATATAATAACATATGACCTAGTGGGACAAGTGATTACCTGTCCTACAGCTTCAATATTGTTATTAGCTTCCTTCAAAGTTGCTTTGCAAGTGCATTTTTTGCGAGGAAGCTTGACATAAGATGAAGCCTTTGAAATACGGTTTTGGGTTGAAATAAATTGTTCATAGATGCAACTTGCATGAGTTATGTATGATGATGGAGAGCTTCCATTTGGAACTCTAATACAAGATCCGATTTCCATAAATGCACAAAAAGCTTCAAGGGAATGATATTCAATCAGAATGAGCATCAGAAATCTTCAACATATGTCTAGTATAAAGTGCACAAATGTCTTCACAAACTTATGAAATTATTAAAACAGACTGACATACGATTCAACCAAAACTTTACAGACATGGAATATGGTGGTATCACCTAGAAAGTAAGTTAAATGTAAGGAACTTGCAACAAAATTACGGTACAATAAGGGATCAAACAGTTGCTTTTAAGCATATATTACCTGTATGAACAAGCCATCAGAATATGTGGCACAAACTTGCAGAACCAATTATCACAAAGAAGAATGGCAGCCCTTGGTAACTTTAAGAGAAATAATATTGACAAACCTCTAATTCAATCCATCTGAGAACAGAAATTTACTTTCAACTTTCAAAGCTAAACTTAACATCTAGGGATGCTAAACGGGTCGTGTTCATAGGTTTAGGGGTTGAACCTGGCACGAACACAAACATGACACGAAGCCAAAAACCACATGAACCTGAACATGACTCGTGTATACATGGGTGACAAGAACATGATCCATTTGACCCGTGCTTTTTTTTACATATTCTGTTCGAACATTATAAATTACACCCAAAATACTATATAACATCAAAAATTCAAACCACCCACAAAACACATTCTCACATGTAATTCCTCTTGACGTGGTACGAGGAGAATATAATGTAAATTGTTCACAAAAATTAAATAAAGAAACTAGAAATGCACAACACAGAAACATTTTTAAGCGCAGAAGTATAATAATTTCATGAAAAAACAATCAGTAAATGCTAACTTAACAAAATCTCTTACTTTAATCAAGCTTAACCCCTACGTCTGAGGCCGCAGTTCAATAAAATCATAAAATAGAACAAAAGAAAAGAAATCAAGATTCGATATCAAAATCACAAAAGCTTCGATTTTTATAGAGCTTTAATGGAATGGGTTTAAATAGCTAAGTAAACAAGGCCCAAGGGCGCAAGAAGATTGTAAAGACGAACCTGAAGACCAAAATACCGACGAAAGTCGACTGCAGGAGTGAAGAGGGAAGTCGATTCTAGGGGTTTTTCACTTCAGTTATTTAACGTATATACGGGTTGACCCGAACCCAAATCTTTTACCCTAAAATTAAACCCGTGAATGTGAATCCTTCGGCCATTAAAGTAACGCCTATCTATATTCAAAATCTATTCTATAGTCTTAGGTACTTGGGTGGAGGGGACACTCATAACATAAACATCCGCTATACTATAAAATCCATTGATAACATTGTGTTATGTCAAATCATGTCATATCATACCAAACACCCATATTTAAAGAGGACACTCATGTCACACCACACCATGTAAAATTTATCGTTGATAAAGGGGGCAACGGTTGGATTTTAGAAGCAAATCCACGACGAGTACAAGTCGTGATAACACATCGTGAGAATATGCAGCAAGACCGGCAGTGGTGTTAGGGTGCCACGCCGAGGCATGCCGGGTAGGCCCGGCGTGGGTGCCCCCTCCCTTAATCAACTAATAATTAGGTTGAAACATTGTAACTTTTTATGTCTTTCAACTTTTTTCTTGTAAACACTTTCTTCAGTTTTTAACAATTATATCAATAAATTTTACTATTTTACCTCTTTTTAATTAGATACTCGCATATATAACGATTTAATATATGATACTTTTTTTTCTTGTCATTGTATAAGATAGTATTCAAGTAGTTTACTCGTTTTATTTCATTTTGATATATTTTTTAAATCTATTTTTAAATATAATTGATTTCTCGTAATGCTTATATAAATTTGTATTGCTATTAAAAATGAGTGATAATTTGATATAAATGTTTAATTTAGTACATTTTTCAACACATGTAATATATGAGTTTCTAACCTAGTATATACATAAAACACATAAAATCACAAATGTTAATAAAATGTATAACGTAACGTAAAATTAAACTAGTGAATCTCAAGTAGATATACATGTAGAGGCAAGTTATTTTAAAAACTAGTGTTTGCCTAAGAAGACTAAAAATGAATTGTCAGTTAAAAAATATTTATTTAAGAGTCTAAAAATTTTATACCAAAGATGTACTGTATTTAAATTTGTACTGTCAAATCCGATTTGTAGTTAGGTTGAATGTTTATCGCCGACGATAAAACAAGACTATAACACAAATCAATTTCATGACTACTGAAATGATTTCAATCAAATTTCATTTGAGCTTGTTAAAAGTAAATAAAAATCTTTCTTAACATACTTACACAAAAAAAGTATTTTTATATTATAACTATATATACATAACCAACCTAAAGTATAAATAGTTAAATACTTTAATGATTCTCTCTTGAAGAAACTAACTGAAAAATAATCCAAGTATATAGTACCAAATCACATGGAGATGAGAGCCACATAATTCTTGAAAAGATGACCAATAAACCTCACCCCCATATTCTCCATCAACACCATATCTATCCATTCCCTCACTGCCACGTGTCATCCCCATCGTTGCCTGCTTATCTGTTGAAGAACCACCCATTCTTCTAAGCAAAAAACACCCAAAAACCTGCAACTGCTTGCTTATTCTTCTTCTTCTTCAGCTTCAACTTTGAAGCATAAAAAAGAAGATATAAAATGGAGACAGGGGTGGCATGCTTTGCACGTGGCACAATCTTGCCAACTGTTGCTGCTTCTCAACATACAGCTTCATTTGCTTCTCCAAGGGCCATTTCTCCATCATTTGCCACTAGGGTATGCTTCAATTTCATTGCTTTTTGTGTTTCTTTTACTGTAGTTCATGAATTTTGCATGTAAAATGGGTTCTATACAGTTGAAGTTAGTTAAACTGCAAAAAACCCAATTGAATTTGATCAATACCAAACACACATTCTTTATTAACGTCTGATTGATCTTGTAACGGTGCTTATGTTCTTAGAGTTTGAAATCAAGCTCGTTTTTTGGTGAGTCATTGCGCGTAATGCCAAGATCGTCCCTCAAGGTTTCAAAGACACAGAATTCATCACTGGTAACCAGATGTGAGATTGGTGAAAGTCTGGTGAGTCAATTGTGTATCTAACAGGTGTAATTGACTAACTGTTGTATAACATAACGAAACTCATATCAGTGGTGTAATATGTATGTAGGAAGACTTTCTATCAAAGGCAACACCAGACAAGGGTCTGATCAGATTGTTATTAAGCATGAGTGAAGCAGTTAGGACCATTGCATTTAAAGTCAGGACTGCTTCTTGTGGTGGCACCGCGTGTGTCAACTCATTTGGTGATGAACAGCTTGCGGTCGATGTGCTCGCTGACAAGCTTTTGTTTGATGTTAGTCTCAGCTTTCAAACTTGCATATACCATTATTCATATAAGCTAGTTATAATTGGTTTATAATTGTTTTCTAGGCATTAAGTCACTCGCATTTCTGCAAATACGCGTGCTCTGAAGAAGTTCCTGAGCTTCAAGACATGGGTGGTCCAGTTGAAGGTTAGGATTTTAATCATTATACAGTTTAATACTAAACTAGGTTACAGACCTGTGTATCACACAAGTTTAAATAATAAAAAATATATAATTGTAAAATGTATATATATTAGTATATAAACGAAGTTAAATTTTACAGTTTAGTACTACATGTATAATACCTTTTCACAGGAGATATGTGCTCACAGACACTTGCTGTTTTATCTTGACAGGAGGATTCAGTGTGGCTTTTGATCCTCTTGATGGATCTAGCATTGTTGACACCAACTTCACAGTTGGTACCATTTTTGGTGTATGGCCAGGAGATAAGCTAACCGGTGTGACAGGAAGGGACCAAGTGGCTGCAGCCATGGGAATTTATGGACCGCGAACCACTTATGTTATTGCCATCAAGGGCTTCCCTGGAACCCATGAATTTCTTCTTCTCGACGAAGGTAAAAGGATCAAATACTTGTTTTTAAAAAGCTTTGATCATTGTACTGTAACATACATTCGTCAATTTCATCAGGCAAATGGCAGCATGTGAAGGAAACAACAGAAATTTCAGAAGGAAAGATGTTTTCCCCTGGAAATTTGAGAGCCACTTTTGACAATCCTGATTATGACAAGGTCTTTAAACTCTTAAATTTAAACTTTTCTACTGCATACATAAAGAAATCTTGAAATTAGATTGGATCCTTTATTATGTTTTTAAACTATTTTTTCGTTGATCGAATGCAGCTGATCAATTACTACGTGAAGGAGAAGTACACTCTGCGGTACACTGGTGGAATGGTGCCTGATGTTAATCAGGTTGATCTCTTCATTTACCTTAAAAAAGCAGACATTTTTTTCGGTCATTTATTCATTCTAATGTTGTTTTTTTGCAGATAATTGTGAAAGAAAAGGGGATCTTCACAAATGTGATATCACCAACAACAAAAGCCAAGCTAAGGCTTCTTTTTGAGGTGGCTCCATTGGGACTGTTGATTGAGAATGCTGGTGGCTACAGCAGTGATGGGACACAATCCGTGTTAGATAAGGTTATTGTGAACCTTGATGATCGGACTCAAGTAGCTTACGGGTCGAAAAATGAGATCATCCGGTTCGAAGAGATGCTATACGGGTCATCTAGGCTCAAAGGTGTCCCTGTTGGAGCTTCAGCTTAAAACCAAGACCTTTGTTTTGTAAACATGTATTTTTGTTAAGAATGTAATGAAAAATTCATAATAATATTATTATAAAAAAATGAAGTTTTAAATTTCATAAAAATTACGCGCCAGGTAGGGGTCGAACCTACGACTTTCTGCTTAGGAAACAGACGCTCTATCCACTGAGCTACAGGCGCTAATTGTTCTTACTAACTAGCTTAATATTATTTTAACTAAATACTTGTGAAAGATTTTATTAAATTCTATGTGGGGTCTACCTCCAAAAAAGCAGGGAATAAGTGACGTATAAAACAGACGTATATTGTGTGTTTTATGTTTGAGATGATTTATATGTTATATGACCGACACTTTGTGAAGTCCATATGAATACTATGCATAATTTATAGTAACGAAAAGAAGTGTAAATGAACCTTTTAAGACATGTTGTGTTGTTCTTTCCACTTGAGCCCTTTCTTTTTTCCTTTTGCCTTTCACTAATTTGCCTCAAATAATTGCTCATGGGCTCAATTGCTTTGGCCCCTTATTCGATTTTTCGTACGCACTTGCATGTTTTCATGACGCTTTAAAGTCCAATCTTTATCGTGCTTGGCCTTTCAACATTCTAAAGAAGTGGCTTTCGTCATTAGGTTGTTTGTACACCAAATACCTTTTTGTTTTATACGTTTACAAAAACGTTAAAAGTTTAAATACGACGGCAAGCATGACATATGTATTATTCTTTGTAGTTTAGAATCTGGATAATCTTCTCTGAATCGTGTAATTAAAGTATTTTCTGGTAACAAAATGTTAAAAGTACGGTTTGAATACTGATGTTGTTTTTATTATATAAAGAGAAATGATATAAGTTTGAATCATGATAAATGGGAAAAAAGGTCCGAGTATTATTACAAATATTATAAAGATATTTGCCACTATGTTCACAAAAGAATTATTTATAAGAGTTTTCTTTCTCCTCTAAAGGTTTGGGTAGGAGCAATGACAATAATACAAGAAATGAAAAGGCAAATGATCATTGTCTTGCCAAATCTTGCTAACTTTTTAATGCAATTATAAAGGTTGTTTGATGTCATAAAGTAAAACCCTCTACGGAGGCCACTGTAAATTAGTTCAAAACTATACAAACAATACAACACTTGGTGTATAAATATCAGACAATCACACTTCCATTGACAACTTTGTAACCTCCTTGTTCAATCATTCTGGGATCATCCACAAATCACCATCAAGATTCTCATCAAAACCACTCTTGATTCTGCTACAAGAGGTAAAGCTCTATGCTTTTTAGAGAAAAACTTATTAATTTAAAGTTATTATAGTTCTCTTTGTTTTTCTGTCTCTGTTTTTAAGAATTCTGAGCTTAGAATATAACTTTTATTTAACTAATGAAGTTTTAGTTTTTAATCATGTTTTTCAATTGGGTATTTGATTAGTTCCAAATTCTGTGGTTGAATCATGTGATCTGGCAGTGGTATTCATCACTGTTCCATTTCCTTCAAGGTCTAGCTGATTCTTGAATTGATGGGTCATTTTCAAGATTCATGAACATGTTCTAATAAATCTAGAAAAAGGGTATTTCTACTGATCTGATTCCCATTAATGATTCTCAACTTTTTGTTTTGTATCCGGATGCTTTCGTCTACTGAAACAACAGTTATTGAAACAACATCTCCATCTTTGCAAGTTTTGAGCTCAAATTACATGATGCAAGAGAGCAAGAAATCAAAATGGACAAAAGAACAGAACAAATGGTTCGAAAGTGCTCTAGCTATATTCGATACAGAAACACCAGATAGGTGGTCAAATGTGGCTGCCTTTGTTCCTGGGAAATCAGAACATGAAGTAAGAGAACAATATGAGGAATTAAAAGCTGATATCAATAATATAGAGGCTGGTTTGGTTGAAGTTCCAGGCTACTTGTCCCTAAAATCTGAACTCAATCAAGATCATCGATTCAGTGCATTCAGGAATAGGCTTTTTAGGTTAAGATCCTTTGACCACGAGAGGCGAAAAGGCATACCTTGGACTGAAGAAGAGCACAGGTGAACTAGTCTTATTAGTAGATAAACCAAAACTTCTATAACTGCATAAAGGACTATTACATATTTTCTGTTTACTAATGTTATAATAACTTGTATCTAATGTATCAAAGGCGATTCTTGATGGGTCTTCAAGTTCATGGGAAAGGAGACTGGAGAAATATTTCACGCAACTTTGTGGTGACAAAAACACCAACACAAGTGGCAAGTCATGCCCAAAAGTACTATGCAAGGCAGCATTCAGATGGGAAAGAAAAGAGGAGACCAAGCATTCATGATATCACCACGGTCCCAACCTGGCACGAACAACAAATTTCTCAAGTGACACGGACAAATTTTCACCATCAGTCAATACACCAAACAATGGAATCGATATACGACTATACAATTCGGGTCTGTTTTTCCAACCTGCAAGGCACCAGGTTCAAAGTTAGGCACCTAGGTTTGTGGTTGTAATTCAGATCACTGTCTTGAGGATTTGTATTCATGTTATTGTATACTTGAACAATAATCCGAATGGTTTGGTAGAGCATGTTTCAGTCTGTGACAAACAACAAACTCAATAGGTTTTTAGCGTTATTTCTGATCAATAATCATCACAAAAAATGTAGCTCGACATGTGAGACCTCATTAGATTTACTTTATTTATCAAATTTGGCTTCTGTTCTACACTGCATACATTGCATAATAAAAGTAGCTTTATTTGCACTGATTGCCATGTCATCAGCTGACTCACTCCACTCATCCAAATTTTTTTCCAGATCATCAGCACCATCTATTAGTATATATGTACAACAACTCACGCCTTGTTGATCGTAAGATCTAGAATAAAAAACAGAAAGCAAGCCAAAGTGCAGCACACATGTACATACACAAGGAATAGATGTATATTAAGTAGTTGGTAATTTAGAGGTTAAATCATATACTTTAATACAAATGATACAAATTCTATTGGAGTATGACAAAGGCCCTCACTTCATGAAATAGTTTTTTCTAGGTTTTGCAACTTGCATAATAGAGCACTTGGTTCCACCATTTAATTCTACTTTTTGAGGAATATGTGGGGATGGCCCACATATAATATAAAGCTTCAAATCATACATTTCCATGAATAGATTAAACTTGTCAGGAGTTGATGAAAATGTCTTGCATAAAACTGTCTGAATATAGAAATTGTGAATTTAAAGGAACATTACACAGGGGATGCAAGTAAACTGTTGGATTTGCTTCAAATGTAGAATGCAATGGTACTTTAAACTTTGCTATGTATAAAATATGAATCACCATCATTCATATGTCTTAGTCATGGCCCATGGGCTCATGGCTGGTGCTTTGTACACAAATGATTATTATGGTGTAAAAATCAACTTTCTTTGTTTTTAGTTTATTGCTTCTGTTTGTAGCTGTCTTCATTTTTTCAAAAACAAATTCACAACATAACTTATCACAGAACATCTTGTTTCCCTCGGAACATACTATCTGTGTATGCAAGCTATGAGAAGATGGCTCATAAACCACAAAAAATCAATCAAGATAACATAAAAGCCAATGCAAACCATTATAAACAGTAAATATACAACCATATGATACAACAAACAAAACAATAAACGCTGAGCTTATCTCAGCCTCTAGTCATGTTTTCGATAAAAAAATGCTACCTTTTTATTATAAACGTACACATTTACTGAGCAATGGAGTCGAGTGGGACAACAGAAGGTGGGAAGTCAGTTCTTGGTCCAGCAAGGGAATAATAAGCGAGTATATGTGCAGGATGTTCCATCTCTCTACCTTCTCCATAATTGACCTTTCTTGGTTGAATCATTTCAATATTCCAAAAGGGACGGGCCATTGCTAACAGATCAAATCCAGTTTTTGATTCCCTGTAACCTTGCACCCATAAATATTTTAAAGATCTCAGCTGTATAACTGCCATAGCAAGTGCCTTTTCACTGAAACAGCACCCTCTTACTTCAAGTTTTTGTAGTCTAGGGCAGCCTTTAGAGAATTCTAGAAGCCCCGTATCAGTTTCCCCAAGACATCCCAGAAGCATCCATGTTATATTCTGACTGTGTTGACCAATATAAGTCAGACCCACATCTGTTAGCCCTCCTGGTCTAAGATAAAGCGCAAATCTTCTGAGTTTATTGCAGCCCCTCAGTAAAGATCGGATTCCGTTATCAAGCGGCAAATCTGTAATAACTTTTTCTTTATCCAGTAAAACCAGACGAAAATCACAGAGCTTTTTCAAGTTCATGCCCATGACTTCTAGAGCTGTGTTTGTGATATCAAATACGTATACAGCAATGCATTCTAAATCAAGACAACCTTGTGCTATGGCGGTTAATCCCCTTTGAGAAACAACACCATCTTCATCTTCCATCTCTTGTTCATCAGCTCCTCTTTCAATTCTAAGTCGTTTCATTTTCTTGCAAGAGCGAGCTAAAACTTCCATTCCCCGGTCTCCAATCACATTTCTTGTCTGTTTTCATCAATTTTGAATTCTTTATCAGTTCATGTAAGGCTTAATCACTTTGGCAGGTGTTTGGATGTGTCTTTAAAAATTAAAAAGTTAATATATGTTTATCCAAAGATTTAATATCTATTGTTCAGACAAAAAGTCTGTACAATGAGATAATCAGTTTCAAAGCGTAAATCCAAACACGGGGCAGAATAAAAGCAAGAATAGTGAGAAAATACCTCAAGAACTTCCAAATTAGGACATCGTTGGAGCAACACACAGTGGTCCTCTGTGTCAAGAAGGGCATAGAGGAGATCAAGTTTTTTTAGGCGTGAAGCAAAAGGGTACACAATGGGGATTTCATTTTTGCTAATGTAATTCACACCTAAACTACACAATCGCAGGGGGTATGCAACAGAGGCATAGTGCTCGGCTTGATTGTTAAAGCAACCACCGCTAAATTCCTCGAGTGAGACAGCAAACCGGAAAAAACCAACAAGATCCAAGATTTCACAATCACCTATCTTGACTGACACTAAAGATTTGCATTTTTTGGCTATTAGCTCAAGGTCATTACAACTAACTTGTGAAAGATCAGTCATGTAAAAGTTTAATGTTTCGAGTTGAGTATTGTTCATAGCAAGCTCATGTAACCAGTCTCCATCCTTCTCTATCACCTGGCTCTCTTCTAAAAACAATTCTTTAAGATCCCTTCAATAGCATAAACTATAAGTCATACACTGAAGGCATGTCTCCTAATTGACATTAAAACTTAAAAGTCAGACATTTGAATGATTGATATTATTTCTTCAGAATTCAAGAAAGTTAAGAGATACCCATGTTGTCAAATGTGTATGACACAAATAGTAATTCTTTGATTGTTAAAGGCGATAGTGTTTGTACTTAAGTAACTGGATAGAATAGAAGCTGGAGGTAAGAAAGAAAGATTGAATCTTTCTTAATCTAACAACAAACTTTGATGTAATTTAACAATTAAAACAACATTTACAAAGGCTGTAACTTGACCAGAATACCTGCAAGATCGAGAAATATGCAAAAGTCCATCAGTGGAGAACCCAGAGCATTTATCAAGCTTAAGAACCTGAAGAACATGCCCACGCTCACGCGCTAACAACTCAAGATCTTCATCTTTAACAATCATCCTTCTGAAATGCAAATCCTTTAAGCAACTAATAGACTTCGAAAGCTCATCCACCCACGGCGGTGCAGACCCACCCCAATCCTCCGGTATCAAGCTTCAAAGACTCAACAAACGGGAACCTCCGCTGTAGCTGTTTGGGTGTGGCTGTATAACATAGGGCTATTGTTACGTGCTTACGGGTCCGAGCCTCGAGTTCGTACAACCTCCGGCTGACTAACGAGATGGAGTGACGGTCAGGTGAGTGGTGTATGTAGGCTAACACGCATTCGAAAACGTCGTGAATTCGCTTGTTGGTGTGGTTTTGATCCTCCATGATCATTGATGAAAGAAAACCCCAGTTGAAATCAAGAAAGTTTAGGGGGTTATGATTGGATTTCCGAAAACCCAAGTTGAATTAGGAGGAGTTTATGCAGATTAACCGAGTGAAGTGTGAAAGAAACAATAATCCCAATTCAAATCAGGTAAGAATAAAAATTATAACCCTAATTCAAACAAAAAAGTATTTAGATTTATCATTTGGCATGAAAGAAGCCTAAGAAAATATAAATATTATTTATTACAATTACAATGTTATAAGTGGGATTATATAATACTAGAAGGGTGTTCGCGTAATGCGGCGGGGTAACATGTTTAAGCTAAAATTTACAATACCAAATAAATGGATTTTGCATGACGACTTGTACATTTATGCATTAACTTATTGTACCTTACAAAATAAATATCGGTTCAGCAAAAAATTGACACAAAAATGTTTAAAAAATACACATTTACGATTGTAGTATCAAAAAGTTTTTAAATATGATAGATTGATATAACAGAAAACTTAAAACAAATTAAGTTTTTTTGATTTATGGATAGATAATGTAAAATTTTATGTAATTTATAGTAATTATAAGGTTATTATGTAACTAATTGTAAGGAGTAATTTGTAAATAATGTTAAAAATACTATTTTACCCTTAAAAATAGTTGTACTTTCTGTATTGAGTGAGTTAAGTGTTTTTAATTTAATGCTATCTTAAAATATACTTCTCATATGCTTTATATATAGTATAGATATGTATGTGGCTTAATTTAATGTTTGATTCTAGTTTGATTTCTTACTTAGGTTATGAAAATAAAGGTGTTCGTAGTTGGTTTAAAGCGTAAAGTTGTTCAAGGTTATCGGTTTGGTTTTACGGTTATTTTTGTTAAATTTCGAACGGTTGGTCTTAAAACTTTTAAATATATTGACAGTTTCAAGTAAAAGTAGAAAGTAAGAAAAAAAAAACTATACAGGCTGTGATGATTGACTATATGTTTGTGTTTGGATTTCTTGATTGCACCGGATAGAATTCTTAATTGTGCGTGGAATTAACGTTTACACTAACTTATTTTGTGGGTTCATGAATCAATAGTCGAACAAGACTAAAAGTTATTTCCAAAAACAAGCATAAATTTCTCGGTGAAAGCTTGTGTGTATAAATATGTTAAAATCATTAAATATCAATAAAACCAATCCGTAAATCTCCTAGTAATTCACGTGGCTTTCTATCAAATTCACTTAAAACCAATTTTTCAAAGCAACTAAAACATCTAGCACACTTACAAATTTATAAGATCAAACAAATGAATAATTTAGTATTATCACAAACAACACAATGAGGTGAACTCCAACAATGTTGAGAGAGGGTTTAGAGTATGGAAAAACCGAATTGATTGTATTGCTATGAGGAGAATTATTAAATACAAGTTACAGAAGATAACAACCATGAGAATTACTAGGTAAATCTACAACAACCATGGACCAGCTAATATACAACTAAGTTAAACTAATTTGAATTTAAATGAAGATTATATCGGCTATTGGCTCTTCTATGGTATCGTATTAAACTATAGGCTATCAGACATCACTAAATCATATTTACTAGCCATGATGCACTTAAAACCCATCAGTTCCATATAAACCACTTTGATCTAAGGTAACCACAAACAACATGTGATTGAGCAGTCAGTTGTTTGGGAAAAAAGGATAAACAAATCTGGTTTTCTGGTTGAGCAGCAAGGAAGCAAGTTAGATTGAAATTGACAATGAAAACTAACAACACATCAGAAAAGTGGCAGAAACTAAGTTTGAAAGAACAATGGTTCATTGAGAAAGAAAGAAGAAAGTAAATGGGAAAGAAAACAAGAAGAAAGAAAGAAGGGAAAGTGATAAAGAAAGAAAGCAACTCAAGCAAAAAAGAAAAACAAAAATAAAGAAAGAAACTATAAAGAGAAAATAAGTCAAGCAAGAATCAATTACGAGCAAGATGAACAATAAGGAGAAAGCAATAGAATCATAATCAAATTAGCATTAAGGGGTGATATTAAAAGTTATTTCTAATTAGTTTAAATATGAAAAAAACAAAAAAGTTGAAGGGTTAAACTGAATTAAATTTGGCAATTGATTTTCTAGAGAATTACAACAATTTTAGGACTTCTAGTATGATTGAGAGTCTTTTCTTAATATTATATTAGTATGTTTATTTGTATTAGTTAGTTGTTTAAATACCTAGAAGGTAGGCGTATGAGTTATGGTAAAATTGAGTTAGAGTTGGGTTATTTTTATAAATTTAGTTTAACTAGAAAAAATAATGTAATTATTTTGGTGCGGTTTTTGCTCTTAATAATAATCAAAAGAGTGGTGGAAGTTTTCACAAAATATCAATGTGTTTTTCGTGTATACCTATTGACGCAGGGCCAACAAGGTTTGCGGTTGCAGTTTAGATCACTCTCTTCAAGAAGATATGTATTCGTGTTATTGTATCCTTAAACAATAAATCCAAATGTTTGTTGGACGAGGCTTCATATATAGGCCAGACAACAAATTCAATTTGGGTTTAAAATTTGATTTTATTTATTCATCAAATTTGGCTTCTATTGAGCTTTATATGCGTCGATTGTAAGCTCTAGAATTATAAAAAGATAAATAAGCCAAAGTGCACCCACATGTAGACACACAAGGAATAAACGTATAATATGTAGTGGGTAATCTAGAGGTTACTTTAGTACATATTATATAAATTTCTATCTTGTAACATTGTTTCTTTTGTTGCAAATAAAATATAAATAAATTCTATTGGAATATGACAAAGGCCCCACTTCATAAAATAGTTTTATTTCAATGTATTGCAAGTTGCATGATAGACCACTTAGTACCACCATTTATAATAATATGTGGGGATGGCTTACATTTAACCATCACCTCTTTCTTCAAGAAACAGGTTGGCTTAGTAATTTTTGTTTGTCAAATTATAACAGTCTGCCATTGCCACTGCCACTGTCACCGTGGGCACTACTTGCATCTTTGTCGCGACGACCATTGCAACCACTTCACTAGCTGCTATAAAAACAAATATAACCGATGAACCCTTTTTGATACTTTTCTTTTTCTTTAAATCAAGCTTCAATTCGAGCTTGTTTGACTTGAACTAAGTCTGAACCTGGTTTGGCTTGATATCGCTTTGACACGTTACCTGACCTGACCCATCCCTTTGTCCGGCTTATATCCTATAAAAACTCAAATCATACATTTCCGTGAATATAAAGAACTTGTAATCAGATGTTAAAAATGTTATGCATATAATTCTGTCCAAAGTCTTAAAAATGTGAATTAGATGGAACACCACTTAGAACTTAGGAGATGCATATAACTATATAAGTTTTGATCACGGCCTGTGTTCATACAAAGAGTAATTATTATTGCTTACTAATCGACTCTTGTCTGTAAGTAATAGTATCACTCTTTGTTTTCATCTTCTTTTTTTCTGTTTGTACTAACATGATTCCATTTGGTACTTTCATTAATATAATCATTTAGGGTCTATTATTCTCGCATACATGTACTTCCATCAGGCTTTATTATTAGTTCTTTGTTTTTAGAAACTGGATCTTAAGAGAGAACTTCAAATCATTGTCCCTCAAAACTTACAATTCCTGTATGCAAGCTACACGAATTGGCTCATAAACAGCACAAAATCTATCAAGATAACACAATTATCACACGCTCGCCATTCCAAAAATATCAAAAAGCCAATACAAACCGTTATAAACAGTGAAGATATAACTACATGATACAACAAACAACACAAAAACAAAGTGGAACTTATTTCAGCCTGTTTTCAAGAAAAAAGATGCTACCTTTTTTGATAGATATGTACACATTTACTGAGTAATGGAGTTGAGTGGGATAACAGAAGGCGGGAAGTCGGTTCTTGGTCCAGCAAGAGAATAATAAGCGAGTATATGAGCAGGATGTTCTGTCTCTCTACCTTCCCCACAATTAACCCTTCTTGGTGGAATAATTTCAATATTCCAAAAAGGGCGCGCCATTGCTAACAGATCAAATCCAGTTTTAGATCCCCTGTAACCTTGTACCCATAAGTATCTTAAAGATCTCAGCTGTAAAACCGCCATAGCAAGTGCATATTCACTGAAACAGCACCCTCTCACTTCAAGCTTTTGTAGGCTCGGGCAGCCTTTCGAGAATCCAAGAAGCCCCGTATCAGATTCCCCAAGATATCCCAGAAGCATCCATGTTATATTCTGACTGTGTTGACCAATGTAAGTCAAACCCACATCAGTTAGTCCTCCTGGTCTAAGATAGAGTGCAAATCTTCTAAGTTTAGTGCAGCCACTCAGTAAAGATCGGATCCCATTGTCGAGTGGCAAATCTGTGATAATGTCTTCTTTATCCAGTAAAACCATACGGAAATCACAAAGATTTTTCAAGTTCATGCCCATGGATTCTAGAGCTGCATTTGTGATATCAGATACATATACAGCAATGTATTCTAATTCAAGGCAACCTTGTGCTATGGCAGTTAATCCCCTTTGAGAAACAACACCTTCTTCATCTTCCAGTTCTTGTTCATCAGCCCCTCTTTCGATTCTAAGTCGTTTCATTTTCTTGCAAGAGCGAGCTAGAACTTCCAGTCCCCGGTCTCCAATTACATTTCTTGTCTGTTTTCATCAGGTTTGAATTCTGAATGAGTAAAACTCTCTCAAATCAAGTTTAAATAAGGTAATTAAAGAAATTTTTCACTTTTTAATAATGGGTTTTGTTGGATCAAACTAATTATAAGCAGATTCTGTCTATCCATAGATTATAAAACTAATATTACAACCAGAAATATGAAGAATAAGATAATCAGTTTTAAAGCTAAAATCCAAACACCTTGTAAGAAGTAAAAACAAGAACAATGAGAATGTACCTCAAGAACCTCCAAATTAGGACACTGTTGGAGTAACACACAGTGGTCCTCAGTGTCAAGAAGGGCATAGAGAAGATCGAGTTTTTTCAGGCGGGAAGCAAAAGGGTAAACAAGGGGCATTTCGTTTGTGCTCATGTAATTTAGACCTAACCGACACAATCTTGGGGGGTATGTTAGCGCAGCGTACTCCTCGGCTTGATTGTTAAAGCAACCACCACTAAATTCTTCAAGTGAATCAGCAGAGCGAAAGAAACCAACAAGATCCAAGATTTCACAATCACCAATCTTGACCGAGACTAAAGATTTGCATCTTTTGGCTATTAGCTCAAGATCATTAAAATTAACCTGTGACAGATCAGTCATATAAAAGTTTAAGGTTTCGAGTTGCGTATTGTTCATTGCAAGCTCATGTAGCCAGCCTCCATCATGCTCTATCACTTGGCTCTCTTCTAAAAACAGCACTTTAAGGTTCCTGCAATAGCATAAACTATAAGTCATGCTAAAGCTAACAATCTAGCACTCTCAACACCAGTTGCAGCAATTGATAAGAATAATAAAAGCATTGAACATGACAGCAAATAATTAGGAAACAGTGCAAGCAAACAATGTGATCTACAGAAGAAACCCCACCAAAATTGTTGAGTAAGAACCCAATTTCATTGACTAATTATTCAATTAAAAAATAAACTTGAGTGCATTTCAAGAAAATGCTGTAGTTCCACACTGCTGATATCAAACATTTCATCAAAATCAAATGATTCATATCCATGGAGGTCAATACAATCATAATAACTCCTACGTTTTGATCATTATAACTTGCAAATTACCATTAATTAACCAAATCAAGAAAACATGTGGAAATCAATCTGTTTATAGGAACCATTTACAGAAAAAGATTCATATGAACACTGCAAGATTGCATCTTTAATCCTTATCAATCTAACAACAAATATGATGAAATCTAACAATAAAACAGATTGATTCAACAATAAACTACCTGCAAGATCGGCATATATGTAAGAGTCCATCAGTGGAGAACCCAGAGCACTTATCAAGCTTAAGAACCTGAAGAACAAGCCCACGCTCACGCGCTAACAGCTCAAGATCTTCATCTTTAACAATCATCCTTCTGAAATGCAAAGCCTTTAAGCAACTAAAAGACTTCGAAAGCTCCTCCACCCACGGCGTCGCAAACCCACCCCAATCCTCCGGTATCAAGTTATACATGGCGGCGCGTGGCTTCCCTTTAAGCTGCAAAGACTCAACAAACGGAAACCTTCGCCGGAGCTGTTTAGGTGTGGCTGTATAACATAGGGCTATTGTCACGTGCTTACGTGTCTGAGCCTCGAGTTCGTACAACCTCCGGCAGACTAACGAGATGGATTGACGGTCACGTGAGTCGTGTATGTACGCTAATACGCACTCAAAAACGACGTCGGACATGCCGTGAATCCGCTGGTTGGTGTAGCTCCGGTCATCCATCATCAACTTCAAGAAACAACACAGAGAGAAAAAAGATTGGATTCCCGACAGACCCAGATGAATTAAAGGGTTTTTTTTTTTTTTGCAGATTTTGCAGATTTCAGATTGAAAGAAGCAAATTTTCTGATTCAAATCATGTAAGAACCAAAAACCCTAATTGAAAATTCGAAAAACAGCATCAAGATTCATGATTGACGAATGAATTGACAAAAACAGACATCGGAATCTGGAAGAAGAGACTGAAAATCTTAAGAGTGATTGTTGGCGATGAAAAGAAAGAGAATTTAGGATCCGAGAATGGGGGGGCTAGTAAATGGACGGTGGGGATTGAAGAGATCTGAGGGCAGCAGGTGGTGGAGTTTGTATGGTGACTGATAAAAATGGAAAGTTTATTAAAAGGTAGACTCTGTGATTAAGAAAGAAAGATTGAGGGAGAAAGAGAGTGGTGAATTGGGGAAATCCGCTAAAGATTCTGAGTTCTGCAACAAACAGGATACTGTTGTCTCAGGAAAATCCAAAATTTTACTATTTTGCTTTGCTTTCCTTTATTATATTTCATCATCAATATCTTTAAACTAGATTATTATTATTATATAATCTTCAAGTGGTATGTTAAATTATTATTTGTATTAACAATTGGGAAAAATTCTTAAAATTTTCTTTCTTCTTTTTTTAATAAAAATATCTTTAAATGTCACTTTCAAATAATTATTCTTTAAAAATTTTTACTGGACAAGACGCTTACGTCTCTAAGTAAAAGAGCTTTCTGCGTCCGTCATTTTGTCTGAACCGATAAAATTTTTCGTGTGTTCAGTTGAGACACCCTCGTCTCCCCTCCCACCCCGACAGGCCTTCACCCATATAAAGGCAGCGACGCCCATCTGACAATTGTGTCACGGTCGACTTATTATCTTATAATGGTTTCAGGTCATAAAATTTTGATACTCCTTAAGGGCCTATGCCCTCGTTGGTGAAACGAATCTTTTTGATTGGACGGAAACCTTTTTAAACGATGACTTTAACAATCTTGAAAGTTGAGTGAAACGAACAAGAATCAAAACTTTTTCATCCCGGCTCATATACGAAGGAAGGGAGGTTGAAACCTACTATAAAATGGAGTTTGCAACATAAGCTTAAAGAGAAAACTTTACTTATCGTGGAGAATTTTAAATTAAGCTTTTGATTCATTCAACATTACTTAATATATTAAGCTATTGATGAGTAGGTCTTTTTAAAAAGAAGATTGCTTTATAAATTTAAGAAAACCTCACTGTTACAAAGAAAAAACTTAAAAGTTATAATCTAGTTCATGTAAGAAGCTAATCCTTATAAAAAGAAGCTTACTATATTAGTTTATGGATAACTTCATTTATTGTAAGAAATTTAAATTAAATTCATTGATTCATCCCACATTGATTTATGTATTAAGTAATGGATGAGTGGTACATTCGTTCATGTATGAAGCAATAGATGTGTGAACCCTTAAAGAAAATTATCGAACTACATGGAGTTTATTACACAGACATAAGAAGAAAACTTATATATTTTGATTCAGCTCGCGTTTTATGTTGAATTGATGGACATTCGAGCATAAAAAATAAGTGGCCCGACCTTAAAACTTTCATGTGAAGTAGCTAGATATTCGAACACTTATAAAAGTGATCTCGTTAGAATAAATTATGGGTTCTCCCCTTACGCCTTCAATTCACTATTTAGCACTTTCTTACCCAGATTAGTTATATAACATGATTGACACCCGAACAATCATCTTACGATTATCTACATATAAGGCCTTTTAATCACCGGATCTTAATTTTATATAATCTATATAACACAGATGAGACTGAAATTAATAGTTATGTGAAATATTATAAAGTGTTGTACACAAATTGATAGTTATGAGATATAAGTATGACTTACCCTATAGAGAACTTTTTTGCGCTTACGAATTTACATATAAACATAAAAAACATATTTTGGTATATGTATAATTATGTTATTTCAACAAAAAAATTAATAATTTTGATTGATTTTAAATAGTAGACACTGTTATTGCAATAATAAAGGATTAGCATTTCAACCATCATTTATATTGTCTTTCTATATACATGGTCAACGATCTTTTGGCCTAATGGTTCAAGACGAAGGTGAGAGTCTTTTCCACTTTTGAAATTTCAGTCTTCAAACTTTGATGCTGACTACTAGTTTCTAAACTTTAACATGTCGTTTGAAAAAAATGAAGTTGTGATGTGAAGTTAAGGACGCTTAAATCATTTTCTTGGGATGATGTGAAGTGAAACATGACAAAGTGGATGATGTGGTTTTATATGAAATTAAACGTCGTTAGATCATACTCTATGATCTAACGTGTCGAAAACTAGTGTAAAGAATGACGGTTAAAGCCAATTTTCAGATCTAATTATTTGAACCAACGTTGATCTGGTTAGCATGACCGTACTAAACGATGATTTTCGAATCTTGTGAGATGACAATCGATATGACCAAATTCATTCCGCGGAATATAATCTAACATGAAAAATCTCATTCGATATTTATTACTTCTTCTCATCCTTTTTATTTTAGTTCATTATTGCAAACTTTATTTTCAGTATTATAAATTATGCTAATCAAATAGTCAAACAGAATCATGACTTTTGCGAATTGCAAACGTAAAATTAAAACTTCACCAACCGCAATATAATAAAAAGAATAATAAATAATGATAGAAGTAATAAATAATAATAATAACAGTAGCAATAATAATAATAATCATTAATAATTAATAATAATAATAATAATAATAATAATAATAACGATAATAATAATAATAATAATAACGATAATAATAATATTAATAATAATAATATTATTATTGTTATTATTGTTATAATAATAATAATAATAATAATAATAATAATAATAATAATAATAATATCAGTATTATTATTATTATTATTATTATTATTATTATTATTATTATTATTATTATTATTATTATTATTATTATTATTATTATTATTATTATATAATCACTATTAAACAAATTCATTATTATAAATTTAACTTATTAGTCATACCACGAAAATTACTCAATTAACCCGTTTAAATCAAGTCATAAGTAATTCCCTTGGGATATAGTAATCAAATTCGGTATATAAGTTATTAGGTTAAAATCTCAGTAACCAAATAAGTAGTTGACAATTACTATATATCTGAATATATTTGGGTGGTCTCGTTATAACTTTGTTAACTAGAAAAATTAATGTCATTTGGGTGGATGATAGTATTAAGAATCAGAAGCTTTTTTAAAATCCATTAAGATTTAAATCCTAATATGTGATACATTAAAATTTATTTTACTTTAAGAATAAAAGTAGATTACGTATAATTCATTGTCCACAAAAGTCACTCTCATTGATGATATAACTCAGCAAATACGAATAACTGTTTAGCATCATATTCTTCGTAACTTCTAGAACACCATTATTATATGTTCACATCACTATGATAGTAAAGACCAAAATTTTAACCTACCTGGCTATCTCCATCGTAAACCAAAGTTTATAAACCACTAATTCTGCACAACACCGTCGCTTTAATTAATATTTTTAAACGGAAAGTTGTAACATATTAGGCTAATAGGTATACTCTTACGCTCAGGGGTGATGTGGCATGTGTTAACAAGTGGAACACCGCCCCCTTAAGAGTTAAGGGGCGATAAAAACTAGGCTTGTTAACACGTTAATGGGGTGAACCATCTCTTCTACATACACACATTGATTTATTTATTAAATTAAGGGAGTTAAGAAGGGTTAAACCATTTCCTTAGAGTGAGATGAAGTGGAAGTGAGTAAAGTGGGTGATGTAACGCCTATGTGAAGTTTAGGGGTCGTTTAGTTCGCAGAATGTTTTGCAAAGGAATTGGAATTGGAATCTTGTTAAAAATGATAAATTTTGAGTGAAATTGGAATTTTAATTTTGAACATTCCATTGGATTGTAAAACATTCATGGATAAGTGGAAGGAATGTGAATTCCAATGAATGAGGGAAAAATTTTCAATTCCAATTCCATCGGTTGACCAACCAAACATGATTTTGGATGGAAAATTTTCCAATTCCAATTCCAATTCCTGAGAATTCTGTGAACCAAACGGGACGTTAGAGATGTGAGAGTTTACCTCATGACTACAGGGAATCGTTCGTTATCTTACACATAGTGACAGCACCTTAAAACTCAACCAATGGGCTTCTCCTACATCATTAAATCATAAACACAAGATTAATTTCAAGACAGAGCAGATATTACCTTCAATTACAGATGTAAGTCAAACTTAAACCGATGGTAATCACCTCTTTAACCACTGACGTACAAAGGGGAGTGGTCCCCTTGAATCCCATGGTTGTTGGTGCCTGAAATAAGAATACTCATAAACACACATGTACTCCACAACTCATAACTCATATCAATATATCTTCTTTGTTTTAATTGGGTCTTAAGCCAATAACTAAATGATTTCATCAGACTAAATCAAAAACAAATTTCGATGAACTGTTAAAAATTTTCAAGAATACTCATGGAAGTTAAAACAATGGCAACATTTTCTTGCTCGGTAAAGGCGGATCAATGATACATAAGCACACTTCACATATGTATTATTTTCATGTGCACTAAATGTCACGGAGTCATTAACCGAGACCCCAAGCACCTTTGGTCGCCCTTAAGCTAGCTTATCTATCATGCTTATGATAAGATTCACTAGCTTCGTCCTGCCTTGGACACATTGGGTGATCGAGCGGTCACAACCTCGACCAATGTTATGCATGAAGTGCAAACATTTCGCCGTCAGACTTCCCTTGTTAACGGTGGTTGTCCTTAATGAGAACGATAGGCATTAACCAAGCACATATGATCTTCAAACATTTTTTTAAATGATAACTCATACGCCCATCTAACTTAATCCTAATTCTACACCATAGCTACACCACAACTAATTTACACCAACCTCTCGTAGGCGGAGTTCTAACCCTTGACCTTAAAGGGAGCTGGATCATTCCAAGAATCATTGCAAGACATTCCAAGAATCATACGCAAAACAAACACTTTTAAAGCACTTATTCTCGTGTTCTCTTGTAATCAATACAAGTGTTTTAGTTATCTTGCATTCTTTAGAATCATTGCATCGATGGTTCAAAAGTTGACCTTAGGACACATGTAATGGTTACACGCGAGTTGAAGATATGACTTGCTATTATTATAAACTTAATAATTTAATTTGTTTAAAATGGTATACAGCTGTGAAAAAAGAATTATGTGGGTATAATTTATAAAGTTAACTAGTGTTTTTCAACCACGCGCGTTGCGCGTGTGTTGAATGAGGCTCAGAACAGGATTTCGGTTATGGCGGCTAACCATAGATGGTAGCCACGCCAAAACAACCCGATACTTTTTTAATATCATCATAGCCTGACACTTTACTAAATACAAAATATACAACACCATTAGTTCATCATTACTGACTTGAAACAAACATTAGTTCATGTTTCCGAATGCAACATCAAAGTATAATCTCAAAAGCGAACACAAGAATAAGGATCTCAGATGAACAATCGTCATCATCATCGAACTATATCACCTACCACATGAACACCACCGACGCGACCGACAGCAATGGCGACACACCACCACCGGCCAAAGCCCGTCCAAAATCATAAAGAACGTGTATCTATTCACAAAGATGCACATGCAGCCTAAAGTAAAACCCAACACAATCAGTCGACGGTCAAATGCGACGACATACCACCACCGGTACAACCGGTGGTCGAGCAACAAGATATGGCGAGAACCACCCCCCCCCCCCCCAAACACCAAGACAACACCGGCGACAACCATCACCATCTAGTCCGATTTCGAGCCACGAATCATGAGATTTCATAAAACAACAACACCGATGACAACGACGGCGTAGACAACCAGTTGAGCCATGGACAACCGTCGCCTGCTCCACCTCAACCACAGAGGGGAGGCGAAGCGGCAATAGAGCCACCGCAACAACAACCGTTGATGTCGCCTTTGAGGTCGTCGCCTTTGCTACGGCAGGCCACAAAACCCCAAAAAAAACCTCGTCGCCTTTGATACGACCGACAACAGAGCCACCACCACAACAACCGCCTTTGGTGTAGGCGATCACGCTGCAATAGCCTTCCGTTGAAGGCGGTCACGATGCAGGCGATGGCGGCGTAGGATGCAATTTGGAGGATGCAATTTGTCAACAGGGATGAGACAAATGAAATGGAATGAGACAACAGGGATGGTTTCCTCTTTTTATCTCTCTAAACACATTTGGAGGATGCAATTTGTCAAAATGAAGAAACATGTGTGGCAAAACCACAAAAACACTCAACCTCACTGCTTCTTCACCTTTGTTTTTAAATATTTAGGATAATAAGTTATAGGTTATAAATGAAAATCTTATTAAATAAGTTGTGATGTAAGGAAAAGGAAAGATTACAATCATATAGATTATAATACACTATATAACTATATATGATGTATAAAGTAAAAAAAAATAGTTCATAGGACAAATAATGGTTCCATGTGGTCCACTATATTTGATAATGAAATTCAACTTTTCTTCTCAAAATGTCATATTTTATAAAGAGATAATCATGCTCCATTTTTACGGGTTCCTATCAACTAAAATGTTATGGTTTACACTATATATAAACCATTTAACTAAACATATATGATGGTATAGATTTAATTAAACATATATTATTGTGATTTTAGAATCTGGATCCACGGAGGTTTATTCCGATATTTTTTCTGGACTTGGATTATGGAGAGTTCTTTTTTAGTGTTTTTTCATTGTCAAGTTATTTGTTTTTTTTCTTATTTGGTAAATCATGTTCTGAACTTATTTATTTCGACAACTTTAATGTAAAAATTATGAAATTATTATTTAGTTATATATCTCATCTCATCTTATGACAATGAATCACCTGAATTATGTTGATACCCATATGATACCAGCATTTAGTAAGCATGTAAGATACTTGTACTCAAGTTGTCATTTTGTTAAAATTAACTGGCATGTGTTATCATTTGATGAATTACTTTTTTACATCTGATATTTTAAAATTTAATTTTTTCCTTCCGTGTAACACACAGGATGTTAGGCTAGTGTTATATATATAAACCATTTAACTAAACATATATTATAGTATAGATTTGCCGACTGACACGTATAATATTTTATGCGTAATGATTCATTATTACCTAACTTTTGTGAAAATAACTTTTTAAGAAAAAAAATACCATTTACTTATTAATATTTGGAGCATAATACAGTTAACATATACACAATTAAAAACTTTAATATGATTTAACAAAAATATCTATCTTTAGAAAGTAACATGTATGAAATATACAGTATTGTTAAAATAACTTTTATAAAAATATGTTTTTTAAAAATGATTATAACAAATTGTCTCATAAGTTAGTACCCTAATAATGGTTAAGGGTATTGCGCCCCACATTTGGTCAAGGTACAGGCGTACAACACCCTTTGTTGGTGATTAACTGATTATGAGCTACCAGCCTATCATGACAGAAAAAAGAAAATAGGCGTATTTTTAAACTTCTATATTGTTACCAGTAAAAAATAAAAAGTGATTTAAGATGATATTCCAAATACTTTACCTTGTTGAAACTAATGCTAAAAGGATGTGTGATTACTTTCACACCTTACAGCACTCACAACTCGTTCTTTATAAATCTGTGAGTACGTTCTCTATATAATAGAGAATGATTATTAGTGGTTATGAGTGAAGGATAGAGAACATGTTACTGTTCATCTCTATATTTGGTAAAACACTGTTCATCTCTATTAGTTTTTTAATATTTGTTGAAAGTGGTTGTTAATGGACGAGAGAAAAAATGTAATGATAAAAATATAAAATAATATTGTTTTATTGAAAAAAAAATAATTTTTAGTGTAGTTATAAAAATGAAGATGAAGAGTTTGTTGTGAATGCTCTTATCCCAATAGACTAGTAGAGTAGGGTTTTTTTTTTTTTTAACTCCTTCCGGCCCTTGCTGTGGACTGTGGTTAAGTAACATGTAATACCAAAAAAGTAAAAGCACCAGCTTTCTTCATCCTACCACTTTTCTCTTATTAAAATATTTTAATTATGTACATTTTAGTTGAAATTTTCATATAATCAAGTGTGTTGCTGGAAATTTGTAAAATTATTAATGCTGTTAAATTAAGTTAGAATATGTGTGATGAAATAAAAACTATTTAATTCATTTAATACGTTTATTGTTTATTATTTGTTTATATTTTTTTGGACACTATAAACCATGACACTCAGGATTACCCTAACAAAGGTATCGTCCTTCCGCCCGAACAAAAGAAGCATGGTGACCTGACCCGACCCACCTAGAAGAAAACCCATAACTAAAAAACCTCATTGCTCACCCGAAGCAAATTTCCCCATACGACCTCGAACTTACGACCTTCCATTTGGGAAGCCATAAAACTACCAACAGGCCAGAAGGATTTTTATACGTTTAGTTGTTTACCCTTGTTTGTTATTTTACAACTCAATATGTGAGTTTAAACAAGGGTTTTTTTTTGTTTCTTTTTTGTGTGTATGTGTGGGGTCATAATCATTATAAATAAAACTAAAGAATATTTGGATGACAAAAGATAATATTGACAATAAGCTTTACGTCATTAATTTGTTCTAATGTACTTATAAATATTTGTTTCTCTCATATTTGTATGCAAATCTCGTGTATGCATTTATATATATACATGTATGTTTGGTATACGTGCAGTGTGTGTAATTGTATGCGTTGGCGTATGCTTATATATACAGAAGTTTTTTTGTGTGTGTGTTATATGCTGTTGAGCATGTGATGTGTGCTTATATCTATATGTGTATATATGTATAAGCATATAGTATGTGTAAATGTTTATGTGTATATGTAGGCGTAGCCACATGTGTAAATGCATGTGTTTGTGTATGAGATGTATATCTAACTATCTAAGATTCGTATTTTCTTTGTTATCATCTTTTTAAAATTATATCAGTTGTTTTTATATTGTAATCAACGGAACAAAAGGTAGAGTTTATAAGAGATACACAATACACTAAAAATTATGTGTCAAATCGTGTATTCTCTGTTGAAAATTTAGTGAAAATATATGTTTTCACTCATTTTGGACATTAATAATTAATTGTATGTGTTACAATTTAATTACCAAACCATTTCGTATGTGTTTTCCTAAGTGTGAGGAACACAACGAACCTAACCGTGTCCAAAATGGAGCTAAGATGAATGAGATATCGATGCTCTAAGTTGTGTAGTTGAAACACAAAAGTTGTGAAATTACTAAGAGAAATTCTTTGTCCCACGTTGGTGGAATTGTAAACAATAAAATAGTTTATAAGCAGGACTTTCCATGGGATTGTGTTCCCATATATGTTGAGGGATAACCCCAGACAAGCACAAGGGTGCGAAGTATCCAACGCGCCCGCGCCCGGTCGAGGGCGACGGGTGCAATGTAGCGCACTTTGCACGCCGCGAGCCGCTGGAGAGCCGCCTTAGTGTTTTTGAAGCGCTGATTGGCTTGACTGCTGAACTTAACAAACAGTCTGTTCACTTGCATATATATACAAGACTTGGTGTCTTGTGGAAGGGGCACTTACATGTTTCACTACACACAACAAGAAAAATTCTTGCGTTCTCGCAACTTCGTACTCTAGTTTCAGGTACCTGTTTCAGGTGCTAGGCTGCTCCGGCTGTTATACCCTAGGAGACAGACGGGATTCACCTAGGTGGCCCGAAATCTGTTTTAAGAGACCTCTGTTTAACAGAAATCCTCAGCCATTTGTTTGTTTATCTATTCATTTGCTACTTATCTTACATTCTTTATTTAGCTTCTTTTGTATTGTAATCAAAGTTTTATCAATAAAATGCTTGTTTTATTTTGTAAACGATGTTCGTACATTCTCTCTATTGTTATCATCTATTTTAACCACTAATATATTTTATTAGAGTGCAAAAATAGTTATAATAGTTTTTATAACATGTGCTAGTCACATGTTTGAATATATTGCAGGAAATTTCGTTTAAAAATGTTAGTTGTACTTATTAATCTCTTAAGGATATATCAGTTTTCTTTTGTTTATCACCAAAAAGTTTCCCTCTCGATAGGAAAAAAGTTCTAGAATTGTTAATATCAACATGCATTTACAAATAAATATATTGTTAAAAATATAGTGTTAATATGCCAACGTTTATTTGGGAGTATATATTTCACCTTTACGCAATAAAAAAGAACTACTTTTCAAAAATAATAAAAACAAACAATTTTGACAAAGTGTATTCTTTTTTAAATTAACATAATTCTTTTGAAATGTTGCTTGAGGCATCGTAAACCATATCAAATTGGTGTAATATGTTAATTTCATTTTATTAGTGACAAGTTCATGATCTTTCTTTCTATTCTTCTTATCACAGGTGAAATTCCCTATCTATCTTTTTATACAGGCTTCTCTTTCACAAGACAATACTCTCCAATACGACCCCTCCCAAAAACCCCGCCTTATGGGCATCCCATTAATTGTAAATGATCTAAAAGAAAAAAGAATGTTTTAAAAAGCATGGAAGATGTGACATCATATGATTCTAGAACCTATTGAAAACAATTTTGAAAGTTACATAATTATTAAATTAAATTTACTTAAGTTGTGTGGACAAATTTTAAAAATAAAGAAAGTTTATAGAGGGATGTCATGATCAAATTCAAAGCTATGGTCACATCTTGGGTTATAATCTTAAAAAAAGCTTCTTAATTTAATGAAAAGACAAAATAGTAAACTCTAAATTAATTTTCAAGATACTTGATAAATATTTTTTTCTTATGTATCCCTGATTTGGTTCATGTACATGTGGGCGCTACCATCCATCACCCCAAAGCAAAAGGGGACGGGTTGCTTTTTGCTCGTAGGATCAAGTTGATCCAGGATTTGGAATACCGAATATAAAACAATTGCACATTCAGGTTAGTTTTCCTGCCTAAACCCATATACAATTTAATTAAAATGATTTAAAACACTTACTAAAATTACATTATCCTTTCCTTACATGATTTCTCATTCTCTTACATGCATTTCTTTCTTTCATTTTAGATTAATGAGTTTTTTTATATCTCTATACAATCAAACGATATAAGATTTTTCAATATTAATTTTAATATCATTTGCTTGAATTTGTTTGAGTGACTTAATCACTAGTAAGTAATTATCTTACTTACTAGTAAGTTTTTTTAAAATATTAAATAATATGAGTTTTGAGTAAATAAACTAGACAACTACATGTTATGATTCACTATATATATGATATTTTAAAATATAATATATATTAATTTTTAAATATTTATTATTTTTTTATTACCAATGGTTGATAACATCTAACATACAAAATTTTCATAAAAACTAATGACGACTTTGGTATGATGTCCTTCCAACGTGGATTCACGTAGAACATCGCGCCACCATACGAACATGGTATATAGGATAAAGATTAGGCCCAAACTGAGAAGTGTTGCACCCCCTTGAAATGAGTGCATGTACATCACACCTCCTACGGTGGTTGCCAAAGCTCCGAGTGAACCCGAAATAGGCCATGGACTTGGATCTACCAAATGATAAGAGTGCCTCTGAGATTCAATCATAAACAACTTTGCCTCGGTTGCCTGTAAACCCCCCCCCCCTCCCCCCCCCCCTAAAGTGGTAAAGAAGGCTCTTTGGGGTCCCTCTTTCTATCTGACAGGACAAACAAATAGGAAGGAATGGTTCTTTCATTGCAAGAAGTCTAACTAGAAAAGGATCTCCCTATTACTTTGAGAAGAGAATTGTTGGTTTGAACGACGAACTACGTGGGAAAATGGACCTTCTTTCTTTTCAGAAAGCATTTTTGAAAGTAACAATTCCATTCAGTTCGGTTTCGGAAAACTTTCCGCCGGGGCCTAACATCAAAGGCGCAGGTTGATCTCTCTGGTTGAGGCTGCAATTCATTTTGACACGTGGGAAGGGCTTACTCTACTAGTGGCTCGGCTTGGTCTCGCTCCCTTCCCGTACTATTCCTCCCCGCTAAAAAAAGAGCGATTGAGAATCTCGAGAACCTTTCTGAACGTCTGTCTTCGCGGGGCGATTTGAAAAGGAGTATATCTTTCTTGTAGTGCCTTCCATTCCACTATTCTGATCGAGAAAGAATCTCTTCTGAACGACCAAGTCATAATGAGATTAACCGATGCTTCCTTGGCCATGTGGAACATGGATTAGCATTATGTCATTCCTACAAGTGATCCCCCATGCAGGATTGAAAGAAGTGCTATATGAGGACTTCGAGATCAAATATAATATGTTCCTTTCCATTCCTCGTGAGCCACTGATTTCTCCGAAACAAGAGATCAAAGTGATCTTCCTCCTTTTTCCCAATAAGTCGACGGCCTTACACCATTGGGAGACTTCGAATAAAACTAATGATTTTAACAAGTTAGATACTTAGGTTATTCCACCCACGTAATACTTGAGTTGTAACCCAGTAATAATATCACAAGGTTTGAAAGCGTTTAATACAAACTCTTGGCTGATGATTATTATTATAAAAGGGTATTTAATAAAAAAAGGGTTATAAATCACTGTCCATGTTTATAAGTCATACCATATGACCGGTCTTAAGTTGAAAATTTGTGTTTTAATGTAAACAGAAATGTGATTATGAACAGTAGCTGGGGAGGTAGAGACATGCGCTTATGCTTTTTCCAGTTTCCAGTCTAGTTACAAATCATTTGCACCCAAAAACACCAACTACAAAAAAGATATATCTACAGTTTTTTTTTAACCATGAAATTGACAAACAAGGATCTACAAAGGCATAGAGCCCAGGTTACTGATTTTTTCCAGCCCCTGAATCGGAGAAGCTCGAGTCATCATTGTTTGAACAAGTTCCCCCAGAGTCTACTGTCTCCCCCAGTAGATCAACCAGATCACTTCCGTCGAGGCACCTTCTCATAACACCACCAGACCTCTCAGTCAGTGTAACCAAGCCCATAGCAGCGATGCTATTTGCAATGGCATGGTTCACATCTGTAGCTCCCCCATACAGACCCCTGCTTCCGGATGCAAGCACATTTTGATTCCCATCAACATGGGCTAGAACTGAGGGCAGCTGGCTAGATCCACTGATCAGCAGTCGTAGGGTGTCCCTTGCGCTCTTCTCAGCCATGGAGTCAGTTTCTTGGATCAATGGACTCACGAGTGCCTGGTGAAGCGGTGGGATGGTGACATTCATTGCAGGGCCACCGCTCACCAGGTAGGCTTGCCCTGAGGAACAAATGTCTATTACAGGGATGTGGACTATGGGATCTGTCATCAAAGGAGTAAAAAGTGGGATCTGTTGAGAAGTTGGCATGGATATGGGTAACCTAACCAATGGTTCAGGTAAGAAAGGTGGGATATCATCCAGATTAAGAGTTGGTTTTGGTGTTAAAAGGCTGGATGATGATAATGATGATGATCTAGAAGTTGAGCCTGTGAGAAGTGAAGAAAGGGGTGGTAAAGTAAATGTCTCAGCCATTGACATGGGCGTCATCTGTGAAGATGCCACTGTGTATTGGAGAGTGGACGCAACAGGCGGACACCAACAATAATATGGAGAAAATGGAGGAACAGGAGTTGAACTCATGACCAATGTGTCATCTACTGTTTTCTCTGCTAAACCAACTTCTAACCCAGTTACCAATGGGTGCATGCGGGTATCAGTAGCTGATTCAGAAATCTTGCCTTCAGAAGACTGATCTGGAGTAGATGTATTGGCAGAAGTTGGGGAAGAAACAGAAATGGAATCGAGATTTTCAACACATGAAGAACTGCCTGTTTCCCCCTTTCGCCTGAATTTATCCCGGACAACATTCTTCAAGGAAATCAAGTTTCTAGGTGGGCCTTCTTTGAAAGAACTTGCTTTTGGGCTCAGGCTACCTTGCATGCTACAACTCCTACCACGTGAAGACTTTGATGCTGAATGTGAACTTCTACCAGTTCCGCTATGACCTAAAGAGGTTGTTGAGGAAGTGGTTGATGACACAAGTGCAGTATTATTATTCACTTCAGTATTTGACCCAACAAGATAAGTTCGAAGACGAGTCACAAAACATTCAAGACGAGAATCGCTAATTCCAGTTAAATCTGCAAGGGAAGGCTTCCTCTCAAGTAAATTCTTCATCTATAAACAGTGTATACAGCAGATCAGTATAGTTTTTAATAATTTTGTGGTGGAAGCAAACACATTTGTACGTCATTCAATATATAAGATACCCACCTTATCAAGCAACTCATTACCAAGAAGTATGGATTTCTCACAGCACCAAAAGTAAAAAGGTTCAGCAACAGTAGGAATCCTAATCGTAAAAGACCTGCCACAATTATCTGCTGATATTCCCTCAATCTTGACAGATGAGCAATCAGAGATATTTCTCAAGGTTGAAAGACGCTCTACATGACCATCATCTCCAAGAAAGGATATACGAAGATCAGATGTTGGCAAGAGAGACAGAGTTAAGTTTCCCCTGTTTCAATGTAACAAATGATAGACATCAAGTATTGAAAAATAAACAAAACAGACATGGCTACATATTCCACAAGAGATAGCAACACAGCTAAAAAATGATAGACATCAAGTATTGAAAAATAAACAAAACAGACATGGCTACATATTCCACAAGAGATAGCAACACAGCTACACGGGTAAATATTATATTAGAAACTTTAAGCTCATCTTAACATATAAAAAGCATTGAAGCTTGACTTTTTCTTATCCTGAATGTTTTGCTGATACCAATTTTCTTAGTGTTTGTATTTTATTTAATTCCTTTTTAAGGGATATGGGAGACAAGAATTGTTGCTACTGTAAATCCTAGATCCCTCCTCAAGACAATTACTATTTATATTAAACATTCTAGAAATTGCCACTCAACTTTGCATGTGACACCATAACTTCTAGTATTTCAATGCTCAAAAGCGTACATATCAACATGCTATTATCACTCAATCACCCCACATGTTAAATCAAAGAGGAGCAGTTCAACTAGAATAATGAGAAGCCTTCAAAATGGAATGCTGGACAAAGGCTGTTAAATATAGAACTTACTCAAAAGAGTTCACCTAACAATATTAGCCACTCACAGAGTTTCTCGTCTTAGTTTCCCATAAGCACGACACGCTTGACACATGGTTGAATCCATCATGACAATATTACTTTAAATAAGAACACCACAGGAGATCTCATTCTTATGTAATTCATAATAAACAGTAGAAACAGTACTGAACACGGAATTAACAGCAATATCCCAAAAAAACAAAAGTGGTTGGTGAGAACTGAGAACATTTAAAGTTTATAAAGCAAAAAAGCAATCGTATAGTATACAAACTTTCTAAACTTGAACATGTCTTGGTGCATTAATGGACAAGGAGAATGCAGCAAAAATTAATGTTAAATCAAAGAAACAAACAAGGATTTTGAAAAACCATATGATAATGAAAAGACAAACATTATAGAATACAAGACCAAGGAAATCAGAATGCAGACAAACATAGCATAACCATAAGAATATACAATATAAGAGCATAACTCTACCTTTACTTCTTCTTAATTCAGAGATCATAATAGAATACGCCAGTTACCTACAATGAAAAGATATATTTATTTGGAAGGATGAACATGTCACTATTGATAAGCTGATGTGCACAGGCCTAAAGTCCTATTCATTAAATGACTAATATGCAATTATCATAATCAAAGGTGAACATAAATGGACACTTAGCAGTTGAATTCAACCAGTTAGATTGATAGAACAGACTAAAAGAACGAGATTCAAAGAACGTCAAGTGATAAATAGATGTAATATAGTGGCGCATAGAAACTGATATCTCCCTCAGTGAAACTAGTAAGCTGCACAAAAAGAATTCACACTCAAACAACACTTAAAACCAAGGTGATAACTACTTGACAAATTTGATAAACCACGTCATTCCACCAACCTTCATGGTTACCTGCCCGTGTCAAATACACCAGCTAGCTATGATCAATCTCAGGTCAAATTGCAGTCGTCTAGAAAGCAACCAAATGGTATCCAGTACGCTATACCATCCAGAAGGTGGTTAGGTACATATATGTCTGCAATTCATGTACAAGGCACTCAAAATTGATGCCCTAACAGTTTTAAGGAATCAAAAGTATACAGTAGGTCCTAGAATCACATGTCATTTATTGTGGAAAAATTAACTTAAGTACATGTAAAAATGCCTTGCACGTTGAAATCAGAAATGTATAAAGGGTTATATCCATGGTCTCTGTATGAGTGCTACAGAGAGAAGGTGCAAGAGGGGGGTTGGGGGGAGGGATGTGTATGATCACTAAGACATCACAAGAACAGTTCCATGCCAGTCCATCACAACAAAAAGATCTTATAATGTCACATGAAAACAATGAAAGTAGTAGTCAGTGGATATCAATACAGCTTTGCAAACAATACCCATGTAAACTGATGAATGATAAAATGTACACATAAGACTTCAATATAAAGTGCCATTAATATTATACACAACCTATCAATCAATAAACAATAGTGATGCTATTGCTCATTGTATGTATTGAATGAATATCATTGCCTTACACTCTCATTGAACTACATAATTTTAAACATATTAACAGGACAAGCAAAGACCATCCAGTTCACATCTATTTCTTTTTTAGTGCCACATGGTCGAGTCCAGACTTCACACATAAATTTGACTCAACCAACTACATGTCTGACCCACGTACCCAACTCACATTAAGTAGACCAAGACACGATAAGCTCCTCTCATCTAAGAAAGTAGAAACCTATGAATAAACGCTTACAAACTCTTCCTTACAAACAAAAACCATTTGAAATCCCAATTAGTAAAGAAAGTGACCCTAAACAGTATATTGTTACGGCCTAGAATTGGGATGCAAATTAAATGTTACCATAGGTTGAATTTGAACCTTTGAACTTTACAAATGAAAACAAACATCGCAAAAGGGCAAGAAAACCATAGCTTCAGCTACGTAATCCCAATCAACAACTGAAACCAAACACTTAACGCTTGTATGAATCAACAGACTGAATAACATGCCTAGTTGTACTGGTATATATATCAAGCAAATTTCCAAGGAGAGATGCATATGTTGTTTCAGTTAAAATGCATCAAAATTAAGTTAGAGGGCAATTCCATATTGCAACTACCTTGCACTGTTTGGAATTAGAAGAGTTCCTTGCTTGTCGATCTTGCCAACACGAACTGACACAAGCGGAACACACAAGCACCTTGCAAGCAATCCAACTTCTGATGGCTCAAAGTGCTGCAAGAAAAAAATTGCATCGTCAGCATAACATATTTTGTATATCGCAGCAATTAATCAACAAGCTCTTTCAATTGTTCACGAACTCTATTCCAATCAATAGATCGTTGGATACATATGCTATGAATCTATCTCCAGATTAGCGTATATTTCGCCAAAACAGAAAATATTTCTTGTATACATATTTCAACGACTATACAGCGTAGATTCCCTCTTATATAAAGGATATCTAAATCGAACTGATAAAATACGAATTCAGACACATCAGTATTTACAAATTGGTAGATATTAAATGATACCTGACTCAGATGCGAAAGCAATCGATCCTCAGCGACGCCACTAGACACATTAAGCTTGAGCAAGGGCTTCAACCTCTCATCCGCACGGCACGCTCCCATCACCTGCATATCAAGAGCCTGAAGCCACTGCATAACCGTCCCTTGAGCGCTCCGTTGAATCAACAAATCGTCATCGTTATCTCCGTCTCCAACAAACAAATCGGTCAAACGAGCCGCGAGTTCGGTTCCATTTCCGTCACGCCTCGTCGACGAATCTCCAGAAACTCCATCCGTAAGAGCCTCGTCACGAGTCACCGATGATGAATCTTCAGTCGATTTATGCTGATCCTCGACGTCACGATCATCAACCGATTGTTGTTTCTCGTGATTGTTCATATTGAGATGATTTTAACACAATTTCTTTATCAAATTTAACGATTTTGAAACGGATTATGAAGGAATCGGTGATTTAGAAACCCTAGAGTCGACGGATCTAAATATCTAATTGAGAGGTGTGATTGGATAAATTTGTATATAATAACTGGCAGAGAAACGCAAGAGGAAAGATAAGGGATGGAGGATGTGAAGTTTTTCACTTTTTTGTATATAGGGGGTTGTCAAAAAAGGATACGGACTTGAAGGAAAAGTTAAGTTGGAATTAAGTAGAGGGTTGGAGTCCGGTGGGACCATGCTGACAGTTCACCACGTCAGCAGAAGCGGGTCCATGTTGCGGTGTGCATGTGAACTAGAGACGTGACACGTTGTCAAGGAGCCGACTCTTTGGTTTTGCAGGAGGTGTTTAATTATTATATTTGCGTTTATTTATAGTAAAGAATAAAGATTAGGTGAATAACTAGATATGTTATTTTAATAGTTCGAATTTAACAAACAAAATATATTGTTTGTATCAAGATTTCATCAATGATGAAAATACGAAGAAACTAGTATTAAAGCCCTCGTGTTATGGCGGGGGCGTAAAACGTTTCTAGTAGCATCAATTTCATACCATCATTAGCGATCACTAACATCAAAATAACACGTATTAGAAAAGAAAGAAAAAGAGAAACGTAAAACTAAACTGAAAGTAAATGTAAAAACGTTGAACACCGCACGTGAAACGTAAAACATAAAAAATCAAAACTAAGTCGATCTAAGAATCACGCGTTGTGATGGGGTCGTTAAACGAAAAAACACACATGTAAAAATGTTGTACCAAACGCGAATACAAAAAATCCAAAGTTGAAATTGGAAAAGTATAAAAGTTAAATTGTACAAGATGTAAAAGTATTAGGGTTAAAAGTAATAAATTAAAAAAACAAAAGAAAAACATAAAACAAAAGTGGATACAACCCACTAAAACTTGGGTACAACTCATAAAACAAAAAATCCATTTGGTAATTAATATTTATTATATTACTAATTACCAACTATGTTATTCATCAAGGGTTGTATCTTATGTTTAATGGGTTGTATTTTTGGGTTTTCTATTTTTGATTTTTTACTTTTAACCTTAATATTTTTACATTTTCTACAATTTAACCTCTATAATTTTTCACTTTTAAATTTGTCCCCTATACTTTTCATCTGTTATAATTTTTCTTTTTACGAATTTTACGAGTTAACACACCAAAACATGCACGTGTGGTTCACCTTATACACTTATTTTTCCCCTGTAACAGTCCCATCACAACACGCGGGTCTTGAATCCACTTTGTTTTTATTGTTTCACGTTTTACGTGCGTGATTCAACGTTTTTACTTCTACTTTCCTTTTGGTTTTATATTTTTTGTTTTTATTTCTTTTTTAATACGAGTTTTTCCGGCGTTGATGGTTGCTGACGGTGAGATGACATTATTGTTACTTGACATGGTTTTACGCCCCCTCGCCGCAACGCGGGGGGCTTAATACTAGTATATTACTAATTTCCAACTTGGTTATGCATTATTAGTTGTACATCATGCTTTACAAGTTGTACTTTTGTTTTTCTTTAAAATTTTACTTTTAACCGTAATAGTTTTTTTATTTTTTCCTTTAATCCTAACATTTTTGTTTAATTTCAACTTTGATCTCATGTATTTTCATTTTTTATAATTTTTTTCATTTTTACGTTTCGTTGTAATAATTTCGAGTTATAATGTCGCAACATGCGTATGTGGTTTAACGTTTTTATCTCTAGCAACGTTATGACATTGATGCTAATTAGCACGTTTTTATGTCCCGTCGCAAACGCGCGGGCATAATACTAGTTATGTATAATTTCGAACAATTAAGTTTTGCGTTAGTTAATACACATCAAGTGTTTTAATAAATAAACGACTCATGTCATTACAAACATTTGTAAGTTTGTAATATACAACCATAACATTTATGGTTACGAGCTAACCGCGTATAAATTGGGCTTCAGTCTTAATTGGTGTTAAAACCCCAATCAAATACAAGAGAGTTTAAAACAATTTTTTTAATTACTTAGGATAAAGAAGATGTAAACATAAACTAAGAGTAAATGGATGACACTTTAAATTATATTGATTAGTGAACATAAATCATAATTATATGAATAGATTGATTTTGATTATTTTAAAATCAATTAATAAACCGAAAATGCAAGCTGTAAGTCAATAGATTAAAAAATAATAATTACTTGATTTGTTCTTAAAAAATATTTAATTTAATACGTAGATTGCTAAAAGTCTTTTAAAGTACAAGAATAAACCCCAATAATCTTTCATCAACGTCATTCTTTAGAAAGACTCAGAATTTTTAAAATGCGAAATCGACCAAAACTCAACAATCAGTGACTAATCACTTTGTTTTAATCTTATCCTACTTCACGACCAAAACAATACGTCTTCCCCCCCTTTATCCACCACCACTACCACCACTGACCACCACCACCACCACCGACCACCACCACCACCACCGACCACCACCATGGCAACCACCGTCTCCCACCGCCCACCACCAAGGCCACTGGACCTCGAAATCACCATCGTCTCCGCCAAACACCTGAAGAACGTAAACTGGAGAAACGGAGATCTAAACCCTTACGCCATCTTCTGGATCGACCCCGATCACCGATTCGCCACAAAATCCGACGACTCTAACTCCACCAAACCTGTGTGGAACGAACGATTCATCATCCCTATTCCATCTTCTCCCACCGCCGCTGTCTTAACGGTTGAGATCTTTCACTCCAAACCCTACGACACACCGAAACCCTTCGTCGGAGCCGTACGCATCCCTATCGACGATTTAGAACCTTCGATCTTCCACTACACCGTCGTCAGAACCTTCGATCTCCGGCGTCCCTCCGGCCGTCCCAACGGTAAACTCCGGTTGAAACTTGCTCTACGTGAACGTCGTTTACCGGATTACCAAAATGCCCCTCAACCTGCGTATTATCACGCAACTGCCATCCCACAGCCTCCGGCGGCTCCGTCACCGCCGCCGCCACACACCTACCACTACGGATCCTATTCGGATCCGGATCCGTATCCGTATTCGGGTTATTACCATGGAGGATATTATTCTCCACTGCCTCCGCAGACTCAACGGCCGTTTATTAATAAACAGCCGTTGATACATGGAGGCAGTGGTGGTGATAGCCTTGGATCTCCCGCGCCCGTGGATTATTATCGATATGAGCGAGCGCGGGTGAAGGGGTATCACCCTGAATAAACGAACAAAACCTGAGAACACAAGGCTCAGCCGCGGCTAACCCGAGTTAGGGGCCAACTGCGGCCCAAGTTGGAAACCCAGCCGCGGCCCCGATAAGACCAAAACCCAGCCGCGGCCCCGATAAGACCGAAACCCAGCCGCGGCCCCGATAAGACCGAGGCCCAGCCGCGGCACCGCCCAGACCAAAAGCCCCAGCCACGGTTGACACCCGGATCGCACGTATCAGCCGCGCTTCATCCAGGCCACAAGGCCCTGCAGCGGTCTCTCGGGCCGCAAACCCAGTTCGCGGTTTAACCAAAACCAAGCCGCGGCCAAGTAGACCCAAGCCGCGGCTGAGTGCTTGACTCCAACATACAAGAACAAGTCTCAAGATCCATAACTTAATGCCTAAGAGAAGATCCATGGAGTCATGCCAGCAAAGTCCGTTCATTGGTTATAAGAGAATAAGAAGGAACCATAAAACGACAAAACGAGTAAAGCCAAAGCATGGGCAGGAGGTCAGAACAGCCCCCAAATCTCTAAGTCAACTATCAAGACAAGCCACATTAATGCTAGTCAGAAACCCTTTACACCAGAAGGGTATAAAACCCTAAACTAGGGAACTCCAGTCCCAGATCATTGACCATATGCTTCCAAGAATAGAACCATGCTATATTTAGTCTCCATGTATCAACACTATAAATACTCCTGGGTTCCACAGGGAGAGGCAGATTGAAACCAATACACACATACATTCACACAACACAAATTACAAGTCTTTTACTTATTCAGTTCTCTCAATACAAATACTTATTCTCACGCCGGAGTGTGGTCTCGGGGAGAAATCCCTTTCTGTCCGAGGCGAGGCTCACGGTGTTGTTGTCTCGCAGATATTCCGGTCAGCTGAAGCTCACGTCAAAGTCTCAGCCAGGTTCTCGATACTCTGTCCAGACGAAGCCAAGTCCACCTGAAGACCAGCTTAGTGAAGTCCAAGCCCAGTCGCTTCCCATCTTCCAGCTGCATCTCTCTTTCTCAGTAACCCAAGCCCCTGCCTAATCCACTACAGCAAGCTCGTTTACGCACTGCTCCCGAGTCTTAATCCCTTGATTAATATTCGTGTAGCAACATTTGGCGCCATCCGTGGGACCCAGACGTTACTCAAACAATTGTCATGGATTCAGGCCAGGGAACCCCTCACCATAAAAATACCAGTGACGCCGAAAACCCACACACTACCGTCTCCCCGTTAGCAGTCACCACAGGGGACGGTAACAACTGTGGTAGCGTCATTACCCCAGAATTCATCAACAGAAATCGAGAACAAATCCTCTCTATACTGGAGCAGGAGGAAAGAGAGCGACGTCTCAAAGACATCCGAACACGCCTCGAGTATGAAGAAACTCCAGAGGAAGTGAATCATGGAGAAGGAGAGGACGGTCGAAGAGACAAGGTAGATAATGCCGAAGGTAATCTGAGAGCCAAGAAGAGTCAAGGCACCGCTGCAGTCGGAGAGAAAGCCGGAGCCGATGACGATTTTAGCAAGCCATACCGTCCATCCACGGCAAGAGCCAGATCCAAGTTCATACCGAGAATAGCAGAGTTTACATTCCCTCCGAAACTCAAGATGCCGTCCAATGTAGGAAAGTACAACGGCACGGGCGATCCAGACGACCATCTTGCAATTTTTGTAGGTGCTGCTGAAGTAGAGCAGTGGTCTATCCCTGTATGGTGCCACATGTTCTCTCAGACTCTGACCGGTGCAGCGAGAGTCTGGTTCGACAGCCTTCCAGTTGGAGGGATTGGAAGTTTCGAAGAACTGGAGGAAGACTTCTTGAGAAATTTCAGTCAGCAGAGGTTATCCGCTAAGGATCCAACAGAACTGCATAACATCAAAAGAGGCGACGGTGAGTCCATCGAAAACTTTATCACAAGGTATTCGAAAGAAAGTATGCAGGTACGAGGGGCCGGGGAGACAATCAGAATTTCAGCTTTCATCCACGGAGTAAGGAATGATCAGTTGGTGGAGAGATTTCACGAGAACCTCCCAAAGACGGTAGACGAAATGTTGGAAAGGGCCAAAGCGTTCGTAAGAGGCAAGAAGGCGTGTGAGCAGCTGAAGGATAGAACGCCGAAGAAAATGGTATCCCCTACGTGGGACTCGCCAAAAAGGCCAGGAGGATCAAGGTCGTGGGAAAAACCACGTTTCCAACCACGTTATCCACAACGAGGCCCGCCTTTCCAACCTCGTTTCACAACCCCAATTCGGAACCCGCAAGGTCCCAATGTAACCCTCCCACCTCTGATAAAAACCCCAAGTGAAATTCTAGCCACAGAAAACATCAACTTTACCAAGCCCACACCTTTGAAGCCAGGGGTAAAAAGAGACACAAGCAAGTACTGTGAATTTCATAAAGAAAATGGGCATGCAACAGATGATTGTTTCTCGTTAAAGCGACAGATAGAGTTGGCAATAAAGACTGGAAAGCTCGCACATCTGTTGAGAGAGTTGAAGAAAGCACCCCAGGCGGGGGATAAAAGGAAGGAAATATTCATGATAAGGGTCGCAGAATGCAGCATCAAACGTCATTCTGATCACATGGAGCCTTGGATGGCACAGGAAATTTCGTTTCCTCCAATACACGGTGGAAGTTTTGCCAACGGCCCCCTGACGATTTCAGCCATCATTGCAGGACACCAGGTACACAGAATATATGTGGATAGTGGGAGTAGTTCGGAAATTATGTACGAACACTGTTTCTTGCAGCTTGATGAGGAAATCAGGAGAACTCTAGATACGAAGACACACCTCCTCACCGGTTTTGCAGGAGAGGTAGTGCAGACCCTGGGTCAGATACAGTTACCAGTTGCCATAGGAAACCACACCGGGTGGCGGGAGGTCACCATGAATTTTCTGGTTGTGAGATCCCAATCGTCTCACAATGTTTTACTTGGAAGGCCGGGTCTATGTATGCTTGGAGCAGTCATATCCACAGTCCATGCCGCGATCAAATTCCCCACTCCAACCGGAGTTGTCACCATATACTCCAGTAGAGAATGCAAAGATGTGAAAGCTATCGCTCCAGGAGCCGCAGAGGGGGAAGATGAGCTGATGTGCCCGACGTTGGAGAAATGGGTAATTAACCCCCTTTTTCCAGAACAAAAAATTACTATCGGTGGGCAGCTGGGTGACGCGACTAAGGAACGACTTCGTCATCTGCTGCAAAACAACTTGAACGTTTTCGCGTGGCAACCCACAGACATGGAGGGTGTCCCACGCAGCACAGCAGAACATAGATTGAACACACGAGCATCAAGGAACCAGTTGCTCAGAAGCGTCGGCACATGGGTCAGGAGCGAAGTCAAGCTGTGGTTGAAGAAGTCAAGAAACTACTTGAAGCAGGTATTATTCGAGAGGTACGTTACCAGACCTGGGTTGCTAATCCAGTAATGGTAAAAAAGAGCGATGGCACATGGAGGATGTGCATTGACTTTAAGGATCTCAACAACGCGTGCCCTAAGGATTGCTATCCACTCCCGGATATTGATCTGAAGGTGGATTCTCTGGCAAGCTTTCCTTTGAAGTGTTTCCTTGATGCTTACAAGGGATATCACCAGGTGCAAATGGCCCCCGAAGATGAAGACAAGACTGCTTTTTACACAGATGTTGGCATTTTCTGCTTCACGAAGATGCCGTTTGGTTTGAAAAATGCGGGGGCTACTTACCAAAGATTAATGGATAAAGCTTTTTCTCAGCAGACAGGAAGGAACATCGAGATCTACGTGGACGACGTGGTGATAAAGAGTCGTGACGAGGAAGATTTGCTTGCAGATATCGCTGAAACCTTTCAAACGTTAAAAGCGATGAACATGAAGCTGAATCCTAAGAAGTGTTCGTTTGGAGTCGAAGAAGGGAAGTTCCTAGGAGTAGTGGTGACAAAGAGAGGGTTAGAAGCCAACCCTGAAAAGGTGGCAGCTGTCCTTAATATGCCATCCCCAAAGTCCGTTAAAGAAGTACAAACACTCAATGGGCGACTGGTGGCCCTGAACAGGTTCCTCTCGAAACATGCTGAGCGTGCTTTGCCTTTCATGACCACTTTGCGCAACTGCTTGAGCAAAAAGGATTTTTTGTGGACGAGCGAAGCAGAAGCAGCGTTTCAGCAGATGAAGGTATACTTAAGCAACCTGCCCAGGCTGGTAGCTCCTTTCCCCAAGGAGCGACTGGTAATGTACTTATCTGCAGGAGAAGAGGCTGTAAGCGCTGTGTTAATGACAAACAGAGAGGAAGGACAGACCCCGATTTACTTCATCAGTCGGGCCCTTAAAGATCCAGAAACCAGGTATTCGCCTATGGAAAAACTAACTCTTGCTTTAGTGTATGCCTCCAGGAGATTGCGAAGATACTTCCAGGCCCATGTGATTGAGGTCTGGACCAGTCAACCCATACAACAAATTTTAAGAAAGCCAGAGATATCAGGAAGATTGGCAAAATGGGCAATAGAATTGGGAGTCTTCGAGATAGAGTACAAGCCGAGAGTAGCAATCAAGGGGCAAGTGGTGGCTGATTTTCTAACGGAAATGCCACAAGAGAAGGGAGGTAGCAATGACAACGAAAAATCTGTGGGTCAAAACAACGAAGAATGGTGTTTGCATACCGATGGAGCGTCAAATGATGAGGGGTCAGGTGCTGGTATGATACTGACAGGGCCGGAGAAGGAAGAGGTAACTTACGCCTTGAGGTTAGCTTTCAAGAGTTCCAACAATGAGGCAGAATACGAGGCACTATTGGCTGGCTTGAGGTTGGCCAAACAAATGGGAATCAAGAAACTCCACGCCCACGTAGACTCATTATTGGTTGCAAATCAGATTAATGGGTCCTACGACGCCAAGGAAGCAGCAATGAAGCAATACCTCAGTAAAGCAAGAGATCTTATCAGCAGCTTTGAGGAATGTAACGTCTCACACGTTCCGAGAAGCCAAAACAAAAAGGCAGACGCTCTTAGCAAGCTTGCCTCAGTCACCTTCAGCCATCTGGCAAAGGAAGTAAGGGTTGAAGTACTGCAGTCCCCATCAATTGAAGAAAAGGAGATAGTCTCGGTGAATGAAGTAGCGCAAGGATCTTGGATGGATCCAATCGTCAAATTTCTGGAAAGCGGCGATCTGCCCGAAGAGAAGGGAGATGCCAGAGCCATTCAAACGAAGTCACTGCAGTACGAGCTGCGGCAAGGGATCCTGTATCGAAAATCTTATATGGGGCCATTATTGCGATGCCTCACACCGGACGAGGCAAATTATGTCGTCAGAGAGATACATGAAGGCATCTGTGGCATTCACGCGGGACCAAGAATGGTAGTGGCGAAAGCAATGGGAGCGGGGTATTACTGGCCCGGGATGCACAAGAGTGCCACCGAAGAGATCCAAAGATGCGACAGCTGCCAGAGGCACGCACCAATGTGCCACAGGCCCAAAAATGATCTAATCCCAGTCCATGCTGCGTGGCCTTTCCAGAAGTGGGGAATGGATATTGTAGGCCCTTTCCCAGTCACAGCCGGAGGAGTTAAATTTCTTTTAGTGGCCGTCGATTATTTCACCAAGTGGGTAGAAGCCAAGGCTCTGAAGTCAATCACAGGGCAGCAAGTAAAGAAATTCACTTGGGAAAACATTATCTGTCGTTTCGGACTTCCGTTGTTCATCGTAACAGACAACGGAAAGCAATTTGCGGAAAATCCATTCAAATCATGGTGTATAGAGCTGCAAATCCAGCAAATTTTCACGTCAGTGGCACATCCACAGGGTAACGGTCAGGTCGAGAGAGTTAACCGCAGCATCGTGGAGGGGATAAAAACAAGACTGGGTGTTGAAGGGAAGAATTGGGTGGAAGAGTTACCCAATGTCTTGTGGGCCCATCGGACCATGCCCAAAACCAGCCATGGTGAAACCCCATTTAGTCTAACTTACGGGTCGGAAGCCATGATACCCGTTGAGATAGGCATACCAACAACTCGGGTCACACAAGCCCCTGGGCAGGAGAATGAGGACAACCTGCGGCTTAATTTGGATTTGTTGGAGGAAAGAAGGATGGTGGCAGCAATCCGAGAGGCAAGGCACAAGAAAGAAGTTGAGCGATACTATAACTCTCGTGTGAAGCACCAAACATTCAGGGTAGGTGATTACGTCTTGAGAAGTAATGAAGCAAGCAGAGCTCAAGATCAAGGTAAGCTAGGTCCGCGTTGGGAGGGGCCTTATCAAGTCATTGAAGTGGGTAACAATGGAGCTTACAAGCTCAGCCAGCTGGATGGAGCAATTATCCCAAGAACTTGGAACGGAGCTCAGCTCCGACGATGTTACATGTAGTGAGTATTAGTGTTTACACAGTGTAACTCATTTTTCCCAGTAAAAAGGTGCATGCGAGCACCAGCAGTTACACTCAGTTATTGAATCTTTTTATAACCAGTACCATAACAAGTCACGAAACCACAATAACGGGTGAGATAAGTAACCAATCATAGAAAGAAATACGAGTCGCGAGTAACCAAGCGATATTCGCAAATAATGCAATAAGTAACCAAACAATGCAAACATCTGTCAAGCTAAAGTTAAACATAACCATGCTTAAAAACAACTCGTTGTTAGTAACCAGTCATAGACATCCATTCTTATGCATGGTCATATATTGGCAAACAGCTAGAGCCACTCCACAATATACGTTTCCATTCGGCTAAAAACCAAGCCAGAAAAATAGCCAACTCGAAACCAAAACGAGCAAAAAGATCGCCACTATGTCGACTATATGGTGCAAATAGCATCTTTTATAGGTTGGATGAAAAAGGATAACCAAACGGTACAAAATTGTACGAAGTCGCGGCCAAAACTGTAACCAAGAACAAGCCGCGGCCATAGCAACAGGCAAGTCAAAACCAAGGAAAAATGCACAACCAAAACCAAAGTCGCACCCTAGGCTGTAATCATGGTCGAAATTACGAATCACGGCTAGAATGTAACCATCATTATATCATGAACGAGTGAAGGTCGCAACCATGAAGCAAAAATTGCGGTCGAAAGCTGCAGCCACCAGCCTCAAGGAGAGCCGCGGCTAAAGAGCAAGCTGTGGCCTAAAAGCCGCGGCCACCAAACTCCAAGGTAAGCCGCGGCTCGAGAAACGAATTGTGGCCTAACGCAACGGCCTCGCAAAAAAAAAAAAAAAAAAAAAAAAAAAAAAAAAAAAAGCCGCGGCAGGGGCATAAACAAGCTGCGGCCGAGGCATCGAGTCGTGGCAGAGAAGTCGCGGCCGAAGCCTCAAGTCGCGGCCATAACCTCAACCGCGACCAAGGACTCCTGACACAACTAAAGTTCGAATCGGGAGATGACATATGACGGTTGGAAATATAATCAGGCTAATATTATCGTTAACAAACAATGAGTCACGGCCATAAGACGGGAAAATAATACTTATCGCAATCACAAGTCACAGCCGAGAGGGTGGCATGGCCCAGAGCTGCGGTCCATTAAAGCATCAACAGTCAAGACACAAAGAAATGAAGCATAAAAGCATAATCATCATTACAAAGCAAACACAGTCAGAGTACAAGTTTGATAACATCACAAAACAAATTTTCAACAGACAAGCTAAACTGAAGCAGGGCCTTCAGCTGGGGTGGTCAAGAACGACTTGAACTCCTCAAAAGAAGAATCATGCATGGCAGCAATGGTCTTGGTCATGGGAAAGATGGCTTTGTCAAATGAATCTGACTCAGCTCGCAGTTTCTTCAATGCATTCTTGTCAAAGTTTTTCGCCATCTCCGGTTTTTTGCCCTCGGCAGCAAGGCGGGCACCATCCAACAAACCAGCGTTATAACCAACTTTGTCTGATAAACTGTTGATCTTTGCCAACGAATCAAGGAACTCGTCACTGTCGCGAACCTTGTTAAAAGCCAAGGCAACACCCTCTGAAACAATCCATTTCTTCTCCGAAGTAAGAAGAGACACCTTGTCCTCAAGATTCGCAACTCTTTTCTCAGAAGCAAGTTGATTATCCTTCAAGTCCGAGGTAAGTTTCTTCACTGCAGCCCGCTGAATACATAGCTCCTCCTGAGCACCACTGAGATCCACAGTAAGCTTTTCTTAACAAGGTCAGATGCGTCACAACGGGATTTAAGGGAAGCATTTTCAGCTTCCAGTTTGGACACCTGCTTCTTGAGGTCACGAATCTCGTTAACACCATCTACCCAACGACTGTGAATCTCCACAAACGAAAACAAACTGTTCACCATAGATTGACAGCCGGCATTCGACAATGCCCTATTCTTCAAAGCTTCCCCACGAAAGAACTCTGCAGGTGTGCGGGATGCAAACATAAAATCCCTACACGCATCTGGGGTCTCGAAAGTTGTCCCGTTGGTCAGCTCCCAGTCGGGAATAAACTTGTCCTCCGCATGCAGCTCAGAGTCAGAGGAAGCAGCCGTTTTTTCGTCACCTGAACCACCAACCAAATGACCACCAAGGTTAAACACAGTTCGCATATTATACACATATGAATATGGATAATGTTTAAGTATGAGGAGCAGCTCTCACCAGCAGACGAAGAAGCAGAACCAGAGCTGCCAGAACCCGAGCCGGAAGCAGCCTCAGCCGCGGCTGAGGGCTCCCCTTGGGGAGCCGCGGCAGGCGAAAGGGGGGGAGACGGGCGCGGCCGCAACCCCGGGCCGCCTAACCCCTGTTTGCGCTTCATCTTGGGGCGACTAGAAGGAGCAGAGGCTTCATCAACACCTTTTCGTTTGCGAGTAGGAGGTGACATAGTTTCACCGGGTTGAACAACGTAACCAGCGTTGGTATCCAAGACAGAAGTTGCACCTTCAGGCAAAGCTTCAGCCTGCTCAGAAACATCCTCTTTCGCAGACAATTTCATGCGCTCAAACAGACCCATACCTGTACAAACACATCAGACGAGCAATAATCAGATGGATAAACGTATGTATTGAGACACAAAATAGGGAAGCTACTTACGTTTCCCTTGATAGGTCATAAATGGAACCGCGTTCGGGTCAGCCCAGTTACGACTAACGCCGGCCATCACAAGGAAATGCTCAGAGTAGCTACGGAGTGGAGTGGGATCGGCTCTCAAAAGGTCATAAGCGGATAGATTAAATGTGTCAGGCTCGGGAAAGGGATCCTGAATGGGTCTACTGGTTTCGAACCAACACATCTCAAATGGAACTATGCTAGATGAGATAAAAAAGAAGTGATCTTTCCAATGTTTTAGGCTAGTTATGGTTCGGGAAATCAAAGGAGGTTTAGGAGCTTTTCTCTTCTCAAAAGTAAGCCAATCACCTATCCTATTCAACTTGTAAAAAGCCCTAAAAAGATTAACTTCAGGTTCTACGTTACGAGCACGACAAGATATCTCAAAATGGTATACCTTAATAAGTCCTAGGGGAACAAGTTGCGATAGATGGATGTCATAATGCCTAAGAAGTAAACACAAGAACCGACTAACAGGGATACGAAAGTTACAAAAGCTAAAAAATGAAGTGTAAAGAGCTACCGTCCCAGCCGGGGCATCCCTCACGGTCGACGAAGGAGGAGGAACGGTAGGGCCAAGCTCGGAAGAAATACCATAGCGAAAAGTAAAGTTGTTTAAAAAATCTTGAGAAATGACCGAGCGTTGAAGACCAACATCATTTCTACACTCCATTAGAAACACAAAAGACGAGGAAAAGTAACTTACCAGAAAGTTTGGTGATCTTGAATGAGAAGGGAAGGAAACTTGGAGAAGAAGAGAAGGAAGAGAAAGAAGAAGTGGGGAAAATGGAAGAGTTGATGGTGAATTTATAGAGGGGATGCATAGGGCCACGTGACAAGGAGGCTTGGGACCCGTGATAAGCTAGGCGACGGCTAAGCCGCGGACCTAGCAAAGTACGGCTAGGCCGCGGCTCGAGGAAAATGAACTAAGCGGCGGCTATGCCGCGGACCTAGCAAAGTACGGCTAGGCCGCGGCTCGAGGGAGATAAGGAGGCGGCGGCTAGGCCGCGGCTCGAGGCAGATTTGACGTTTTTGAAACCGGATTTCGAAAAATAAAAGGATCACCAAAAGTCATGTCTTGTAAATAGGCGCGTGGCTCAAAGAAGGGAGACAATGATTTGATTGATGTAGAACCGGACCGATGTTCAAGGCAGAAAAAGATCAAGGGTTGATGGTGATAAAGAGATGTCAATAAAGTAATTATTACTCCAATGACATGACAAGTTTCATGACATTGGACTGGGGGGACATGAAGGGGTATCACCCTGAATAAACGAACAAAACCTGAGAACACAAGGCTCAGCCGCGGCTAACCCGAGTTAGGGGCCAACTGCGGCCCAAGTTGGAAACCCAGCCGCGGCCCCGATAAGACCGAAACCCAGCCGCGGCCCCGATAAGACCGAGGCCCAGCCGCGGCACCGCCCAGACCAAAAGCCCCAGCCACGGTTGACACCCGGATCGCACGTATCAGCCGCGCTTCATCCAGGCCACAAGGCCCAGCAGCGGTCTCTCGGGCCGCAAACCCAGTTCGCGGTTTAACCAAAACCAAGCCGCGGCCAAGTAGACCCAAGCCGCGGCTGAGTGCTTGACTCCGACATACAAGAACAAGTCTCAAGATCCATAACTTAATGCCTAAGAGAAGATCCATGGAGTCATGCCAGCAAAGTCCGTTCATTGGTTATAAGAGAATAAGAAAGAACCATAAAACGACAAAACGAGTAAAGCCAAAGCATGGGCAGGAGGTCAGAACAGCCCCCAAATCTCTAAGTCAACTATCAAGACAAGCCACATTAATGCTAGTCAGAAACCCTTTACACCAGAAGGGTATAAAACCCTAAACTAGGGAACTCCAGTCCCAGATCATTGACCATATGCTTCCAAGAATAGAACCATGCTATATTTAGTCTCCATGTATCAACACTATAAATACTCCTGGGTTCCACAGGGAGAGGCAGATTGAAACCAATACACACATACATTCACACAACACAAATTACAAGTCTTTTACTTATTCAGTTCTCTCAATACAAATACTTATTCTCACGCCGGAGTGTGGTCTCGGGGAGAAATCCCTTTCTGTCCGAGGCGAGGCTCACGGTGTTGTTGTCTCGCAGATATTCCGGTCAGCTGAAGCTCACGTCAAAGTCTCAGCCAGGTTCTCGATACTCTGTCCAGACGAAGCCAAGTCCACCTGAAGACCAGCTTAGTGAAGTCCAAGCCCAGTCGCTTCCCATCTTCCAGCTGCATCTCTCTTTCTCAGTAACCCAAGCCCCTGCCTAATCCACTACAGCAAGCTCGTTTACGCACTGCTCCCGAGTCTTAATCCCTTGGTTAATATTCGTGTAGCAACAGCGGGAAACACGAAATGTACCATATGGTACAGGGTTGGGTACGGGGTTAGGTGTGGGGTCACTGTTAGGTGAGTTAGCGGGGCTTGCAATAGACGAAGGATTGAGGTATGAAGAGGAAAAGAGTATGAGGAGAGTTGCGAGTGATATTAGTGCGAGATCGTTTGATGATTACAGTGATTATCATCGAATGGATTGCTGATTGATGCTTGATGCTTAACCATTCATGAGCTAATACTTGAGCTATTAAGATGGTGTTTATGTTGGTTTAGATGTATATTATTGCTTAATGTTAGCTTTGATATGATCACGTGAATTAATTGAAGTTACAACTTGTTAATAGATCGATTGGTCTTACTTGTAGTGGGTTGATTTATAAGTATGTATTTTGTATTATGAGCTGTAATGGTGAATTCTTTTTAATGGTGTGATATGAATCAGAACAACTGAACAAGTATATCTTTATGAAGAAAATGGTGTATGTTGGTGTAGTTTGACTGCAAAATGAGCTCATTTGTATATTATTTAGGATCTATGTAGCACATAGTAATGGTGATTGCATACATTGACATGGATATGGTTGGTGTAATGTAAACCCAAGGTTGTTTGATACATTAATTGGACCAGCAGACTAGCTAATTTTTTTGCTTCCAAAGTAAGAGTGATGTATATATGAAGTGATAAAGAATGTATGTTGCTAAGAAGACATTGGTTGGTGTTTTTCTATTTACTTTAGAACAACTAGGAGTGACAATTTAGTTCAAGTTCATGTTTGGAGGTGCTGCAACCCAAACAGGATGAAATATAACCCCAAATTAACACGATGCACTAACTAATCGTGTCATGATGTTTGACCAAAACCCGGGCAGGGTGACACTTTACTACAAAGTTAGCACTTAGCAGTAGCACAAACATGGCCTAAACATTTTATCGGGTCAAATGGGTTGGCAAGTCGAACAAACCACATGGTTCGACTGTTTAACCTAGGGCCGGAAAAATTGTATATAAATAAATGAAGGATTAAAATATTTATTTATATCTAAACAAAGTTAAAAATACATCATTCAATCTAACAAAATAAAAAAAAATACATAAACACTCTAAACAATTACTATTCTATTTTTACAAGTTAGAAAGATGCATCATCAGTCTACCTTAGAGCATTCACAGTTCGTTCTTTAAAATGATTTGAGTGTATTTTCTATATTAAATGGTATGGTTATCAGTGGTTGTGAGTGAAGTATAAAGAAAATTTACTATTCAATTTGTATTTTTAAGAAATACTGTTTAAAACCTTATAAAGTTTTTAATTTATTTTAAGTGGTTGTGAGGGATAAGGGAGAAAAAGTAATAACAAATGTATAAAAAATATTATTTAATAAAAAAAATAGAAAAATTAATAATATTTTTGATATAATTATATAGATAAAAATAAAAAGGAGTTGTGAATGCGCAAGTACATAAATACATAACTACATAACCTTTCCTTTTATTTGGGCTTGTGTTGAAAAAAGTCATAGGTAGGAATTGGGCTATTAATCAAAGCCCAACTCTTAGGCCTATGTCCCAACTCCCACACGATTCCAAATACTAATATTTTATACTAAATTATAATAATATAATAATTTACGGATAATAATAAAATAAAATTAGATATATTATATAATTAAACTAAAGCCATAATTTAGAAAATCACGTCGTAAATTGATTTGTGAATTCACATGTGAAGTGATTTGTACATCTCATCTTTAACTTCGTATATATCACAAACGTTGTCTTTTACTATTTTAAAGCAAGGTGAGCCCTAGATCAATTGGCCTGGGAGAAAAAATCTTATAGCTTTCTAGTGTGAAGGTTGTAGGTTTAAGTCTTACTTGTTGCAATATGTTTCAAGTGGGTTAAAGAGTTTACCACAGTGGCCTTTTAAGTGGTGGGTTTCCACTATAAAATAGGTTCAAGTCTTATTTGTTGTAATGTGTTTGCATGACATGGATGATCTTTTATCAATAGATTTACTCTCTAGTATTCGTTGTTTGTTAAAAAAAATAAGTTTGAGTCTCAAAGTGAAATTTCACTACACTACCAAATTAAAATAACCTCTTGCAGTTATATTCTTGGGCCCAAAATGTAGGCCTCATCTGGATATGACGCTAGAGATTGAGAGTAGAAATAGGCACCTTTGGAAGTCCGGGTGATATTTTCTTTTTAATGCTTTCCATTCATTAGGCCCATATTGTAGATTGGGCCATTGGGTTCGAAGCATTACGTAAGATAAGGCCCACTTAGCGAGAAGTTTGAACTTTGAAGACCATTCGTCCTCTCGATTTTCTCATTGAAATTTTAATTAAGAAGATTGAAGACCATCAGTCCAATCGATTTAATTTTTAATTAGATACTTTATTTGGTTTGATTTAGAGGTGTAAAAACCAGGTTAAAACTGGGTTGGAACTTGATTTGGGTGATCAAAGCCAAAACAAGATTTTTAGGAACCGGTTCGAGTTTAAATCGATTAGAATTTTTTCCCAAACGAAACCGAAAATCTTTGTTTCCAGCAAGCCCGGGAATTTCCTTAGTAACATATTATTATGAAAAAAAATAGAACACTATAAAGGTTGGTTTTAACTTTTAATGTAGGTTTGATTTGGTTAGTTTCTTTATTTTCACACGTATAAACGTAAACAAAACAAAGAAATCGGTTATAAAAATTCATTACTGAACCATTATGTTTCAATTATTTCTGTTAACCTTTCAAATATAAAACTAGGGTTATTTTTTAATAAAGATGTACAGAACCTGCTAGTTATTATACGTGAAACATTGTTATGTAATAAGATTAACCTCTAAGTGGTTTGGTGACATTTCATTGTCCTAGAATTGTAGGGTTTGTTTTCTTATCAACATCGTCAGAGTATGATGGTGTGTTCATGCTGACTACTAGGCTACTTTTAAGACTTATGTTGTGCACTCCTTTACTCTATGCCTTTTGTAATTGACGGGCACTGAAGGTGAATCATTTAACGGATATCACCTTATGTGTTTTAGGTATTGCTCGTGTCCGTTATAGGGTTCTGGCTTTCAACATTTCTAGTTCAGTTTCTCTAGTTTTTCACTTGCTAAATGGCGTGAACGTATTTTCTTAACACTAGTAAGTTCGTTTCATCTTGACACATGGAAGAAGACTTCAAAAATACTTTGCACCTGTCTATTTCATGTCATGAAGCGAATAAACGACACAAGTTCATTATAATGCGATGTACAGAGACCTTGTTTTCAAACCTTAATTATCTACATGTAAGACATACTTTTAAATTTTAGGTATTGCTTAAAAATATATAATGTGTGTTCCTGGCTTTAAAAAGTAAGCAACCATCTGTAAATAGATCGAGTTGAATCCGAGCTCGTTTAATTAATCATAAGCCCAACATGTTTCAAGTTATAATTCTAGTTTGACTTGTGATTAATTTTCAAGTGTTGTCTGTGCTCAACTCGTTTATTATCTATTGCTTATTTAACTAGTTCATGTGTGTATGCGTGTGTGTATCTTTATTAGAAACTAGGTTATCACCGTAGAGATATACCGATGAAAACGTCAGTTAAAAATATGATACTAACGGAAACTGTCAAAACACAATTTATTAACTATTTTTTGTGATTTTCGAGGTCACTTCTGGGATTTGTTAAGAAATTAACGACTCCATCATAGCTCGTGGTGACCCTGTTACCTAAAACCGTGTATAAAGCTTGCGAGCCAAGTTAAAATTCGGTTTCTTTAAGCTCAGACTTGAGTTGATACTTTAAATCTCAATTCAATTTTTTAATATATAATATTTTATATTCATTAAGTTAGTTTAAATAAACACAATAATGCACTCGTAACACTATTCATTTTGTTCTATTATTTATTTGTGATGTGGTTCACGACACCATTAAAGTGACGAAGTGATGACGACTTCCAAATTTCCAATGTTTGTAAATCAACCTACATTATATTTAAAACTTCATAAAATAATATATTTTAATATATTTTAAGACTTATAAGAAATTAAAATAATTTACAAACTAATAATAATACTAAATTATTAAATATTGAATAAATAATAAAACTGCAGCCTAGAGTACTTTTGTACATTGACGAAGCTTTTAAGCCTCCAATAACTTTTAAATTACTCTAAATATGTATATAATATACAGAAAATAAATACTTACTAAATATAGATGTAAGCCATAAGTAATACAGTAACATAATATAAGACGTGAAATTATAAAAGAAAAGAATGATATTTTAATATGCAAATGAAATAATAATAACTAGACTTTGGGGCGCGCGTTGCCGCGCGTATGCGAGTTTTAATGTAACTTTAAATCAAAATCAAATGAAGGTTCAAAACCGCAAAATCAGTAAAATATACAAAGTAAAACACAACAAAACCTCAAATCCATAACATACCAGAACATGCAGAACCCAAAAACTAAATCAAAGTCCAACACCATACATAAAACAAACGAAAATCAAAGCCGCAAGAAAGCGACACAATCCAAAATAAAAAACCGACGAAAATCAAAGCCCCGAAAAGAGCAAACAAAAGGAAATTCCAAACCTTAATAGCGAGAATCGTCAGGGTATCGATAACGAAAGAAAGAAAGCAGGAACCCGGAGAAAGACAACGTCAACGAACCCTACAAATCAAAGACACGTATCCAGATACCAAAGACCCACAAAACACCCCACCCCAAAATCTCGAACTCACACCCAAAACAAATCATATTAAATACAAATAAACAAAAAAAAATTAAACACAAACAAAAAACAAAAGAAAAACTAAAACACAAAAAAAAAAAAAAAAAAGGAAAACCCCCACCGACCAAACCTTTTAATAAGAATAATAATTTAAATTATTTAGTACTTTTTTTATGTATGATCGTTACAGATACAATATATTTACTTAAAACCAATTATTGCCATTTTAAAGTTCAATGCACTGTATTTTGTGAAGTCACATCAATCGGAGACTAAATGCGAGCTTTATGTTTATAATATATTTTCAGTCAGTAACCACTACATAATGTAAGAAGTGAAATTATATAATGAAAAAATGACAATTTAGTAGGGTTGGGTTATATAAACACTCATTTATGTTATTGAAACACTCTATTGTTTTTATCTCTCTTCATGTATCTATATATATGTATAGAAAGAGATAGAGAGGATAAAATAAATTGGGTGTATCAATAACATACCCCATTTAATATGCTAATGAAATACAAATGATATATATTATATAGTACTTTATATGTATGATTGTTACAGATCAAATGTATTTACTTAAAACATTGAATTGATGTCGCTTTTAAGTTCAACGCATTGCATTTTGTGAAGTCACATCGATTGGAGACTAAATGCGAGATTTTGTTTATAATATATTTTCGAACTAGTTTTAAAAACTCCTATATTATATGGATTAAATAATGAAAAAAATTTAATCATAAATCTGTAAGAACATAACAGATAAAAAAAACAAGTTGAATAATAGAAAAACTTTAAATCATATATTTGTAAAAACATAACATATCAGAAACACAGATACATTAGTTTACAAAGTCAACCGTAAACAAATCATAAATAAAATGTACAGGTTTTAAGTAACTACAGAACAAATTTAACATGTATAACAAACAAACATAAAACACAAAATTTTTCAGTTTCAAACATGATCTTGGTTTTTTTATATTTTTGTTTTGTTTTCGTTCTTGTAATTGTGTTTTTTTCATCGTGGATTTTTCATATTTTGTTATGCAAAATTTAAAGAACATAAATCATTTCCTCATTTATATTATAATATAAATAATTTATTAAAACCATGTATAACATGCAACCTTAATGAAAAATGTAAATCAAATCAAACTTCTAAATTAAGGGGTTAGGAACTCTTATGAATATCATCCACCCTATAATCATTAGATTCACGTTAAGTTTATTTACAATTGACACCCTAAACCAATTTTCCCATACCAATAAATCTTTCTACTCTAATAAAAGGGTAAATGGGATGCCACGTGTCAGCACCACAATCATTGGGATGACACGTGTCAGTACCACAATCATCCTCATCAAAATTTTCCTATCTCTCTCTCCTATTAAATAGTTACCTTAATTACTAATAATATTATTTTAATCCTTTTTAATAATTAATAAATTAATAAAAAAATCTTTTTATTAAGGTTATATCTAAATAAATAGATATTTTTAAATTATAAAATTTGGGAGTTGTAATAAGAAAACTTTTAATAATAACATTTTTAATACGGTTTGTTTTAAAATAAAATATTTATTTTCAATAAAAGAAATTTAAATACAAAATTTTAAAATGTTGATACTACCGTTTTTTATTTCAGTCATATCATATGTTAAAATATCATTGTTTAATTTATAAATTTATTATATTAATATTTTATATATTTAAACCGTATAATACACGAGTTTACTAAAGCTAGTAAAAAAATATCTCAAATTGGAGCCGATAAACACCAAAGACATCAACATCAAAGAGATCATGAGTATACAACTATATATCTAGTATGATATCAAAAGTACGAATCAACTTCGATAATGTTTACACACCCTTTATGTTTTCATAAATTTGTTCCCTTACACCCGTCACATACAAGATGGTGCAGATAAGGGGCCCTAACCCCAATGGCCCAATCAACATTAAAGGTTTGATATGACCTAAAACAACAACAGGGAGTGAAGGAATATGTTAAGATGAAAATGAGCATTTGTACGTTATGCATGTGAGATATAGTGAAAAAGAGAAAGATACATCTTGTTTGTCTTATATTTCATAGTTAAGGCATGCTCATCTGATTATTAAACTTTTATACTATTAAATTGCCTCTGTATTGAAAGGATATATCTCTTTATGTTTTTAATGGGCACGCTTAATGCATATATAGATTTAAATAAAGAATCACACAAACATTATATGCAGGTATAATGAGAAAAAGAATAGATTTTTATTTTATTTTCATAGGTTTATATTATAAAGTAATTATTGTCTTTTCGTTGATTATTTCTTACGGATATTCATTCATTCTTTTCATTAATCAACTAAGGGTCTTTGGCCTAGCAATTTCTTGATGTTTGATAGATGTGTATCTTCTTAAGAGATTGAGAATTCAAGTGAAAGTGTGTAAATTAGTTGTTCTAAAAGAGATATTTGGTTATAAAAATTAACAATAAAATACTATTTTAACTAACATGTAAATAGAAATTAACATTTTGTTTTAAATAACTTTATCATTAGAAGATGTCGAACGTATGGTCTAATGAACCCAAAGGGCGAATCTGTAACTTCTATTGTAGTGACACTATTGGCAAAACAAATAAATGTAAAAAAATATTAAGAATTAAAATGTAAAGATTTTTAAACCCTCTACATTACGCATATTCAGTTCTTATACTCAAATTATATAATAATACAAAGAATAAATTCTCAAAATCCATCCACGTCGAACCAAGTCTATTTTTTTCGTTACTTAGATAATTAAACCAATTTTTCAGTTAAGTAAACGATATTAATTCTAATGATATATACTGATGATAAAATAATGTATTCATCAACTAATTAAACATTTTTGCGCTTAATCCTCTCAAGTATTAATATGATTATTATTTTAAGATCAGTAGATTAGTGTAGATCTAAAAGGTATGTTGCCGGTTAAAAAAAGTAAACAATGTTGACTTTATTGTTATAGTAACAACAGTTAAATATTATACAACAACCAGTGGCGGAGCTTGAACCAACGCTTAAGGGGGAGGGGGCGAAAGTAAAACTATTTTAGGGGTGGGCGGACTCTGTATTTATTAAAAAATTTCCACTACCGGACCGAAAATTTACACTATTGACGGAAAAAAGAGGGGGGACGCCCCCCCCCCCCCCCCCCCGGGCCCCCATAAAGCTTCGCCCCTGACAATAACGACATAAAATAACATTGATTATCTATTTTTACTTTAACTAACAATTTTAGATAGAACATATGATGATGAATGATGAAAACTTGTTTGAAAATATGTTTTAGTAAGTACGTACCAAATTTTTACTAACAACACATTTTTTACGTTCATTTAGAAACCCATGGGCGAACATATCATGCACGCTTGAGTCATCGAAGTATAATGAGTTTTCATGCGTACATGGAGATGTATGTATGTTTCTTGAGTGACAATAAGTTGTTTAAACGGTGACTCCATCAGTTATAAAAACAATATGTAAACCAAAACTTACAAAAGACAATAAGTTAATTAGTTAAATAACTAAATAAGTTCACTCACACTAAATACTGAATACTCATAAAGCTCGTGATTTATTTAAATTACGTTAGTTCACTCCTAATATCCACTGAACATCCAATAATAAAAAAACCTAAAAGTAAAACTCCATTACCTAGGAGTCTTGAACTTGCGATCAAGAGGGTCGCATGGACGATTGGACGAAGAGTGCCAAGAGACAGTAGCACTCAACACTTTTTATATTATGTACCTTTGGCAGTATAATGATGATGTTTTTCGTTACTATATCATATTATTTGACCAATTTGACTGAACCGGAAGTGATCTGTAAATTTTTGTGTCTAATTCTGTAAAATTAGAGCATTAAAAATGACTCTATAAGAATAATTTTTAGGCCCATCACCGCAAAAACCGACGACACTCCCTTAATTATTTTTGTGCACACACTAGATTCCTCCCATTGCACGTGGGGAAATTCCACTTGTAGAATATATTAATTATTAAACCACAACTAGGAGGCTACCCCGTGCTTTACCATGTGTACCGTCACGTGTTGGGGTCGTTATACATGGATGTTTGTGATTATTATGCAGGTTTAAAACGTACATACATGACATGTAAATGTTAGATAGCTAGTATTGATTTTGTAATGTTACACTAAAAATTGTAGAAAATATGACCATGGTATGGTGAAGGATAACAATTTATTTAATTGATTTAAACACTTTAAATAAATATAAACGGAAAAACACCAAAAAGTATTTTCATTTACACTATAAGAGTATTTACTATTTACAGTCTGTTGCCCATATATATTTGAGTGGATGTCCTATATTATGATGGATGATTGTGAGTGAAAAAGAGAAAAAATTTATGATGATTGTATCGTATTTTTCTATATTTAAGGAAACACGGCATAACTCATATAAATTTTTTAATATTTCTGAAAGTAGTTGTAAGTACATGATAGAAAAATGTAATGATAAATGTATGAAAAATTATTATTTAATTAAAAAAGATAGATGATAGTTTTATACATCTTTATCATTACATTTTTTTCTGTTTCCTTTACAACACTTTCAAAAATATCAAAAAAATTATAGGGACTCAAAAGTGATTATTCAAATATATTGATGAACAATAAATTTCTTTCTACTCTACTAAAAAACATTTACAATTATTTATTATAATATAAGTAACACACTCACACATTTATATGAAAATCAATTGTCAATGATCTAACACATCATATTAAAACCTTAAAACTTCTATTAGCTTTAAACTTGAATTTTATTAAAGAATGATCAACCTTTATCATTGCGATGTCAACACAAACAACCATTATTTGATAATCGATAACTATATTCTCACTCAACAAGTAATTGGCCATTAATTGTTCTTCATGTCATAAAATCAACAAAAAGTACAAATATTGTCACAAGTCAAACATGATCGAAGTCGAAAATGTAAGAACAACGAAGCAATTCATACATATTTAACAATAAGTTTTTAGTTAAATTTTTAAGTCAAACATAGCTGTGTATAATATACGTGCAGGGCGCCGACGAATCAGAAAAACACTTATTAGTTGACTATTAAACCAAAAAATATAAACCGACCTCCTTTTTAGTTTATTTTATGTTAATAATACTATGAATCATACTAAACCGACCTCTATCGGGACTACTGGAATGACAACCAATATACACTTGTCCTATATTCCTTTTCATGCTAACTAGTCGTATCAATTCTTCAGGTTATTTTTATTCATAAACTAAGATTCTTTATCTATATCTTAATTTATTCGGATATTTCATACAACATCAACAATTACATTAGTGTTATTGGATTGTCTTGAAGATTTTACCCATTATTTTTGGCACTTTTTTAAATATTGATAAGATAAAGTTATATTTTGTTTCTTAATCTATTAGTTAAAAATAATTAGAGTTTATATTTTGTTTTAGGCTTCAAAATAAACAAAGGTTCGTCAAAATACTTGAAATATCATTATATTTAAAGAAAGAAAAAAAGAAAAAAGAACAATGATTATATGGGAATGAAGAGGAACCTAAGAATATTCATATCAGTTTTTTCATTCATAAATTATAAAGTAAACATGAAAAAATAGGTAATTTTACATCTACATCAGATTTTATATCCTCATCTTCATCTCCTATAATTTTAAAATAAACCATAGTGATTCTTTATATTTGGGTGTCACCATCCATCCATCAAAACTGTTATTTATATTTTTCATAACTGATTGTGAAAAGTATTATTTAATTAAAATAATGATAAATACGAGGGATGTGATGTGAGAAACTTTTAGAAGTGAACAAAACTTTTAAGGGATGATGACTTTTTGTTATTATGAGAGATGAGGATGTGAAAACTAATGTGAAAGTAACTTCCCCATCCTATCTCCCATTATTAAAAAAAATACTAACATCCCTTAAAATTTTTGTTCACTTTCTAAAAATCCCTAACATTTGCTTTCTCATATGTATACTTGCACTTTATTATTATATTTTATCTTTTTTCGATTCACAATCACTAATAAAAATATAATAATAGACAGGGTGATGGATAGTAACCCCTATATTTAAAGATTGACTGCGGGTTCCATTAAAAATATAAGGGATGAAGATGAGGATAGGGAATATAACGTATGAGCAAACTTATATGTTTTTTTATAGTTTCCTTGCAATTTAATGATGAGGGTAACTATAAGAAATCTGATGTGGATGCTCTAATACGCGTGCCTAAAACGAAATAATAATTTTTATTTAATCTATTAAAAAATATGTATTTATATAAATAACATTTATTATTTTCATTTTGATAAAAATAATTGATCAATAAACAAAAGAGCCTAAGCCGAGCTCAAGCCTTATATACCACTCGTCATAAAAATTTATATAAATTATAAATTGGTAAATTGGGTTTTGTTAAAAGGGCTTGCTTACATTAAACTTAAATTATCTAAAATAATTTTTAATGGACTTATCATCCAAACCAATTTGTTGTATTTGTTAATTATTAATGGTGGCAAAACAAACCCATGGTATTCATTTTGGGTCCTTATGGGCAATTTTAAAAAGGAAATGGGTCAGAATGGGTTGTGCAAAAATTAGTAACGGGTCCGGATGGGCTGTAAATTTTATATCTAAATAGAATGTGGGTCAAGATGGGTGAAATTAAAAAAAATGGTCACCCCCAAATAGTAATGCACAAATCGGGTTTTGGGCCGGACCCGGAACCGGGTTCAAACCGGGTTCGGTCCAGTCGGGTTTTTTTGTACCCGGGTATTGGTGAACCCGGGTACGAACCCGGGTCGGGTTCACTTGCGGAAAAACCCTACCCGCCATACCCGGGTAGGGTCGGGTCCGGGTCAGGTCCGGAACCGGGTCCAATACCGGGTTTAGTTTATTTTTTCTAATTTTTTTTTTTGTCAAATACCGGGTTCAATATCGGGTCCAAACCGGGTTCACTTCGGGTTTAGACCGGGTCGGGTTCGGGTCGGGTCGGGTCCGGGTAGGGTCGGGTTTTAGAAATTCAAAAAAAACCCAAACCGGGTTGAAACCGCCGGTTTATTCCGGGTACACCCGGTACCGGATTGTACCCGGACCCGGGTCCGGGTCGGGTACGCCGGGTCGGGTCCGTACCCGGTTTTTTTGTGCAAGTCTACCCCCAAAGTCAAAACCACTGGACCATCAAACTATTATTAAGTGCTTTAAAAGATCTCGGTTACACATTCTTTGTCTCATGTTTGTTCTTAGACGATACTAGTTTACATGAGGTTTTAAATGTTTAATTAATATTTGAAACAACTTTTATTTGTAGTTTATATGTTTTTATGGTTTGTGTTGGAAAATTGAGAATTTTGATATTTTTGGATTTGACCCGTCCTGACCCGACCCATCCTGACCCGAACCCATTCTGACCCGAACCCATCCTGACCCGTTTCTTACTTGAACCCATCCTGACCCGCACCCGTCCTGACCCGAACCCATCCTGACACGACACCTAACCCGACCCGACCCGCCCATTTTGCCAGGTCTATTAATTATTTTATGAAGGTTGATTTCAAAACTATTGTTATCCGACTAAGATTTCTTGGGTTCGGTGTTATCATTTCTTTGAGACCGACTCAAAGTTTTATGGGAGTGGATGTGAAAATTTCATGCGGGCCAGTCGAGATTTGATCATATATATAATATTACAAAAAAAACTTAATGAGGTATGGACGACCTCACACCAAACATCGGGTCCGCCCCGGCCTACTGACAATCTCCTATCACACAAAACGTCTGTAATTGCTCTCCACTTGCACCATCTTGTCTAAACGTGCTGATAGCTTTGGACTGTGGAAGTAAAACATTAATAAGAAATTAAATATTCATAATAAATAATTGAGTATAGTTAGAAAGTTTCTATCGGCATATATTCACGTGTTTTTTTTTCATTTAAGATTATGGGGACGGGGTTCGGTTGGATATGGTGGTTCAAATTTGGGTGACAAATTGAGAATTACACGAGCCAATGTGCCGTCCAATGAAGATCCAGATCCGAACTTTCGACCCAAACCATATCTTCTATGATTTCTTTATATAAATATCTTTTATTAAATTAATCATAGTTAATTATTACATTTCCATATAAAATAATATATCTATACTATATATAAAGTATATGAGAAAAATATTTTAAGATACCATTAAATTAAGAACACTTACCTTACTCAATGCATGAGGTACAACCATTTTTAAGGGTAAAAAGTATTTTTAACATTATTTACAAATTACCCCTTATAATTAGTTACATAATAACCTTACAATTACTATAAATTACATAAAATTTTACATTATCTACCCATAAACCAAAAAAACTTAATTTGTTTTTAAAATTTATGTTATATCAATCTATCATGTTTAAAACTTTTTGATACTACAATCGTAAATGTGTATTTTTTAAACGTTTTGATGTAATTTTTTTGCTGAACCGATATGTATTTTGTAAGGTACAATAACTTAATGCATAAATGTACAAGTCATCATGCAAAATCCATTTATTTGGTATTTTAAATTTTAGCTTAGAAAAAATATAATAAACTTTTGTAAAATTGCTATAAAATTAACAAAAATTAAAAACTCGTGTCGGATGTAAAATGTTACCCCGCCGCATTGCGCGGGCACCCTTCTATTAACATATAACTCTATAATATACAATCTACAATATAGTTAAAATAATTTATAAATAACAATAATTATTATCAGTTGACTTAAATTAAACATTCGTACCTTGTGAATTATAATAAATTTAGGGAGACCCATACGTTTGGATTGATGCTCCAAGTTATGATAACCCATTTTTCATTATAGATTGGTTGCCCATATAAAATGAGATTTGGATTCAGTGGGTTTAGAATTATATAGGATGATTAAGAATTTACTTCAGAGTCCAAACATCAAAATATTAAACTTATCAGAAATACATACACAATACACATGCGGTGTCTAAAATCATCATGTTAGTGTCACTGACTACTCGAGGATTGAATAAGATATATGTGATTGACTACCTAAAAATGTTTAGTGGGTGCCTTGGTCCCCCTATCTTTCAAGTGCATCGGTCCCTTTTTAAAATAGTCTCTTACGTGATTGAATTGGAGAACAACCTTAAATCATAACCGGGACCTAAAATTATATAGCATTCACCTTTAAGAGTTGTCAGAGACCTATAAATGCCTGAAATCTACCTTCAACCATCATAAAGTGGTACAAAGTTCTTGAAAATTTGAGGAATAGCAATCAAGAACGCGGTTCCAAACAAATGATGGCATATAATAATACTTTCCAAACCAGGTTTTTGTATTTCAAAGGGCCTGCTAACTAGTCGCAATAATAAAGTGTATATTCAAAAACTACTATTTCACGATTGATCATGTTTAGTATATCAAAGAATCTGGTAATAAAATTAAATAATTTCACAATTTTATTTTTACGAATTATATATTTTTAGATAAATAAAAGGTCGTCTGACATACATGATACGAATATACGATTTTACCCAACATCTGAACATAGTTTCTAAAAGTAGAAATACGAGTGGCCCACTCCAAGAAGCTCTTGGTTCCGACGCTACGTATCATTTGGGGGTGTGTGCCGTCGTTGGCAGCCGCACTTTCTTATTTGAACAAATCTATTTCTGTTCATATTTTATCATCATCATCAGCCTCTTTGTAACATCGGATCACAAAAAAATTTGCATACCAAATCAAATATTTGACTCGGCTAACAAATCTTCCAATGAAATAATATTAATTTGCTTCCTTCGATTTTCATATATCTTTTGTATTCCTAAGAAGATTTATATGCTTAGATTTGATATTCATATAGATATGTATAATTATATATTTATACAACCCAATCTAAGCATATATAATCATCCAAAATCCTTTTTATATTTCAAAGGCAGTATAAATTATAGAAACCACAATTCAGATACATAGGATATTGTCAGCAACAATTGTAAAGTATTGGATTTATTATTATATTGTGAGGATGGTATTTACGTAATTAAAAGTCTTTATGATAGCGAGCCAGATCTATTTTGCTGGACATGCCATAGTAACTTCATCGTCTGCATAGTAATAATCTTGAAACTACATGAAATATTATCAAAACAGAATAAGACTAGCAAGAATGTAGAACTCATCTAAAGATCAAATAAAACCACTCTTAAAAAATATTAAAAAAAACCATTTCCTCCTTTAAGAAAATAGCAAATAAAAATTAATATTAAATACAAACCATTAAATTGCAAGCTCCCGTTACACCACAAGTTTCAACTTTAAAACTGTACATCAATTTAAAACATCTTATGACTAATAATACTATATTACTCACAGATCGGTTACTACACTAACCAAAAGCCAGCATAAGATACAAGTATAATGAGTTTTTAGGAAGATCATTTGAAACTTTTGTAATTAACCCAAAAGCTAAACATTCATTATTTATATAAAATGAAAGGAACTTGTGTTGGACACCTGACAGACAGCCATTCGGATTTAGTTTTCTTCTTATTAAGAGTCAACTCCAACCACAATCATGTTCAAGTGTTCATGAACCCACAACACCTATATATACCCTTCTACCCCCTCCAAACATCCTCACACAACAACACACACACACTATCACAACAGATAGTGTTCAAACTTCAAACTTCAAACTTCAAAGTTTCAAAACCCACTGTAACAATCATCAATCATCAATAATCAATCATCAATCATCAATTATCAATCATGCCTTGTGAACCAACAATCACCTCTCAAATCATCTCCAAATCAACAGTTTCTCCGGCGAAAAAATCCACCCTACCGGACCTGAAACTCTCCGCCTCCGATCTCCCTATGCTCTCATGCCACTACATCCAAAAGGGTAATCTCTTCCTCCGGCCACCACTCGCCGCCGATCTCCTCCCTCTTCTCCGGCGAGGCCTCGCCGACGTCCTCACTCACTTCCCACCTCTCGCCGGCCGCCTCATCACCGACGCCAACGGCTACGTCTACATCACCTGTAACGACGCCGGAGCTCAGTTCATTCACGCCAATGCAGATCATCTCACTGTTAACGACATCGTTTCCCCAATTCATGTTCCGATTTGCGTCAAGGGGTTTTTCGCCTTTGACGGAATGGTGAGCTACGGTGGTCATTTCAACCCCCTTTTGGCCGTTCAGGTGACGGAGCTTCACGACGGTGTGTTCATCGGGTTTTCGGTGAATCACGCGGTTGTTGATGGGACTTCTTTATGGAATTTCATCAACACGTTTGCTGAGGTTTGCAGAGGAGCGAAATTGGTGACGAAACAACCGTGTTTCACACGTGAATCGGTTTTGATCTCGCCGGAGGTTCTGAAACTCCCCGCCGGTGGACCCAAAGTGACGTTTGACGACCACGCGCCGCTGTCTGAGAGGATCTTTAGCTTCAGTAGAGAATCGATCTTGAAACTGAAAGACAACACTAATAACCGGAGAAAAACAATCGGAGAAATTAACGGTGCAATTAAACTCTTAGACGAAAACTTGACAATGATTGATAACTTTTTACGAAACACCATCGTTATAAAGACTGAATCACCACCGTCACCGTCACCGTCGCCGGAGATTTCATCTTTTCAGTCACTGTGTGCGTTACTCTGGCGGGCGGTGACACGTGCAAGAAAGTTCCCAAATTCCAAAACGACGACGTTCAGAATGGCGGTGAACTGCCGTCACCGTCTGGAGCCAAAGCTCGAAGCTTTCTACTTCGGTAACGCAATTCAAAGCATTCCGACGTACGCCACCGCCGGCGACGTGTTATCACACGATCTCCGGTGGTGTGCAGAGCAACTGAACAAAAACGTTACATCCCACAACGACACGATGGTGCGTCGTTTTGTGCACAATTGGGAACAGGACCCACGGTGTTTTCCGTTGGGGAACTTCGACGGAGGTATGGTGACGATGGGCAGTTCACCGCGGTTTCCGATGTATGATAATGATTTCGGGTGGGGGAAGCCGGTGGCGGTGAGAAGCGGGCGTGCGAATAAGTTCGATGGGAAGATATCGGCGTTTCCGGGGCGGCGGGGTGGCGGCAGTGTGGATTTGGAGGTGGTGTTGTCGCCGGAGACGATGGCGGAGCTGGAGTTGGACCCTGAGTTCATGCAGTATGTTATGGGGGAGTAATAGTATTGTTGTTGTTTTGTCTGGTTGTGAAGGGTGTGTTGTTATGTAGTTATGTGATTGTGATTTAATTTCTGATTAGTGATATTATTATGTCTTTTTCTTATCATTTGTGTTATTATTATGTCTTTTTCTAACAACAGCAGCTTAGACTTTGATGTGCTGGAAGACGACAGATTTAGTTTTTTATTGTGACATGTAATGCAACGTTTTTCTAATTAGTTGTTTAATGACTCTTCATAATGAAACTTATAAAATATTATGTTTTGAATGACTTTTTAAGAAATATATATATTAGCAACTTATTTTTTATAAAATATAGGATTTTAAAATTATTTATTATATTTAGTGCGAGTTAAATCTATCCCTTATTTCTCTTGTAATTCATGATCATATGTTCTATCAACAACGATAAGTATATATATTTTTTTTTGTCAAGAATGCTATTTAGTACTTATTGTTGGATCAAACTAAAATCACAACGGCTATAAAAAAACAATCAATCATCTCTATACCTTGACCAACCCGCCCCTGTCCTTACACCAACCCTCGACCCCACTCTTCAACTCCCCCACTAACCCGCTCACCCCACTCCTCCTGCAAGACTATATAGGTTTCTTATTCTTTGAATTAAAGTGACACGCATATTAGTTTAACATGTAATATCTGAATCATAAGGTTTTCACTACTCAAAATTGAAATACTTTACGTATACTACTACTATTGATATATGGAGCAATAGGATGTACATTTATAAGATATTAACAGGAAAGTCCTCGTTTCCTTAGAGGAATGCTATGCACTAGTTGGATGTTGTCACTACTTTGCTTGGTTTTTCTTCTGCGGAAACTAGTATATGTGTTTGTTTAGAATCATTTTTAACGCATATTGAAAGTTTATATATGTTTTAGCTTCTGGATGGCACTAGCTATTAAATTCTACATATTCGAATGATAAGGCTTGAATATATTTAAATAACATGCCTAAGAAATCCCCTACACCATTCTCATAGAATTTTTATGTTATAAGGTAAAAATAATAACTTCTAATTTGTATATTTATTTATAATTTCAGTATATAAACAAATAAGTTTTTTATAAGTAAATTAAAATAATTTTGCTGTATATATTTTTGAAAGTACTTGATTTTTATACACACTTCTTAAAGTTAATTGGATTAACGTTAATCTCCGTTTTGGGCTTAAAATGGATCCATATTTGACCAAAGTCGAGCCCATGTAATATGTCCACTTTTTAAGGCTTTGACGGTTTGATTTATAGGTTTCCTCAAAGTCAATAGCTTAAGAAGAACGAAACAAGACGAAAACATGTTATGTTCATCCCCAAATCCCCAATATTGAAATCCAATCCTAAATAAACCCTTAAATTGAAGAGTTCTGCTGATAAATGGAACTATAACAACGGTTCTTGCTTCATATGACGAACTGTTTGATATATTATTTTTGAGGTAAGCCTAATAATCCCCAAATTCATATATCGAAGATTGCATTTCTCTTTTACGATCGATCACAAGCATCTATGCTTGAAATTTGATGTGGTTTCGATTTGAATCTGATAGAAATCGCAAATTCTCTCGTGGGTATGAAAAGTTGCTTGATTGTTTATAACCTGTTCGACGAAATGCCACACTGAATTGTAGATTCTTTATAGGTTCGTTGGTAGATCAGGTTTCTTGAGTTGAGGATGAGAAGAGGTCGATCAAAGAGTCCGATCGCATTTGTTGTTATTATTGTTTCAGTTTCTTGCTTATTTGTTTTGATCCTTTCAATTCTTAGGCTTCCAGATGTGTCATTTAGTAATGGTTCCAGTTCTTCATTCAATTTCAAGAAATATAGCAAAAGTGTAGAGAATAGTGACAGTATAGGAAAGTTTGGTGAGATGATGATTGAAATGTTGCCTCATGATCTTTCATTTACAGTATTTGTTCCATCAGAACTGGCCTTTGAGCGCGATTTGAGATTAAGGGTAAATGAGAGTTTAGTTGGGGAGAAAGCAAATGATACATATGCAATACTTACACGCGTATTGAGCTTCACTGTTGTTCCATGGAAGATTCTATCTGAATCTGTATCGTACACTGATGAGATAACCTGTGATTCTTTATCCGGGCTTAAACTACATGTATCGAAAGACGCAGACGAAATGCTTGTAGTTAATAGGGTTCGATCATCACGAGTAAACTTGAGGAAAGGGGAGATGGTTATCCATGTTATGGATGGGGTAATTATGGAGGCTGAGTTTGAACAATCTGTTCGGGCTGATGATATTGATGAAGATGAAGATTGAGAGATAGGATTCATATTTCAAAATTCAAAGCCCCCTGCTGAATGCTAATCACGGTTAAGTTATGATAACTTCAGGGGCAATATGATGCTGCTATTATGATTGCTGAGCATGTTTTAAGTTTAAGGTATGAATCCTACACAGATATGATATGGTGCTGCTGCAATTGATTGCAGTGCAGAGGTGGGGTGTTTTTCATGTGGACAGAAGAGTTGTAGGATAGATTGATTAGGTCTCTTTCTGATATGGTTATTTATGGTACTAGTCATGAGGAAGGTCTGCTTTTTCTTCAAGTAGTTTTCTATCCCCATATGTTGTGATTCTGTTCTAATGTTCATTTTGGCTTCGGTGGTGTTATTAATCTATGGTTTGTCTGCTATCCGCATTGCGGTTCATACATGAGTCAGCAGCTGTTCTTCTTCGGACACTGGATTGGGAGATTCGGCTTTTTGCTTGGTGTTATGGGATGTTATTGTAGATCAGTTTGCATAGTTTGTTCATTAAGAAGAAAAAAGCAAGCTGTGCAAAGTTGGATGTTAAACTCTCTCTATGACCTGTAGAACCATTTTCTAATCACTTGTGATGATTAAGCTATAGCAGTAAACACACTAAAACAAAAAGTGTGGATTTTTTTAAGTAAACAAGAAAATCTTCAACCTTTTATTAGAAGTGCGGTAAGTTTCTGGGTTTTTTAATACAAATATTTCCAGGGTGCCTAACCTGGATTATAGCTTTACTTGATGTTTGAACTCCGACCCGGATCATATGTTATTATGTAATATTTAGGATCATTAATGGACGGGTATGGTATTCCAATTTTGTATAAGACCATAAAACCATGTCCCGATTCTGTCAAGGGTCTAATTACTCGTTACTTGACGGGGTGTCCTGTGCATGCATACTTGTTTATGACCTTGGTGGTTAAATATTAGCCCTTTGGATTCCTAAGTACATTTCTTTTACCATATATGATAAATATCACATAAAAATCTCACTAACACAATTTTATAGCATACTGATATAAATAATATCAATATAAATGTTTCAATTTATCCAACATTGTTAGCTCATCATTTAAAAAAGAATAATAATTCACCATCAAAGAATCATCACCAAAATAAGCATAAATAAATACTATAAATTTGAACTTGGAATATACAGTTTCCTCCTTATCATCACCACAGTCATATGCTACATGCGTTGGGCACTTTCAGTCGTATATATCATAAAATAAATACAACACAATAAAAAAAAATACCATTAATAGCACTTTTATAAACGTAACTGAATAAAAGGGTACCTCTTATTTCGTTTAGCTACCAACTTTAAGAACACACTAATGCTTGCACATATTTGGATGACCGCGACTATGATGAGGATTACAAATATACAGTTTGTTATAAGGATTGATAATGAATATGTGCTAAAAGAAGACTTTTAAGCACGCAATTGTTATAATCTCCAGCTATCCTTTAAATACCAAGTACTTCAAATCATCTTCCAGCAAGCTAGTATATTAAGATCTATGTTTGGTAGTGAAGTACTTTTTCTTTAAAGTAATTGTCAAGCTCCATATAATACCTTCCGGAATATTTCAATGAAAATTTCTATGCCAAATGAACATGAATTAAATAATTAATATATTGAACAAATATCATACATGATCATATAATCCTCACAGGCATAGGGATAAGATGAATGGTTATCAAACAATACACTTTAACTCTTATGATTATATGAATTGACCAGTCATAATCATAGTTCCTTCATCCTTGTATGTTTTTAGTCGGCTTTCATAGAAAAATGGGCTATTATAAAGTCCAATACTGCTTTATAGCAAAACCCAAAGTTTAGAGTTTGGGCTTCTTTTAAATTGTTAAAACTCAATAAGCCCATGTAGTAATGTTAGATATTTTTTTAAACGTCTGATTGAATCACAAAACGGGCTAATTGCCCACCCGATGATCCTTATTACTCAAGTACATAACCTTGGGGCACATAGGCAATCACGTTCCCGAATGAAAGCTTATACATTAGTTTATCCCCGTTAGTCCTGAACCTGATACCACCATCGAAAAAACCCATTATAAGTGAGAAAACCTCCTATCTCGACCTAAAACCTCTTTTTTTTTGTCATAGGTGCGACTTGAACCTAAGATCTTCTTCTATTTTAATGAAGTAATGGGCAACTAACCATTTGGGCTCAGAACCATTGGTTAACCGGCTCGGGTTAATAACCGAATCAGTTTTATTTAAATAACTTATTTGTACACCTTTGTTATCTGGTATTATCATTCTAATAAAATCTAAAACGCAAGAAATATCATGATAACAAGATTATAACAGTTTATAAAATCTAAACTTACATATATATCTTATTATACTCTAACAATATAATCAAAGAATTAGTAAGTACTTTAGTAATATGAAGATCATGAAAACTGTGGATATGGTAAATGAAGAAAAGAAAGTATTTTGCAAAGCCAAATCTTCAATAACAAAGTTAATCATCAGTCGAACGGTTGTACATACGCATATGATTATAGATGTTCTGATCCCCCTACTAGTGCTTGTTTTTCGTCATAAACAAAGGATCGACCATAATATATTACATCTTAAAACAAGTACAATATCATTCAAACTAAATACTTGATCAACAACATTAATGTTTTTCCAAGGACATTTCATGATAAACCCTTGGTTTATTCTTGATTCACATGAAACTTAAACGAAGATCCAACGACGGATGTCGATGATGATTATAATGATTTTCCATTTCAGTCCCACACGTATAAATAGTTGTATATGGTGACGCGTTTTCTTTACATTCATCATCCGTGATCACATTTGCCTTCTCTGACTGCTCAGAGAAGGCAAGTGAGTTTACTGGAAAAAGCTGCAACGTTTCCATCACCCGTCCTGACTCCGACACCTCAACCAAATCTATCAACACAAACAAAACCAAATAAATCATTCAGTAAAACACATTATTAATAAACATAACATGTTACATGCTCATTACTCATTAGTTAAGATTAGGGATGTAACAAAACTTACGTTGTTTCGCCACATTAACATGATCATTATTATGATCATATTCAACATCAATCCGACGACGTTTTTGTCGTTCTCTAGCTTTATGATTCTGAAACCAGTAAAAAACATTCTTGCTCTCAATCTTACCATAAAAGCTCAACTGAGAAGATATCTTCTGTATCTGGTCAGTGCTAGGTGTTCGTAGACCCGACCTGAACAAGTCAGTCAGGACTTTGACTTGTTCATTGGTCGGGTTCCACCGACCACACTTAGCACCGGCTGAGCCGCGGCTAGGTTTGAGACCAAAACCTGACATTCCCTCATCCATATTTAGATATCTTTCTGAAATTGGGTCTTTTTGTTTGTGATCAGTTTCTGAACTGAAAAGATGCAGGCAGTGTACGTGTTGGTGCATTATATAGTACAGTTTGGGGGTTATTTTATTTGGAAAATACAAGTAAGTGGAGGAAAATAAGGTTTTTGTTGAGTAGTGTGTGTAATTGTTTATAGTGATATTGCTTTGAATTTAGGAAAGGGATGGGAGAGTTTTGAGGAATTGATCTGTTTTTTTAATTCAAATGTTTTTTCTGCTTGGTTTTTTGTGTAATCTTTGATACAGATAGACATGCACAAAGCTGCAATTTTTTGAAGGGAAGATTAGCTACCTGCTTTAGGGCAAGATGGTAATTCTGTAACTATTGCTTTTTTCTATTTTTATAACATCTTATGTTATAAAAGAAGTTATAATGGGTAAAACTTTAAAAGTTGGTTAAAATGAGTTAGTAAAGTGTTAAGATGTTTTTATAGCTTGTTACGTTTAATCTGCTTTTCATGAGATAGTGGAATCAAGTTAATCGAGTTTTGAAATTTTGAAACTAGATTTGAAAACTAATTGTGTTTAGGTTAATGACTTAATTCGATTGTTGGAATTAATAAGGAAAATATAATAAGCTTAAACTATTCTTTTAACTTTTCACTTTCGAAACCTTAAGATTTCAAAAAACAGATCAAACTAATAGAAAAAGCAAATGACCACAATCTAAAATTACAACATCTGAAATAAACGTTTGTTAAATGATTAAAAATTCCAAATAAAGTAGCTATATATAGGTTCGCAACTTCATACGATAAGAAAAAAGTGTCAGACTTGCTGAAGAGTTCTACTAAGATGGATTTAAACGTCTATGTGTCTAGAATTATATGTATATGGTGAAATAAAAAATAGATTCGAATTCAATTCAAAATTTTAAAATCCGGAAGCCAAATTCGAAACTGAAATTGGAATTCAATTTTTGTTGAGTTGTTCGAGTTCAATCAGAATATTATAAACCTGTAGTCAAATAAATATAACTATTTTATCATTTCAGTAGTATATATAGTTTTTGTTTTATTTTACATTACATATAAAAAAGTTAACAGAGACTAAAGTTAAGATTGCTTTAATTTACGTTTTGTCAATTTGTTCACATTTAGGAGATATTGTCAGAGATCTATACAATTTAAATTCAAAGAAATGTGAACTTTAATTTTTTTTTAACAAGAACATGTTGAATGAATTATATATACACATTTGGTGGGAAAGTAGAACATTGGAAATGGTTAATGCCAGTGACTGAAAGTCAAAGATTAAATTGTCTGCTATGAGTTGGACGGTTGTGATCACTGTTCCCTCGTCACTCCTCACTTTAGTTTTTAGTTTTTTACTTATTCTTTAATATTTGTGTTCTATTATATTTAATTTATTTATGACTATTATGTATATATTTGATCTTCTAAAGGACACTCCGATTGTTAAGTGACATTTCTTTGATTATAATGCAATCTAATAGTGAAGGTTTCAAATGATGCAAAGTGTAGCTTTTGAAATGTATATTCTAGAAAATATTGGAATTATTTATTTGATATTCTAGTAGTTATACTTATTTATGTGAAAAAAAGGTCAGAATAGCAAAAGAAACACACCCGGGTCGGTCATAAATCTTGTATCTGTAGTCCTTGATTGAATGTTTTTTTTTCTTTTCACATACTTAATACTATGAATGAAAATAAGCATAAATTAACATACATTTAAAACAAGTATATTTTCAATTCTAATTCTTAAAAATTCCTTTAGAATCTAACTATGAGGTCTGATATTAAGTAATAAGTATATATATCATAATTCAAATACTTAGGCAGAATTTCATTCCGGTATGATCTTCCCCCTACATAGGCTAAGCGGTCGGGAATTTATTTCAAATCTTCCATGTTGTGGATGCTAAAATAAATATCCGGTAAAAAAGATCGACCATCTTTGTTGAAATGAGAGACTTATTCCCAATACAATCAATATCATTTTTAGTTTATAATAAATATATGTTTATTTGAAGACATTAGAATTTAGTATAAAAACATCTTTTGATTAGAATAAAAGTTGAAATATATACTTCTTAAAACCAATATTTAGTGCTAAGATAAAGGGGTTGATGAAGCCAAAGAAGAAAGAAACTAAAATTGGCTTTTATGGTGGCATATGTCACTTGTCTTTTGTTTGGTAAAGTGAGTTGCTTTATTTTAGGGAACTTCAAAGGAGAACACTTTGCATATTGGTTGTTGAGGAAATATAAAAAAACATACATTTGACCAAACATTTTTGTTACTTATGATTTGTCTTTTTTAACATAAAACATATTTGATGGGGATTTTGAAGTTTCGAAAATGGGGAAAGTTTAAATCAAAAGAAGGTCTTGCACACATCCTAGAGTTGTAGATATTTGACCGGCTTCAAAAAGTTGGTATTGATTAACAACACTTCAAACATACATTTATTGTAAAGCTAACATACAAGCAAATGAAATACAATAAACACTATACATAAGACGAATGAGAATTAATATACTTCTATTTTTGAACGACAAAATATCAGTAATCACACTCCACAATTAACTTGACTTGGAGAGAAACAACCTACAATGTCATAAAAACTAATAGACTTACAACTTTGACATCTATTAGATTAACATAATAAATTTGAAGTCAACATGTTTATTACAGGGAAGGACATGTCTATGTAATTGTTAAAAGGATATTGATAAACACAAAAATTATATTAATAATCATATAAATGATCTAGTCTTATTATATATCAGTTAATTTGTGATAGGTTATTTATAATCATTTCTATAATTGAACTAAAAATCATTATTACTAAATTCAACTCTTATTTCTGTAACTTTTTACATCTCATCCCTTATATCTATCATATTTCTATCAAATAATTTTTTTTTGATTTTTTTATTTCTTTTTCACCCGTTAACAACCATTTATAGAATTAAAAAAAAATGAATATTAAGTATGAGAGTTCCCCCTCCAATATAAGAGAGTATTATATAGTTTCCCGTAAATTTTTCGGGTATAGAGATAGAAACAAGGATATGATATAGAAGTCAAATAAAATAATTTATCATATCTTATAAAAAATTAGAGATGAGAATAAGTTTTAAACTCCTTATGAATGCTATTATTTTCTTGAAATTCATTATGAATGGCTATGGTCCCATTTTCTCAATTACTTAAAATAATAATAGAAACATTACCACTTAAAACCATCAACAAGTATTTGACGATTATCAAGAAAAGAAGGATAACACAAACATGTATCTCTTTTTGCACAATGCAAAATGGATTACATTAACTTTTTGTAATCCTAACGTATAAATGCATCAAAACCCATGTGTATAAAAAATTATACGCATCACGCATGCTTGTAATTATATTTACCACACCTAAAAAAGGAAGGAAAATGGAAAAAAGAAATTGTATTTGACTTTTACTTTTGAATAAACATTTTTCTAACAAGCACGATGTGTTTATATATATATATATATATATATATATATATATATATATATATATATATATATATATATATATATATATATATATATATATATATATATATATATATATATATATATTTATATTTATGATAATTTATATAAATCATTATCGTATACAATCTTTTTTTGAATAAGTTTTGTTTGTTGTCGTTGTTTTGACTTTATCAAAGGTGAATCACGCTCTAATTCTGATTCCAAAGATACATATGCAAGAATGGACCTTCGACTCACAGCTTTTGCTTTTGTAGTGACTTTTACTTAAAAAAGTATTAGTCAATAGGCTAAAACCCATTTTACGTATATTTATTTATGATATCTAATCGACTTTTTAGTGTTTGAAAACATAAAAGATACAAGCAAGGATATCGTGGCTTTTGGAGTTTTCCATTAGCTAAAGAATATAACTAGCCATAGTCGTTTTCTATTTTTTTTTTTATCACACAAAGTTGAACATTGATCCTCTTGGTTGTGGTTGATTATTACATGTGGCTTGACGGGGTTAATTAATGTATTGTTTTAATAATTATTGTTAGCTAGGGTTACAATAGTCTACATATATAAAGAACAATATTACATTTAAAATTCTCTAATATATTACAATAACATAAATGATCTAATAGTTATGGTTATTGGTGAACATCTACGAAAACAGTGTAGTCTAGCCAGATCATGAGCTTAACTATGCCAAAAGGTCATCACGTTGAAATGTATGCGTGTTCTAAATTCTAACATGCAAGCAACGGATTAACATATTAAAAGTACAAAAAAAGGTAAAGTAACCAAAGTTGTTTTCTAGGCCGTCATTGAGGAAACTCACTATAACATTAGTGAATTCAATGGGAAATAGGTGGTTATCAAGTCCATGTATCAACATATAGTGATCTACGTGAAAAGTAAAAAATAACATTAAAAAAATATGACAAGAACATAACATTATATTTGTTAGTTTGTTTGTTACGTAAATATGTTTTAGTGTCAGTTTCCGGTCTAATCTATAAACACATTTAGCTAATTGGGTCGAGATAAGGCCAACCTGGCATTTTTACGGGTTGATCCATGTATTTCTAATTAAAAATGGGTTACATGTAATAACTTAAACCGATTGGCCCTTTTAGTAAAAATTCAAAAGATTCAGATTCTAATATTGAAATCTGCCATCCGAAATTTCGGATATCCAACTTTGAATACTGTATCTTTTAAGGGTAAAAGAATGCAATTGGTAATATATAACAAAAAAACGACCATCAATAACATCCAAATTTAAAAATAAAGTAACGTACATCTTAAATAATAAACAATATTACAGTTGACAAAAATTTAGAAATCATCAATTATATACGGATATTGATTCCCTCATCGACTTTTGGGTATATGGACATTGCAAATTGACATAATATGCCAATGCTCAAATAATAATAACAGGATAAACTAATAAGCATGTCCTGTAGTCAAATTTACTCTTACAAAAGTTGACTTAAACATATTCATGATATATATACATATTTTAAGCTTATGATTGTATTAGCACAAATTAATTTGTTATACATGAATGAAATGTGTGAAGATAAAGATATGTTCTTAGAGACCAAACATACTTCATATCTCTGTTTTCTTTTGATTAAAAAACATAAACCATGCACGTGAATGTACGCGTATTAACTATCTTCTTGAGTTTTTTTTTCTTTTAACCAAACTAAATACTAAGATTACTATTAAATGTTATTGTATTATCTTGTTTGAATAAATGTTCATTGTTAAAGTGACTAATACTTATTTAGTGTTGTTATAAATAGATCGACATTGATCTTAAGTTATTATTTTTCTAAATACGTATTACATAATAAAATGCGAAAACAATTGTATAGTTTTGGGTTAAAGAATTATACATCGTTAAAATTCTTTATGCATCTTATTGGTATATGAAAATTTTTGGTGATTTATGAATTAGTGTTCATAATTTTTGTAAAAGTCTTAAAATATAAAACAAGTGTGGGGTATTAATTAAATAAATAAATATTAAGTTGTTTAACTTATGTGGTCGGAGTGTAATTGTTGGAAGAAGTGAAAGGGTCAATTTGCTCACTCCAATTCCCAACCATGTCCTTGACCACCTCATTTTCTTAACTATTATGAAATATTATTTATCATAAATGTGAATTGTTGAAATTCATTAAAAATTTAGTACATATATTTTTATTTATTTTTATTTTTTAATAACAACGGTCCAGTAACCCAGGATTACCCTGAAAACGAATCACCCCTTCGCCGAAAGAACATATCGTGATGACCCTGTCCACACCCCCCTCCCCACCCTAGAAAATTTACATGAAAAAAAACTCTTTGACTCACCCAAAACATATTCAACCTCTCATTTGAGAAGCCATGAAGCTACCGGGAGGCCAGAAGGCTTCATGATTGTTTATTTCTTTTTTAATTGACCATGCATAGTTGATTGTGATATTAGTAAGTGGCATCTCTATCATGTTTTGAACAATGCCCCCAAAGCGTAATAAGGAGCATGATAGGGCATTTTGCGATAACTACAACAGGAATGAGCAATGCTTATGATATTTGGTATTTTAATGTTTTCTATTAATCACAACACTACACACAATCATCTATTTTTTAATTAATACTTACATTGACGCAAATACCATTAATCTTCTTGTATGTTATAGCAACCACGTCATTAGTGACTCTTACACAACATTACTTTTTTTATCAGACCTATGAAGAACAGTCTTATGTGTTTAATATTAAGAGTGGTTGATTTTAAATTGATGAGTTATGACTTATGTGTAAAACTAAAAACCAATGGTTGATTTAAATTGACAAGTTATGTGTAGAACTAAAAACTATTTAGAAAGAACCATCGCAAAACTCATATATTCATTTAAAGATCAGAGAGTTCTATCTTATTTGTTTAGGTAATCACAAAATCAACTTTATATAGATTAAGTGGTGTATGTGTTTCACAAGCAACTATTTCAGAGTTCTTTTACATATTCAGATAAGCAAGATAGTTGCTAAAAATAATTTTAACAGTGAATATAAAATTTAATTACATGGTTTTGTATTTATTTTCAGTTAACTAATTAATTATCTAGCAACAAAAGATATAATAAAAGTTAAATTCTATTTTACTCCTTGAGGTTTGTTAAAAATAACAATTTTCTTCCAAAGATTAAAAAGTACATCAATTTACCTCAAAAAGTTTTATAATTTGTTTCAATTTCATTAGTTGTTTCAATTTTATCCAAAATGTTAGAACTTTTGGAGTGAATTTGAAACAACATATGAAACTTTTCAATGTAAATTGATGTTTTTAATGTTTTGAAGGAAAATAGTTATTTTAGTCAAACTTTAAGAAGCAAAATTGAAATTAACTCTATAATATATATGGTTAATACAATTAACAAAGTTAGAGGCCTTTATTCTATTACAGCTATTTGTTTCTTTGTTATTTTTTGTCCCTTTTTTACACTTAGAATTTTCCTATTTTCATTCTTCTTTTTATCTTTTCATGTATGTAATTATATAAAAATTATATATGAATACTTTACCAACTTTATACCTTATAATGTTATTTTTTTTTACCTTTTAGTATATATTTATTAAGAAAATGATAACTAGAGACAAATTGTTAAATTTCTGAATTCCTAATGTTAGCTTATTAGGTTTTGGGACACCTAACTTAGGCAGTTTGTTTTTCCGTTTAGGTTGATTCAAACTAAACTAAACTGGTTTTATTTAAGACATACATTAACGTTAAAAAACCTAACCCGGGAAACAAATCCCGTGTATGCCTCTTGATTTTTTCTCGCTTTGATCTTTTATGATACGACCCAAACATCCGTGCTCGTATCACGGTCAATAAGCAGTTCTAGTGTTCTACACTAGTTGTGAAATAGATAAATTGGTAAATTAGGTTTAGAAGGTTTGGAAAATAATATATAACTTTTTATCTTAAGGGTACCTTAAATGATAAAATGTTACAACTTTTAAAGTTCGTGCATAACATTATCATATTAAATATTATTTTGTTATTAAAGTTGTATACTAAGATGTTGGCCATTTTTTTTACTTTTCGAAAACCCAAAATGTTGGACGATTGATCTAATTACATAACACATGATGTATTTTTAATAGTTATCTTTAATAATGGAGACAAAATTAGTAATATTTTAATTACTTCATTTTGTCCTTTAGCATTTGGAACCTTAGTTGGCTGCGGTTCCTTTCTGTCTTTGTCTCCCTTCTTTTAAAACATGATATTTAGGTAAAACAAAATTAGTCCATTAACAGTAACTAACACATAAAACATGATTTGTTGAATATCACTAATTTCGTTGTCAACATAGAATTTCATGAGGTCTATATAGAAACTGAGAGGTTGATCCATATATCTCACAACTCCAGTACTCTATCACTATCCGTGTTAAAACTGTAACTTTATTTGAACAATAGTGATAGGCTTTTGAGCAATAGTAAGTTTGGTTTAAGTCATAGGAAACATCTTATTAAAATACAGGATAAAAATACATACATCGGGTCTAAGTTGGTCAGACAACCCCTTGACCCATGCAAGTGCGGGCCTCCTGCACTAGTTTGTCACTTTGTCTTATCATATTCTTTTAACAATGTTGATTAACGCACACTGGTAAAATCTACCCTTAAACCCACCTCTTGTTTTATATTCGTAAGACTTGAATTCGCACTACTACTTAGGTGGTAGTAAAGATATTGATAATAAAAAGACATTTGAAATGAAAATGTGAGCATGCATGTATGTAATATGTATGCATGGATGTATGTAGGCATGTAGGGTTTGTGATTTTCATTGAATGGATAAATGGGGAAAATCGAGAGGGATTAAAGGGGTTGTAAAGTGTGCATATTGAGTTGTAAGAGGCCGGCAGGCGTGAAATTGATATTTGAGGCGGCGGCCCTGATTTCCGTCCCTTTTCTATATCACTAACCCGACCACCATTCCCTCATTCATGGGAATTAATCCCCATTTCCATTTCCATTTCCATTTCCATTCATCATATAACATATATATGTTTATTCTCCATCTTATATAGTTACTTTCATATGCTTTTTCTTTTTGCTTACATCTTGATGTGACATGACTTGCCTTGGGAGGTTTCACGTTTGGACCCGTGGACTCCAAGGACTGAACCAGACCGACCTGAACATCAAATATATACTGGTCTGGTTTCCGATTTATTAAATCTGGGATCAAACCGATTGAAACCCAATTGTGTGTTTTCTTTGTAAAGTTTAGTGCTATTGGATACGTAAACTCGTACTTCATTTACAATTATGTAAACTTGACTCTATAAATAAAACGCTGACTGACGTTCAGTCAGGTCTGTTGCTGTAAATGTTTACTGGGCTTCAACAAAACGGCTAAGTTTAGTCAAGTATGATTAGGCTCATTACGCTTGTGTACAGAAAAGCAATATGCAAATATGAACCCTTTACCAGGATTAAAATTGGTAGCCCAGCCACATTGCAGCCCAACCCAACCCAGCCAGAGGACTGAGAATAAATCAGTTCCAGAATACAGCCGAAGGGTCAAACAAAAGTACAAACTTCAGTTACGGTTTTGCACATTATCACCAGTCCGGTTCGGTCCTGAACCACGTAAAGGGATTCAAGTATAGAAACCCTTCAAGATGCTATTTCACCGTAACTAGGAATTCTCCTAACATGCATTGAAGGAGAACTTCGCAACTGGACCAAATTTAAATTTTGGATATGAAGTATAATACAACCACCATAGAATCGATAAAACTATTTAAAAAATACATAACAAAATAAACACATACAAAAACACATCATAACACCTATCACTTGAAAAAATAAACTAAAAAAGCCATAACTGATACAATCACTACATGATGGAAATTAAAGGAATAATAAATAACAAAACACAGATTAAAAAGAAAAAATAAATATAAAAAAAGACACGAGTAAAAAGCACGGGAAAATGGGGAGGGAGGGGGTTGAACCCGGTTACCTCCCTCTCCAACGCACACCCTTAGAACTTTATGTATCTTATGACATGATGTATAATAATCTAAACAATGAATGCTTTTCCCAAAGTGGCAACATGAATAGACAACTTGCTGAAAATGAACCTCAATTTAGTAGCATCCATGAATATCTGTTGCAGCAGAAAATAATCTGTATATGATGAGCTCTTACATGTCCAAAACCATGTTACAAACATTTCCTAACAACCAAATTCTTGCTCTAACAATTGAGAAAAAAACCTTTTCAGCAAAACAAAGAACAATAAGATTTGGTTTACAGGATCTGGGCAGCAGTGTTCAATTTCTCGGCTAAGCTGAGTTGTGTCCTCGTAATACTTGACAAGTATAGTAACAGCAATTGGTCCTACATAATAACAAAAGGACAGCATCAATACCAAATGAAAATACTACTACTTTGTGTGTAATGTTCTGATCATAACAATCCTTAAGGGTGAAGGATAGTTTAGAAAGATTAAACAAGTAGATTTTAATAAAGGCTGCTTTAGGGGTGAGGTAGGATCTTCTTTACCTGTAGACTATCATTCACAAGCTTATCAAAAGCTGATGGCGATATCTTAGGAATGGAGGATACAGTATCTGATATAAATCTTCCAATGGTATTATCTGGTGCAACACGCCCTTCCTGGAATAACAAAATTTAATATTTATATCAAATAAAAAACACTTGTAAAGAACCTATAATGACATAACAAGTACGAAATCAATCTCACCACAACATCATCAACATATTTGTAGGTATCATCTATTAGTGCTAGCAATCTTTCCATTGTGGCTTCCATTCCTTCCATATCAGTTGGGAGTTTGTCGACTGCTGTGGTCTTCAGAATGTCAACTACAATAATAAAAACCTAGTTTAATTCAAACATCAACAAGTTTCACCAAGTAAAAGATGTGTTACAAGACGTACACCCAATACGCTCAGCTTCAACCATACGCAGATCCAGAGGTATTTCTTGAAACTGAGCAGCGAGTTGCTGATCACCCAAGGTCAAGTTAACGGAGACAAAAGCTTTAATGGAAGCTTCCCCATTTATGAATCCAGTGTCAACTGTCAAATGAACAGGGTTCGCAACTTCTCTAGAATAAAACTCATGAATAAGAGCACTGCCACCAGTCACACCAAATCCAGTTGAAAACCTAAAGCAGAATTAAAGATGTATTATCAATTTCTTGAAAAATCATTGTCCACAAGTTTAATAAACATATATGTAAACAAGTTTTGACAGGTGAAATCATATTCCACTATTCCAGCACTTAGACTTGTTAAAGGGTTCATGTCACACAAGAGTTCTAAAAATTAAAAGGAAGTTTGGGTGGTATTTAAAATAAGAAAGCTAAATATACTCAGGAACCCCTTCCACCTAAACGCTACACATGATATATTAACTTGCACAATGTGTGGAAATATCAAAAGAAAGCGGAAGGAAATCCTCCATTGCCCATACTTCTCAGTATCACACTATCACTTAATTGCAACAATACTGAGCTCATTTGTTTGCAAAATTAAGACAGGTTCTAAGGTAAACTACCTTTCTTATCTGATAACTCAAAAACATAAGCATGGCAACTTGATGGGCATGGTTCCATATTTTGTAAAGTTCATTTAAAACATATGATTATTTTAAGCTAATCACCAATCTGAACTAGATCAATTCAAAGCAAATACAAACCTTCAGTAGCAAGTTAATCAAGAAAAACCATGTGCTGAAAAATCCAAGTCTAAATAGTACTTCTAATGCAGGCTGAAATCGCCGCAAATAACACCAACAGAATAGGTGAACTACGATCATTTCAACTAAATATTTCAACTTTCAGAATGTCATCTACATATACTAATAACAATATCACTCCCAACTGAAAGAACTAACTTATACTAATCATCTTGGGTGTTTACTTGAACCTTAGCAACCCGTTATCATTTTTCAAGTTTCATGGCAAAAACATTGTTCAACCAAATGATGACAACATGTAAATGAGACAACTGTGCAAATTGGGAATACATAAAGAAAAAAGCTAAACACATCTGATGAGTAATTACCATCCAACAATAACTTCTTTCGGATTCACCTTCTGGTGAGATGCCAACATATTGTGATGATAATCAATATCCAGGGCAACCTAGAAGCATTATACATAAGAACATAAAACAAGTGTTAGATAAAGAATTCATTATATCTAGTTTATTATGGAACTAATTCACACAAGAAAACCAGATCGAACGCTCCCATTCACCAATTATACATCTGAGCTAACAGCACGCAAAATAGCTCCCATTATCAATCCAAATTTAATCATTACTAACATGATACTAGCATAACAATATAACTACAGATTTATCTAACCCTAACCTGGTCAGATGACTCGTTATGCGGAACGACATACGAATTACGAATGTCTACGGTCCCATCGGGAAGAACAGATCCAAGAAGCGTTCCGATGACTCTTTCAGCCTGGTCAGGTCGTCTCACAAAGCAATCGCAGATGTTGAAAATGACAAGAGGGTGAACCTTGGCTGAGAGGCTAGTTGACGATGGGAAGAACTGCAACACTGTTTGATCCACCGACGCCATGATTGCAGAATCTCCGACTGTTAATTGATCGGAGATATAAGATTTGAAGAAGCGCCGGAGGAAACAGAGAACGCCGGTGATGCTAGGGTTTACAGAGGAAAATGCGAGAAGGAAGAGAGATGGTGATTGGTGGTAAATATGTTAGGATCTGGAGATATGAGGTCCAAATCAAGGCCCAAAAAGTAGCCCATACCACTGAAATTAATACGCAAAATTAATTTGTGATGTTGTGATTAAGTGAGGGCGGATTAGGCCCATTAATGACTATCATTCTTGTTGCTAAGGTGTGGTGGTTTCAATTTTCAAATTTGATAAAAGAAAATAAAGGTAGTAGTAGCGAAGCCAGTGTTCTCCAAATTTTATTCATTTCGAAAGAAACTTATATGTATATATAGATAGAAAAAAACACGTCATAACGTTATTTTTGTAAATATAGACAGAAATAATTAAAGCAAAAATATAAACATCTTGATTTTAGATAAAATTTATATAGTGTTAAAAACGTATAATCAATTCAATTCGTTCCTTCAAAGAGTCAAAGGTATGTCCCCTGATTCTTTTCCTTGTTAATCTTTTACGTTTATAGTTCTCTACATTTTTGGATTCTCAATATTTCTTGTTTTATGCGAGTTATAATGTTCTTGAAGTTGGAGGATTGTTCATGTATGTTTAAGAAGCTGAGGGACTATAGCTGCAGATGTTGGATTCTTGCTGAGCTATACATATAGAAGTGATTAGGTTTTCTTGCACATAATCACAAGGGTCTCCTTATCTCGTTCTCTATAGATATTTTCTCAATTGTCTTCTTCAACCTGCAACACATTGTTGCAGGTTTAGAATCTTTGTGATTTGTTCTTAAATATGAGTGGTAATATGTGATACTCCAGTGATATGCTCTTCGATAGCTTATCTCTAGAGTTCTAGGGTTTAGTACTTTGGGGTTTTAGTGTTGATCTTATAAGTAAACAAGAGTATTATAGATTTTCTAACATATAGAGTCATAGTTAAGAGTGAAGTAGATATTGTTTAGCGAAAATATAAAGTTAAAATGTATTATGTTAAGGTCGTTCAACTTATTTGAATTGGACTTTTCAAGCTTTCTGAATTTGAAAACACATTTGAATAATAATTTAATAAACCAAAATAAAACAACTATGAAGAAAACAAAATATTATTTTCTAAATTTTAACAGTCCAAGTCAAACACATTTACAAAATCAACATAATCAAATAACAACAACCGGTTTAACGATAGTGGTCAATAGGTTTTAAAACAACCCAACAAGATTACACCACATGACCACAACTTATATTCAGCCAATAAAATAAATTTTGACATGGTTCAACACTTGTACATAAGACCAAAATATTATTATTAAAACCCATAAAAGATTATATACAATGGTTATTCGGGTTATTTGAATCGACAAACCAAATTCGTATTCGATTCCCATTTGAATTATTACCGATCATTCTAATCTACTTGTTTATGTATTTATTTGATTTTTATCCTTCTTTAAATTTAAAATTAAACATAATTTAAAATTAATAATATGAGAACAACATGTTTAGAAAGAAGAACATAATAACCACTTGATTGTGCATATAATAATTTGCAACAATACAAGATAAGCCCACAAATACTTATACGTTGGGCCACAACACACTCATCCACTTTAAATGGGATTATTATCAAGCAAAACAGAAATGAGAAAACAACTACCTAAACACATATCATACAATCATTCCACAAACAAAAGAGTCGTCTTCTTCACTTGTTCTTGAACGGAATAGCTCTGATCACCACTTGATGGTACAGTGCTGCTAACGCCGCCCCGATAAACGGCCCGACCCAGAACACCCACTGTCAACATGAACAAAAAAAATCAAACCTTTAATAACAATTACCACCAAATTCATATCAAATTAGTGTTTTAACATTTAAAGAGCTTACATGATCATCCCATGCGTGGTCCTTGTTGTAAATAATAGCAGCTCCCAAGCTCCTCGCCGGATTAATCCCAGTTCCGGTTATCGGAATTGTGGCCAAATGCACCAGAAACACCGCGAACCCAATTGGCAACGGTGCTAGTATCTGCAAAATCATACAAAATCAGATACCCAAATCAATTTTCTAATTGAATTTTCATTATCTGATAATGAAGATTGGTATATGAAGTGATTAGACATTGGAACTTAAGTGATCATACTGGAACGTGAGAGTCACGGGCGCTACGTTTGGCGTCAGTGGCTGAGAAAACAGTGTAAACGAGAACAAAAGTGCCGACGATTTCAGCGCCAAGGCCGTCGCCTTTGGTGTAACCATGGGCGACGGTGTTGGCGCCACCACCGTTGAGTTTGAATTGGGCGCCCCCTTCGAACCCTCTAACGACGCCGGCGCCACAGATCGCACCAAGACATTGCATCACCATGTAGTATAGTGCTCTTGTCAACGATAACTTTCTTGCTAGAAACAACCCAAATGTCACCGCAGGATTAATATGTCCACCTGAAAGTAATCGGTGATTAGTTAAGGGAAAATTACTTTAAATGAACATTGAAATAAAGAAAGATAATAATAGTAAAACTAAACATTTAACATTTTAGCCCACTTAAGTTTGATTTGATCCAATGCGAAGGAACAACTATAACAAAATAAAAATCTTACACTTATAATGTCACATTAGATTTTGAAAAGGTTATTATATTAATCGGTTACAAGAATTGTTATTAGGCTAACGAACCCTTCTACTAAAAGTTGTATTAGATATTGATTAATTAGATTTAAATCATTTTATTAGATCTGGTGCAGTTCTTTTAAACCAAATGCAATCTTTTTAAAAAAAAATATTTTTAAAATTATACATTAAACTTATTTTTCTATTTTCCTATATTTGTAGTAGTGATTTTTATTAAATGTGTCCATTGTCATACAACCGACTTTTACGAAACTCTAAGTTAAATTCTTGTGATCTATTTTCATTAAATAAACTTATTAGTTATTACTTATTTTATCATCGACCTACCTAAAAAACCCCTTAAAAAAACTCAAATCTCAACTTTTAACCAATGAGTGACAAAAGAAAAAAAATTCAATTTAAACAAGCGCTGGCAATAAAGAATATAAAATTTTATCAGTTAACTAATACATTAATCATTCTAATACTATGATTTTGTTACGTTTATTGTTAAAACATTTGGTTTCCTTTAAAAGACTTTTAATATATATCATTTAAAAGACTTTTAATATATATCATTTAATTCCCTAAATTAAATTGACCATTTGAATTGGAATAACTGGGTAAAGTTTTGTATTTAAAGTGTCTGTATTTGTTTTTCCTTCTGCATTTGTTATTTTTCTTTGTATTTGCTGTATGCTGATGTACCTTTTGCATGTTTTTTAGCTACTTGCTAGCATGCATATTTATGGAGTTCTTGCTTTTCAAAAAAAAAATTCGCTAAATTAAAAACAAGCCAACTTATCTAAAAGAGAGCAAACTACAATCAATCAAACAAAATAACAACAATCGAATCATCATTTCATAGCTAAACACGTCGACGACTAAAAAGTTGGAAATACCAGAGATTCCAGCGGTGCAATAGACGAGTGCAAAAATCATGCCACCAAACGCCCACGCAATCCCTTGAATCCCAACAGTCCCACATTTTGTGGGCGATTTCACGACCCCCATCACCGTCAAAACCGATACGTACAGAAACAAAAAAGTAGCAATAAACTCCGCAATCCCAGCTCTGTAAAACGACCATGAAGATAGCTCCGACGGCTCAAACAGCGGCGCCGGCGGCGGCTCTTCATAGTCCTTATCTGGGACCTGAGCCGCCGTACCGATCGGCTGTCGTTCACGGAACTTGTTGGCTCCCAATCTAACATCCTCTTCTTTTCCCTCCATTTGTAGAATATGAAAAATTGAAAATCACTCGTCGGAAGTTTGATTGATGATTGTGGTGGTGGTGATGGTGGTGGTATAAATAGGGGGTGGTGGTGGGGTATGGTGGGAGGAAAATGTTTGTATTGTATCACCGTCCAGTGATAATAATGGAGGTGAGGTGGGGTGTTACTGCAAAGGGACAACGACGTCGCTTTGGGCGGCTAACTTCTACATAAAAATAGAATGTTTATAGGTGGCGAGATATTGGCCACACACGTGTCGGGGGAAGAACGTTAGGCTGTGTGATAAAATAATTGTGAAGTCACACCGCCCCATATCCAGTAGCAGGAGAAGATTCTCGTCTACTTGGCTCCACTCATACATGCTTATTAAAAACATGTCAAAACTCATTTATCTCGTGAACTCATTCGGGGCGGTTCAACGTGTTTTGAGGTCCAATCAAACTATAAAAATAAGATTCTTTTTAAAAGTTATTTTATTAAAACTTTTAATTTTTTATCTGGTTTTGAGACTGACAATGATAAATTAAAACGTTAATAGTTTGCAAAGTTAGTTTTTATTATTATTTATATTGTGTATGTATAAATGTTTTGATTAAATTTATTTTTCTATTTTGTATGATGTAAATTAATTAATTAAATATCTATTTTTTTAAAAATAGGGTTTTATGGATTTGTGGTGAAACTAAAACTAAAAAAGTTAGGGCTTTGTGGATTTATCATTTATGGTATTTTAAAAGTATAGGCCGAAAGCATATATTTTTAATTGGGGGCCCGGAGACCTAAAATTCAATACATCACTATTAATTTTGTTGGGCTGGACCTTAACTCTAGTCATTTCGCATGTCATAAGAGCTTTATAAGTGACGGAACCAAAAACTATTTTAAAAGGTTACTATTGTTTGGTGATTGAATTTCTAACAAATCCTTTGGGTTGGCGGGTAAGATCGAAATAGATTGAACCAATTTTCAATTTATTATTACACCCCTAAATATGATTTATATCTAACGATGAGATACCTTTTGATAGATTATGCCAATATTTAAGTCGGGGAGGTTCGGTTCAAGTTTCTACTAAGGGTATAAAAGTAATTTACAAATTTCACAAGGAGTGTAAAAAAACACCTTGAAATAATCGAATTCTTGACCTCTAATGGTGTTGGACGCACACACCATCAAAAGAAACCAGTAAACCACGCACAATTTAAAATTTTGGTTTTATAATGTTCACTATTAGCTCAAAAATCTGACCTCGTTCCTCAAAGAGTAATTTCGCCCCTGGCTTTCACATTCTCTTTCTTATTATTATTCCTGTAATTTAGAAATAAAAAAAAAGAAATAAATTCAAATTTAAGTGTGGGGGAGTGTCTCGAACGGATCGTATTACTATTAGGTTAGTCGCTCATTCGGTTTTAATATTCATACAACAGGCTTTAATTTAAAAAAATCACCCAGAAGAAGGAAAAAATCATCAGTCCAATGAAAAGACGATATATATCTAATCCAACCAATAATGATTTAGTATTGTAGAGGCAGTGTGATATATGCTAGTTATAGAATGCGTTTGTTTATTTGGTATTCTTCAAGAATTATGTATCACATTAAACAATATACATGAAGGGAGGATTAAGAAACTGAAAAATGTAGAAAAAAGATTAGAACCGTAACCCATTAAAAAAAATAAAAAGAGGAAATACTAACGTTATGAGACCCTTTGTGATGGTTACACCACCACCCTTTATGCGGCGTCATAAAAATAGAGTACGGTGAATTGGCACAACACAACATACACGGTGGGTGTAGTGTGCAGAACAAGTGTGGGGTGCAAGTGACGCGGCTAGTGTAGGAGTATGGGAATAATGTCACCCATATGTGGTGAGTGTGATGTGTAAAACAGTTATTACACATGGTCTAATTATACTGATGTCAAAACCAAACCAAGATTTAGTATCAAGTTCATCTTCTCTTTTACAATGCAGAATTAGAAATCGTTAAGCTAAGGAGGCAATAAACTATAATTATCTTAATTTTCTCATTGATATTTCTAAAAACATGTGAGGTCTTATGTCATATTACATAATTTTATGTATAAATAGCTGGTATTATACTTATTATTTTGACATCTTTTATAAGTAACAGTATCAATATCAAGTACGAAAATATAAATTTTCTCATTGATTTATCTAAAAATATATGAGGTCTTATGTCATATTACATAATTTTATGTATAAATAGCTGGTATTATACTTATTATTTTGACATCTTTTTATACGTAACAGTATCAAGTACGAAAATGTAAATTTCTCTATGTATTACAACGTATGTTGGAATTTGGAAATTTATATTGTTAAAAAACAAATAAGAAAATTTCAAAGAGATATCAGATATCAGATATGTGATGACGTGGGTCTGATATGGACCTAATATTTGACATGGACTTACTGTTAGTATTTGGCCCATATGATGACTGGCCCACTTTACTTTTTTTAGCCCAATAATTCTCATCTGCCCAGTATGATTTAGTTACTTGGTCACACAGTTTCTCTCCTACAAAAGAACCTCAACTCCTGACCTCTTCTCATTGTTATCCTCACACACACACACAATATATACTTACTTCTGGCACATACATAATGCAACTTATACATACATCAGTTATGTATGATAATATAGATACTATTGTTGTGCGTTGGAGGGTGGTCGACAAGGCTCGCCTCGGGACCGCTTCTAACAAAGTTCTTTCTATGGCATGTCTATGTAAAGTTTCAGAAGGCCTCGATCTGGTTCGTAACAGGCCAAAGGCCCAACCCATGAAGATGGACTCACAAACATCGATATAGAAGCATTGGAAAATCGTTGTTGGATCGGAGATCAAGCAACCCAGATCGTACGGGAAAATCATTGTTAGCCTAATAGTATAAGAGATCTAATAAATGAGTGATAAATTTTGCTTACACTGAAAACAAGTTAATGATAAATGAGTGTGAATGAAGTTAGGATTTAGGAACATGTTTGTTATTGAAACACAAATTTGGTACTTTTGGGCTTTGGCGATCTAAAGTCCAATTATTTAACGTAAAATACTGACATCTCCTCGAACCGGTTTGAAAATAACCATTTTGACACTAGCCAACTGTTTTTAAATTTATGACAGTTTGGTACCTAGTGCACTTCAAGCAAAATCATGTTTATTAAAATTTTGCCACTTGATAAATAGTGTCTCTTTCAACAATTATTAAATATTTACAATTTATATACGATCATTACTATTGTTAAACACACATTAATAAATAAACAACCATAGGTATTTTAAATTTTTATTATTTTGTCATTAGTTTTAGCATTGATATTAACAATGCTAAAAATCTGTAATAATTATATATTATTATCATTCGTCTTTTTGGGATGCTATCATTAAAATAGAAAGGTGAAGTTGGGCTAGGGAGCCGCTGATTTGGGCTTTCTGATGATTTTGGACGTCACTTTTGTGGGCTCAAGTCTCCAACACTACTAGAGCTAATTAGCTAGATAGCGGATTATGATCACTCAAATGCCGCTAACAAGAGAACTTTTTTTTTTTTTTTTAAGACACTCACAAGAGATAACTGTATATCCATGTAAAATTCTTATTACCAACGTGCCCCTTCTTTAGTGTGACCTATAATGATTTAGCCATCGCCAAGAACCTTTTAATTAACTTCATATTATTTGATAATAATTCAAACAAGTCCAACACCTATCGAGTCTTCAACTTTTTTTAATGTAAACTTTTGTAATTGACTTAGAGTTTAAATAAATCTGACTTAAATTGCTTAGATTATTCTATGCTAGTTTCAAGTACTTTGAATTTTAAATTCTCGTAGAAGCTACTATCATCAATTTGTGTTAGTCTCCGAACATCTTGTCATTGTCCCAGGTGGAGTTTAAATAAATCTACAATGAAGGTGTGGAAAGTATGGTGGTTAATTAAGACCCCTATCGTCCCGTATGGTGGCAAGTGCATGTGTGGTGCAAAATCCCCGTTCCGGGCAGCTTCAATTGTGTAAAGGAGGTAAAGAGAGAAGGTCTTGCAGAAATAAAAGATTTGACGAGAAAAAGAGTCATATGGGTGGGAAATATTCATGACTACAATATGGCTGACGTGAAGGAAGAAAAATGACAAGAATTTTCAACGACATAAACATTTTAAGCTTTAAATTGATAGAGGACGTCAAGGTGTTATTAATTTTGTGGGTGAGTAGTATGCCCAAATCAAAAAATCTTGCTTGGGTTCAATGGTGTAAATCCAGTGTAAAGGGATTGAAAATGTACTGTATTTTGTATGTTTAAGACTTATAGCTCCTTGCAAGAAGGCTTGGTTTTTAATTATATGTAATAGCATTCTGCATTATAAAATCAAAAATAACAATTTGCATTTAATAGTTAGGTCATGACCATACCTGAAATAACTAACATGGAATTGGAACTTATCTGTTGGGGCCTTGTATGGCAAAGTGGGCTTTGGTACCAATGTACCATCCAACCTCCATACCACCAATTGTTTTTCTTTATCTTAATTTGGTTTGCTTCTTTTGACTTCACGTGCAATTGTTTTTTAACTTTGCCAAAAACATGCTTCATTTAAAGATATTTTACATATCTTAATTTCCTTGGGGGGTTTGTCCTTTTTATTTTTGTTATGATTGGGTATCATCCCAACCTACATCCGTCACTTAACACTCTGTCATTCACCTTTGCCAATCCATCTGTCTTGTAGCGTCTAAAGACGAAGACAATTTTTCTCGTTATGCCGTCTTCCACCCTGAATGCCATACCTTGCTGAAGGCAATTCACGAAAGAATCACGCACAGTTCCCTTTGACCGAGATGTGAACACCTCAATCGTGATGCGTCCCTTCCATCTTTGGATCTTCCACTCCTCCAACATCATAGTATTATAAACGAATATTTAAGAGTAAAATCGATTCAATAAATTGATATATATTATATTTTGAATATTATACATGAAGAATTTGTGTTATACAAGAAAAAAAACATTGACCTTTGACCTAATCCAACGTCTACAGTCATCCTGTGCGGATTTCAAATTTTCTAATTTCCGTCAACCTAATTCTGCTGGTAAAACACGAACGAGTCACCAACTCACTGAGTCAACCCGTCACCTCCCTTTTCCTTCGTGGCTCCAATAATCCCCCAAAAACGTCTTCGCTCCATCCAAACTCGGAAAATACGTCGGTTCCAAAAATATCTGAGCCAACGAATCACGTGAATCCACCGTCATAAACCCTAAATTACCTTTCGCCTCAACGCTCCCCATCACCACCACCAACAACTGCCCATACGAGTAGTAAAATCTCTTCATCGCACCTTCAATCGCCTGTAGCCCTTGCAGCAGATGAATCTTCAAAGGATTATGCTTCCTCCGGTACAGCTTTATCGCTGCCTCTTGAATCACAGGTCCCCCCATCGGATCGACCTCAACGTCGAGAATGTACGGGACCTTATGCCTTAGGTTTTTCGAGAGCTTTGTGATCTCGATCAACGCTTTGGATCTGAAGCACAAGGATTCGGTTTCGGTGGATTTGATGTCGAGCTGGTTCTTCAACCGGAGGAAATCGTCTGGATCCATTAGTAAGTGAAGTTCTTCGATCTCTGTTAATAGATTCCATATCTGTTGTAGAATGTAGGTATCGTTACAAGCGTTTTCGAAATTGTTTGAGTCGATTTCCGATTCGATTCGTGAGAGGAGATGTTTAGCGACGTAGATCCACGATTCGAAGATCTGTTGCGTCGTGAAGAGCGTTCGATTCTCGTAGTTGTTGACGTTCGCGTCGTCCGGTGGCGTTTTGCTCACGGAATGAAGCTCCGATGGCTTGCAAACGGCGTCGTAGTTTAGGCTTGGTTTTCCGGTGAGATTTGGTTCACCTAACCCTAACGTGTACGGACATCGCATCATCTGGCACTCGATCGAGTACTGAATCCTCTGTGCTACATCTTCCGATTTCTGCCACGTGGCAAGCCGAGGCAACAGGCTTTCTTCGCTTATCTGGCTGACGAAAACCGTCGCGTCGTCACCGTCGTTGAGCTTCCACACCTCCGCCGAGCTCCCCTCACGCGTCAAAACGCCACCGTTTTCCCCGATGTTAACAATCGGAGCCTTATAACCATCATCCTCTTCGCATAACATAGAAATCAGCTCAATCTGACTCGTCGTTAACGACTCAAGCCTTCGTATCCACTCACGGCGATTGGCGTACGGTCTCGAATCAGATAACACAATCGACACAAATCGAAAGGTGAATTCCAAAGCCTGCAACGCCGGTTTCATTACACCTTCGTTTTTCCACTCTGGAAACTCCACCTTCTTCCATAGCTCTCTGATTTCTGGAAGCCGTATGTAATTCTCGTATGCGATACAATCGGCATCAGACGCTGGTGATAATTCATGAACATGAACGGGCGGTGGTGGGATCAAAACTGTTGGTTTGTTTGAAGTTGATGATGAAGCTCTTGGTGATCTGCTTGGGAGGTTATTATTTGGTAGCATTTTGGATTTGCAGTCTAGATCAAACATGATTGGTGAAGATGTATATATGTAAGAAGATAAGAGGTTTTGTTTGTTGTAGAAATGAAGAGAGTTGTTTGATAGGAAGTTGTAGTTGGAAGAACGTATTTATAAGGGGGAGGGGTTATGGATATGGGTGGGTGATGAACAGATGGAAAGAAACGCGTGTTGAAGCGATGAACAAGGAGTTGAAAGTCGACGCAATGCTGTAATATTATATGTTCATAAAGAGTTGTGTTATTAAAGGGTTGGGTTATATAAACATTCATTTATGTTATTGAGACACATTATTGTTTTTATGGGGTATGTTATTGATACACCTAATTTATTTTAAGGGTATGTTATAGATACATCCTATTTATTTCATCATCTCTATCTGTCTCTATACATACATATATAGATACATAGAGAGAGATAGAGACAATAGAGTGTCTAAATAACAAAAATGGATGTTTGTATAACACAATCCTTTATTTTATTCTCTCTATCTCTTTCTATATATACATATATATACATATAGATACATGGAGAGAGATAGAGATAATAGGGTGTCTTAAAAACATAAATGAGTGTTTGTATAACCCAACCCTTTTATATATCTATATGTGTGTATAGAGAGAGATAGGATGATGAAATAAATATGGTGTATTTATAACGACCTTTCAAAAGTTCTAATTATTTAAGATATGGGGTATGTTATAGATACATTCTATTTATTTCATCATCTATATCTCTCTCTATACATACATATAGATACATGGAGAGAGATAGAGACAATAGGATGTCTAAATAATAAAAAAAGGATGTTTGTATAACACAACCCTTTTTATATTGTGATGAGAAAAATATCCATTTTTTTGTATAAGAGGACGCGTTAGGTTCATATGATAACCCGTTACCATAACTCATTCATTCATGATGGTTTCTGGTTGTTTTGTTATTTGGAATAACGGGTGTGAAGGGCCAAGTCAACAAACCAACATGTCAATCTTTGTCACGCAAACCACATCTGCTGTTTTAAACAATAAAACATCCGGAGACTAAAAATATTTCAATTAGACATCAAAAACCATTAACTACCGCAAATTAACACCGTTTAAAAAAATCTAATTGTTTGGCATCATCATTCTTCTCCACTTTTATATTATACCATAAGATAAAGACACATTTAATAAATTTTCACAAATCAAAACTGCAATTGAAACAGAACATGTTATTTAAAATGTAAAAGACATGCTTAGCATTTATGTTTATTAAATGGTTGTCCAAATTTTGAAGGAAAGTTTTACCTTGACACAATTTGGATCAACTCAATCATATTATCATGAAAAGAACATATTATTTTCCAATAATATAATCATGTTACGTTATTGTTTAATCTCCTTTATTTTTTTTTGGATTTTGTTTAAATGATGGTATAAGAATAAAAAATAGTCAATTTTGTAAAAGAAATATTAATGAAATGTACAGCTGGATGGTAGATAGAAGAAGAAAAGTAAGCTTATCCATAAACGGATAATGCACCTAACCTTTTGGTTGGAACGGGTCGGGTCACGTTTTCCACCTTGGATCCAAGAAGTTTCCCAGCCAGGAACATTCGTCATGGTTCATGCATGGAATATAATCTTTCTTTTTCATGCCTTATTTTTCAATTAGTTTTCAATACTCCTAAACGACATGATTTTTGGCGTTTATAACATATGTGATGTTTATCTCGTGTTTAAATAATATAATATTTGGTAATAGATATGGTAATTAAACACCTATTCTTTTTATAAACAGAGATATAGATTTGAAGTATTTATACAAGTATTAAAAACAAAAATTTCACCCTTATAAACTTAGATATATCCTATATATCTTATCAAAACAAAAAGAAAAAAAAAATCATATATGTATTTAAATTAATTTAATTTAAATACTTTTTTTCCTTATAACCAAACAAGTGGATTTTTGCTGCACTTTGCGGCGATTTGCCTTTTAATAGAAGTTATGTTAAAACGTAGCTAAAAATAAATACGTCTCAACGCAATTTATAAATAAGTAAGTCACAACTCTATCCTTGTAACTTAAAATAACACCATGTGGCAAACTAGTTTTGAATTAGATTAATGTGGAGACCTAGCTGATAAGTTAATTTTGTAACGGTATATCACATCGTTGTAAATACAATTAAAAGTATATTATATTTGAACCTACTCGTTTTTGAATGAAATCTATAATGAAACGTAACTGAAAATAAACGCCTCACAATGGAATACCAAATTTTTTTAAGATATCATATTATAAAGGTACAAGAGAAAAACAAAATATATTCTAAATTAATTAAAATGTAAATTAGAAACTTCAAAATATCATGTGGTTAATATGCAAAGTGAATAGGATATCGGACAGGTTCCTACTCATATCTAACATCCAAATTCATGTTTACTCGAATATCAAAACGAATTCAAGCGGATAAACCAGTTAATTTCCCTATTTAGTATAAAAAAAGTTACGCAAATGAAGGAGACAATCTGGATACTAAGCGAATCCGTAAATCACGGTATTGACATTGACGGTGCTACAAATTTAATCTGACCTGCCCTTGTGTTGTGCGGCGAAAAGAAAAAGAAAAGTAAAACGACCATGGCCAAGCGTTAAATTTGACGGACGTTATGTTTTCTTCGTGTGTAAGTGCTTATGTTAGGCTGGTTTTACAGTTTTCATCTGTATCTGTATAAACCATAAACAAAAACCATAAGTAACTTAAAAGATAAAACATCATTAATGCTTTATATTTCTACTGTATACTTTTTACAAAATATTTATTGTATTTTCTGATTTTAGAATTTCTAAAACATTATAAGCTCGTGTTTCTAGTAATTGTCCATCGTTCGCATGTTACGACATTCTTAAATTCCATTCAACTAGCATCAGTTAGGATTAAGTTTGGAAGTTTAACGTGGGTGTCAATTTCGTTTTAGGCCATTAGATATAGGTATATTTAGGTACTCTTAAAACAAATAAATCAACTGAGCTGTCAAAACTCAAAACTGAGATAAATTAGGCGCTTCAATCCGGAAGTCTAATATTTGCTCAACGATTTATGTTTTGAAAACCGAATCTAATAGTTTGGATGGAGGTTTATGTTGTGAAAACTGAACTGGTCAGGTTTGTATATTGTTGTGTATATGTTCTAATATCCATTATTAAAATTAACCATTTGATCACATAAATTAGATTATGCAAACTATTGATCTTGAAAAAAATAAAAAAGAAAATAAACTAACCTGTTAAATAAACTGCTTTTAACCGGTTTGCTGACCATACCGCTTCGATTTATTATTTTGCCAAATCATTGTTAGTGGTTATAACCATACTTACCATAAACAAAACTATAAACACCATATCATAGAATATCAATTTATTATTGATTCATTTTACAATTAAATTCCATAATATTGGGGAAGTTGTTGGTCGCCCTCAATTTGGGTACCTTTAAATTATAAGTTTGCGGGTCACAAAAAATTACTTATTTGTATTCGCTTTTAGAAGTTGAATGCAGTTTTTCTACTTTTGTGTAAAAATATAATAAATATTAAACAAATTAAAATAATACGAACCTTATATACTATGGCTTCAAAACTATTATAACATATAGCATATAATATTGTTCTGATAGCTACTTTTTAATTCTATAAAATAATAAAATAAGGTAATATAATTATAAATATTATAATTAACACTTTCTTATTTTTTTCTCTGTAGAATACAAGAAGATAAGGTTTGGTATATTACTTGCCTACCAAGGGCATCAAAGATATGAGTCGACATCTACTTCCTTCTTTTGTTAGGTTAAATTTCGTGGCCTATAAAACTAAACCTAAAACAACATCACAACTAATAAAATCAAATTAAATACATGTTAAAATGTATTTGATGATTTAAATTTTCTTAATAATTTACGTAAAATTTATATGATTTGATAAAAATTGTCATTTATGTGTTTCTTTTAATTTATAAAAGAGTTATTTTTCATTAAGTATACCTTATGTAGAACAATAAACATATATTTTCAATAATGTTTGAAAATTTTTTAAAAGTATTTCTGTCATTTAACAACAAATTTTGTTAGAAACTTTAGCAAATGCATCTAACCTAATATTATTGAAGTGTGTTGAAAAAGTTTCTGTCATATGGACAAAGTACAATGTTCAAGTCTTATGGGTAAAATAAAAGCATAGAATTAAACTAATTTACTACAAACTTTTATTTTTATTATCAACAACAATCGTTATGATATAATTTTTAACTTTTTACGTTTGTTTTGGGCTCGATTGTGGTCGCAATAATAATTATGAACAAAATGAATAAACATACAAGTTAAATTGAACATAAAACAAATACAAATTGAGCATAAAAATTTAAAAATTTTATCACTGGAACTGTTGTTGATAACAAAAGTAAAATTAATAAATGTTAATAGCCAAATTAATAGTATAAATTATTATCGGTTAATAGTTAATAGTTTGAATTATTAAATAATTTTTTTTTGACAATGAAATATTTTAGAATGTGAATCAGACAACTGTGATGATTTGCTTTTACTTTTAAAAACGGAACGGGATTCAATCCCACGCATTCTCCACTATCCTTTTATTACCGCCACCTGTTTCATTGGACAACGTGTCCCACCGCCATTGGATTAAATGAATCCAGCTAAGCATACACTTTACCACCTCACGTGACTTGTTTCAAAAGCCAAGCCCACAGTTTTCGACATGTGTCAAGACGGTCACGTGACTTCAACGCCAGATAATTAGAACACTGCTTACGTGTACAGATTAAATTGGGTGGGCGGTGCCATGTCATCAATATGAACAAAAAGAATAAAATATATATTTTTCGGTTAAAATAATAAAAACAACCCAATATTAATGTGGTGGGAAGTTGTTGGATATTCGTAAACGAAGCATTGTGGGTCGCATGTTTGGTTTTTATTATTTTAATTAGACGTTTTATTTCACACCTAAGGTTATCCATTGGGACGATACGTCAACTCACTCAAAAATTCTTATCTTTTTAATAAATAAAAAATAACACAAAAGCCACCAATCAAGCCTTGATTACCTTTGACACATTAAAGTTTGATTTATGTTTATAGTGTGCTACATAAACACGAACATCATCAATATTTAAAGATCCATCAACGTCATCACCCGAAAATACGCCTGGGCCGTTTGCCCGTTTCTATTCGGTCGGTTCTTGATACATACGTCATTGAGGAGACGAAACTAGACTGGATTAGATGTTACATTAACTATTATGATGCTTTATGTAACATCGTTAGTGAAGTTGTCTCTTAGATTTGGATTACAATATGTGTGGTGTGTGATGGTGTCCTTCATGGTGATGACTTGCAAGAAATAATAACCACATCATAATTAAAAAACAAGTCAAATGAAACATGCTAGCAATTGATGTGATATATGGAACATGAACTTTCAACAACCATATTGGCTAAAAAGACTTGTTCTATCCAATGAAACATCCAACAAAACATTGTATTCCTAAATGTTTTTGAAGATATAGAGAATCAGCGTTTTAACATGAAGCAATAGAGCAAAATATAAAGAGATACCATTATGATAAACAAATTAACATAACTAACATTATAGTGCAATCCATAATTCAAGCCAGGTCACCAGATATGTAAGAAAAATGTTTCTTTAATTGGTGAGAAAGTCTTATAACCAGGGTCATCCCCAAGAATGTTAGAAATTTTTTCGATTATGGGCTAGTAGAAAAAAATAAACCCTTATAACATAGTCTTCGTTTTTTTTATTTGGATATTAAATTGGATTTAGATTGGGCATATGATAGTTGGCTAAACTAATTCAATGTGTTAATGGGTTTTGAGGTTTAATAGACTAAAATATATAAATTGTTACTGGGTTTGTTAATCATCTATAGTTTTTTTTAATATACATACACATAATATTAAAAACATTTCGGGCGCTTGAGGAGATCAGGGCTGCCGCTGCTTATAACGATCAAAATATACAGATTTAGGAAGATTAATGGGTTATTAAAAAAATATTAGGTGACATGAATTGGGGGCTGTTTGATTACACTGACTCAGTAAGATCTGACTGAGTCAGAAGCTGACTCAGTTAGAAGTTCTGATTGGGTATGCGTCTGACTGAAACTTGGCTGTTTGATTCAGTATCTGACTAACAAAATCAATTCACACCACCGGTCGGAACCACCACACCACCACCACTGTCACCATATACATTCCGACCACCACCACACCACCAAATCGATTCACATCACCACCACCGCAATCCACCGAACCACCACCAAATCGATTCACCAAATCGATTCATACCACCCAATCGATTCACACCACCAAATCAATTCACACCACCAAATCGGTTCACACCACCACCACCGCAATCCACCGAACACCACCACAAACCACCACCAAATCGATTCACCAAATCTGGACGACAGCGATGTGGGGGGTGGCCGAGGGTTGGGGGTCCCTGCTCCGTGGGTCGGATTGGGGGTCGTTGCTCCGGGGGACGACATCGATGTGGGGGGCGGTTGAGGTTGTGAAGGCTGGTCAGAACTACCCGGTCAACATATTTATTTTTTTAGGTCCGGGTCAGCAGTGAGACCCAGACAGCTAAACACTTTCCCGAAATCAAACGGGCTAACCCGCTGACCGAGTCAGCCGGATCAGCCCATAAAAAACAACCCCTTGGTCTTAGTTTGTTTGTTTGCTTTTTTTTCCCACAAAACAATACTGGGTTAAAAATAAAATACACCATAAATGAAAATATTAGAAAATATACACAAATTAGTGAAAATCTATATGTCGGTACAAAAATAAAACATATCAAAAGGAGAAATAATATAGAAACACGTAAGTAACACCTTAACGGAGGCACTTAATCACAAAAGATATACATTATGCAACATGAAGGGATAACACTGAAGACATGAAATACAAATAGGATAACATATTGATGTCAGATTTGGGAGAACTAACACGTATATCTTCTGTTTAAGTGTTATCCCTGTAATATGCAGTAAACTAAAAGAGTGCAAATTAAAGATTACAGCAGTAAACTAAAAGAGTGCAAATTAAAGATTACAGCGTAAATAATTCAATTGGTACAATCCTCATAACACTTGTAGTTAGTGGTGTTGTTTTTAACCGAACCCGAACACCTAACCTGAATAAACTCTACCCGAACACGAATAAAGCATAACTCGAAAAACCCAAACCTGATTACAAATCAAACTTGAACCCGAATTTTTTATTTAAGTTTGTATTTGAGTGTGTGTTTTGGCAATTCGGGTACACCCAAAAGACCCGAATACGTTTTTTTTATTATCAAACTCCTGCAATTTCTAGGCGTTTGAATCAAACTTTATACTTTATAGCGACGTCACTGTTTTCATGAACATTTATTTTAATGTTTTTCAAATGATGCTTCACAGTCTAGTGCATGAAGCTTCAAATGATGCACAAAAATCAAGCCATGAACACAATTATATAATATATACTGTTCGAATCATGCTTTATTGTTTGGTTCTTTGCAAATGTTAGCAATCAACAACATAATTACAGCATCAACACCAATTACATATGTTAACAATCATGGGTCCAAGGATTGATTAGACATGTTTGATACTCTGATTGGTTGTTTAGATATTACCTAAACCAGAATACCAATTATCCTAACACGATTATACCCGAATACTGATCTAAAATTCCATATTTGATTCAGTCTTAGGGCTCATTTCGAATGACACCCTACTCGTAGTAACACTTTAGCATAGTCTCAATCAATTAGACAAAAAGATATAGAAAAATGAAGTCAAATGATTTATGCTGAAAATTCATGTGAAGAATACATATTCGAAAGAGAGATTTCATACATATTAGTGCACAAAAATACATAACAAGTGCTATGATACATTAAACTGTTGTTCTTGAAAGAGAGTTGCACTACTGAAGAATTTTAAAGCAAAGACCTTGGTTTAGAGATGGAAAATGAACGGTTTGGAAAACAGGTCAAAACAGATAACTTTCTCTATTAATCGAGTTGAAAAAGGTAACTTCACATAGGACAACCAATTTGATGCCCATCTTTATGAAATAAAAATGGATTCATATATGATATACCACAACTCTGTACTTTCGTACACATGGTATTTAGAAAAACATGACATGAATATTATCGATTTACGATCATAGTAAAAGAAACACAGCAACTATAAAACACTATAATTGAATTACAGTTGGAATGATATGATATACACGATTACACATTTAATGATTGGTATCATAATAACATTTAAATCGTTGAAAGCCCAAAACAAATACCAATAGGTCACCAACAAATCAACAGGTTACAATGTAGAAATGTCGTAGTAGATTGGGGAAATAAGTGTTACATTTGTTTTCATCGTGTATCGTAACACATCGCTAATTGCTTCATCGTGTAATACCGTCTTTTTAGCGTTTAAACTCCCATCTTCAGATTTTCACGTGAATATGTGCTCTGAAAACCCAAATTTAACATCTAATGGGCTGGGCTGGTCTGGTATGGGCTGGGCTGGGTCATTACAATGGGCTAATAAGCTTATCTTTTCTATTTGTTTCATACTTTCATATATGATTTTTTAAAATCTAGCTAACATTAATCAAGTTATGACTTTTTCTACCCCAAAAATCAATTTTTCTAAACTTCTAATATTATTCTATCGTTGTGAAATTTTACAAAATGTTACAAATAATCAAAATCATGGATCTGAATGAAAGAGATATGAACTTTTTTATTGTTTTGATGATTATTTTTATTATTTAATCAGACATAGGAGGTAATTGTGAAAGGAGACACTGCATGCAAAAGTTCGTTTTTGTTTCATATAGGTTATCCAGTTTAAATAATTATAACAATAATTCATAGACTTAAAAGAATAATGAACCTGGTTTCTATAGTTATAAATAAAATACAAGTGACTTTACTGAAAACAATATTAAAACTTATTATATTCATGATTTTATCCCCAACTAAAAACCTAATTATATAAAAAAACCACAAAAAGAAGCTTTACCCATGACCCGAACAAGAATGACCATCATTTCTTTATATTGAGTTTTACGAGTGGGCCATTCTACAACCCGAATAGCACTGATTCAGTAGAACTGACTTACTTTCGTTAGTTTTGTTTTTTTGACGATAACACCTTTTCCTCGAATCAAATCCGCACATGCATTGCATTTTGAAGATAGCTAATTGGTATCTTTTCCACTATGTGCCAAAAAGACTCGTACTATACACATCATGATCATTGTCTTCCACCCATGGTGCATACGATTATAATGTTGGCTCCATGATATTAAGATTCAATCATCTAGTCAAGTTACTTGTTGGTGGAACTGGTGACCATTTGATGTAAACCCTACAAATACTTGTATATCAAATCATATATTTCTTCTAATTATATCAAACACAATCACTGACGTACATTAGTTTAGTGACAAAGATGTATGTTTTTCACGCAGGTGCTGTTGGACTCAAGCTTCACTTGAGGTGTGGAGTAGATAAATATTACTACAATAAACCTTAACTAATACACTCAAGTAGTACCGTCTTGTGTCCACACGCCTGCTTTTTCCGGATTTAGTTATGTTATTTGATGATTAATATAAAAAAATCATTTTCAAGTTGGTAAATTGCAATTCCTAGAGTTTCAAACGTATTAACAAAGTCTTCATTCATATCCACTATATATCACATAAATAAATTAAAGTCTCTTTTTTTCACACTTCACTGTGCTAAGTGTGAAAGTGGATGGAAACCTAACCTTTGAAAAAGCAAGTCCATGGTCGATGACTCGATGAGCTTGGTTCATGTTAGACGAGCCTGGTACACTTGCTTTTGACTTGCGACCAAGTACCAGTTTAGTTACATGCATCTTTAATAGTTTGATTTACTTTAAGTTGTTAAAAATCGTCTAAAATAATAAAAAGATTCTACATTTGAATCACATCTCTAATTATTGCTTAAAATGATTTCAATTAGAAGAATAATAGAAAGTTTGAAATAGATATCAAGTAGATCTTGATGTGAGTGCCACCATGTCGATTGTCACATCCCATTATTCCCATATAGAGCAAAATCCATAAATCATGTTATGCGAATCTTAGGTAAAGATGACGCTAATTGTGTTTATAAGCATGTGAAACTTGCTACCCATGCATAAACTCTCATTCCTTCTATATTGTGTTCTCATTTTTTCCATATGTCCTGCAAGCATACATTAAAAAATATCAAGTAACATATAAGATGTATTTTTATATAACTATTTTAAAAGAATCTTGTGTTTCATAAGCATCACTTTTTTTAACGGCAAGATTAAAAGAATCACTTTACCAACTATAGTTTACCATTTTTAAACAGTAGTTTAAGACTTTAAGGTAAATGGTGTATGTGATATAATTATGATGAATGAAACTTTTAAGGGACTAAAGGTGTCCCGTCAAAAGATTGATGATAATCGTGGACGAATGTGTAGTAATTGCTATGTTGGGGCATTGATTCCGACTTCTTCAACTTGCACTTTATGTCCCTCGAGAATCTTATTTGTCTATTTTCTTGCCATCATTTTATCAAGATTCTTCATTTAAATAAAATCCACCAATAATTTTGTGCCATGTCAAACCATGCCACACTACATGACACCCATATATAGGGGGGCACTCATGGCACACCACACTATGTAAAATTTGTCGTTGAGAGAGGGGACGATCCGATTTTAGAAGCAAACCCACGACGAGTACAAGCCCCGATAACACACCGTGAGAACTGCCGCGAGACCGGCGGTGGTGTTAGGGTGCCACACCGAGGCATGCCGAGAGGCCCCGCGTGGGCGCCCCCCTCCACTTAGAATCTCATTTTTCCATCTCTACACTTGCTAATCATATATGTTCTTGAAATACTTCATTTTGTTTCACTTTGCTTATTCGTATCTTGTGTTAGTCTTCTATTGCATTTAATTTAATATTATATAATCTTACATATATTTAGAACAGTGAAAAGTTGTCATTAGGTAGAGTAAACGAGGCTTATCAATCATTTATATTTTTAAACATTTTTTTAAACTTATTAACGTTTCAAAAGTTACTTAAAAATAAACAACCCCAAACACCCACTAATCATATCCAAGAATGTATATATAGTTTATATTACTATTACCATATCCATAATTAAAACGACCAAAATTCATTAGTGGTGTTTGAGGTTTTACATTAATTCTTTACAAACCCAAAATTCCACAAGTTCATGAATGACATAAGGTTCGCCTAACATGATACAAATTACACTCTTAGGGACATCATAATAAATTCATCAAACATCGAAAAAGGAAAAAGAACTCAGTCGATAAAAAAGACTAACCAAACACCAAATCAAATACTAAAATGAAAAAAACACAAACTAATATAAACATCCCTATAACAAGCAATCTTGGTTATGGTGTATTCAACCCTACAAGTAAAAGGAGGTGTGGTAGGTATTGAACAAACTTCATCAAGTACTTTGTAAACTTAAATATATAAATTATCCAATACAACCTATTTATGCAACTAAAAAATCTTTTAAAAGGTTCCACTTTGTTTTGTACGCAAACCACAAGCTCCTAATGATTCTCATACCTACCATAACCATGATAACATTTCTCTAATTGATCACTGATCAAAGTAGCTTTAAAGTTCGTTCAAATTTTTTTTTCCCATCTTATCCTATTCTTGTAAAAATAGCATTGATCTACCATGTAACAATATAAAAACTTTATAACAAGATATGATATTTTTCATATTTTTCTTGATCTATATACCTTTAAATCTGTAAGCGATTAAATGCAATAAAAAATGTGAATGCCTATTTATGGAGAGATCAAGTAAGAATGACAAAGTTTCTAAAACTCTAAACTTCTAATTCTAATCAAGGCAAATCAATTGTTTAAACAGAGGGGTCACGTGGGTATAATGGACGAATCCAAGGGGGGAAAAGATAAAAACCCACCATTTTTCACTTTTTATCAAATTTTACCTTTTACAAATAATAATAATAATAATAATAATAATAATAATAATAATAATAATAATAATAATAATAATAATAATAATAATAATAATAATAATAATAATAATAATAATAATAATAATAATAATAATAATAATAATAATAATAATAATAATAATAATAATAATAATAATAATAATAATAATAATAATAATAATAATAATAATAATAATAATAATAATAATAATAATAATAATAATAATAATAATAATAATAATAATAATAATAATAATAATAATAATAATAATAATAATAATAATAATAATAATCTTTCCATGTTTCATTATTTTAGACGTGAGTCTACCGTCTTAACCTATTAATTATATTAGTCAATAAACCGCATTACATGGTAAATTTAGTGCCATTCTTTCACTTTATATTTGATTCTTTTTCTATATGTATGTGTGTGTTTTTATGTATTGTTTCGTATCAAAATTTTGATTTTATTATACTTATTAAAAGTAACTTTAATGAATATTTACATCTTTTAAAATTACTACTATAAGAAAAGGTTCAGAATTAGATGCTTAAACACCATGTATGATGAGAATCACAAGAGCATGTAGAAGGGGTACGTATTTTCTAGTTTCTTTTTCCATATTGTTGTTTTGTACTTCAATTCATCGGTCATGGTCATATATAATCTTGTGTTATATAATAAACACATCATTATAATATCGTCACTTTACTTTTAAATAATTAAAATTCACTTTATTCTATAACTATAATCTATTATTTAATTTCTCCGTATATATTTTCTATCTTTGCGGCTGAATTATCAAATAATTTTTTTTCCTAATATGTGTTTAAAGTACCCATGTTAATGACCTCCTATTTTTTATGTTATCATATCAACTTTGCCGTTATTTCTTTTCAAAGATTATCAATTAAAGTGAAAGTATATCTGCTAACATGTATTAAGAGAAATTTGTATTTTAAAATTATTTATTATCTAAAAATGTGTAAGCAAAAAAGAATAATTACTAAATTTTCTTGTTCATGAGAAACTCCAAAGGTGAGCTTTATATATTTGGTCCTTCATGAAAACATGATTAGAGGATAAGATTGTTTGGGAAGATTTGGGGAAAAAGGCAAAATAAATACATTATTTTCTTGAAACTTAATTAATTAAGATAAACTAATCAAATATTCTCTATTTTTGTGGGAACTAAGGATTCCTTCTAATCATCATTTTATGGACCCTGTTATCATTGTTGAGTGTGGGAAACAAATTCCATTACCTATAATTGGATTTTATCATTGTTAAATGTGAAAAACCTAAAGTTTAAACTTTAAAGTTTAAACCTTAAACTCTTTACGTGTTGTAAAACCTAAAAACCCAAGCGACGGGTTTACGACGTAAAGTTTTTGTAAAAAGGTACTTGGCATATGTTACATCTCGCAAAACAAATCCATCTTAAATTTGACCAAATTTTAGCAATAAAATATATGGTTTATAACATTACGGGAAGTTCATTTTCGTCATAGAACTTCAGCAAGAAACTCTTTGTGAATCTTTTAACCTTCACATATAATCTATTCTTTTGTATTGTCAAAGACTTATAACGTTATTAAACATGTTTTGGGTGTGTATACCATTTTAAATGTTGAAATACAATTATGTCAAGAAAATATACATTATTATAAATTGTATGATTTCTGTGACAGAAACAAAGTACCCGATATTGCATTGATGAGTTGAAAAAAGAGAGAAAAAAAAATTGTGTTCCATGGTTTTTAAGTCTACATCTATATCTATCTATCTATCTATATTTCTAAACTTATTAAACTTTTTTTATAATCGTGCATGATGATTTTATTCGATTTACTACATATTTTATTTTTCCTTCTTTTTATAAAAACATAGGTTTCTTTCTTCGTTAGTACTCTAATATCTTTAAATAAAAAATTGAATGGATGGGACATATATAGTCATATAGATCTTATTATTATAATAACATGATATAGGGGAGAAAGTTGTCTCGATCTATCAAGGTCCACAAAGCTTTAGACCAAGAGCATGCATAAATATAATATATTTTAATAACAATAATAAAACAGTTTAAAGTTGTTGATAACATTAATATAGGATTTTATATATGTTAGAATTGTATTGAAGTAAAGAGGTTATTATTCATTACCTTGTAGTTTAGTAGTGTGATATTTGTTTTTCGTAAAAATAACGTGAGTTAAAATTCTTTACAAGTGCAAAATACGTGGTGTTTAGGTTTATAAAAAAATGTCATTAAAAAAAGTAAAAAGGTTATTCTAGCCTAAACCCTACTTAATTATTACTCTCTTATCATTTAATCATTTGGTCCTCCACTAATTACAAAGTTCAAGAAACTTGGTTTATTAACAACTTTAACAAAAAAAAAAGAAGGATTTCAAACATCATGACATGAATGGGTGAGTACCCTAATTAATTGTGACCTATACCAATCTTTAATCAAAGCCAAGGCATGATGAAGAGTGTGTTGAGCATTATGAGTGGAAATAATTTCTTCATATCAAAGAATGATGTTGGATCCTGCAAATAGAAACAACATTTTATATGATCTTTCAAAAGTATGTATTTGAATGATTTCATGTGCAATATACATGCTTTGTTTTGAATTATGATTGGTTAACTTTCCAAACTCTTGTGATAATATATATTAATACTAACAATTTTTAATTAGCTCGTGAAGCTCGAAACCAACCCGTATGTACAAGCAAAGATCTCGTAGTTTACAAAAATAATTTAGTTGTTTGAAAATAAATGGAATACAAGATACACGTTTCCTTGACAAAAAGCTTAAGGTACGTTCTATAGTGTTTGGAAAACGACCCATGGTACATTGGCCTTGATACTTATGAATAGATTTTTGATAAGTTCAAACTTAGTGGATCCTGACTTGTTAAAGTTAAAGTTTGAGGTTATTCATTGTGTTGATTGTTTATGTCAAAAGAACATAAAAATAACATGGAAATTAAAAAGAAAGGTTAACCCATATAGGACAAAGGGTGACCTCCCTTAAGTCAACTTGTTGAATGGTTGATGTTTTGTTGGTTCTAGCATGATTAGTAGTAATCATGTTCAATCATCCAAGTTTATATATTATTGAGATCACAAAATATTTTCTCACCGCTCTAATAGTAAAAGAAATTAGAACTACCACTAACTAATACAAACAAACAAAACTAATAACCATTGGTTTAAAACTAGATCGGATCAGTCGATAAAATAAAAAAACCGATCACATAACAATTTGGTTAAATATTTTAAAATTGTTTTTGTTTAAACCAATAATTATGATCAGACCAGTTGAACCGACATACGAGTAAGGTTAATTACTTGAGAGCATAATATAGAAAATTTCTAATAAATGAATAGTAGTTTATGTAGTAGTGAAGTAGTGATGGTGGGAGTCAATAGTCAAAGAGACAAAGAGTGGGGGGAGTATGAAATTGTGGAAAAGTTGTGCAAAATTTTGGTGGTAAGTGTGATTGAGGCCCCCTCCCACACTCACCAAACAACATTACTAGTGTTATCACACCTAAAATCATATTCATTGTCTTTTCATTAGAAAACCTATTTCAAAATTCTGAACAATGTGTATTCATTGGGTAGCATTTTAAATATAATATATTCTATCTTTAAGATTTTTAAAGGGAAAATTTACACTATTTCGTCTAAACTGCTATAATTATTTTGAGCCCCGATAACTCTCATTTAAGAGTCAAGAGTTTTTATTAAGTGGGCAAATTTCAGATTGGCTAAACTATTTTGTGAAAAAATATGATTTGATTTAGATAATAATAATGGCAATAATATAAATAATGATCATTGTTATCTTTTTTAAAATGATTAATTCATACACCGTTTAACCATACCCCTTAAATTTATACTTTTTACTCATATGACTTGAATCTCCACTCGAGGAGCGACCCTTTACACATATTTGATACCGCTTGACTCACATTGGCACCGCTAGACACATACCACATTAATAAACTTTTATATACTCATAAACTTAATAATAATATTAATATTAATAGGTTAAACATTAAAAACCGCTATAAAGAAAAGGAACATTAAAAGATGGTCGATAACTTACTTATTTGACCAAACAAGTATTGATAGACATACCAATGTAGGTATGTAATGGCAGTCATAAATACAAAGTATCTCACATATTAAAATCCCTGTCTAGTTTAAGGACCTATGTTCTAGGAAAATTTAATAGCATGCTTAGCATATGCAGAGAGAAATTAATAACCATATTCATCCCTCTAAGAAATAAATTCATGGCTAAGGTTTCAAATATTGGATTTAAAAAAAATATAGAATTTAATCGTTTTTTCTAACACCTAGTACATATAGTTATTGTATTTGCTTTGAATTAAATAACTATTGTTCGAATAAAAGGACTTCCTTAGATTAATACTACACACTAAAAGTATGTACTAAGTATAAATTTATATCATAAAAGTTATTTGTCACTAAAGATTTAATTCCGTACTATACCAAGAAATTAATCGCTAAATGCACTCAAATATGATACCCAAAAAATGTCATCGGAAAACCCCATAAATAAATATGATTTTATTCAAAGGAAAACTTAAAAAGTAATATTATACATGTCTCAAAAACGCATCTTATGCGTTTAAACAACTAAATCGTTTTTCATACTTGCAATACCTGTGAACCAAAAGCTTAACTGTTTTGCAAACAGCCTTCTCTAGTTTATGCATATGATGACGCATGATTAATATAAGTTAAATGTACAGGGCATTTGCAATATTATTTTCCAAACCAAACTAACATAACAATACAGAATATAAAAATTAGTTGATATATTTCGTATTTCACTTTTAACTTCACAACACGATACTACATAAAATTAAGGGTGTGCATGGACCGGTTTGGTGCGGTTTTACCGAAACCAAAAACCGGTATTTCGGCTTATGGGTTTTCATAACCGTTTGGTTTTAGTTTTTTTGGTTTTTGGTATTCGGTTTTCACTTTGGCTTAAAATTTTTTGGTTATACTATTTGGGCTTCAAGTTTTTTCCAAAAAAGAATAAAAATTGTCCAAAGTATTACGTTTGAGGTAGAAATTTTCGTTTACATCATTTTGTTAATCTTTAGTAATAATCTATGTGTTCTTTTAAATTACTTGACAATTTAATTACAATCCATAAAATACAATAACAAAAAATTGTATAAAACAATTTAATCTACAAATTCAAACAAAAAAGTTATAATACAATAACAAAAAAATGGTTATATGGTTTCGGTTCGGGTTTTTCGTTTTCGTTACTAGCAAAACCGAAACCAAACCGAAAAAAAATCGGTTTTTAAAAACCATCAAAACAAACCATTGGTTTCTTATTGGTTTTGATTTTTTCGGTTTGATTGCGTCAATTATTTCGGTTTCTTGCACACTTCTATAAAATTTAAGTTGTTTGTCATTCATATCTTGTGTATTTTACCATAAGATTCTTATTTATTTTAGTCTCTTCATACATTCTATACATGTGCAAGGAGTTAGTTTCGAAATGTAAGTAATTGTTAATGATATACGTACTTATTGATTGTCACGTTTTAATCGTCTTGACAACTGATAACAGAATTTTCGTGATGTGTTTTAAAGATATTTGTTTCTTTATTTATTTATTGAATATACTAAATAGGTTATATCGCCCAAAGGGCGAAGAGTTAAATAAAAATATCAAACAGAGGATGTTAAAACATCAATTCTATAATTTTTAATATTAAAGTTTGACAATAATTTCACCAGTTAAATTTTAAGCTTTTGTCTTAAAGAAGGTTTCCACTCAAATGTGAACGACATTTTTATAGTAAAAAGTTATTGAATAAGAACCCTAGGATGCTCTAAGAATAATTCATAATCACCAAAAATTAAAGAGTCTTGTTTAAAAAATATAAAACTCACAAACATTTGTTTTTGAGAATTGAAGTCTTAGCTTTTTTCTATTAAAAGTAGTGGTATATCATGAAAAAAAAGATTGATCGGTTCACAAGCTATCGAACTCTTACTCTCCCTTCCTCCTTTTTACGTATTGTTTGAGTATCGCAAATAACTTACTAACTTATGATACAACTTGAAAAGCAAGACAAACTTGACATGAAAATAATATGTTATAACTTTATTACAATTCATAAGCAATTTAAGTACAACTCATAAATGTTATGTCATACCTTTTGGAAAAACTAGTTGTATGAAACCAGTTCTGGTTACATGACTTAGACGTGCATGATTAAAGTTGAAACTTCTAACACATATACATACGGGTTTGGGGTGTCCTGGAAGAACATCGATCATTGTGAGAAAAAAAAGAATAAACTAATAATATATATCCCATCTTAAAAATGTTAAAACAAGGAAAATTATATTAATGTAATGGTTACTTTTGCACAACTATCATTTATAATATTCATTGAAAATTTTTGAACAAATAAGACACGATGAGCATTTACTAATGCATGAGGATGCAAGTCTTGATGTTCCAGTTATTCGAATTCAGGTGACTAAAATCAAAACTGAGTATCGGTTCATTATTGGTTAGATTCAGTTACTATTTGTTTGTTAATTTTGAAGTTGTACGTTTGGTTATTAAGCTTGGTTCCATTATTTTGAAGTATCATGAATCTGTTCCGAAGATACAAGTGCATGGAAATAAATGGAAATACATGAAACTTATTTAAAATACATGAATATATAAGCTATCATTTCGGCTTTGGTTATTTCAGTTATGAAAGAAGGGAGACCAAAATTTGGTTTTGGCCCCATCTTAACTAGAACACTTCACTTAATTCTTTTGGTTATTTTATGTTTGGTTTACAATCTGTTTCAGTTTATTTTGGTTATTAGTTTTGTTTGTTTACCTTTAAATTAATATACAAAAATATATCATGTAAGTGCTCTATTTAAAATTGACTCGTCTAAACATGACTAGATTTTAGTAAAACCTAAGATTCATTTTCAAAAAAATTTAAAAAACGATTTTAGGATACTACACATTCCATAGTTAAGTAACTTTAGTTATCAGATATGTATAATTTAATTTCAAAGTTTTGAAACCATACATTTTAAAAGTTATCTTCATACTTCAATATAAAAACAACTAAGGAAAATACATAATTACATCATATTCATTCTTATAAAAAAATTCCCACTTCTCTATCTTATTAAGTACTTACATTAATTACGAATAATATTATTTTTTTTAGATTACAAATAGGTTTTCAATAAATTAAGAAAAATATCTTTTAATTCATATTATTCTTAAAGAAACAAATATTTCTAAAACATCAAACTCTTTTAAACATATGAAATATTTTAAAATTAATGTTTTTGCAAAGTAAAATTTTTATATAACATAAATAACTAATTTAGGAGTTATAATAATGAGATTATTAAAATGAAACGATTTATTTATATTCTTTAATAATACGTAATTTCAAATTTTCAATTATATCTTATATTAAAATATTATTTTATAACTAATAGATTTTAATTTATTAAATATCTTATTCATTTAATATATGTAATACACGCGTTACTAAAACTAGCAAACAAATAAATGATTGTTAATGCATAAAATAACAATTAAAATTTAACTTTCGATAGGAAAAATAAAAGTAAAAAATGGCAACCTTTTATTTTAATTTTTGTGGGACGAACAGATTAAAACTCATGTAACGTCAGTTTCATTTACACCAAAAAAGAAGTGAAAAGAGAAAAGATTTTTTATACTAACATTAACAACTGTACAAGATTCTGTCTGTAAGCAGCCATAATAACAGAAATTTTACAGACAAATAAACACGAAACAGAGCAGATCATCAGCCAAAATTAATCGCTTTTCTCCCCTGCAAAAAGCCACTCACATTTCCCTCTTTAAAGCTTCATCAATGGCTCCTCCTCTTTCCCTCACCTTCTTCAACAATTCCCAATAATTCTAGAGAGAGAAAACAATCAAGAATCAAATTTCTCTTCTCTAGTTGGTATGTCTCTTTCATCGCTAATTTCATCATCAACTTCATGAATCTTTAAATTTATCAAGCACCCATAAGGTTAATCTCTCATGCTACGAAATGGGTTCTTGAAAATTTTCGATTTTTATCATTTTTATTGGGGATTATATTGTGTGGTCTGTCAATATTGGGAAGCTGCAATAATCATCAGCACCGATTCAGAGTAATAATAATAATATTATTATTTTTTGAATAAATGTGAAGAACATTTGTTGCAGGTTGTTTTGCATGACCCTCCTCAATTTAATGCCAAAAATCCAACTTTTTTTTTCAAGATTTTTAGGGTGTGTGTACATGTGTAAGCGGCCATCTATGATCTGTGTGTTTTTCGTTTTTTAATTATTTATTATTAATTGGTTGCATTGATTCACATAATTCCTGCCACCAAACCAAATTAAAGGCAAAGGTGGAGGCTTTTTCTGCTATTTTAATAGTGTGTTGTGTGTTCAGTTTCAGATATCTTTTGTAAGTGAGAGATTGTTGTTGAAGTGAGAGAACAGTGGAAAAATGGTTCCAAACAAGCAAGCTGAGGAAGCCATAGTTGCAGGTGAAATGAAGGGTGCAAATGAGCAAGAACATGGAGAAGAAGAGGCAGGGGTAGATCAGTCAATGTCTGGCTTCAAGAACTTTCTTTGGCATGGTGGTTCTGCTTATGATGCTTGGTTTAGTTGTGCTTCAAACCAGGTAATTTACCAAAATACCCACTAGACTATGTACTCTAATTCTACAAAAAAATTGAATCTTTTTTGTTTCTTGATTTGGGATTTCAGGTGGCTCAAGTGCTCTTAACTTTGCCATACTCTTTCTCTCAATTGGGTATGCTTTCAGGAGTCATTTTACAAGTGTTTTATGGTATTCTTGGAAGTTGGACTGCTTATCTCATCAGTGTTCTCTATGTGGAGTATAGAGCTAGAAAGGAGAAAGAGAATGTCAGCTTCAAGAACCATGTTATTCAGGTTAAATTTCAATCTTTTTCACTGTTTAATTTATACAAAGATGATTTGTTTTTACAGTCTTACAGAGTTAATTGCTTCCAATTGAGTTTTTAATGATTTGGAACTAAGCAGTATAGAGAACATAAACTTTGTTCTTTTGTGTGGTTAATTACCAAATCCATCAGTTTCTATGGCATATTGTACATTTGTACCATGTGCTTTTAAAATTGTACTTTAGTTCTAGACAAATGCATCAAGCTAAAACATCATCTGATGCATGTGATACATCATACATGCTTGATGTTTTTTCCTGTGACATATGCATGCCACACATACTTATGTACACTAGTTTGATGCAGTGGTTTGAAGTGCTAGATGGTCTTTTAGGCCCACATTGGAAGGCTGTGGGGTTAGCCTTTAACTGCACCTTCCTTCTCTTTGGCTCTGTCATACAGCTCATAGCTTGTGCAAGGTCAGCTTATCTTTGACCATCATCCAAATTATGTTTTACAACATTCCATCTGTTATGATATTAATCAGAATTTGATGATATATGTATTGTGATACATCATATATGCAGCAATATATACTACATAAATGATCATTTGGACAAGAGGACATGGACATATATATTTGGAGCTTGTTGTGCTACCACAGTCTTCATACCCTCTTTCCACAACTACAGAATTTGGTCTTTTCTCGGCCTCGGCATGACCACCTACACCGCGTGGTACCTAGCCATTGCAGCCTTGGTTCATGGCAAGGTTGAAGGCGTGGTTCATTCTGGTCCTACGAAACTCGTTTTGTACTTCACTGGAGCCACAAACATACTCTACACTTTTGGTGGACACGCGGTCACAGTGTTAGTGAATCACTTCCTAGTTGAATCATAACCTTTTGCTGTTAGTTGAGGTTTATAAATGATTCGATTTACATGTTTATTGCAGTGAAATAATGCACGCGATGTGGAAGCCAAGGAAGTTTAAATACATTTATCTGTTTGCTACATTATATGTATTCACATTAACACTCCCATCAGCTGCTGCGATGTATTGGGCCTTTGGTGACCAGCTTTTAACTCATTCCAACGCCTTTTCCCTTCTGCCAAAAACTCGCTTTCGTGATGCAGCTGTTATCCTCATGCTAATCCATCAGGTTCGATCACTAAAACAGTTAATTAACTTACTAAAGTTTGTGACCTGTGTATTGAGCAATTCGGCGTGTTATTATTTCCTTTTGCAGTTTATAACATTTGGCTTCGCGTGTACTCCTCTGTATTTTGTTTGGGAGAAAGTGGTGGGGATGCATGATACAAAGAGCATATGTTTACGGGCATTGGCTAGGCTGCCCGTTGTGATACCAATCTGGTTCCTAGCCATCATCTTCCCGTTTTTTGGTCCAATTAATTCGGCTGTTGGCGCTCTGTTGGTTAGCTTCACTGTCTACATCATACCAGCTCTAGCCCATATGCTCACCTACCGAAAGGCTTCTGCCCGCCAGGTAATCTTTATTTTTGACAGCAGTAAACTAAGAAGCCCGAAGATTAGGCAGTTTAGACCTGTATACCTATAATTTGATCTTGGACGCGTTTTATCTCAAACAGGTCAAATAAAAAAATATATAAAAGGTGAATATGTTAATGGGTCAAAGGTCACCCACAGACTATTTTTGATGAATACAAGTATACAACATCCTAAAGTATTATATTTTAAGACTTATTGTAATAATATATTCTTTTAAAAGACAGAATTTTTTTGTGTGTCGGCCCGGCCCAGGCCTTTCAATCCGTACTAAACATGTTTCAACTTGATAGATATGAACATAAATCCCCAAATAATTGAAGCGCTTCACCATCACACGATGCGTTATGAGATAACGAAATGCATTTATAACTTTAAAATGAAGGTGCATAGTATGGTAAATTACAAAGTTTGGTCACATTTCATTATCATTGAATTATAAGCTTAGATGCATCAGTCACACTGACTCTTGCTATTATTGTACTCCTTTGACATTAACTGACCCACTCACCAACAAAACAAACCTAACCTTTGATGTTACACTCTCAGTCTCACCTTAATATTATCAAACTCGTTGCTTGCAGAACGCGGCGGAGAAGCCACCATTCTTTATGCCAAGCTGGACCGCGATGTACATAGTCAACATATTCATTGTGGTTTGGGTTTTCGTGGTCGGGTTTGGGTTCGGTGGGTGGGCTAGCATGACCAACTTCATCAAACAAGTTGACACCTTCGGTCTATTCGCAAAGTGCTACCAATGCAAGCCTCCACCGTCGCCACCGCACAATCATTAAGTTTGATGTTTTTGGTTCATTGGTTGTTTCTCTTTGACATGGTGTATGGATTTAGTCTAGTGATAATATATGATGTTTTAGAATGTAGTTTGTAAAATGGTCAATGATGAAGTTAGTCATGGTTGGAATATATCATAGGTTTGATTTTACTTTGTTGTTTATGACAATTTTATGAATATATTCACAAGTTGTTTTAAATATTTTGATCGCCTTTTGAGCGTTTGTAACCCGTGGTACTATTTTATAAATCTTTTATTATTTATGCAACACCTAGCTTTTTTTGGAACGGCAACACTTTAGTTTCTATTGAGATCGCATAATGATAAGGTGCTTAATAACATAAAGGATTACATTTAGTTTAATAATTTTTTTATGAATTAAAACAAAAAGAAAAGTGTAGGTGTAGAGTTTCGATCAACAAAATGATGTCGCACATCAAAGGCATATAACATACAAAAATCACGTCGAGGTGAGAGTAAACAGATGGCTTTAATATGCATTTGCCAGGGTCCGCGGTGTTGGCCAGAGCGGGACCAGCTAGAGTTCAATCAATTCCGTCATCCGATTGGGTTATGATTGGATTTACATGGAGATGAGTCAAGTAACAAGTAGCAACAAGGAACACGACGAACAGGTGATTAAACAGGTATCACTTTGATGACGCGCTAGTGCGTTACCATGACACTGACAGTTTCTTTTGATAATTCATACATGCTTTGTCTAATGTAGGTGAAAATAAACATTCTACTTTGCTCTGGTCCAAATCTCTGTGTGTGTCACATGTGTTATAGTGTTTGCTCTTTATTATGTTGTTGTTAGTCCTTCTGTGTCACCAAACATGGTTATTTTCCACTAGGAAAATGCTTATCTTGAGGTCAATAGGTAATAATTAGGTGCATATAACAGTGTGGTTCAACTTTCAAAATTCATGATGAATTAATTTACATTTTACACACTTAGAATTTAGGGAAGTTCATATTTGGGTTCATCTAGTTTCGATAAAGTTGTGCTCTAACTACGATTTCGGAAAAAGACAAGCCAAACAAGCCCGTTTATGCGGGTAAACAAGCTAGGCCAATTTTGGCGGTTTTGTTGTTTGAAGCCATTTTTTTTCTAAAGTTGTTAGTTTGTATTAATTTTCTTAGGAAGATAAAAATGTTAAATTCATACGATACATTTACATATTAGAGCCTAGTCCCAAGTTTTCCAAACGCTCAATCGAACTGTTAAAACCAAACCATGAGCTGAACCCTACATCAATCTCAACCGGGTTAATTTGGTTCGTTCTGGACTGTTCGATCAATTCTCAACGGTTTATTAACACATTTAACTTACATTCATGAAGGAATCCAAACAATATGATGACAAAGGTAACAGCATTACCTAATACAATGATGGGGTGTAAGCTTGTTCACCAGCAGCCTTGAGTGGGGATCTGGGTTCTGGTCCTCCACCCAATTAACCAACCCTAATTGGTGCTTTTTGTGTCATGTGTGACATTTTTCTCCACTCTTAGTATACTTCCCTCATAATGAGGAAGAATATATTTAGTTTAGTCTGCCATTAGTAACAAAAAGTTTTAAATTGTCATTTTATGTCAGTAATGGTTCCAGCTCTTCTAGCTTTTCAATATTTTAACATGATTAAGGCTTCAAAACATTATCAAGCGATGTGAAATAATCAAGTCATACGTTATGATGTCTAGAATGTTGATTGTTGACGGAATTAGTAATGATTATTGATTAGAGTAGATTGAAATTCAAGCGTAAAGACAAGTGAGTTACAACTTACGAGAGCAATTAAGCTTTAATTATGACAGTTGCATCAAGCAAGCTTAAAAAGCTCAAGACTGAATTAGATTATATGTTGTTGTCAATGAACACAAAGGTGTTTGCAAGTCATATACGTTATTTAGAACGATAAACTCACTAATCCATTAATCCTAATCATAAATCTACACCATGAAACTTAACACTCTTATCTACTTAAGAAAAGACACATTTACTACACATCAATACTATTCGACCACAGGCCGTTTGGTCTTGTGTAAGAACTTTTCCTTACAGTTTATGTCATATTGTCATGTGTAAAAATTATCTTTCTTAAATTCACTTAATATATTATTATTATCTTATTTATTAATCTACATTATAATTTGTATATTAAGTAGAGATCTGAAGATGGATTACCTACAACGGTTGCTAGTCATTATCCTAACTGTGTTCCACCTCAATTATTCTAAGTGATCTTTTTCATGCAAAAGTAGCATGCGGATAACTTTCCGCAACACAAGAATGCTTTTTCTGCAAAATATTACAAGACCAGAGAGAAAAAGAAGACCAAGACTTATTAATATATAATTGATACAGCACTAAATCAATCACGAGAAAAATGAAGACAAGTTTCAACCATTCAACTAAAACAAACAAAAAATTTGTACTCGTTAGAATCTACTCATAACACAAGCTATTGAGAGAAAATAAAAAATCTTTCCTGTGTCCCACAAGACGTTTAATGGGCCATTCAAATATATATAATCAATATCTCAAAGTCATAGTTCCATTTATACATGGACAAAAGCACAATAGAAATCTCATTCCAACTCCTTTCAACTCCTTTCATACACTCATCTCTCATTTGCACAATAGAACTCTCACCCTCTTCCCATGTTTGATCGAATGGAACTGAATCAATGACGCCTGATCATTGTCACCCATCACCGCCAAAAGACCAGGAGGAACCCTAACCATTGCTAATAACTACAACCCCAACGTCAAATAAGACCCTAACTCATTGAACACTAGCCCTCATAACATCACTTTTCCATTCGTCGCACATATAGTCAAGACCCGATTTGCACAAGTTGTTTGGCTTCTAAAGTAAGCAGAGGGGCAAAATGTTAAATCAGACCACAAGTGAATCAAGAGTTTGCACCACAATTATCTTTGCTAACTTGCTCTGAAACTAAAGAACAAAGCTACTGCTTTTGATATTGATGAACAATAAGAAAAGCTTACAATTGCAAAGAAAAAGCCATACGTATAAAACCAAGACCTATGGGTTTATATAGATACCCTTACAAGAGATAATCCTTCTTAAATACTACTACCTTAATTTAAAATTCAAATAACTACAATTTAGCTAACGTTGCATAAGCTTCAATACAAAAAATGTGTGTTACATGTATATGGTACCATAGGCAAACCGAACACATAATTGACAATTCAGTTAGCCTGCCAAAGTGAATCTATGGTTAAATATTATACCGTACAATACAATATCAGCTAAAATTTGTACCTTAAATCCAACTTGATAATTTCATAGCATACTAAAATAACACATAAATCCTATTGATTTTCAACAATATAGCATAAGTTCAAAACCTAATGTTATAAAGTTAACACATGTAAATCGATATCGATACATACCCATAAAGCAAATCAACTCGGAACGATTATATTAAATAGAGACAGAACGATATAAGTAACATAGCATATCAAAAAGTCAGTAAATCACAAACCCCAAATACACAAAAAAGTAAACCCTAATGGCGATTTATGTGTCTCCATATGAAATCGATCTAATTATTGATGAAATTCGACAAATAGCGAAGGATTACTACGATTCAAATGGGGCTGAGGAGCTGGGAGAGCGATGGTTTGGGTTCGGAGTTCATACCGATGATGATAACCATGGGTATGAATCCGTAATGAGTGATGACTTTAGCTTTCTTTATGGTCCATGTGCTCCACTCCTTCAAAAGCTTCGCTGTTGATTTATCATCAGATGGCTTCGATCCCTTTGTCGATTTTCCTTTGGTCTTCAAAACCACCTTCGACGACATGATTTGCGCCTCTGTTGATCGATCGATCGAGATTTCGTTTGATACTTGTGTTGTTAAATTTGTGAGCCCTAAAATAGGTGACTGAATGTTGTCGGCGACCAAAAGGTTAAGCCCAATAACATAGGTTAACGAATGGAGGCCCATTTCAACTTGTGTTTAACTAAGGATCGTCCATGGCCATAGTCCATATGGCCCAATTGAACTTAACAATTGATGTATTGGCAAGAATTTCCTTTTTGATCAGGTGTTATATGCACATTTCTGAAGTTTTTGTGGTTTTTTGATATCTAAAGCTTATAGATGTTTTGTGAACTCTATTTACGGAACCATCCTATGTGAGACTACAAGATTTAAAGCTAATGTTTAGGGACTATAGATCAAGTGGAGTCTTGACAGCATCTCAAGATGTGTTTCGTAAATAGGGTTCACAAAACATCCATAGTCAATAAATATCTAAAAATCACACTAAAAACTATTATAAGTTTACAAACAAACACCAAATAAAAAATTTGTCTTGCCGATGTTTTGCTAAGATTAATTGTTGCTACATTAGCTATTCGTGGTGCCTAAGGATATCTAACAAGAGCCGAAACCTACATATCTATCTTTGTGATGTGTTGACTATATGACTAACCTCTAACATAACATGAGAATGTGTACTGTAAAATAGTTGAATATTAAAAGTTAAAATGACTAGTAAATGAGTATATTATGATGCTCTTGGTATCTTACATTCACTTATATTGGTGGGTGTTGGAGCAAGAGAGTATCATCAACCTTTAATCATGTTAAATTTGTGTTTTGTATGGGTAAAATATTCACACCTTACTAATCCCTATTTTTAATTTTTAATTTTAAAATTTATTGTTAGTTTTAGACAACTTTGTTTATAATTCACGTAACTTGTAGCTCACACAATCGCTCGAAAACAACTCGTTCAAAATAAGTTATTATATAAACGAGGTGAGCCCAAGCTTACTTTTTTTTATTTATTTAGACGAATAAGATATTTCAGCTGGATATAAACGAGCCGAGCTCAAACAGCCCCGGCTCGCTCTTATATAACATAATTTTAGACTTTTAGGTAATAACCTAATTTTAGACTTTTAGATAGGGATTTATGAAACTGGTTCATAAAACTTGTGACAAATTTGTAGAATACCGTGGATTTACGGTACGACGCCGTGTTACCATGTAACAGAGTATATGTGTATTAAAATCATAACATCATCTCTTATCTTCACCACAAGGAACAAATCGTAATCCTCTGCTTCAAAGTTGAAACGATGGCGTCAATGGCGCTGGCCGTCGCATCTCTTCCAATAGCCTCCAACACCCTCTCCTTCTCACGCTCTCCATCCCTCACCTCCATCCCTCTTTCTCACTCACCTTCTTCAATCTCCCTCTCATCTCCCCCTCAATCCACCCCTATTTCACCTCTCAGTACGTAAACCCTAGATTTCCATCTCACATCACTTTCTTCATTCTAACCTCAATTCTATCTAATCTTCCATATCTAACATTATCTTCGTTTTGTGCTTCAGTTTATTGTGGAAGAGGGGATAAGAAGACCGCCAAAGGAAAACGATTCAATCATTCCTATGGAAATGTGAGTTGTAATGACTTTTTATACCTCAATTTCATTCGAAGATTATAAATTTGGATTATTACGAACTTTGGTGGTGAATTGTTAGGCGAGACCGAGGAACAAGAAGAAGGGGAGAGGGCCGCCGAGGGTGCCGGTGCCACCGGCGCCGCCGCGGAAGGACAAATTCGACGACGGTGAGGTGGTGAAGATTGAGATAGATGAGTCCCTCTTTTCGAATTAATCATCTTCTTGTATGATTTCGTTGTTTTTATCGTGTTGTCTGTTCTTATCTTATCCCCCATTTGGAGAATTATCATCTTTTGCTAAAGCCAATAGCGCAATTGTGATACTCTGTTAAATTGCTTCAGTTTCTTTAAAGTTCTGCAGATGAATTAACATTCAATGATTTTGAATTTACATGGTCAATGATTAGTGATTTCGTAGCAATTGTTATAATGGAAGTAGCTATGGTCATATGCGTGATAATTATGTCCTACCTGAAGCGGCACTTGCTAAGAACAAACCCTAAAAGATTTCAACTTTCATGCTCAAAATTTACTGAAAAGTCTGCATAGATGTTTGTTTAAATTGAATAATCGTCTTTTGCAAGTACAAAAGTTAAAAAAATGACCAAATTCCTAATTGTATATATGTAAAACAACTGTGCATATTAACTAGTGAGTAGTCTGCTAAAAAACAAGCTGCTTTGGTGCATTCGGATATGTGCTTGACGTAGATCAACCCGATCAGCAACTCGTCGCAAGTCACCAGTTTTGAGGGTGTAAACGAACAAGCGTTCCCATTGATTGTAGGCCACTAATATGTCCCCGTCTTTGTTCCAACAACCCGGAATCTCCACATCATACTCTCCATATTTACGGCCATTGCGCGGCAGATAAGAACGGAGATTAAACCAACAGTGCAACTCCCATTCTTCCTGCCTCAATATCCACAGCTTGATACCAAAGGGCCCGAAACACATGAACCCAAGTTCACCATTTAAATCAACCAACTGATTATAGTCAATCCAGTGGCGGTCTCCTTCTTTCGGTTTGGGAGGGTCCCTTAACCCGAATTCCTCCGTCTTCACATCAAACCACACTATTTGTCTTCCTTCTTCTGGTTTTGGTTTGGTTCGCCAACGATCAACCAACCAATGCAAACGCCCATGAGCAAACACACCCTCACCGCTTATCGGGTAAGCAGGGGTTTGGGCCGTCTCTCGCCACGACCCCGTCCCCAAAGAATGAACCATGGTGCATACCAAATTAGTATCCGAGTCTTTGACGATGAAAAACACAGTCTTTAAAGTGTTGGTGGAATCATCAAAGCCGATCCCTGTTGCCTGGCATGGACCCTCCAAGTCGATGAGATAAGGACCGAAATCTATTGGAAGGGGTGGCAAGTCGCGACGCTGTTTACTAAGAGGATTGATAAGCGCAAAGCCGTAGGTGCCAGCACCACAGGGGTCTTGTTCGTAACACACCAGGCTCAGCCCCTTGCATGAACCTACAAGCAGATACCCGAAGAACCCACCGCTATAATCCAACTCCAAAACGGGCTTCTTTTGCACACCATGCACCAACAAACTCACCCTGATCTTGTGGGGTTCATCACCATGTGGAAAAGGTTGAAACAATATGGGCGTGGGTTCTTCTTTCACATGAATGCTATCGAGGTACGGATCGTTGATGTGTTTCAGCCATAATTTGCTTACACACCGGAAACGAGCCAACGACTTCATGGGCAATCTCGACAAGATGTCGTACATAACATCCGCAGGAAACGGATCCGCCATTCAAAGGTTAAAGTGTATATGTAGAGAAAAGTTAGCAAAAAGGTGCGAGACGATTAGGGTCTAGAATGTAGATTTGAAGGTTGAAAGTAGGTCTTAGCGTATGATAATGATGATATTTATAGATGAATGATTCCAAAGAATTAGGGTTTATAAATTCAAATTAAAAGAAACTTAGGCCCCAAGTCTTATAACTTACATAATTTGTTGATATGTTTAGTGCTTTTATTTGTTTATTGCTATAATAAAAATAAGTACGAGAGTTGTTTATACTTGATCTAACTCGTACAAACACATACTTGAAAATATGAACATAAGAAATCCGATTTTCAAGAAAAATTGTATTGGAGTAAGTCAAAAATTACAAGAACTTAAGTGAGTAAAAGTGACGTGTCAAAGTTGACTAATTAGATTTGAAATCTATAAACAAATACTAAAATTATTATTAATATATTATTCAGTGAACAAATATCACATTATTAAATATTTATTTAACTGTTCAATTGAAGATGAATTAATAAAATAATAATAATTTTGGATCCAATAAGCTGTGTGGACACATGCTTAGATCGAAATTTAAAAGAAAAATGAAACTAGTATGCTAGTTGTATTCAACATTTCAATACGTCTATCTGTTAACCCGACACAATTGACACCCGTAATGTTCAAATATATAATTTATTCATTTGTTTTAAACACTATAGATATAAATTTGTATTAAGTAAATATTTTAGTTCAACATACACTTATTATTAGGTAGCTTGTTTTATTTATAATATACATCGATCAATTCATATATATTTTTAACTATGATAAATTGTGAAAGTGTAGGGTGATTTGTGCAAATATTTGCACTTAAAAATGGGCGCAGCAACTTCTTACGACAGCTTGGGTATGTAACTTAGCGTTTAATTTGAACTAGAATTAAGCCCCTCGCGTTACAGCGGGGGTCGTAAAACCATGTCAGATAGCACAATGTCACACCACCATTAGCGACCACGAACATTAAAGTTGCGGTGTGTTAATGCGAAAAAATTAGACCGAAACGTAAAACATAAAAAGTACAACTAATTCGATATACGAATCACGTGTTGTGATGAACCTATCAAACGGGAAAAAACTAAAGTAAAAATGTTAAACCACACACGAACGTTGCGTCGTGTTAGCTCACAAAATTTAGAGCGAAACGTAAAAATGTTGAACGACACATGCATGTTGAGCCGTGTTAACTTGCAAAATTTAGAACGAAACGTCAAACGAAAATTTACAAAAGATCAAAAATATATTGGACTAAAATTGAAAGTAAAAAAAACTATGATGTTAAATTGCAAATTATGAAAAGATTTGGGTTAAAAAAACAAATTTTATGATGTCATTTTGCAAAAAATAAAAACTTTGAGCTAAAAATAAAAAATCAATTCCTTTTTAAAAAACACTCTAAGCATGAGATACAACCTCAATGCATAAAGTAAGTTGGTAATTAGTATATATTAAATTATCACATTCAACGTCTTGTAACACCTCTAAATTTGTTTCGAAAACCCTATTTGTGAATCTCAATATCGTCTGCCTGATACCAATTCAAGAAATATACATGATCGATCATTTCTTTAATTTTTCCTCAATCTTCAAAGATCTGTTCGTATTGTGCATCGTCTTTTTTATTTCTTTTTTGCTAGCAGTGTGTGATGATTACGACCTGATCTCCGGTGATCAGGTGTCATTGCTTTATGATGGTCTCCGAATCTCGGTGTGAACCGATTTGTTTGAATTTCATTTGGGTTACAAGAACTTGATGTTCTTTTCAGTTTGATTAAGAGTATTGAGGTTTATAACTGGTTGTGACGCCAATTGTGAAAGATTTTGATCCTTGATCACCCCTAAGTATTTATTTGTTATGTCATTCTTTGAAGCTTAATGAATATACGCCGGTTGAATTTGGTTGTTTCAATTTTATATCTATGAGTAAAATTACTTGTGTTTTTAATTTTACGTTATGTTCCTGAGTTTGCTTAACGAGATAATTTTCTTTCTTTTCTTTTTCTTCATTCTCCTTTCTTTCTTTTCTCTCAATTTCCTTCTAATTTGAAAGAATTTATTTTATACTTTACTTTTCCTTTCATTTACTTTTTTTCTCTCCTTAAACAAACTTGGAAACACAATTTTTATACTTTCCTTCGTTAAAAAAAAACCTGGAACACAACAATTTTTTCATTTTCTTCCGATTCTTTTCTTTTCTCTTGTTAAGTAAACGCGGAAACATAGCGTTAGTGTTATCATGCTTTTAATTTGAGAGTAAATCTATGAGTAATATTACTTGTGTTTTTAATTTACCTTAATATTAATCGAGGTATAAAGTGGGTGTTTGGGAGTGCTTATTTTTATTAACTTTTAACTTTTTAACTTTTGAAAAGTTAAAAAATTATTTTATAAAGTTTGGCAATGTGATTGTTGTAAGTGAATAAGTTAATAAGTCACTCCATACTAACTTATTAATTTAATGAAAAAATCAATAAATCAATATGTTATTTTTTAAATGGACTCCCAAACATGTCCTTTACTGATTAAGAAGCATGGTACAAGTTGCTGCTGCATATGAAATACATGAAAAGGAGGAGAGAGATTGAGATGCAAAAAGCATGTCCGCTAGTGAAGATGCGAGAGAGGCGACGGCGATTGAAGCTGTAGATGGATCTTGAAAGTTGACTCATCAGCGATGGCGGTTATGACCGAAAGTTGTTTCTAGGGTTTCCGTTATTTCCACATCGGCGATGGTGGTTATGCGGTAGCCATTTCTAGGGTTTCGGTGTGGGCGACTCTTCATCATTTATCTCCAATAGGTAACCACCATGCTCTTCCTTCATCTCAAACACACACACGGTACACTCGATCTGTTCTTATCTGTTAATTACATGTTTGATTTTCTTACATTCAAAGAATCAAAGGCCACCGATTTTGAGTACCATTTTAATGTTTGGGTTGAAAAGGGGTGTTATGGCGAGCAGTGGTGTATGGAAAGGTGGGCTAAATTTTAGTCATGAACTTTTGGTTTTAATTTGTTTATAACCTGATGCATTTATATATTTTTTTAATGATATATATTTTTTCCTCAACATTTATGTTCGCCTTTTTGTGGGCTTTTCAAATGTGAAGTTTGATATTCCTCTATTGTTAAAGTGTAAGATTAAATTCTCAAATAATGGGTATAAAAACATAAAGGATCAATTGCATATATACCCTTGTAAACATCCTTTAAATGCATATATATCCAAACAAAAACTTTAATTGCATATATACTCAATTTATTGTAATGACAATATTACCCTTCCAAAAAAATTAATAAAAACTTATATATGGGTATATATGCTATTAAATAGTTTTATAGGAGGAAATATGCTTTTAATTTATTTGCCATTTATAAGGTTGGTAAGGGAAAATTTGCTAATTATAAAGTTTTAGTAAAAAGTAAGGGCAAATTAGTCATTATATAAACTACTTTTAATGAAAATGGGTAAATTTGCTAATTATGAGGTTTTGTAAGGGGATACATTTAAAATTTTTGCTTGGATATATATGCAATTAAAGAGTTTTAGAGGGGGAAATATGCATTTAACCCAAACATAAAAGACATGTGAATTTTTTCTGTATATGTATACTTTACTCTAAACTACAATTGAAACTTCAATATGGTAAATACTCAGTAGAGTTAATGACAAAAAAATAACAATAAAGGACTATATCTACCCGTTTGTATAGAAGTTTGTTTTTTTGGTAACAGATTACCCATAACACAACACATGTTTGAATACAAGAATTATATTATGAAAATTTTGCATGTTTAGAAAACAAACAGATTAGAATTAACATGTGCCTAGCTTTGATTTGTGTTTTAGTGAAAAACTAAAGTCATTGTAGAAAATATTGTGCAATTTCATAATCATCCTACACATATTATGGGTTGACATTTATACGTGTGAAGAACTTATGCTGCAACCAAGCCCATTTTTTAATCCTTGTAAGTACAACTTAGCATTAATCTCTGTAGCTAAAAAATGCGTTTGACCTTTTTGCTTAAGTTTTTTCTAGCTTAGCATTAAACATTGCAACTTAAGAATGCTCTATTGTTTTTTTTAATTCATTTTCACAACACCATTGACAAAAAGGTTAGTTTAAGTCAATTTAATTCTTAAACATCGACTATTATGTGTCTAAACTGGTAAAATCCAAAATTATTAATTCATCACCTGTGTATGTGGATCTATTTTTGCAACGAATAGCATTTGCAAGTAAAAAACATTTTAGGTACAAATGAAATATGTTTTCTTCTGTGTATGGGTTTTGTAAAATGAGTTTATGTAACACTTCAAATGAATATATGTTTCGGACACTTTCTTTATGTCACTTAACCGCTTTTCAGCGCAAGTTGCAACCCTATGTTTCTGATTTTCACCTTTTATAGGCAACTTATGTGCCCAATTGTTTCATTATAGGTTATCAACAATTATTAATGGTTACCTTCCCGAAAGGAGTCTGCCTTTTAAAAAAACTTCATCAGCATGTGGGTTTGGATTATGTTGGATTCATAATGCATTTACATGTCATTTAATATTCTTAATGTTTACTTTGATAGGTCATGTACAAACTAGCGGCATATATGTTTGATGTGCATGTATGATGTCATCGAATGTATGTTCTGCACATGAAATTGATATTTTTTTTCGTTATTGTACGTTAATTAGGACATATCATGGTTTTCCCGCGCAACACGCGTGCGGGATCAACCTAGTTTTAGTTAATGGACATGATTGTTTAGATTAAACAAAACCTTACCTTCCTAGTAGAGTTTAGTATCAACCCTCTAATTTTGTAGCAAAATATATACTTACCATTGAATTATTTTACATAATCTAGATAAACACAAGTATGCTAAGAAAGAATATCTAGAAGCTTAAATGTTTAGGAGGCGTTGTACACCACTGTGTCGATGCAACAATGATGAACAAGTATCCGTTCTTCCAAGACATCTAATTTGACACAGTCATATATAATTTCCCGCATGCCAGATTTCAGTATCTGGAATCTGATATTTACGCTATAAGGTACAAAACAAATATCATTGTCATTTTCTTATAAATAATCCAACTAAAACTAATAATAATATTGATGATAAATGTATTTTGTTGTTTTGTAGGGGTAACCATAAATTAGTAAAGGGAATCTTTAAGAATGCTTTCAAACTGTTAAGGGAGGAAGGGAAAATACATATCACACACACAAGGATACATGTCCATTCGAGAAATGGGACGTAGAGAGTTTAGCTTTTTCAGAAAGATTGGACTTATTAGAATATAAAAGTTTTAACATCATTGACTATCCCGGCTACGTCCATAAAAGAGAAGCTGATATTAATTCAGATGGTTGGTTTAAATTAGGAAGCTGCTTGAAGTTTAGGTTTATAAAAGGAAAAGACTTAATAATTGATTCTATCATTGTATCGTAGGAGTTTTCTAAAAATGTTACATTTACAAAATTCCTTATTATAAAAGTTAAAATTTTTTAGTAAATTTCAAAGTTATGATAAGGAATTTTGTAAATGTAATATTTTTAGAAAACTACTACTATACAATGAGAGAATCATTTATTAAGTCATTTCCTTTTATAAACTTAAACTTCGAGCAGCTTCCTAATTTAAACCAACCATCTGGATTAATACCAGCTCCTCTTTTATTGACATAGCCGGGATAGTTAATGATGTTAAAACTTTTACGTTCTAATAAGTCCAATCTTTCTCAAAACGCTAAACCCTCTACGTTTCATTTTTTGAATGGGTCTGAATTCTTGTGTGTGATATGTATTTCCCCTTCCGCCCTTAACAGCTTGAAAGCATTCTTGAAGAATCCCTTTACTAATTTTCGGTTATCCCTAGAAAACAACAAAATACATTTATCATCAATATTATTATTAGTTTTAGTTGGATTATTTATAAAAAAAAGACAATGATATTTGTTTTGTACCTTATAGCGTTAATATCAGACTCCGGATACTTAAATCCGACATGCGTGAAATTGTATATGATAATGTCAAATTGGGTCTCTTGGAAGAATGGATACTGGTTCATCATGGTTGCATCGACACAGTGGTTAAGCTTCTTAACCATGGTGAGTCGGTAGCCATTCTTCCATAGCACCCAATTTGATATTATTATATACAATTTTCCCGCATGCTGGATTTCAACAACCTGAGTCCCATATGCAAGCTACAAGGTGCAAAACAAATATCATTATCTATTTCTTATAAATTTCTCCAACTAAAATTAATAATATATTGATGATATATGTATTTTGCTGTGTCGTAGGGAACACAATGAATTCTTCAAGAATATTTTCAAGATTTTAAGTGCCCAAGAGGAAATGCATATCACAAACAAGGATACAGGTCCATTCGAGAAATGGAACGTAGAGTGTTTAGCATTTTTAGAAAGATTGGATTTATTAGAACGTAAAAGTTTTAATATCACTGACTATCTCGGCTACGTCAATAGAAGATGAGTTGGTTTTAATCTAGATGGTGTATTTAAATTAGGAAGCTGTTCGAAGTTTAGCTTTATAAAAGAAAAGGACTTAACAATTGTCTCATTGTATAATAGTAGTAATCTAAAAAAGTTACATTTACAAAATTACTTATTATAACTTTGAAAATTAATTATAAAAAAATTAAGAATTTAACTTTTTGTTAGTGTATACATGATCTAATCTGATTAACCATCAATAAATATTGAAATAAGCTAAAAAATCATTTTTAAATAAACTTATTTAAATTAGCTTATATTAGGGGTGAGCAAGAGATCGAAATAACCCAACCGTAACCGAAATAACTGACGCAACCAAACCGGAAAAACCGAAACCAATAAGAAACCGACGGTTTGGTTTGATGGTTTTATAGAAACCGATTTTTTCGGTTTGTTTTTGGTTTTGCTTGTAACAAAAACCGAAAAAACCAAACCGAAACCATAAAACCGAACTTGTAAAGTTAAAGGTGTATTTATATACTTATAAATATGACTAGCCTATAAATTACTTATTTAACCTATGCTATTTAAAATAGATAGATATTTAGGTTTTGAGAATAATCTTTTAAATTTTTTATTTGGTAGATTAAATTGTTTTATTGAATTTTATGTTATTGTGTTTTATCAGTTGCAATTATATTTAATGTTAAGTAATTTATGAGAAAACTTGAAGCCCAAAAACAAAACTGAAAAAACCGAAACCGTACCAAAACCGAAAACCAAAAACCGTAAAAACCGAAACCGAACGGTTTGAAAAACCTAGAAACCGAAATATCGGTTTTTGGTTTGGTTTTTGGCAAAAAACGAACCAAACCGACTATGCACACCCCTAGCTTATATAAGCTAACAAACATAAGTTTAAGGGCATGTTTGGGATTGCTTATTTTGGTTGAAAATGACTTTTGACAAAAAAAACTTATTAACTTATGACTTTTCAAAAGAAGTTTTAAAAAAAGTGTTTGGATTAGCTTATAATAATATTGTAAGATAAAAAAGACACAATTTAAAAATCAGGGGAGTTAATAGGAGGTAGTAGAGGGGTATAATAGAAAATTAAACAAAAAGTAGTTTTTAAAAGTTAATAAGTAACTCACTCCTTACTTTTCAAAACTTACTTTTTACTTTATATGAAAAATCATTGAAAAGTACTTTTGGGTTTGACAAATATTTTTTTTGACTTATTAACTTTTCAGAAGTTAATAAGTTAAAAGTAACTTTTGAAAAATTATTGCCAAACATGTACTAAAAAACTAAAGCAAACATCAAGTTAAACTTATTTTATTAAAAAAAAGTATAAGCTTTGTTAAAAAAAGTAGAGCAAACACCTCTTAAATCTCGTTACAAACAATTGGTGGTTTTTTTTAATCATAAATTTGCTAAGTAAAAGAACTTAAATTAGATTAAAAAAGAATCACAAAATATAAATAGGCCTCAACTCGCAATTCACAAATCACAAGTACGCAGTCGTCACAAAGCGAGTCTTCTTGCGTTTCTACACCCACCGGAAAACCCTCCGGCTATAATATACACGGTAACAACTCTTTTAATGCTTCAGGGCTCCCTTCGTATGTATCCTAACTATTTATTACTTATTCATCTTCCTCATGTCTGTTATCGTCCTCTGTCAAATGTTCACTAGGGTTTATTCGGTCAAAATCTACCCTTGTTCATTGCATCCTTTTACCTGAGATCTACTGATTTAATCTGCAGTAATACGAAGTATAACCACAATATCAATTGGTAATTAGCAAATTTCATATTTCATTGTACTTTGGTGTTTATTGGGGGGGGGGGGGGGATGATGCTGTGGATTAGGTATAACTTGCTACCAATCAGATATCTAATGCTCTTTGTTCATTGTGCTTTGTGTTGTTGAAGAAAACGTAGTATTTTTAGAGAACCACAAGTTTTGTGAATGTGAGATGATGAGGTTGTAGTTTGCTCTTGAGTGTAAAAGGTGAGAAGCATAGAAACAGAATTCACTACCTAAGTAACTACTACAGTATCACGATTGTTTGCATAGACAAGTAAAAGAAACCTTTAAGCATTACCCTAATACACAGAACATTGACAGACTAAACTGTGAATCACTAACTTATGCAAGCTGAAATTTGTGTGTCGTAATTGATACATTTAGTTCTTACAGGTGATTATAGTCTATAGTCCATACGCTGTTTATCTGTTGAGGTTGATCTATAACAGAACTCGTATATTAGGTATTTAGGTTGATGATGCCATGCTTCTGCAACCATTTGAGGCGATTAATCTATTATGTGTCATTGTTTGAAATCTCAGCTAAAATGTATCCTTGTCGAGAAAGTTGATCGATATTAAGTGTGTTTATGAAAGCATGAGTGAGGGTAATTGAAACAGATACCCTGATGAGAATGTTACAGAATCATACAATTAATGTTTGTATCAAATTTTACTAAGATGAAGTACCAGAAACTCCATGGATTATGTGTCACAAACTTAGAAAAAGTTCAATGACTAGTTAATTTCAAATCTTTTTGATGTTGATGGTATATATTTTGGTACTGTTATATCTTTTTGAATACCGGGTGATATATTATCAGCATTAAATAGAAAATACATTTATATACATGTAAACTCAGGAATGATTTTTTGTTTTTTAGGTAATTGTTGCCTTTTATCTGGTCTCACTAAGAGCAGTTTTTGTGAAATGAGGAAGAAAAGAACAGCAACAACACCCAAAGTACAAGCAGAAGAAAAGAAACCCAAGATAGTGGTTAAGCATGAGACATCCGAGGAGGAAGAATCAGAAGCCGAAGAAGAAACACAAGAAGTTGAAGTATCTGGTTCTGAAGAAGTAGATGAGGATTATGAAGAAGTTGAAGAAGAAGTTGAGGAAGAAGAAGAGGAGGAGGAGGAGGAAGAGGAAGAGGAAGAAGATGAGGAAGATGACGAGGAGGACGATGAGGAAGAGGAAGATGATGAGAGTTCTAAAAAGGAAAGTCTTAGAAAGCTTCTAGAACCTTTACCAAAAGATAAGATTATTGAGCTTCTCAAAGAAGCAGCTCTTAATGACCGTTCAATAGTGGCCCGCCTTACTCAGACTGCTGAGGTGGACCCTGCTCACCGTAAGATATTTGTCTTCGGCCTTGGATGGGATGCCACATCAGACCAAGTACTTTCCGTCTTCAAGCAATATGGTGAAATTGAAGATTGCAAGGTTGTTACTGATAAGGTGACTGGGAAGGCCAAAGGCTATGGCTTTGTTCTCTTCAAGACTCGAAAAAGTGCACGAAAATCCCTCAAACAGACACAGAAGAAGATAGGAAGCCGCATGGCTTCTTGTCAGTTAGCTTCAGCTGGACCACCCGGTGGACCCAATAACAACCAGACAGTATCTACTTCGGATCCAGCAGGACGAAAGATCTTTGTTGCAAATGTTGCGTCCCACGTGAATCCAAATGCACTTCGGTCCTTTTTCTCTAAGTTTGGAGAAATTGAGGACGGGCCAATGGGGATGGACAATGCAACTGGAAAGTTCAAAGGGTTTGCGATGTTCCTATACAAAACTGTTGACGGGTGCAAAAAGGCTTTGGAAGAACCCAATAAGGCTTTTGATGGTTGTCAGTTGCAGTGCAGACAAGCCATAGATGGTCAGCGTGGTAACAAAATGGCCAAAAACATGCCATCGGCTACTTCTAGTAGTGAGATTGGGAATGCGGGCTATGGTTATGGTGGACTGTATGCTCCTCAGCTTATGAACCCAGCAGCTGGGATTATGGTTGGGCAAAATCCAATGCTGGTCTCTGCTTTGAATCACAACAGCATATCTCCAACACCTCAGCAATTTGGGTTCAGTGGTGGTTATGGAATCAACACAGTGAGCCCAAACATGATGGCCAATTATGGTTCCCAACTCGGGTTAGCAGGTCTGGGGGGATACCAGATCCCTCAAGTGGGACGTTCTTCAGCTGACACAACATCAACGCTAGCGGCTAGACAACAATCTGGAGTTGGATCCTTGGCAGCCAATTTCCCGTCAAACCTTGGTCGCTAGTTACTTATCAACTTCCTTCTAATATATATTATTTGTGTTAGTCATGGGTTGTGATTTCTCATTTTGTTTCCAAGAACTCCATGGGGGTAAAGACATTTTGTTTAAGTTGTTTAAATGTTGCTATTTACATGGAAGCTGTTGACATTTTTCTTTGAATTACAGAAAAAAGGGCAAAAAAGGAAAGTGTCACCCTAATGGTTTCTTGCATGATATTGACTATTTCCATTATTATCTTTCAAGGAAATAACTTCAACAAATAATAAAGTAATATTTTTTTGGTTTTGTTTGGTTTGTTGTTAATAACCCCCTACAGCTTTAAGTGCAGGCCATGGTCTTTCTGCTGCATATATTATTTTATTCTGCTGAAAGTTTTAAAAGGAATAACAATATAGTCGGATCCAAGGTGATGCGTTTCTGAGATGTTTTAGTCAAATTGTAGGACGTGCCATGTGTCTTTTGGGTAGGAGTGCACAAATCAGTTTCTGGGCCCAAACCAGTTCGGGTGTGTCAAAGACTGGTTTTGGAGTGGTTAAGGATCGGTTCTGGTTTGAAAGAGGGTTTTTCCCGCTGATCTTCCCCAAGGGCTCACTTTCCGGGAAGGTTTCTTATGCACCCCTACTTTTAGGTGTTTTGTGGAACTGCAGACTTGTTTTGTTTTTCTTGGTTGGCATAACCGTCTCAAAAACCATTAGCCAAGGTTAGTGTTATTGTGATTTATCTGATCTCATTGTTTAGCAAGTTATTAGTGGAGCTTATATTGGCAGTATTTGGTTTGAATTCTTGATGAGTTGATACAATGAAATTATTTGACTGTTTCTAAATGAAAATAATGATTGCTCCAAAGAAAAGCTAGAAGACTTTCTTAACTCCAAAGAAAAGCTAGAAAAGACTTTCCTAATTTCTCTGAAACCAAAAGAAAAGCTAGAAGACTTTCTTTCCTTTTTCCAAGTCAACTTAACTCCAAAGAAGCGTTAGAAAACTTCTGTCTTCTATAAGTCGCTTGTTGTGGATAATATATTAAACCGTTTGTGGTTGATAATAAATCAATACTGTAGTCTTATCTTAGCTTCTTTAATATGTGGGAGAGAAATTCCACTTAATCATGCATGGTGGGGTTGACGCCTAGTAATAAAAGACGAGTTAGTTCAAATCTCACCCAAAGTAATATTCGTTTAGAAAAATTCTAGACATTACTCTTCAAAAGAAACAAGATATGCCTCCCAATCAAGAGTATATTTCTTTAAACTTTTTTTAAACTCTTGAGTACCATCAAATCAACCCGTCCTTGTATATGTTTCATTAGATATTTTGTTTAATTTCCTTTGTATATCCAAACACGATCCACATTTAATTAAGTTACTTCCGCCGCTAAATTTGATAACAACATGTTACGTTAATCCCTTTAGGCTGTAGTGTCCCAACTTACAATCTATGTGAAAGAAATTATGCTAGAGTTGTATGTGATGCGCGACTACATACATTGAGATAAATAATAGTATATGCAGCCATTGTCGACTTATTCTTTTAATGCGTCCACCAAAGTAATGACCCTACAAGCTAGAATTAATGATACACTTGATGACAAATAACACAAATAAGTATGGGCTGATAAAGGAAAAGAAAATAAAAAATTCCACCAGGGGGCTGTTATAATTGTTATAAATAGATAGCATTCTAACAACTTGAGCAAGCAAGTTTTCTTTCAATCAGAGCCTTGATTTAGGATGTCCTTAAATCTTCAACACTAGCTGTGTAACAATGATGCTCTTGCCTTTATTTTCTAAATTAGAAGCGCTAGCAGTCATAGTTGTTGCTCTTGTCATACATATGACTGGAGCCGTCTCTGCAGGCTCTAGTGATCATCTTTCATTACTAGAAATCAAATCAAAGATTACACATGACCCCCAAGGTGCTTTGACATCTTGGAATGACTCTATTCCTGTATGCCAGTGGAGAGGACTGACATGTGGTCACCGCCACCGAAGAGTCACATTCTTGAATCTGCAAGACATGGGTTTAGTAGGTTCTTTATCTCCTTATATCGGTAACATGAGCTTCCTACGTTACATCGACCTTGGCAACAACCAACTTCATGGGAGTATCCCACCAGAGGTAGGTTTTTTACACCGATTACATGCATTATCCCTTTACAACAATTCTTTCACTGGGGAAGTCCCAGCCAACATGTCAATTTGGCCAGAACTATCATTCTTGAACTTAGAATTTAATAAGCTATCTGGAAAAATTCCAGATATTTTTAGTCCTAAGTTGATGATGATAAATGGGTTATACCTGGCCAAAAATGACCTTACTGGTGAGATTCCACCATCCCTTGGCAATCTCACATCTCTTGAAGAGTTCAGTTGTTCTTATTGTCAATTAGGAGGGAGCATTCCTGATTCCTTCAGTCGATTAAAAAACTTGCGAAAAATAGGCCTTGGAGAAAATCACCTCGTTGGTGCATTTCCTTTGTTTATGTTTAACCTTTCAATGTTAGAAGTACTAAGTTTTTCAGAAAATCAACTTCATGGCAGTCTGCCCTCGTATTTATGTTTGAGTCAACCCCATCTCACATATATAGGATTAGATTTCAATCACTTCAATGGATTCCTTCCACGGTCAATATCAAATTGTTCAAAGTTGGAAACCATTGATGTTTCTAATAATGATTTCACGGGGGAAATCGCTATTGATTTTGGAAAACTCCAACATCTAAAGATGCTAATTCTTGGTCCCAACAATTTTGAAAGCAAGGAGTTTGATGGCTTCAAAGTTGTTGATTCTTTGTCCAACTGTAGCAAATTGGAAACTTTGGAGCTTCTAAATAGCCAATTAAGCGGGATGCTACCGAATTCGCTAGGGAACTTCTCATCCAAACTGTCATACCTAGGAATGAGTTCAAACTATATGTCAGGCATCATCCCTTCATCTATAGGCAATTTGTTAGGCCTAACCAGAATTTCTCTAAGTGCAAACAACTTCACAGGAATGATTCCTGAAAGCATTGGCAGGCTGCAACACTTACAAGAGCTAGACCTCGTCGTCAACCATTTATCTGGTGTAATTCCAAGATCTATAGGAAACTTGTCACTTGTAATTAAAGTAGAACTGGGTGGAAACAGTCTGGAAGGGGCTATACCGTCGACTATTGGGAGCTGTAAAAGTTTGATACTTTTGGATCTTCATGGAAATAAACTAAGAGGGAGTGTATCCAAAGAACTATTCCAACTGTCTTCACTTTCCATATCACTAGATCTAAGTCAAAACAATCTATCTGGAGTGCTTCCACAAGAAATCGGCTATCTGAAAGTCTTAGGATCACTTGATTTTTCGATGAATCGTTTCACAGGTGAACTTCCAAGTAGTTTAAGCAGCTGCATCAGCCTTCAAAACCTGAACCTTTCTGGTAATTTCTTACATGGATCAATGCCAGAATCATATAGTTCATTGAAAGGTCTTGAGTATGTTGACCTCTCAAGGAATAACTTTTCTGGACATATTCCAACATTTTTGCAACATTTTCTCTTGATGCATCTAGATCTTTCGTATAATAACTTTGAGGGAGATGTACCTCTTAAAGGTGTTTTCTCCAACATAAGTGCAATATCCGTCGTTGGGAACACTGGACTTTGTGGGGGAATGACAGAGCTTCACCTGCCCAAATGCACAAGCACAGCTAGCGACTCCGAAAGACATACTAGAAAACTCTCTGTTCGTGTCGTTGTAGCAATTTCACTATGTTCCACTGTTGCAGGTTTAGGTCTGATTTCTTTTGTCTTGTTTTACTGCTGTACAAAAAAGAAGAAAGATAAACCTTCAGAATCAAAAGTGATTGAATCTTTTGAGAAGATATCATATGGAAGACTTTTCAAAGCGACCGAAGGATTCTCTTCAGAAAATCTGATCGGTACAGGTAGCTTTGCTTCGGTTTACAAAGGAGTTCTTGATGAAAATGGTCTCACTGTGGCAATCAAAGTACTAAACCTTCAACACTGGGGAGGTTTTAAGAGTTTTATGGCCGAGTGTGAGGCATTAAGGAATATTCGTCATCGCAACTTGGTGAAGGTCATAACTTCTTGCTCAAGTGTTGATTTCCAAGGCAATAATTTCAAAGCCTTGGTGTATGATTTCATGCCAAATGGGAGTCTGGAGAGCTGGTTGTATTCAACACACCATAAGCCAAATCTTGCTCAAAGAATCAGTATCATCAAAGATGTGGCTTGTGCCCTTGATTATTTACATTGTCGTTGTGGAAATGTTATCGTTCATTGTGATTTGAAGCCGAGCAACATTTTATTGGATGCTGATATGGTTGCTCATGTTGGAGATTTTGGGCTCGCGAAAATACTTTCCCTTGAAGAAGGTTCTAATGCAAACGGGAGTAGCTCAAGTATCATCAGAGGAACCATTGGGTATGCACCTCCAGGTAATTTATGATTACTAGCCCGTTCGACTGTTCTTTTCGTTATATTAATCTACCTTATATTACTATACGATTCACTGTAAGTAAGTTGCAGAATATGGGCTCGGAAATGAAGTCTCAACCAGTGGGGACATATATAGCTATGGGATTGTGTTGTTAGAGATGTTGACAGGGAAAAAACCTGTTGATCCAATGTTTGAAGGAGGTTCAAGCCTGCATTCCTATGCTAGGAGGGCCTTGACCGATGGTCTTGTGCTTCAGATTGTGGATCCAATGCTTCGAAATGAGGATGTCAATGAAGAGAGTTTAATTTCATTAGTAAATATCGGAGTTCAATGCTCTTACGAGTCTCCACAAGATCGAATGGATATTGGGACCGTTGTTCGTGAACTCTTCCCAATTACAGTTGCACCTAGATCTTGATTCCTTAAACATCCACAATGCAAGTGGTTGAAGCCCAACTTACAACATTTATTTATATCACATTAAGTTGATGTTTGGATTTGTATGAGCGATTGTTTCTTATCCCTATCATCGTCATATATACTATATTCCCTTTCTTTTGAAACATATCACGACCTCAATACACCATGAACTAAAATATCGTAGTCTCTCATCTTTATTTTTGGCACATATGCTCTCAGAATATTGTAATATGTTAGAATAATACGTTTACCTATCTGAAAGACAGATAAATCTCTTCGTTAATTTGCTTTTGGAGTGAATGTGGACTTTGATAGATGATAAGTACATTGCACACAGAAGTATTGGGTCGGCACTGCCTCTTAAAGAAGAGCCACATGGTCATTAGAGTTTTTGAATAACTCGTTAATATGCTACACATCAAGGATGTTTTCGCATCCATCTAACAACCTATATCAAAGAAAGTCAGGAACAAAGTCATATTGACGGGTGCAGTTGCAGTGCAGACAAGCCATAGACGGTCAGCGTGGAAACAAAACGACCAAAAATACGCCATCGGCTACTTCTCGTAGTGAGATTGGGAATGTGAGTTATGGTTATGGTGGACTGATGCTCCTCAGCTTATGAACCCAGCAGTTGGGATTATGGTTCGTTAAAATATACCATCCTAGTTTAATCCTACTTTCACAAAACGGGGCCTTGAATTTTTTTACTTAGTCTAGAGTCTCTAGAATTGTTGAGCCAGCCTTTGTCACCCTTGGTCATATGACTTTTGGGTCGTTGGCGGAGCTTGAACATTACTATAAGGGGCGGGGGCGAAATTAAATTTTTTAAGGGGGCGAATTCGATTTTAAAAAAAAAATTATACTACCGGACAAAAAAGTTCCAATCTATCAATCTATTAATACTAATAAAAGAAGGTTTTTGTGTGCCACTTGTCACAATTCTAAAGCTACTAAGTTTTATTTTCTCGCTTCTCTCTCCTAATAAATATCACATTAACTACAAATGATATTATTTAATTATTTTCATATTACATATATAAATATTTTTAAAAAGAGATCTTTCTACAAATGCAATTCATAAAGAAATAAATTTTTTTATAAAATAAGAATTTTTTTCAATTTTTTTAAAACTTTTAAAAAACACAATATATTTTATAACCTGTGGTTTTTAAAAATAAATTCTTATGAAATAAAAGTAATTAAATTTCAAAGTTACAATACATAAATTATTAAAAATGGCACTTGAACAAATAACAGAGTAACATCTTCTGGTTTTTAGTTTGGTATGTTTTTACTGCCCCATACAGCTTTCGGTGTAGGACATGGTGCATCTGGTTCATACATTTCAAAAGTGATGCGTTTCACATACATGGGCAGCTCTGTGTTATGGATTTCTAAGCTTGTGTCTAGGGCCCTAAATATACAATCATAGTTTAATCCTACATTTACAAATGATTTTGAGCCTAATCTTTTTTATATACATAGTTCAATCCTATTTTAACAAATCTTTTTTTGCACCCATTCACAAATAGATGTTAGATCCGCCACTATTTATAATGATTACATCAGTAAACGGGGCCTCGAATTTTTTACTTTGTTCGGGGCCTCCAAATTTGTTGAGTAAGCCTTGTTCACCCTTCATCATATGTCCTTTGGGTTTTCTTCTATATCTGCAGATTTGTTTTGCATATCTTGATTGGCAGAACCGCTCTGCAACCATTATAAACTTCCACTGGTTTTTATCGTCTTTAATCTCTTTGAAGACCACATGCACGGTGCAAACTATGTTCTATGTGCTCTCATTTTGTAGGGTATGATAATGTTCGTTGAGGTCATTGTTATCGGGTCGTGTGATCTCATTATTAGCGGGTATGATAGACTGATAGAGTTGGTGAGTTAACTGTTAACGGGCTCATTCTGGTGAAACAAATAATAGTGTAGTTTGTATTGGTGGTATTGGGCATTAGCGGACCTAAAGTGTGAAGGGGGGCGGCCATTCACATTAAAACAAATTATAGTGTTATATATACGTAAAAATCTCGACCACCTTTCAGAAATTTTTGCAATCGTCCCGCTTAAACTTTTGAAACTAAGGAAAAAATAAGAATGTCTCAACACATATTTTCAGAGGCGGAACTACAATCGGGTTCGGGGGGTCCGGTGACCCTTCGACAGTTCGACGAATCACAATTTCTTACTAACGGGGTCTCTAACTAAGTAGATTTTTAGTATTTTCACATATCACCACTTTTTAGTACTTTTACATATCGCCATTTGATTGTACTTTCAAAACCCAATAAGTTGTCTTGCTAATGGTTGTCTTGGTTGGTGATATCCGGCAAACTAGGGTTGTTTGGTGGTGGTTGTGTACTAATGGTGGTAGGTTAACAATGGGTGAGGATGCTGAAGATGAAGTGGTGGCTGGACCAGTAAGACGACCGGCTTGGTATCCGATATAGTTCTGAAAACATTTGTTAGAAGACTTGGTTTATATTTTCTAAGTCAACTTAGAATATGTTAATACTCGTGAACCCAAAGAAGGATTGGAAGACTAATTCCAGACTAAAAAAATCATATATTGATTGACGGACTTGACAAGTATACCAAGTTTTTTTTTTTTGTCAACATGAAGAAGAATATATAAAATGATTTTTTATTGGTATACTCCAAATATTCTTTTTATTTCTATTTCTCTTTTACATACATATAGATGCATATGAGAGATGAAGAGATTAGGGTGTATTTATAATAACAATGAGTGTCTATATAACCCCAAGCTATTTGTAAAATATGATAAAACTTGTGAAATTTAATAATTAAAATTTATATAATTGTACATTTCTAAATCGTCAATAAGATTATCCGAAAAATCAAACAAGCAACGAAGACAATAAATATCAGTGGACATAAGAAACCAATGGACCGTTCAAACTTGCTATGAATTTGAGCTAAAACAAAGCGTAAAGCTTAATAATGTAACAAGCATTAGACATACAATTGATACACAATATTACTATTCATCGACCATGTCAAAAGCTATCAAATCATAGACAATCAAAAGAGTGCTCGCCAATGCCATGTTTTTGCCGATCGACAAGTCAAACTTTGAACTTTCAAGTTCATCAACCAAAATAATACAAAAACAACAAAGTTAAAATATAAAGACTGATGATCAAATAAACCACAAATCTTAAAATTTGGCTTGCTGTTATCTTTCTCAAAACTAATATATGCTTTTGAATTTTATTAAAGTTTTAAGAAGAACGTTATAAGTCAACTAAAGTCACGTCAAGTCAACTAAAGTTTCCTATTATTCATTGTCACTATTAGAGACGATTCATTTTAATGGTTTTGGTTATTTCCTCGTAACTAAACGATCTAACATTATTTCTACACTTTAAGCAACAAGACAAATGTTTGGAAATGTATTGACTGATACATATATATATAGCTGCATTACTTTTCACATTCAATTGCTGACTTTTGAGGCTGAGTGCAATAATCAACTTGTATTGGCGAAGGTGCTAAGAAATTTGCTGTTGGTATACACTTCACAATCAATGTGCATGTTATATATAAAAGGCCAGCAACCAGTGTTCGGATCTTATATTTATTCCCCAAATATAAATGATGTCAAGGCAACCGATGATTTGCTTAGCATTTTCCTCTCATAATGTTTTCGTTTTCTTCCTTCGTGGTCTTGTTATATTATTTCTGACTATCTCCAACCTCTCTTCTTCCTACGGTGGAAATAACGAGACAGATTATCTGGCTTTGATGAAGTTTAAGTCGATGATCACCAAAGATCCATATGGAGTTCTAAACTCATGGAATGATTCCTTGCATTTTTGTGATTGGGATAATGTTATATGTGGGAAGCGCCACAAACGAGTGACCCATGTAGGACTCATTTCCAAAGGCCTAGAAGGCTCTTTGTCTCCTTATATTGGGAACCTAACCTTTGTTCGTGTGTTTATACTCGTTAACAATAGCATTGAAGGAACCATCCCTCCTGAACTCGGTCGTCTATCCAGGTTACGTACCCTCTATCTAAACTACAACAAATTCAATGGAGTCATTCCAACTAATTTGTTTGGTTGTTCTAACCTTGAGTTGATATCTCTTGCTAATAATAAGCTAGTTGGAAGCATACCCAAGGAGCTCAGTTTCCTTTCAAAACTTAAAACTGTTGTACTTGATGACAATCACTTAACGGGTGGAATTCCGCCTTTCATAGGGAATATCACATCAATGGAATCTTTCTGGGCTAGAAGGAATCCGTTGGGAGGGAGAATTCCACACACCTTAGGCCGTTTAAAACGCTTAAAAGAAATTTATTGTAATGAATGCAACTTAAATGGAACGATTCCTCGTTCCATTTTTAATCTCTCACTCCTAACAGATATCGTCTTTCATGACAATCAGCTTAGTGGTAGTCTACCTTCAACTCTAGGTGAAAGGCTCCCTCGTCTTGTCATGCTTCAGTTAAGGAGTAATAAACTAACCGGTCTTCTTCCACACTCCATATCTAATTGTACAAAACTAGGACTTTTTGAAGTGAGTATAAACAGATTTAGTGGGAAGGTGAAAATTGACTTTGCAAAACTTAAAGATATATATTCCTTGTTCTTAGGAAACAACCTCTACGGAAGTGGAGAAGCTGATGAAATGAGGTTTATTGACTCTTTGAAAAACTGTACCAAATTAGAGAGGTTGGAACTAAGCAACTGCAACTTTCAAGGAGTGCTACCTAGATCCATCGGTAATCTTTCTCAACAACTACATTATCTACACTTAGGAAGGAATCAGTTACATGGAAACCTTCCTTCAAGTATAGGTAATCTAGTTGGCTTGACAATTTTACATCTAGCATTCAATCGATTCACAGGAAAAATCCCATCTACTATGGGTAGGCTTAAAAACCTACAAGTTGCTTCTTTTCATAGAAACCAGTTTTCAAGGGAGATACTAAATGAAATTGGGAACTTATCACTGATGACTAAAATTGGTTTAAATTCCAACAAGTTTGAAGGCCACATCCCATCAAGTCTGGGGAATCTACAACGTTTGATGGTGTTGGATCTTTCTAACAACAAACTTAGCGGCCAAATACCTAAACAACTTCTTGAACTTTCATCTTTATCCATAATATTAGATCTTTCTCAAAACCACCTTTCTGGATCACTTCCCTCTGAGGTTGGAGAACTCAAGATGTTAGGTAATCTAGATCTATCTTATAATAATTTATCAGGTTACATTCCTAGTAGCCTTGGTAGTTGCACAAGCCTTTCGATCTTATCCTTGAAAGGAAACATATTTCAAGGCACCATACCACCATCATTTAGTTCTTTGAGAGGACTCGTGAATCTAGATATTTCTCAAAACAATTTATCTGGTCGAATTCCTCAATTCTTACAACAGTTATCACTAGTATATATGAACCTATCTTTTAATGAATTTGAGGGTGAAGTACCGGTGTTAGGAGTGTTCGCCAATGCAAGTGCATTCTCGGTTTTGGGGAATAGTAGGCTTTGTGGTGGTTTGGTTGAACTCGGGTTACCTAAATGCAAAGAGACGAAAAAACACAATAAAAGGTTTCCGGTGTTTGCGATCATCATTTTGATTGCATCTCCACTTCTTATCATATTATGTTTTGTGTATTCATGGTGTAAGAAGAAAAGCAAGAACTTATCATCTCAATCATCGATGAATGATAGATTCTTAAAAGTCTCATACAATCAACTTCTCAAGGCTACTGATGGTTTCTCTGAAGCCAATTTGATTGGCAAGGGTGGGTTTAGCTTTGTTTATAAAGGACTTCTTGATCATGTTGGTAGATGTGTTGCAGTCAAAGTCTTACATCTTCAAAATCGAGAAGCACAAAGAAGCTTTATGAGGGAGTGTGAAATATGGCGGAATATTAGACATAGAAATCTGCTGAAGATAATAACTTCATGTTCAAGTGTTGACTTTGAAGGAAATGATTTCAAAGCTTTAGTCTACGAGTTCATGTCTAATGGAAGTTTACATGATTGGTTACATTCAAGTACAAGTACATACCGGCTAAATCTTGTTCAAAGAACAAATATCCTTATGAATGTCGCATGTGCACTTGATTATCTTCATAACCATTGCCTAACCACTATTGTTCATGGAGACTTGAAGGCTAGCAACATTCTCCTTGATGATGATATGGTGGCCCATGTTGGAGACTTTGGTTTAGCTCGATTTCTTGGAACAAGTTCAAACCAAAATAACTCAAGTGGGGTTCAAGGAACAATTGGTTATGCCCCTCTAGGTAAACTTTTAAGTCTTGTATTTTAATATTTACTTTAACTATATATTACCTCTTGCTTAAATTAATTGCTTATAAGTTGCGTGTAGAGTATGGTCTTGGGAATGAGATGAATAGTAGCGGGGATGTCTATAGTTTTGGAATATTATTATTGGAGGTAATGACAGGGAAAATGCCTACAGATGATATCTTTATCAACGGTTTAAACCTTCATAAATTTGCATATATGGCATTGCCAGACCATGTAATCGATATTATTGATAGAGACATTCTTAATTTCCTTGAGGAGGATGCAAGTGCTATGCAAAACAAGGCACCATATGTAAAGAAGATAGAAGAATGCCTGACTTCAATTGTGAGGATTGGAGTATTATGTTCGATAGATTCCCCACCACAACGGATGAATATTGAAAATGTTGTCCATGAACTGCAACATATTTTAGATATGCTTTAAATTATTTGAGGTGCTTTATTAGTCTTTAAACTTTTAAATGTGTTGTTTGTTCGAATAATGCATTATTATCTTTAAAGTGGCATCCTATGATCCTAATAACTATTAGACTATATTATTATTATTGAATAGTTAGGTAACAATATATCGACTAGGGTTTGCATTAGAATATATTATTAGGGTTTTATTAGAATGAGTTCACGATTCTAGTTAGATTTCTTATAAACTCTCTCTCTCTCTCTCTCTCTCTATATATATATATATATATATATATATATATATATATATATATATATATATATATATATATATATATATATATATATATATATATATATATATATATATGTATGTATGTATGTACGAACAACCTCATATTTGTTTTGTTTTCTCTTTCTCTAGTCATAAGAGATTGATTATTGATGTAGACGAGAAACAAAGATAATCAATTGAACCTGTTAATTCATCAAAAATATTAGGAATAATTTCTTCTAATTATCGTTAATTCTTGAAGAAAACCAATAATCGGGGTTTCACACACTAACACACATAGTGATAGAGAGAAAAATATTTTCATAAACTTCAAAAGTAATCATCTCTTCATGTTTACATGAATATAAAAAGCAAACTAAAAGTCGAATAGGCCTCAAAACGTGAACGGGCAAAAAGCTGGGCCATAAACAAAATCCAACAAAAACTAAAAATAAGACAAAAAGTAATATAACTTATAAAATAAGCCGTCTTTGGGCCGGAACGATGACCCAAGCCCCGGTTTGTAGAAACATGCTTCTCGATCCGACAGACGTTTTGACTTGTCGCAGGCCTAAAACAAAGACTTTTAGCCCAAATTACGATTATTTTAGTGAAGTCTCCTTGTGATCGTGTGCATATAGATACAAGATGACATGCTCCTTCCATTTGGGCCCGCACTAGTTATAGACAATAGCTATCTCAAATTAGCTTCGTTAATTTGTGTTCAACGACATGACGTCTAGCTCAAAAATATAACTAACATATGATAATTTTAGGTATCAAGCATGCTAAGACTATATTTTTTTTAATCTATAAAGTTAAATGACATGTTGGAAATATCAATCAAGTAGTGTTAGTCAAGGTAAAGATGACATGTTTTGGTAAATGTGAAAATCAACATGTTGTTGAATATGTGGGTCTTGAACAAGAAATAAAACATAAAACACACCAAAACATATCAGATTCGGATTCAATCTTCAAACAATTAAACTCACTTGAATTATATGCTAATCGTAAAATACTATTAGATAAAACTATTTCGCGGGTTACACGCTATTGATTTATCGGATTAGGCGGAGATTTGGTTGATGGAGTAGGATTTTTTCCTTAAAATTGATGTTCTACCTTATGTATATATCGTAACCAACCCTTTTTTCTCCTTTTTGTGGTCAATGACCCAACAAAACAATAAATTAATGGGCTTTTGTAACGAATATTAATTAATAACTAGTTTTATACCCCCTGCGTTGCAACGGGGGCCTAAAACCGTGTTAAGTAGCACCAATGACACACTACCGTCAATGGCAAGTAACATTCAAAAAGCTCGTAGTAGAAAAAAAATGAACGAAAAGTATGTGTAAAAAATGTTATACCGCGTAAGCGGAACGTAAATATATAAAACAATTAGAAAGTTGATCTTGAACCAGCGCGTTACGACAATGTCATTAAACGGGGAAAACATATGGATAAAAACATTAAATCATACACGCACGTTGCAGTGAGTTAACTCGAAAATTTAAACCGAACCGTAAGACAAAATTTATAGAATATGAGAAGTATAGAAGATTAAAGTTGAAGATACAAAAGATATTGGGGCCAAATTGTAAAAGTATAAAAGTAGTAAATTAGGATAAGAAAGAATTTAAGGATTAAAAAAGAGACAAATATGAGTACAACCAATTAAACATATTGTACAACTCACAAAACATAGCAAAGTTGGTAATTAATAATATATAAATTAGGCTCAAATAATTATTTACTTAAGCCCATATTGTTACAAAGCGTAAATACATATTAATACAAAGCCCAAACAACGTTTAGAGTTAAATCGAGTTTGCACTCCCGCGACACCTAACCTGTTTAATCTCTAACGTTATTTTCTCAATCAACAAGTTAGGGGCTGTTTGGCAACTTCTGAATGATTAAGTGCTGAATCAATAAGAGGTTTGAACCATTAAGTGTTGAACCATTAAGAGGTCTGAACCATTAAGAGCTACTATATCGTTTAACTATTCAAATGCAAATATCTGATCAATTTAGATAAGAGGTATTAACCATTCAGCATTAGACCTCTTAACCATTCAGCACTAGTATAATGCTTAACCATTCAGAGACAAATGTCTGAACCATTCAGACATTTGCTCGCGAAACAAACATTCTGAACCATTAAGTGCTGAACCATTTAGATATCTGAATTATTAATAGGCTAATTAAAAGGTTGTCAAACAACCCTTAATCTAATATACTAAAACATAGTTGATAACACTAACATTACCAACACATGGTTGTTTTAGTGAATTAAGTTGTCTAGCTTTGACAAGTCAAGGTGAAAATACAATCTGATCATAATATGAAGCACCCTGGATGGTTGACCATGTCGATTTATCGAGTTAAACTTTGAATTTTCAAGTCAATCAACAAAGTTAATTACAGAAAAATTAAGATAAAAACCAAATAAATAAAAAACTGAAGATCAAATTATTTTTTATTTTTTATAAAATCAAACAAAAGTTTCTCCCACGTTATACAAAACAACTTTGAGGTTTATCTTGTTCTTTCAACTACCCTGTACTTACGGTAAGTCAACTGTAAAGAACATCAACATAAATTAACTGAAGTAATTATTCCATGTTATAATTACTAACAATTCCTTTGAATGATTTTAATTGTTTTAACCTATAATTAAACGATCTAAGACTATTAATTTCTAGACTTATCAACTGTTACTTAAACAATATGAATCCATATACGACCAATTTTATACAATTCTCATATATTAGAACCTTAATCAGAAAAACTATAGTTGTCATACCAAAATTTAAACGAATGGAATTTTTTAACTAAATGAGCATCGTGTTGCGGCGGCATGTACGTAGCGCGATAAAGTGTAAACTACAATCGACTTGATTCGTTTCCGAACTAAATTTACGTAGAAAGATAGAGTAACTCGAATTTGTATCGTCGAATGAAAACGTTTTATATCTGATCCGACTTGTTATTAGTCAAAATTTGAGTTGAAATGTATACCAACTCAATCCATTAGGGTTTTTTCTTTTTCTCTTGTTCGATCAAAATTTAGGTTGAAGCGTAGACCAACTCAATCCATTAGCATCTCCTTCTCTAGTGTCCGATCAAATTAAGTAGAAACCAACACTTCCTGATATTACTTAAAAGATAGCAACATATTAAAATTCCTAAAATATACATGATACTGTTCATTTATCATGGAATTTAATTATAGAGTAATTGCTCCCCCTAATGTATAAAATTGAAAGAGTCTCAAGGAATGCCTTTATTGTGGTTCGGTTCAATTAAGCCGATCCCACAAATAATATATTCTATAGTTTGGCTATGTTTTTAAGTAATGATATATAAGTTAGGTTGTTAAAAAATGTTGTAACCAAACCAGCGATTAGTTATTTGTTTGGTTCGATTCTGGTTCAGTTCCGTCGACTAAACACATTTTATGTACAATTAGTGTAACATATACCATATGCCGTTATACCCGCATCCATAATGTATACATATATTATATATCTAGAGAAAGGTTATGGTACAAAGTGTTTTTTTCGTGCGAAACGTACAAAGTTATCACGCAGAAATGGAGGTTACGGGTGGAATTATAACACAAGGGTAATAATTAATCACGCAGAGATGTAATTATCATGCAAAGGTGAAATTATTACGCATAAGGTATTCTTGCGTGATAATTCTCTCACTGCGTGATAATTCTATGCGAGTGTAGTTTGTCTTGCGTAAATATCACTTTGTTATTGTGCGATTATTATTGTTCTTGGGTGATAATTCCAACCCAAAACTCTGTACGCTTCGTACGAAAAAAACACTTTGTATAATAACCGGCCCCTATATATATAAAATACATAGCATTATATATTATCCCATATACCCATATTAGTTTACGACTATAAATCTATGATTGACCTACTTACCTACAAATTGAATTACTCTACGAAAAAATTTCTTTGACATGAATTAAAAATTTCAACCATTTTTTTCTCTTATAATTGGCCAAGTTTGATTGCAATTGTATGTTAGTTAATCTTGTTTTTAATTGATACTTAGAGGGGTTGATTTTTTAGTTTTGGTTATTTGTTTGATTGGGTAGAGCAAATCAATTGACGAAGGAGTTTGGATTATATTAGTAGAATTCATGTTCAATAACAAAGATTAGGTATTTCATTGGTATAAATTGTAGAAGTTTTTGGTTGTTGAATAAGAAATCAAACATAAAACGTACCTGGTTCTGAATCAATCTTCAAACTTAAAACAACTTGGATTAATTTATAAATCCTGAAACACTATCAAATAAACCTATTTCGCGGGTTACTTGCGATTGATTTATCGGATTAGACAGAGATTTCTTGATGGAGTCGAATTTGTTTGAATCTATGATGTTTCTTTTTTGAAACTTCTTGTAACCGTAAAAACTTTCTTTTGTGCTCTATTCTTCGACAAAAGAAGCAAAAAAAATTCCATCTTTTTCTTTTATTTGTACTGATCGAGAGATATCCAGGGAATTAAAGCCCTTAAACTTTCATGGACCATAAGCCCACTTCAACATATTCAAATTAAAATATGATGTTAGCCCATTAAATTAAAATATGATTATAGCCAACTAAATTAATTTAACAGCCCAAATAATATTTAAAATTAAATCGAGTCCGCACACCCGCGACATCTAACTCGTTCAATTTAAAATGTTATTTTTTCGATCAACAAGTTAATTCAATAGACTAAAAAACGTATTGATAACACTAAAAATACCAACATAAATAAAGGAGTCTAGGTTAATACTTGTACCAAATTTTAGTATCAATTAAAATTGTCGATCAAGTTTGATCAAAAGCCTATGGTTTTCTTTCTCTTTGTTATTCGACAAGATGTTATTGTGATTTTTTATTATTTTGATATGATTTAAAAGAGTCTAAACCATCTTGACTATGATTGGAAAAAATCAACTACATTTAACTAATTAAATTGCAATTAACCATGTTTAACGATGATTGATCGATTTTCACCATGTTTGAATATGATTTTCATATTTTAACCACATATAACCCTGGATACGAAGATTGAACATGTTTGACTATGGTTGACTAATTACAATTCCTTACTATTATTGACCAAGCTTGACCATTATTGGCATGTTTAACTATGATCGCATAATATCAACCAAATTTGACTATGATTGGTTTGTTTCTAGTAATATTTTATAATTTACATGACATTTAAGAGAAGAATAAAAATTTTCAAATATATCTAATGTACCAAATAATTTGAGTTGTTGGTCTAGTGGTAGCACTTAAAACACGCTTTAAAAGATCATTCACGTTCAAACCTAATCACCAATAGTTTAAGGGGCCTCAAAATGAAGCACGAATGTTGTTCAATAAAATCTAATGTACCAAAATTAATTGAAATTTGCCTTGATAAACATTTGCAAACTTGATGACAGAAAAAAGTATTAACTGTTTTTTAAGTTTTGTTTAGCTATTAATTTTCAGTTGTGGATTTTATTATAAACTTTATAAGGCACCAACCTTCTAGCTAGTTACATAAAAAAACTATATGGCCATTGAAAATTGAAATCTGAAGCTGAATAATTTATAAAGTGAGTCAAATTATAACTATAACTATTAGCTAAAAAATGAATGCTTAATTTATAACATTGGGGGTCAAAGTTTTGAATATGGATTTTAAATGGTGATAGGTACGGATCTTTGTATGCAATAATAAACTAATTCAAAAGCAAGCCCATATTTGACTTTTGCAGCCTCATTATTTGGTCATCGGCTGCGGATGTTGTAATTTTTGAGTCTGAAATAGACTGGCAACCCCTACTTGTGAGTATTTATTAATGTATAATATATCTTTTAAATATAATTCATTATAAGTTTCCTATCAAAAGTAGTATAAAAAGGCAACAACTATCCTTGCATTATTAAGTTAAGTTCCAATAATGGACTCGAGGCAATCAATTTGCTTATCACCTCTCACTCGCATTGCCATCCTCGTTTATAATCTCGTCATAATTTTGATTATGGACGACGTCTCTATGTCCTTTGGGGGAAATGAGTCTGATTATCGAGCGTTGTTGCATTTTAAGTCAATGATCACTAGCGATCCATATGAAACTCTAACTTCATGGAACAATTCCTTGCATTTTTGTGATTGGAGTGGTGTTTCATGTGGGAAACGTCGCAGAAGAGTTACCGCCTTAAACTTGATGTCACAAGGCTTAACTGGCTCTTTACCCCCTCATGTAGGGAACCTCACATTCCTTCGCGAGTTGTGGTTGAGGAACAATAGTTTTGAAGGAACCATCCCTCATGAAGTTGGTCGTTTATCCAGGTTACGTTTCCTTTATCTTGACCAAAACAAATTCACTGGGGCAATTCCAACTAACGTTTCTGGTTGTTCTAACCTTGAAGAGCTTGAGCTTGGTTCTAATAAGTTGGTTGGAAGCATACCGAAGGAGATCAGTTTTCTTTCCAAACTTACTCTTTTTAAAGTTGATGATAATAATTTAACAGGTGGAATCCCACCTTTCTTTGGGAATATGACCTCAATGAAAGTCCTTTCTATTTCACTAAATCCATTTGGCGGGAACATTCCAAATACCTTAGGCAATTTGAAAAGCTTAACCGAAATCTACTCTCGTGGTTGTAACATATCTGGAACAATCCCTATTTCCATTTATAACAACACACTTTTAAGTGTTTTATCCATGTCTGATAATCAGCTTAGTGGTAGTCTTCCCCTAGCCATAGGTGCATTGCTTCCTCGTCTTGTCTCACTTCGGTTAAAGAATAACCAACTAGCCGGAATTCTTCCGCCCTCAATATCTAATTGTTCCAAATTAAGAAATCTTGAAATGGATGGCAACAATTTTAGTGGGAAGTTGACGATTGACTTTTCGAAACTAAAAGATATTAATCGTATATTGTTACAACATAATCTATTTGGAAGTGGAGAAGCTGATGAGATGAAGTTTATTGATTTTTTGACAAACTGTAGCAATTTAGAGTATTTAGGTCTTGGTAATTGTAGATTTCAAGGAATGCTCCCCAAATCAATAGGTAATCTTTCTCATCATCTCCAAACTCTAAATTTAGGGTCAAATCAATTATATGGAAACCTACCTTCAAGTGTAGGTAATCTAATTGGTTTGAATGCTCTAAGTTTAGTAGAAAATCAATTCACTGGTAAAATCCCTTCTACCATTGGAATGCTTCATAATCTACAAGCTGCATTTCTATATGATAATCAATTTTCAGGGTCGATTCCGAATTCCGTTGGAAACTTATCAAAGTTAGTTATACTTAGTTTGCGTGCGAACAAACTTGAAGGAAACATCCCACCAATTCTAGGCAATTATCATCAGTTGCAAAAATTAGAACTTTCTAACAATAAGTTCAGTGGCAAAATACCTACACAAATTCTTCAACTTCCATCTCTATCTGTATTGTTAAATCTTTCTAGAAACAACCTGTTTGGTTCACTTCCAACAGAGGTTGGAGATCTCAAGATGTTGAGTAATTTAGATTTATCTTATAACAACTTATCAGGTGATATTCCTAGTAGCCTTGGTGGTTGCGCTAGCTTGTCATTATTATCTCTTAAAGGCAACTTATTTCAAGGAAAGATACCACCATCATTTAGTTCATTAAGAGGAATGATGAAACTTGATCTCTCTCATAATAATTTATCAGGACAAATTCCTCAATTCTTGGAACAGTATTCGTTGCAATATATTGATCTATCCTATAATAATTTTGAGGGCGAGACACCATTGTTAGGAGTGTTCGCCAATGCAAGTGCATTCTCTGTTTTAGGGAATAATAGGCTTTGTGGTGGCTTGGTGAAACTTAGGTTACCTAAATGCAAGGATACAAAGAAACATATAAATAAGTTTCGATTGTTTGTGATAGTCATTTTGATTCCAGCCACACTTTTCACCATGTTATGTTTAGTGTACGCTTGGTGTAAGAAGAAAAACAAGAGTCGTACGCCTAAATCATCTATGAATGAATTGTTCTTGAAAGTTTCATACAATCAACTTCTCAAGGCTACTGATGGCTTTTCCGAAGCCAATTTAATTGGCAAGGGTGGGTTCAGCTATGTTTATAAGGGAATTCTTGATGTTGGTGAAAATATCTTTGTTGCCGTAAAAGTTCTACGTCTTCAAAGTCGAGGAGCTCACAGAAGCTTTACAGCGGAGTGTGAAGCATGGCGTAGAATTCGACATCGGAATCTATTAAAGATAATAACTTCATGTTCAAGTATTGATTTTCAAGGAAATGATTTCAAAGCTTTGGTTTATGAGTTCATGCCAAATGGAAGTTTGCATGATTGGTTGCATTCAAGTGCAAGTACAACCAAACTCAACCTTCTTCAAAGGTTATATATTTTGATTGATGTTGCCTCCGCAATAGATTATCTTCACAATCACTGCCCAACAACCATTGTTCATGGTGACTTGAAGCCTAGCAACATTCTACTTGATAAGGATATGATCGCTCATGTTGGAGACTTTGGTCTAACCCGATTCTTCGGAATAGATTCAGACCAAACCAACTCAAGCGGGACTACAGGAACAATTGGCTATGCACCTCCAGGTAATATTCATGTCTTCATACATTTGCTCATATCTACTTCGCTACGTTATCGATTTATAAGGTAAATGCTTATAAGTTACAGAGTATGGTCTTGGAAATGAGATGACGAGTTGCGGGGACGTCTACAGTTTTGGAATATTATTACTTGAGGTTATGACTGGAAAAAAGCCGACAGATGACATCTTTACTGAGGGCCTTAGTCTACATAAATTTGCTTCCATGGCCTTGCAAGACTGTGTGTCTGATATTATTGACGGTGATGCAATTGCTATACAAAATACCGAAGCGCATGTACAAAAGATGGAGGAATGTCTGGCTTCAATCGTCAAAATTGGTGTATCATGCTCCATGGATTCCCCACAACTTCGAACGGATATAAAAAGTGTGGTGCATGAGTTGCAGCATATTCTGGATGTGCTTCAAAATATTTGATTATCTGCATCACTAGCTAGTTTGGTTAAATGTGATGGTACATGTGTTTATTATAGATTGTCAATAAGATGGTTTGATAAGCTTCTAATATTGTTTACTTGGAAATATGCATTCTTTTGTTAAAAGGTGATTAATTGGTTAACCAAATAATGGAACTAATATACCATTAACGATATTTTGGTTTAAGTTCATGAAATTATTACCGAATCAATAGTACTACTTATGACTTATACTTAAATCGGAGGGTATGATTATGTTCCAAAGGCGAGAAATATATATTTTATATGAGAAAATATAGAAATAAGAAACACATGTTCATATAAATATAAACATCAATCTAGAGTGATATAAATAAATGTTACAAAACAATCACCAACAACCTTTTTGGGTCACAATGTCACACCACTTGCCGTGTAAACGATTAACAAATCATGATCTAGTTGTAGTTGTTATTGAGAAGAGCTCGTGAACCACGGTCCCGATATCCATACGATCTTGCGGATAGTGGTAAGAGCATTGAACTCCGATATTTACTAATGAAAATAAACTCTCCTCATTGACATCCTCATTTAGAAGCACAGGATCCACAATCTGAAGCACGAAACCATCAGCCAACGCCCTTCTAGCATAAGAATGCAGGCTTAACCCTCCTTCAAACATTGGATCGACGGGTTTTTTTCCAGTCAACATCTCTAACAACACGATCCCGTAGCTATATACATCCCCATTGGTTGAGACTTCATTTCCAAGCCCATATTCTGCAACTTATTTAGAGTGAATTGTATAGTATAAGCTAGATTAATATGACGAAAGATAGTTTAATGGAGTAGTAATCGTAAATTACCTGGAGGTGCATACCCAATGGTTCCTCTAATGATACTTGAGGTACCCTCATTTGCATTAGAATCTTCTTCAAAGGAAAGTATTTTCGCGAGCCCAAAATCTCCGACATGAGCAACCATATCAGCATCCAATAAGATGTTGCTTGGCTTCAAATCACAATGAACGATAACATTTCCACATCGGCAATGTAGATAATCAAGAGCACAAGCCACATCTTTGATGATATTGATTCTTTGAACAAGATCAAGCCTATTGTGTATTGAATACAACCAACTCTCCACACTCCCATTTGGCATGTAATCATACACTAAAGCTTTGAAATCATTGCCTTGGTAATCGACACTTGAACAAGAGGTTATGACCTTCACCAGGTTGCGATGACGAATATTTCTTAAGGCCTCACACTCGGCCATAAAACTGTTGAAACCTCCTCGGTGTTGAAGGTTTAGCACTTTGATCGCCACAGTGAAGCTATTTTCATCAAGAACTCCTTTGTAAACCGAAGCAAAGCTACCTGTTCCAATTAGATTTTTCGAAGAGAACCCTTCGGTAGCTTTGAAAAGTGCACCATATGATATCTTGTCAAAAGATTCATCTAATCTTGATTCTGATGGTTTATCTCTCTTTTTTCTAACGCAACAGTAAAACAATACAAATGACAACAGACCTATACCCAATAGGGTGGAACATAGTGTAACTGCGACAACAACACGAACAGAAAGCTTTCTAGTACGTCTTTTGGAGTCTCCACTTGCGCTTGTGCATCTAGGTAGATGAAGCTCAGGTATTCCCCCACAAAGTCTAGTGTTCCCAGTGATCGATATTGCACTTATGTTGGAGAAAACACCTTTAACAGGTACATCTCCCTCAAAGTTATTATACGAAAGATCTAGATACATCAAGAGAAAATGTTGCAAATATGTTGGAATATGTCCAGAAATGTTATTCCGTGACAAGTCAACATATTCGAGACCTTTCAATGAGCTATATGATTCTGGCACTGATCCATAAAACAAATTACCTGAAAGATTTAGATTTTGAAGGCTGATGCAGCTGCTTAAACTACTTGGAAGTTCACCTGTGAAACGATTCATCGAAAAATCAAGTGATCCCAAGAGTTTCAAGTTGCCAATCTCTTTTGGAAGCACTCCAGACAAATTGTTTCGACTCAGATCTAATCGAATGGAAAGTGAAGACAACTGGAATAGTTCTTTGGGTACACTTCCACCAAGATTATTTCCATGAAGGTCCAGAAATATTAACCATTTACTAACCCCAAAGGTAGAGGGTATAGTGCCTTCCAAACTGTTTTCACATACTTCTAGTTTAGTTACAAATGACAAGTTTCCAATAGATCTCGGAATTGTTCCGGAGAATGCATTGTATCCAAGATATAGATTGCCCAAGCCTTGAAGCTTTCCTATGCTTTCAGGAATCATGCCTGTGAAGTAGTTTGAACGCAGATTGAGCGTTGATAGGCCAAACAAATTGCCTATCGATGAAGGGACATGACCTGAGATAAAAGTTGCTTCTAGCCCTAAGTACTCGAGTTTAGATGAGAAATTCCCAAGTGAATTTGGCAACACCCCTCCTAAATGGATACTTGAAAATTCCACAAGTTCCAAATTGCTGCAGTTGGACAAAGTATGAAGAAAACTCATGTCATCAAGATCTTTGCTTCCAAAATTATTGAGACCAAGAATTAGTGACCAAAGATATTGTAGTCTTCCAAAATCAATAGTTATCCCCCCCATGAATTTATTATTAGAAACATCTAAGCTTCCTAACTTTGAACAATTTGATAGGGAGGGCGGAAGGATTCCATTGAACCGATTGTTCGCTAACTCTAGTTTCTGGAGAAGGGGTTGAGTTAAACATAAATTCGAAGGTAGACTGCCATGAAGTTTATTTGATGGAATATTTATAAGTTCTAACATTGAAAGATTAAATAAGAACATTGGAAACTCTCCAACGAGGCCACTTTCCCCGAGTGCTAATTCTCGCAAGTTGTTCAACCGATTAAAGGAATGTGGAATGCTCCCTCCTATTGATGGAGACTCGGATATATAGAGTCGTTCGAGAGATGTGAGATTGCCAATGGACGGTGGAATCCCACCGAAGAAGTTATTTTTCCTTAGGACTAACGATTGCATCATATACAGAGAGCTAAATACAGGAATTTTCCCATATAACATATTGACAGCTAAGTTTAAGTAGTATAGTTTTGAGCAACTTGATATGTTGGCCGGGATTTCTCCAGTAAAATAATTTTTTTTCAGTACTAGTGCTTGTAATCGCGATAAACGGCCAATTTCAGAAGGGATACTTCCATGAAGTTGGTTGTAGTCTAATAGTATGTACCTGATGAAGCTTAAGTTGCCAATGTGAGGAGATATAGAGCCCACTAAACCTTTGTTTGTTAGATTCAAGATTGTGACTCTTTGGTGTCGACGACCGCATGTCACTCCTTGCCACTGGCAGAAAGGAAGAGAATCATTCCAAGATTTTAAAACCGATTGAGGGTCGTTAGTAATCTTTGATTTGATTGCGAGTAATGCAAGATGATCTGTAGAAACATTCAAACTAGATGCAGCTCCATTCATCTGTATAAGAAGTGCAAGACCTATTACTGCTTCTTTACAGAATAATGAGAAGAGCATATTGAATGACTACTGTTGAAAAACTCGAAGCTAGCTCGATTAATGTGGGGATTGAATCGGATATATAAGCAAACACGCCTTCAGGGTTTATAAAGAATTCGAGTCTAAAACATATTGTTTATAAAGTTTTAGAAAGATATATTTATGCTATAAACTTTTCAGCTTTCTTTTTTGAAGTCTAGACCGATAAAAGCATGTTAAATTAGTTTCATTAATTTCGTGTCGTATTTAGCTAGCAAAATTTTCTCAAATGTACTCGATTTCGTTTGACAAAGGAAACTAACACATTCAAATCTGGTACATAGGAAAGACTTATTGATATGAAATATGTGGATGCAATGTTTTTAGTTATAAATGACCAACTGTCGATATTCAAAGCATGATATGATGGCTGCAAGTGCGAGACTTTTAGAGTAAAAATAATATTCCTTTGGTAAACAAAGCATATCAACTTAAATAATTGAAAAAATGGAAAAATTAAAAGGAAAAAAGGAAATAAGAAGGAACTATGAGCTTTTATATTTGCCCGTATTAAGTTTCAAGATTTTGTTTTTGCATTACTAATTATGTCTGTTATTCTGAAAACAAATTTTAATAAAGCATCTAGCAAAAAGCTAGAGTTAGTAAAAAAGAAAACCATTTACAAATAACTATAGCAAGCTGGGAATAAATAAAATGGATGAGGGTGGGTGGGGGGTACTGCGTATGCGGCCATGAGGTCACGGCGAGCCTCGGTGCCGCCCAATACCACCGTACCCACCCCCTTCATGCCACAGCACCACATGCATTTCACAACATCTACTTGCTCTGACCTCCCCCCCCCCCAAACACACACACACACAATCGATTTGAACGTTGCAGCTAGTCGTTGCGCGATGCCAACAAACACGTTGCGGAGCATGAGGATATCACAGTTTCAGACGACAAATATTATTTTATTAGTATAAGTTATTTTTTAAGTTATTTATTTTTAAATTTTATAAAGTTCTTATTTATATAACAAAAAAGTATGTGGCATGAAGTTACATGTGTATCCCCTTCAAATTTTATGACGTGATGTGATGTGGTGTGTCATGGTTTGACGTGACTTGTTTTCATTGGTTGGTTCATGATGTAGTGAGACACTCATAATATGAGTCACCCTCCATCGTAACTCGATCCGGTGATGACTACAAAGTTATTTTCTCTACCTACCTACTACAACTAAAGGATTCAACTAATGTTTTCTTAAAAACATTAGATTTTATTTATGAAAAAAAAATCCAACAAATTTCATAGACCTAGGGTTCAAGGGACCCGCTTGACCCCACTTTGTTATGATGGCCACCAACTCAAGTCAATTCACTTTAATTTTGATGCAAAATAGAACGCAAGAAAAACCATATGAACACAAGATTTAGCGTGGTCCATATTGTGAAGGAACAAGAGATCTTTTCATATTCAACAAACCCTGCTGTTATTGTTTATAATCAAAAAACCCTCCCAACTAAACACTATAAAAAACGAACTGATCATTCCATGCGTACCCTACTAGAAAACTATTAATTTCCCGATAAAAACATTATTGTTGGAAATTCCACCAAGTTTGCAATAAAAGCAAAACCCCAAAATTTCCCTCAAATATCCAACCGATTAGAGACAAAAGTTAGTTTGACGGAAGTTAGTCATAACTTTTTGACAAGATTTCGTCAAACTATATACGAAAAGAATTTCAATATCGTCGGAAAATCTTCAGCAAACAAAAATTTTTAACAAAAAATATGGACGAGAAGAAGTCATTTTATGTGAAAAGGGAGGAGATGGAAAAGGGAAAGGCAGAAGCTTTATGTTAAAAGCAAGTGTTCATGAGATTTTTACTAAAATTCGGGTGTGGAGGTTCATCAACAATGACCGACTGAAGATGCTTTAATAACTACCTCTACTGCTAAAAATAGAGTTAAGTTTAATTTTGCTGTTTGAGATTTAGACAAAAATATCAATTTTCATCCAATAGATTAAAAATATCAATTTACCTTCAAAAGTTTCATATGTTTCAATTTCAATCCAAAAGTTTTATAAATTGTTTCAACTTGTAGGTAAATTAATATATTTAATATTCCGAAAGAAAATTATTACTTTTGTCAGACCTTAAAAAGCTAAAATGAAATTAACTCTATTTGATAACATTAACACTAACATCGTAAGCGTTACACTTATTTTGCCTTCAACTTACATTGGTTTGTAAATACATGCGCACTAAGGCATAGATGAGAGACGATAAGGTGAAAGTCCAAAAACGATCCAAATAAGAATCAGCAATGTATGCACCAAGGATACGAGTCATCCAAACAGTACCAGACCAAAAACGAGCCACAGAACACCATAATTTGAACAAGAAAGCCCACAAAACGATGAACACGTGTTTTCATCGTTGAATATTGGCAACTCGGGTATGATTCAAGAAATCTTAATGATTGTAATGATTTAACAGTACGAATAATACCTGCCACTCTTAGCGGGACAATTATTCCTCTTTTCTCAAGACTCTTGTATCAGTCTCTAGCTAGGGTACAACATGCCTGCATTAAGTTTAAGGAGAATCTTTGGTAGTTACCGACAACAATCAAACATACATTCATAACTTCATACAATCCCACTTTGGAAAAAAAATGAGTTTTGAAGAAAAAGTCATCCAATATGGTATTAGGTCCCATTCACAATAGCATGGAGCTTTTTATTTTAAGAAATTCTCTGGTAGTGAAAACTGCATACCATCTTTCCTTATTGAGCATTAATTTCTTCAGATAACAAAGCTTGAACCGGTGCAGGCTCAAATCTGAAATGTATTCATCACATAGTGCAAACAAGATATCATCAACTTCGCTCTAAAAATTGGAGCAAATACTACATTATATTTTTTACAAGCAAGCCTTACTCGTGCCTTCCTGAACGTGGAGGACACGATTTTAGTCTTTCCTGTTTAGCAGTAACACAACGAAGATGTCTTTTACTTTTTTCTTCATCCTCCCTCGCTATTTTATCAATTATACCCCGTAAGCTGCATAGAATATTTGAACAAAAAAATAAGTAAAGTGACTAAACATAAACACCTATACTGAAAAGCAAAAATGGGTAAATGCAATTAGTTCTTATTTAACCTGTCAAGGTCTCTAGAGAACTCCGTCTTTTTTGCTTTTGCTTCCCTCTTCAATTTTTCTCTGATCCTAACCCTCCTACACCGCCTTACTCGTGTTACCCTCTTTGTTTAAAAAGGCCTGCGTGGTTATAATCTCATAGTACAGATTTAACAAAAATGAAATCTGAAAGTGTGTAAGACTGCATCATTGATTAAGGTGGTATAATTTGAACAAAATATCTAAAAATCGAAAACACAAATTCAGCTTTAAAAATTATTTCACCTTATCAAATCTATCTTCCTTTTCCTATATTAGTCAAGAAATCCCCAACATTTGATCAATACAAAATACATCTTGTCTGCTTGACTGGAGTGTAAAAATAATTGTAAGTTCATATAAAGCATGTTATATTATTTAATACGTAACTAGCAATGACCTAAAACGCCAACTCTCAGGATCATATTAAAAAATTTACAAGTGCAGACCCATATGCAAAATTACATTTAAAGTTGGTTCCAAACTTTTCACACTATTGTGGATGTCTGGCAAGTGTAGACCAGACAGAGAGCTATGTCTGGCAAATACTTACGCTTTGGAGATAAAATTGTTATAAACAACTTTCAAAACTGCTTGAGTTTTTTTTTATGTTTCCACTTATTAGAAAACTAATTTAATACAATAAGGTTTTTAATACAGTAGAACATGCTTCCTTCTTTTTATTCAAACATTCTTATTTTTTATGCTAAATATGTGTTTAACGTTTATTCATATTGCTGTGAAAAAATTGCATAAATGGTCCCTGTGGTTTAACCAGATTGCATGTTTAACGAATGGGTATGTATACTTGAAGCCTTTGGTTGGTTATACATCAGGAATTACTCCAGAAACTGATGCTCTCTTTGTTATTTAACGATGTTTCCGTATGGGGAAAAGTAAAGCCACTATATTAAATTTAAGAAACACTTTTAATCATAGGAAGTTTTTATAAAATAGTAACACCAATGATCAGTCCTTGATATGCCCTACTATGCCTGGTTGAGACTACAAATCCTAATTTGATCTTAGCATCAGACTAGAAAGACCAGTTAATCGAACACCCATCTCCAAATATATAACATCTAATCATTTTTGTTAGCTAAACTGCATTTTGCAAATAATATGATGTCCTAAGTTTCATCTCCTAAAGTGTTCCACGATATAATATCCATAACGATTAGAACAGGAATAAACCAAAACCATAAGTATGAAGTCATTTAATAAAATCACATCATCTTGTTCTAGGAGCATCCACTCATAAAAGATAAAAAGAGACAGACATACCTCTTTTCAAGATGTGCGTCATCGTTTTCATTAACATCCTTACCTTCAACATTATCATCATTGTCATTATCTGCATAAGAAAATACATCTTTGAAGTTTTCTAACATTACGATCCATTTGACATTGGTATCTAGATGAACAAACTTTCAAAAAAGTAGCAGATGCAGAAAATTTAAGATACCCACATTTTCCTCATCAATAACTTCTCCATGGACAGTTAAAGGAACAGGTACTGGGCGCAGTTCTTTTATATAAATTTTCTACATTTCATCTGCAACAGCATGAGCCAATGAATCCTGCAGAAAAGTAAAAAGAACGAGAAAATAAACGAACGGGGTGAATAATATTAACATACAAGTATGTAGGCATATAATTAAGTAACATATAACCATGTGACATGATGACCTTCAGATGTTGGATTGTATGAGCATCCAGGTAGCTCTACTTCCACAGCAGGAATAACAATAGCCTTATTAGAGACCTGTCACCATCATTGATGGCATATGCAGTGATACAACTAAAAAGAAACTGAAGCAATGAACAGGTAAAACAATATAAATGCCAATGTGAGACCTAAATCATAGTTTAAATTGCAAAGTGACACCAACTAACAAATAAAAACAAGCCTTAGAGTTCTGTTCTTTTTCCATGGAGTGAATGATCTACCTTTAGCCACATTCATCCACATTGCATTTGTAAAACCAGATTTGGTATATACAAGAAAATATAGAAAAAAAAATTCAAAACAGAAGAAGTATCAAAGCAAACCACATAAAATACTCTTTAACAAGCACACTTGGAAGTTGGAACATAGTTTTTTACCTTTCTTTTTTTTACAACATGGTCACCTGAAAAACAAAACACACATCAAAAAATATCATTTCAGCACAAAAATGAAGATTCATGTATGAAGACTTAATTCTTAAAATGAAAGACACCTTCATCGTTCCAAATATCAACCATGACCATATCTCTAGCACCGTCTTTCTGGAAAGGATACAAAACAACACCAATCAAACCCACATTTCATAACTACTATCAAGATGCAACCATGACCTTTGATTAATTACATTTAGACAAACCTGAGAAGAACTTTCTGCTTTCTCTTAGGATTTTGAATATTAGATGATGGTAGAGGCTGAACAAAAGAGTTTTTCAGCAGTATGCTAACAACACGGAGTATCTTCTCTCTGCATTTGTCAATTTTACGCTTCAGAGAAAGATCTGAAAAGACAAAACCCTAAATTTGTATGAACCAAATAAAAGCCAAATTGAAACGATTAATGTGTAATCCATGGTGTTCAAGTATGATGAAGAAGATGCTAACCTCTGAATTTGTCGATGAAGAACAGATAATCACTAGAAACTCCGGTAAGAGAACCGCCGGAAAGAGTCTTTGCTGGATTTCTCGTAGAAATATTCGATATCTTGTGTGATTAATATTCGTTCCCATACTTTCTTTCCATTTCTTGAGCTCTTTATTTCCCCATTGCAGTATAAACAGATGAAATTTGGTGTTGCCGCCAACAAGACACTGTAAAACCCAAGTCCCTTTTTACCCGAATTGCTATATGTAGTTTTCCGGTAAAAGTTAAAGAGTATTCACAACCCATTCTCTGTCTTTATTCATATAATTACACTAAAAATCACTATTTTTTCTCTCTTCTTTTTAACTTTATCATTACTTTTTCTCTCTCATTCCCTCATAACCACTTAAAATATATTAAAACCATTATATGATTTTGAACAGTGATTCCCCAAAATACAAATTGAACAGTAAATTTACCATATACTTCACTCACAACCACTCATAACCATACCATATAATATAGGAAACATACTTACAAAAATATAGGGAATGGCTTGTGAATGCTTTAAGTTTCTATTCTTACCCTTTAGAAGAGTGTTTTTTAAAAATTGTGAATAGAGTATTTAAATCATATAGTATGGTTTTGAATGAGTGTGAGTGAACGAAAGAGAAAATATTACTTTTCATTATAAATTTAATCATTATTCAATCCTTATAAATTTTTTAATATTTTTAAAAGTGGTTGTGAGTGGATGAGATAAAAAAGATAATAATAAATGTGTTAAAAAATATTATTTAATTGAAAAAAGAGGAAAAATGTAGTTGTTTTTAGTGTAATTATATGGATAAAGATAAGGATTGGGATGTGAATGCTCCAATTACAATAAATTTCAAAATTATTTAAAAATTTTATAGGATTAAACAGTAATTTTTTAAATATACAACTAAACAATAATATTTTTTTATATCCAAAACCACTTAGAACTATTCTAAAAAATATATAAAATACACTCATGACTCATATAAATATAAAAAATGACTGTCTAAATGAAAATCTAAGTTCCTTGATTATTTGCAATGGTCAGTTTTAATTACCGTACTATCTACTTCTCACTCTTTTTTTATTATTTGCATCGGCTATAGTTGAATAGTTTTTAATCTCATTTGGCTTGCGGTGACAATTTTTACTGATATTACTTTTATGCTAAGTAATTTAACATAAAACGATTTTTAAAACTTCAAATCTAATTTACAATTTATGATAAAACAATTTTTTGATATTAAAAACTTGGATGGTCGTAAACATTCGGTGTGAGTCAGACTCGTGTGCAAACTTGGTATCAAGCTTAAGTA